>CM037592.1:35759700-36384700 GCA_021018995.1 Chloranthus sessilifolius | reverse complement strand
GACCAGCTTTTGCACCTACTTTGGAGGAAGTTGCCCTTGCACCCTACTCCCTACTCAAGCCCATGCACTTTCACCTATCCCACCTGTCCCATCTCCCACTCATTCCATCATTCCAATTATGGACTCTCTACACCAACCACTCCAACCATTCTAACACCACCAATTTCACCCTCCAATGCCCAGGCTTTAGAGGAGTTAGCTACAAATTTTATTGCCCCATCCCCCTGCACTCCTCTGCTCCAAAGCCCCTCAAATTCCCCGCCCATTAGCCCACACACGAGACCTCCCCCACACTGAACTCGAGCCCTTCACTACAGAGGCCTACTCTTCTCTAATGGGTTCTATTTTGAAACCATGAAACTAGACCCCACCCCTATACCCGCTCCTCCTCCTTCACCCACTTTCCAACCTCTCCTTTACTGACCATTGCACCTCCTCCCTCCACCTCTTGTCCCGTCTACTATGCCCACCTCTCCCACACCGCATCCATTACCCAAATCCTTACCTACCTCCAATCCATCCAAGCCCAACTTCAAATCAACACAGTAAAATCACCAGAATACCATGGAACCTGCTCCATACCTTAGCTTCCACATCCCAAACAACCACCATTACCCCCAGACCTATTTTTTCTTCCAGGCCACCCAAACGGATCCGAGGTAATATTGGTTGATCCGCCCACCCCCACCACTACTACCCAGGCGACATACTCAAACTAAAGCTCCTTTGATTCCATCCCTCCACCACTCCCCATTTTCTCCGAAAGAAGCCACCTGCATGCACCTCTCCCCTTTCTAGCCACTTCTCCCCCCTACCACAACTGGGCCACCTTTAGTCCCCTACCATTCCATTCCCCTCCCCCGATATGCCACCCTCATCAAAGCCATGGAAAATAACCCTTATATCCGCAGAGATGTTCAAAAGGGGCTAGCTGATTTGCAAGCTTACATCCGCACCCCCTATGAAAACCAAATCAGGAAGTTAGAGATTTTTATGAAATTTGAAAGAGATAAAATGCGGGACCTGCTGGGTCAAACATTTCACCGGTGAGGATCGAAAGCAACACAAGGTGTCCATGTTGCAAGCCCAACTGGATCAAGAAAAATTGAAGACCACTAGCCTCACCAAACACCTTGGCCTCATCAGAAAGATCAAATCTGAGGAGTATACTGAGCTAGAAAACACCATTCCAGAGAAAGCTCAATCAAGTTCAGACTTCAACACTGACTCTATCTCTGATTCTGACAGTGACTCCAGTTCGGAGCCACCTAAACCAACCTATGATACAGATTTTGACCCCAGTTATTAGCTCTCCTTGTACTTTTTGTGTTTTACAGTTGTAATAGAAAATTCTGTTTTGTGTATACTATTGTGCATTTCTGTCTGTCTTCTTGCCATTATTACTTTTTTTGTTTTTCTTTCTTATATTTTTCCTCTGTTTTGGACCAGTGTGGACCCTACTTCCCTTTGGTTTGGGGGTATGGCAGGTATGCCAATAAAATAAGTAAGTTAATGCTTGCAGACTTATGATCAAGAAACTTTTTTGAAAATGAAGTCATTTCACACTGTTGTTTTGAAAAATGAGGAAGTTAAAACTTTTAAAATGAATTTCATGTAATTCTAAAGACTTTCATGAAGTAAATGTCGAAATTTCCAAAAGAAAATTGATGTTTTAGTAAACCTAAAATGAAGGAAAAGCGAAGATATACCTCAAGAAGTTGATATAAAACCACACCCAGTGAGGTTTGGGCACGAAATGTATTCTTTGGAGGTATGCTTTGGCAATCTTTTTTCGCTTTTAGGGACTATGTGAATCGCTTACTTACACTAGAAGTTACACATATCCAAATTGAAATATTTTGATAGCACTCATGATATTAAAGACATGATGTAAGGCCTCCTTTTTGAACAGCTTTGAACCTTACAAAGCCCCACCTTTTAAAAACTACCCTTGATACACACTTGAGTCAGATAAATTGATGAATCCTTTGAAATCTCATCCAATAAACCTCATCAGTTATTTAGCCTAATCCTACCTCGAGAAGTCAAGAGAAAGGAAGAAATGAGGAAGGAGAATTGAGTAACAATTTAATAGCAAAGAAGGGTAAAAGTTGAAGGCAATGATGAAAACAAAGAGAGGAATATGGCATGCGATCGTGCTAATTCAAAAAGAAAGAAAAATATTTGAGCAAAACAAAAGAAAGAAGGCATTTTCATTGGAAGTTTGAAAAGAAAGAGAAAAGATGGCCACTTTGGCTCGGAAATTCAAAAGAAGAAGATGAAACTATGTCAAGAAAAGTGGGTTTGCATATAACCTCGACCTTGACCGACTTCTCAAATATGAACACCTTTCCAACCCTTTTAGAGATTTCACCCATCACCACAATCAAACCCAAGTAAAAGTCCTTCATCGATCATTGATGGATTGAGCTATCACATGGAGATAAGAATTTGTGTAGTCTATGGTGAAAGGAGCGAATTTTAACTAAAAGCAATGCCTATGCTCACGCCATGTCTATTTGAGGACTGTAATTGCTCTTGAGCTGTGTGAAATAG
Source organism: Chloranthus sessilifolius (assembly GCA_021018995.1). Lineage (NCBI taxonomy): Eukaryota > Viridiplantae > Streptophyta > Magnoliopsida > Chloranthales > Chloranthaceae > Chloranthus > Chloranthus sessilifolius. The sequence goes on along the minus strand of CM037592.1, from coordinate 36,382,144 downwards.
TATAACCTTCTCATTTGTTTTTTTTGAGTGAAAATCCTGGTGAGAATTGGGTTTGAAATCAACTGATTAGGGAAACATCGAAGCTGGATTCCTAAATCAAAGGCTAATTGTTCGTAAATTTTCCCTGTAAATGGCCCCTGACATAAATCGACTGAGTAGTAACAAGAATTACTGCAGAATTTTAGTTTTAAACTGATAGTTTTCTCAAAAAAAACCTTCTTACAAAATAACTGATGCAGGTGTGAATAATCAATTGAGGAAAGTGGCTGTAACAGAACTGCAGTGATCTTAACGAACTTATTGAAGAAGTTTGTGGTACCTTCACTGAAAACCCTCAGGAGACTTCACTCCTCCACTAGGGATCACCTAGGGGTTTAAAAGGCTTGTTGCATAGGCTAAATGCAACTGTGCTCCCTACAAAAGTGGCTCTTTACTTTGTTTGTTTTTATTCTTTTCTTTGCTCAGGGACTAGCAAAGCTAAGGTTAGGGGGTGTGTTGACAAGCGAAAAATACTATTTTTCACCCCTAAAATTAAGTCTTGATAGACCTTTGAGAGAACTAAATAAGTGTTTTAAGTGTCTATGTTGCAGCTAACAATAAAGACAGGCTTAACCATAAAAGCAGCTCAAAAGTGCCAAAAAGATGACAATCCATGTCAGTCCAAAGGAAGGAAGTGAAGAAACAACCTCATCAGCTGTGGAAAGGTCTAAAAGGAAGAGGCAAAGACCTGTAAGAGAAGCAGGGAACAATTGAATCGAGAATGCACTATGAGTTCTTTTCGCAAAGAACCTGCACTTTTCGTAAAGAACCTGAAACTTTGCGAAAAGGACTAAACCTCCAGGCTTAGTTTTCGAAGAGCATCTGAACTCTTCGAAAAGAAGATTGAACTTTGCGAAAAGGAGAAAACACAATTCGAAGAGAGATTGAACATTGCGAAAAGAGCTTCAGAAGTCACAGCACTTTGCGAAAAGGCCCTTAAGCTCTGCGAAAAGGTATTCTGGAGATTCGCAGCTTTAACAAGGCAATTCAAGAATGTCATTGCCGCATCCCAATGCATTTTAAAACCCAAGGACATTCCAGAAGATTCTGAGCACGAACCAAAGGCATATTCCACCCCATGTGAACACCCAAAGATGAAATTACTTGGCGGGACCTTCTAGAAGCTCAAACAGATTTTTGAATTACATAACAGAATTGATGCTTCTATCACCTTGGTCAATGAACCGGATCAAGAATTACGATTGGCTGTATCAGATCCGGATCCTCGTGCTCGCCACCATTGGTCAATACATTCGAGCACCTCGATTGGTTGAAACACATCCGAAATGGACTTGGGGAAAACTATAAATAGATTTAACCATTTGCCCAATTTGGGCATCCAGATTTTGAGTTTCATTCCTATTCCCCATCTCCAAACCGATAGTTTGTCCAAATCCAGTAATAGCTTCACTTTGACTTGCAATTGAGAGTCATGAGACATTTCAGAATTCAAAAGAGAGTTGTATTCAAGACTACAAATCGAGAGTCTTAAGTCACGCTCTGTAATTGTAAACGGTGGATTTGAAAAGGTTGCTGTAAACCGTATTTTCTCAATTGGACTCATGTTAAGGCTTCCCTCTGATCTCCTTATTGCATTAGACTCCTTTAGATTTACTATTTTTCATGCAATTTCCCTTGATTCATTAATCCTGTGAGAATTAGTGTTGGTAACCTAATCTCTCACGGCATTTGTAGTGATGCTTCTTGTTCTAAACTAAGGCTTTGGATTAAAGACTGTTGGATGGTTTGTGGCCATTAAAGTGGACAGACCATAGCCATAAGCTTAAACCTAATCCTTAAATTAGATTTATTTCTCTTACATCTGCGCTTGTAGCCAGATGAAGATTGGAACACCTCTGCTGAGCTGTAGTTATTCTCATTAGATTTCAAAGACCAAATCAGATTTAGATATTACTTCTCCATCTTTGTTTCAATCACTCCCCCAACTCGGATCTGGATCATTTAGTTTAAAATTTTCTTTGTTTTTAGTTTGTTAAACGTGACAAATTCAAACCTCTCATCTTATCAGTTTTCTAGATAGGATAAGAAGCCAGATCTGGTAGCTCAGATCTGGAGGTTTATCTTACATTTTAAACAAATTCTCTGTGGACGATCTTTCACTCACTTACTTTTAAAACTTGCTACAATTGGCCCTGATGAAGTGAGGAAATTGGTAGGCTTAATTTCTATGCATGGAAAAAACAAGTGTGCCACCAACAATTTTTTCTTCCCTCTAGTTTCTAATGGTTTGGGTTTTGTTTTCTTAAGCAAGAAAATGTGAAAGGGTGTGACTACTTTTATTTTTATCTTGAAATACCCTTTGTATAAACTTTGAGGATTGAATATTACATGCATAGATGCATGATGCGGGAACTTAGCAAACCGTAGATCTAAAGAAGATAGAGATGGAAGAAGAGTTGGCCTCGCACCAAACCGCAAGCGGGAATCGAAAAATCGCTCTCCGTTTTGAGAGAATCTCCCCCTCACGAAAGTTAAAAATTCTCAATTTTGCATAAGCAATTTTAATTAACCAAAAAGTAATAATAAAAGTGTTTACAAGCCTTTAAATAAGCTAACCAATGCATAAAATTAGAAATCTTAGTATAACTCTAATTCCTAATTAAAAAAAAAGAAATATCCTAATTCTTCTAAAACAAAAATGTCTTAAATAATAACGAAACTAATGTTATTTCGAATAAAAGAAACAACTCTTACTTTCTAAAATAAAATAATAAAAGATACTAATCCTAATTCAATTAGGATTCTTGAAATTCGTCACTTTATGTCTAGCTTCCGAAAACTGACCATAACTTCTTCAATACTTGTCGGAATTGCTCAAATTTTGGCTCGTTGGAAAGCTACTTCGATAAGCTTTCAAATATGACCAAGTTCGCATCAATCCGATTTTGTTTAACACTTCAAAATAGGCCAAACATAAAAGTGACGGGATTGAAAGTTGAAGACCCTAATAAATTTTGAATTTTCTTCTTTCTTATCAAACGGGTCTTTAACAGGCCTTTTTTTAAAAACCCATTCGTGGGTCCTCTTTCTCTTTTGACGTCTCATTTTTATCCGACCACGATTCAAATAGGCGAATCTAATACTCATCAATCCCCTCTACTTTGATAAAGTTCGACCTTGAACTTTGGTTGGCATGGATTTTAACGGTCGCGATCACAGACAATATATAGAGAACCTCGATCAGAATCGGCTTGAATCGGACGTCCCCATCAACTCTCCCCGTATTAGAAGGATGCATTCTCAATAAATACTTGTTATGATAAAGATCCAAAAGATCTAGATCGAGCTGCTGAAATTCCTCCTGTGTAATCCAAGTATTCTCTGTGTCGGTCTTGTTCTTCCACTTGACCAAATACTTCTGAAGTCTCCCTTGGTTGGTGGACACAATCTGATCTTCCAGTATATTTTCGATGATCTCACGAGTTTGCCAAGTAGGTGGGGATAGTGGCGTGGGTAGGAGAATTATTGCTTCATCAGATATAGAAGGCTCAAATGGGTTGGCAGGGATGGTTGAAGGGCCATGGAATGGAACAAGGTCCTTCACATTGAAAGTCATGCTAATCCCCAAATCTAGCGGGCAATCTAAGATGTAAACATTAGAACCAACACGCTTGAAGATCTGATAGGGTTCAGTACCGTGAGCTTGTAACTTCTTTGCAGCTCCTTGCGGGAATCGCTTGAACCATCACAAAATCATCCTTTTAAAATTCTTTGAACCGTCTATGAGAATCTGCGGAGAACTTATATTTTTCATTCTTTAAATTAATTATTTTCTTAATCTTAGCATGCAACTCATGAATGTAATATACAAAAGTGGATGCAGACTCTTATGACTCTGGTGTGAATGATGTAAAGGGCACTAATGGCTCATGTACACTGGACTCGATTAACTCATGTGTACTCGCTTCAACCAAAACCAAAGACTCTGGGGTACTCGATTCAATTGACACTAATGGTTCTTGTGTACCCAATTCGATGGACTCACATGTATTCGACTCAATGGGCACCAACAAGTTGTGTGAGCCCAACTCTACGGGTACCAATGACTCATAGGCAAGTGGCTCGATTGGTTCAAGTGTGAGTGACTCAACGTCACTACTCACAAGAGAAATAGAAGTCTCTTTAACACAAACTAGACTTTCATCAACTTCTTCTATCTCCTCTTCACTCAGCACGGTACTAGGGTTGTACACTTCTTTCACTTCCCTATCCTCCGGCTCCTTAAGACTCACTTTTTTAGTCAATAAATTCTGAGTGGGAAATTTTGTAGGGCATTACTATGCAAAGTGTCCAAACCCTTGACACTTAAGGCAATCAGGACACTTATCCGTCTTGGATTTCAAACTCCGAAGAAGGTGACCGTGTGTTAAAGGAACATACTTTTCAATAAGTTTCACCTTCATGTCCTCCCATGTGGAGATGTGTTTATTTCGAAGAGATTCAATATGATATTCTACGCGAGTCCAAAAAATTTTGGCATTACCCTCCAACTTTATTTTTGTTAGTCTAATTGTGTACTAATTTGGTACGCCATACCAATCAAAATATTCCTCAACACTAGACAACCACTCCACGAAGGTTTTGGGGTTTAACCATCCCTTAAAACTTGAAACCTCATCTTGAATAGATTTGAGAAACTTCTCGGCTGGGTCATATTCGGGTTCACGATGATGACGGTATCTCCTAACTCTAGTTTCATCACGTTGTTTAGAACTTTGCCAAGAATTTGGAGCGTAGCGATTTCTTTGTTTGGTTAGTGCCCTTTCATGACGAGTAAGGAATTCACGATGATATGTAAGTGACTCATACATGATGCTTGACACAAACACAACTCAGACACAATACTAGGGAAGACAAACACTATGAACCAACAATGGATGATGACTTTTATCAAACACTAGACGTGCACACTAATGAAATAGAATGCAATAAGATTGAAATGACATGCAATTATAAAACTAAGTGATGCAATACAAAAGTTAGACAAATACTAGACAAAAATTTAGACGAAAGCTTTAAAAAAATAATTAAAAAAAAAAAAAAAAAACTCAGACAAAAGCTAGCAAAAATTTCAGACAAAATCTAGAAAAAAAAATTCAGACAAAATTCAGACATAAATTATAGACAAAAAGGCAGACGGGAATTTTCAGACAAACGATAGACAAAAATTTTCAGACAAAAGCCAGACCGAAATTGCAGACAAAAGCTAGACTTTTTTCTTTTAAAAAAAAAAAAAAAACCTAAAACCTATATGAGCACTAAAACCCTAAAACTAAACTGATGCTCTGATACCAATTTGATGCGAAAACTTAGCAAACCGCAGATCTAAAGAAGATAGAGATGGAAGAAGAGTTGGCCTCTCACCAAACCGCAAGCGGGAATCGAAGAATCGCTCTCCGTTTTGAGAGAATCACACCCTCACGAAAGTTAAAAACTCTCAATTTTGCATAAATAATTTTTATTAACCAAAAAGTAATAAAAAAAGTGTTTACAAGCCTTTAAATAAGCTAACCAATGCATAAAATTAGAAATCCTAGTATAACTCTAATTCCTAATTCAAATAAAAGAAATATCCTAATTCTTCTAAAACAATAAAGTCCTAAATAATAACGAAACTAATCCTATTTCTAATAAAATAAACAACTCTTACTTTCTGAAATAAAATAATAAAAGATATTAATCCTAATTTAAGTAGGATTCTTGAAATTCGTCACTTTATGTCCAACTTCCGAAAACTGACCATAACTTCTTCAATACTTGTCGGAATTGCTCAAATTTTGGCTTGTTGGAAAGCTACTTCGATAAGCTTTCAAATATGACCAAGTTCGCATCAATCCGATTTTGTTTAACACTTCAAAATAGGCCAAACATAAAAGTGACGGGATTGAAAGTTGAAGACCCTAATAAATTTTGAATTTTCTTCTATCTTATCAAACGGGTCTTTAACAGACCTTTTTTTTAAAAACCCATTCGTGGGTCCACTTTCTCTTTTGACGTCTCCTTTTTATCCGACCACAATTCAAACAGGCGGATCTAAAATACTCATCAATGCACCTATGAAATCCTTTGAATAATCACACCAGAATATATATCGACCCATATGTTGTAATCAAAGTTTGTGTTGTATGTAGGAGTGGAACACCTGCTCAAGGATGTAAAGAACACAACTATTAGCACCCTTCCAACAGAGGTGTTGTTTATGGAGCTGGATTTTATCTTGTGATTTCCCATTTCCTGTTTATGTGATGCAGTGTTTGCATGAAGTTTCGAAAGTGATGAAGGAGCATATAATTCTCTGTTATGTACAGGTAACAGGTAAACTTGCAGCTTTGAAGGGATTGCATGCGGCTCCGAGAGATACGAAGTTATCTAAATCTTGTAGTTTATGGAAATCTCCCATTGAATCACGAGATCCTTTATCATTTACAGGTACATCTTATCCAATCAATTTAACTCCATTATGCAATCCTGATGTATATCGTCATGCACTATTCTTTATTGTAGTATGACATCTCTGGAGTGTTGCACATTGGTACCCACACATGTATGCAACCTGTCAAAAGGTGCAACAACACCTCTAATGCATCCCGCTAACGCTGGAAAAGTAGAGCATACCAGGAAGCAGAATAAAAGAAGATAAAGATACTGTTCTAGGCATGAACCAACAGTAGCCAACAATATACTTCAAATAAAATTCACCATAACGAAAACAAAAATAAGCTATCGACAGCCTTAATATATGCCCTTGATTACATCTAAATAGAATCGTAATAAAAAGAAAGAAAGAAATTAACCTAACTCAGAAGTTCCTAAAAATAAGGCATGAAAATAACTAGTGAAACTCTCAGATTTGTGCTTCTTGAGGAGTCTTATTCTTCTTAATTAACTTTCACAGATTTTGTCAACAACCCTTTCTCTATTTTCTCTCCTTTCTAGCCAACTGCAAGTCATAGTTCATTTCCTTAGGCTGTGTTTGGTAACTCGGAATTGGGTGGAAATAAATGAAAAAGAATTTTCACTTCCAAGGTTTTTATTGGTAAGATTTTTTGGGAGCTGGAAATGGAATGAAGTGGGCCCCACTTGGAAGTGAGGTTGCATTTTAGGAAGGAAATCAATTCAGCGCCTCAATTCTCAGAATTTTTACTTCTGAGAGAACCAATGAAGACCTGCACCGTCAATCACACAAACTAACCAAGCCTACATGGAAGCTGGAGGTAAAAGTATTCATACAGAGTTGGCATAGGGCTCAAGTATGAACGGGTCAATCTCCTTATGTTCAAATGGTCAAACCTGTATTTACACTGGATTGATCATTTTACTATAGGAAGAGAACAGGTTTGGTTACTCTATACCCACTCATTCATCTGGACCTGATTGGCTGTGGGAATGATTCATGTTTGCTATCCAAGAGAAAGCCAACGGGAAGTAGTCAAGCACAGATCAATGACCCCGATGTTTCCTCTTAAAGAATAGAGCTTTTATAGGATGGGCTTTCTACTACAATCACAGACGATGGTGTTTCTCAAACCTAACAGCTACTGATTGCATTTATCCAGAGCATAAAATCCGATGGACCATGGCCCAGATGCACACTAGCAATTCTAACAGTACATTATAGTCCTCGCAAAAGACGTAAAGATGGGGGGCCCCATCATCTCTGAAGGTTCTAAGCACAACGATGTAGTGTTAAAAATAAGTTTTACTCGGGTGTCGTAGGCTCGGTAGCAAACCCAACACTGACTTTGAGTGATTGGGGGTGGCTATGGAAACATATGTTTTATTTTGCCATTCCATCGGTTGGAATAGCAATGGAAAAAGATTATATGATGAATGTTTAATTTAAATAATATGTATCTTATTATTTCGCACAGTGGAAGGTTGACAAAATTGTAACCTCAAGGTCGCAAGTTCGAGCCCACCTCATCCATCAAAAAGTAATAATATGTATCTTATGAGATTTGAAACTACTTTGAAATTATATATCTTTATAATATTTAATTAGAGTAATAGGTTCTATGTTTATTTCTTTTACTGTTTGTACAAAAAAGCTCTTTTCCAGCTCCTTTCCAGACATACAATCCAAACAGTAGAAATTTTATTTGCACATGAAATCATTTCCCGAACAGACTATCCTTACATCAGAATTTTCATTTTCACTGGAAATCGCTTATCAGGAAATATGCCAGAGAATTGATTTCTTTTCCTGTCTGGGTTTTCTCTGTTACCAAACACAGCCTTAATTTCTTATGATATTTTGATATAATTAATCCACAAGACTATTTATTTCTTCTCTTCTTTAAGCCAATAATAATTCCTTTTCACCACTGCATTTAACCTTCTATTTTCTCATGATTATTTGGTATGCAGCCGTCTCCATCTTTCCATGTCAAATTCTCCTTTTACTGCAACTCCTTTAAGCACTCAATTTCTCGCCATATAGTAGGACCCTTAAGAATCAAAATATATTCTAATCACTTGCCCTTATATAATTTCTTATTATAATTATTAAATCACAAGATATTATCTTGGAAGCCATTACTTGCACTCACAAAGTTGGCCCAAGCACACAATTTAAAAGAAAGACTTGATATTTTGGGAACCTGTGCCATGTGGAAACACCATCTAAGCCCCTTGCTATGACATGAAGGCTATGATCTAAAGATCTTTGTTGCGAAAGATAGGCATGAAACCCGATCTCTTTCGAATGATATCTCCAATAATTAAGTGCCTCAAATACATAATTAGATAGGCAGATTTAGGTTCGGAGTTACTTTTTATCTATAATATTATGTGATCGTTCACGTGAGCCCTCTATAATGCCATCTTTTAGGCCCACTTTAATAGCATTTAAAGGCTCATTGGGTCTTACTTAGGATCTTTTGGACCTTTATTTTCACTGTATAAACTCTATTGAAATCTATGTCTGCAGACCTTAATACAACCTATATCCTCACTGTTACAGCCCTTGTTTTAGGTGCAAACAGGCCTGCAACGACACCAACACAGCTGCAATTTCACTCAGTTCTTTGATTTTCTTCTTTCTACGTGTTGTATTCTCTATTCTTTTTCTTCCTGCATCGCCCCCCCCCACCCCCCTCCTTTTAACATCATATATATATATATATTATTTTTCCTCTCTTCCATTACTTTCATGGGTTAAAATCCTCCATTTTGGTGAGATGCATCATCAGGTGACTTGGTATCAGTGTCTGGTAGATAAACCCACAATACAAAAAATGGGCTTTTTGTCGGCACCTATTCTCAGCGGCTAACCAATCACCGCCGTCATCCAATGCAATGAGCTACCCACCCAGCCGACACATGCACTCCAGTAACTCAATGGAAGGCCCATTAGAATCCTATTTAAATCCCGACGACCCACGACCCATTCCTCATTTCATAGCTCGGCGCCCTAAATGTATCTCGCTCAAAGCTTCCTATCGAAGCTTCCTCTCGCTTAAATCATCTGACCAATTTCAGATTTGATTTCAATGGTGTTTTGATGGGGTTAGGATTTTGATTTGATTTCAGACCTCGCTGAGGTTGAAACTAGTTCAAATCGCATTGATTTTTTAGGGTTTTGATTCGATTTTGAACATAGCTGAGATTTCCTCTCGCTCAAATCGCTCAGGTGATCAGGTATCTTCACTTTTTTCTCTGAAATCTGTTTAAGAAACTCGATTTTGGTTTAAGTTTTTTCTTAATTTTCTATTGCACTAATTGACGGTTTTATTTCTCTTTGATCTTTGTTTATCCCCTTTTTTACTTTAGGTTTTCAACTTGTGTTGGAAAAGGCTAGGTTTTTCGTTTAGACCGCTTCCATCACTTGCAACATTCCGTATTTTCACCAAAGTATCTGATCCTGGAGGAGAATTTTATGTTTAAATTTGTTGCAAATATTATGCCAATCCAGTAGGTTCCCCTCCAATCGTGCCATCCTTCACGAGTAAGATTTGATGTTTTGAGTAGTTGATGCATTGTTATGTTTTGAATTTCGAATAACCTAGATGGCTGATTTGATGATTTTTTGTAGGTTTCTTTTTGCGATTACACTCCTCAGTTCAAAGCTATTGATTTCGATTACGACTCCTCAGTTCCCTTGCGTTCCTATCGCCAACGGAGTTGTTTCTGCACACGTACCTGCCTACGCTTTTGCCGACGCTACCTGTGGTACACCTTTAATTTTTATTTTTTTTAACTTTCATTCTTTCACAAAAAGGTCATAGTAATTTAGGCCAGGTTAAGGTATAATGTATTAAAATCTTACAAATATTCATATCTTTGTTAACATGGTTTGAACATTAGCACTGATCTGTAAAATACAGATTAATCAACAAGCCAATAGCCACTTGTTTGATGTAAAACATAATATTATTTTATATAGTTAATATTTTTATATAAATTCATATATGTTGCCTTTTCCAACAAAATTGGATTTACAAAAGAGGAGTTCCTATTGAAGCTTTTTATTCCGCATATAATGAATTTTGCATAAAAAGAGTATGCAACAAATGCAGCTCAGTTTCACAAGCTTTCAAAGCATAGTTGCTAAGAACAGATAAAGAAAGCAGCAAAGGCAGGATTTGAGCTCATTTTTATGCAAATTAGAAAGAAAATCTGTATAATATGCGTAGAAGAATCTTTGTATACAGACATCAACAGATCATTATACCCAACATCATCATATGAGAGAGAGAGAGAGAAATATTTCTTAACCTTAAAATTAGTATGAAGCTAGGACTTGGTTTAGGTGGGCACCCTAGTTGCTCATTCTTTCAAAGGAACCTTTAAAGTGTGTCCAAAATTCCGAAAGGATGAGAAAAGAGAACAGTGTAAACAACCTCTTAATAAGAGTATCTCTCCCAATATTATTTGTAAACTTCTATTGAATGTCTCTAGTGGCTAATTCCTTATTTGTTATCTCTTGTAACCTTTTTACATGATTTCTAGAGATTAACAACCAAGAAGTTGGAGATTGTACATCTAGTCTCCCACATGATGGATAAAAGTTGGATTCAGAAGCCTAGGTATTTTATATTCCTTTATGTTCACATGTTTTGAGTAGCTCAAATGTTGGTATGTTGTTTAAATAAGAATGTTATTTTTGTATCTGGATGGAATAGAATTTCTCAGAGTATCTTCAAGGTGCGAAAGGATTCATCGAGCTTGCAATAGCTCGAGGAGCAACTGTAAATGGGAAGTTGAAGTGTCCATGTGTCAGATGCAACAACAGACTATATCAAGATAGAGAAACGACATACGATCATATGGTATACAACGGGTTTGTTCAAAATTACACCAAATGGTTTTTTCATGGGGAAGACATATCTCAGACAAGCTCAATGTGGAATGATTTGGTTGATAGTGGATCGGATGAGCAGGAGATGGGTGACGACATGAGTGCTTTGTTGTGTGATGCATTTGGGATCCAGAATCCAAAAGGAGGTTCGGATGGTATGACACAGAAAACTAATGATCTACCTAATGCAGATGCTGCTAAATTCCACAAGTTAGTGCAAGATGCCGAACAAGATTTATTCCCAGGGTGTAAATCACATACAAAGTTATCATTCATTGTAATTTATGGCATATTAAATGCATTAGTGGATGGAGTAACAAATCATTTACAATGTTGCTTGATTTGTTAAGAGAGGTACTCCCTGAGGGTTCAACATTGCCTAGTTCTTTTTGGCAAACAAAAAAAATTATTTATGATATAGGAGTTGATTACAATAAAATTGACGCATGTCCAAATGATTGTATGCTATATTGGAAAGAGTTCGCTGACAAACAATCATGTGACGTTTGTGGTACTTCACGATGGAAGGCTCATGATGATCATTTAGAAGGCGATAGAAAGAATAGACCGACAAAGATTTTGCGTCACTTCCCATTGAAACCACGATTACAAAGGTTGTATATGTCATCAAAAATTGCATCTGACATGAGATGGCATGCCGAATGTCGCACTAGAGATGAGCTTTAAGACATCCTGCTGATTCTCAAGCATGGAAGCATTTTGACATCATCAATCCAACCTTTGCATCTGATTCTCACGATTAGATCAAGGTTAGTGTTATGGCTTCAATCCTTTTGGCACAATGAGCATCGCACACAGTACATGGCCTGTGACATTAATTCCTTACAACTTGCCACCATGGTTATGTATGAAGAAGTCAATCATAATACTGTCATTGCTTATACCGGGTCCATCTGGCCCTGGAAATAACATTGATGTTTACATGAGGCCTCTAATTGAAGAACTCAAAGAATTATGGGAATTTGGGGTAGAGATATATGATGCGTCAAAGAATGAGGTATTTCAGTTACGTGCCGACTTGCTTTGGACAATTAGTGACTTTTCAGGGTATGCTATGTTGTCGGGTTGGAGCATGAAAGGGAAGTTGGCATGTCCTTCATGCAATAAGGACACATGCAGCAGATATTTGATCCATGGGAGGAAGCAATGTTATATGGGTCATCGTCGATTCTTACCATCGAATTATAGGTTCCGAAGAGATAAACATTCTTTTGATGGTACCTATGAGTTCAGAACAGCTCCAACTCCTCTATCTGGATCAGATGTGATGAATCAATTACAAAACAATGCATATGTATTTGAAAAACAATCTGCCAAGAAAAAATCAAAAATTATGGATGAGGTTAGCATGCCATATAACTGGAAGAAGAAGAGCATATTCTTTGAATTGCCATTTTGGAAATACAATTTACTCAGAAACAATTTAGATGTAATGCACATTGAGAAAAATGTGTGTGATAGTGTGTTAGGAACTTTGTTGAATATTGAAGGTAAAACAAAGGATAATTTGAAGGCGCGCCTTGACTTGGTCCACTTGGAGGTGAGACATGAGCTACACCCACAATGGCAGAACGGTGAAGTAACGCTTATCTACCATCCGCATGCTACTCTATGAACAAAAGAGAGAAAGAGATGTTCTGCAAAGTGTTGAAGAGTTTGAAGATTCTGGAAGGTTACTCGTCAAATATTGCAAGGTGCATTAATATTAAAGAGCGCAAAATATATGGCCTTAAAAGCCATGATTCACATGTCATAATCCAACAATTCATGCCATTGGCTATTCAAAAAATATTACCCAAGAGCATAGCTTATCCATTAATAGAGTTGAGCAACTTCTTTCGTGAGTTACGTTCGAAAGTTTACCGGATTGAGGATTTGAGACATCTTGAGAATCACATTACAGTGGTGCTTTGTCAATTAGAGCGAATTTTTCCACCTGCTTTTTTTGACGATATGGTGCACTTGCCCATACATTTGGCATCAGAGGCATAGTTGGGTGGACCTGTCCATTATCGATGGATGTATCCTATCGAAAGGCATGACCCATTTTACCTGAAGTTATTTATGAATTTGAAATTAATTATAATTTCATTCATGTAAATGAAACATTTTTCAATGTAGATACTTGTTTATGCTGAAGTCATATGTGCATAATAAGGCTCAACCTGAGGGGTCTGCTCGAGATACTTAAACGACATTGAAAAAAGGTTAAACCGATCCACAAGAAATCGTGACGTAAATGAGATCAGGGGTGTTGTGCCATTTAAACTTAGTGAAATAGAATGGACCCAGGCACATCGTTATGTGTTGTTCAACAATGTGAAGGTTAAAGATTATCTAGAGTAAGCCTTTAAATTACTAAAATTTTAAATGTGATAAACAATTTAATTCAGTGTTGGAGTTTCATATGACATGAAATTCATGTAGGCAACACAATCGGATACTTTGGTTAAAGCACCGCAAAGCAAGTCCCCATGAAAGACAGAAAATGCACCACAAACAATTCATTGAATGGTTTAAGGATTATGTAAGTTATGAGAGTTTACATTTTAGGTACCTTTTTAGTTGATGAATCTTGGTTAGTAATTTAACCTACTTGCAAATGTCAAATAGGTTTGAATGTTGAGCGGTTCAAATAGTACATTGGCGGAAGGAGTTGCTTTCCTTGCGGAAGGACCACGTTCACTTGTTAACAGATTGACCATCTACACCATTAATGGCTATAAATTTCGAACTATTGATAAGGAAAATGGTGCTAAAACTCAAAATAGTGGTGTTGCTACTACAAAAAATAAGACTATTAGCGGCAGCCAAAAACTGCCGCTATTAACAAAAAAACTGCCGCTAATACCCTCACCGGCAATTGTAAAAACTGCCGCTATTTGTGCTGTCGCTACCTTGTTTTAGTAGCAGTTTTTAAAACTGCCGGTAAGGGTATTAGCGGCAGTTTTTACTAAAAACTGCCGCTAATTATCAATAGTAGTGAACTAGTAGTGGCAATTAAAAAACTGCCACTGCCATGTTTATACCAGACCTGTCCCGACCCGATAGCAGTAATATAATTCGAATTTTAAATCTTACAAGAACACAATTTGACGTCAATGCCACCTGATCATGCATCAGTGAGTAATACATTCACAATAGTGTTGTCGCTACTCTGCATGTGCATGAACCAAAACAATCTAATGGCTAGATTTGGTTTTATGGGTAAACCAACATCCCATTCAGCACCCACATTTACTTCTAAAAATCATATAATTTTCTCCAAGCAAAAAAGAAAATGATAGTATCCAAAAGTACAAAATTTATTCCTACCTGTTTTAAATATTAAAAAAAGAAGCTTCCATCTACATATCTTTTCACGAGCAAGCTGAGCATTAGGAAGGCAACAGTCAAAGCCAATCACTAATCAGATGGTTGTTAACTTCATATACTCCATCTAATGGTAACAACAGCTTCAGTGACCACACTCTGCTGATGGTGTCCTCAATGGTTATTTGATGGAGATTGTGGCCTCAATGGTGGCTGACCAAGCTTTCTGCTGATGGTGTCCAGTGACCACACTCGGTCTCATCTGAGAACCCGAACCAAGGGAACTGCTGTTTGAGCAGCTTCAACGATTACTCGTCCACCTTGCAAGCCCGACAAAAAATTCTGCAATAAAATAAATAAATAAAAAGGCAAAGAAACTGATGAACAAAAAAATCAAACAAATAAAACAGCATAATCACAAAAGATAGACCCGAATTATAGGCTTCTTAGGTGGGTATAATGTTTCTGCTTCGGAACTTGGAACTCCCCACAAAGACAGACCCGAATTGGAACTCTTTCATAAACAGCTGCCTAGAGAATGTGCTTCCCACCTGGTATTTATATTTCAAATAAAGGATAACTTAAAAGCTACTCTGGAAACAAGGATAAAAAGTAAAAGCAATACAGACTAGTTGAAAACAGTGAGAAAGTGGATATTTTCAAGGTTGATGCTCCCATATATCACCCTAATCAAGAGACTACTACATAAATCATTCACCCCCATCTGAGGTGGCCCAGCATATTTATTGAAGGTAAAGCAGCCCCACTTCTTAGGAAACATGCGCGCACACAAAAATGCACAAAAGTAGAAAAAAAAAATATATATATATATAATAAATTTAATTTCAGAATTATAACTAAAATTGTATGATGCAATGCATAAAAGTTCTAACAACAGATCTGTTAGAGGAAAAAATACCATGTCTTGCCGTAGTCCAAATTATGATTGATGGGATGGATGTGATCAATATGAGACTAAGTCAAAAAGTGCTGCTCATAAACTTGAACATTTGCAAGAAAAATCCAATATAAAGAGGAGAATCCAACTCATAATGCACTAATAGTTGGATGCAATCCTGCAAGTAAATTACACTTACGAAAATAATATAGCCGTGAAAATTTACAATATTTCTGCCAAGAACAGCCATCATTCTATGCTTATGTCTTACATCT
Organism: Chloranthus sessilifolius; assembly: GCA_021018995.1. Lineage (NCBI taxonomy): Eukaryota > Viridiplantae > Streptophyta > Magnoliopsida > Chloranthales > Chloranthaceae > Chloranthus > Chloranthus sessilifolius. The sequence goes on along the minus strand of CM037592.1, from coordinate 36,366,279 downwards.
TACAAGTATATGAGGCCTTCCTATTCCATTTTAAAGACCCCTTACAATGTCATTTCGGAGTCTTGTGGTTCGTTCTTAATGTGTGTGGAATATGGAAGAAGACTCACAGAAGCTTCGTCAGCCACTTCCTCATGTTGTTGAGACATGATAAGAAGAGCTTCTATAATGGTGCCCGAAGGGGTCGTATCAAATTGAATCCATTTCTTCTCCTTTATGTATTGTATAGCAGGATACAGGCAGATCCCGGGTATAACCACACTTCCACTTACAATAATAGTCTTGGCCGAGGCCAGACACATAACGAGAATAAGCAAAAAGGCTGGAGGAAAACAAAGTATTGTTGCCCCAGTTGTATTTAAGGGAACCTTGTATGGTCTGTGGAGATCTGGCTTCTTTATTCTCAGTTTTATGAAGGCTGCAAATTCGAGAAGCATCCCTATAGAATATAGAAAATTAAGAAATTCCACAATCTCCTGAAAGCTCATCCATGACAGGAACACAACCCCTGTTGCCGAGCATAAGATGCTAATGGTGGGTGTGCCGTACTTCGATCTACAAAGCATTTTTTAAATGAAACCGTCACATTTCTCTCATCGTTATAATGTTTCTGCTTCGGAACTTGAAACTCCCCACAAAAGACAGACCCGAATTATAGCTGCATCAAATTCGCTTGGTTCATCATGATCAATAACTTGAGCATTGGACCAAGAGTCGCGACTTGGGATATCTGTGCCGGCTGTTTCAAAACTAGCCTGAATGGCCAAGGAAAGTTGATTGTCAGACGAATCAAGACAGAATCCCTGTCCTCTTCCTCGACGCTGATCATTTTCGTTGCTTCGACGATATTGGAAGCTTGTCGGTATCTGGATAAAATAGATGTGGGTCATGGTCATCTAACAAGTGAAATACTAAATACAAGATTTGAGTGCAAAAGCCACAAAAATTTTATATTTGCACATACACACTAATGTCATCAATCAACTGAGAAAAAATCAGCCAAAAACTGAATAGAAGGACTAAGTTCCTTAATATGGAAAGGAATCAGAAGATAGTTTCTACAAACCTGAAGTGCAGCACGGGATAAACAATCAGGTCATCATACCTTACACAACATTCTTATCCTTCATCCCTGTAGCGAATTTTGTGGTGCATGCTCTTTGGTAACATTTCGTAACATAGTTGCTACATGTCACCAATAGCTATAATTATAAATCTGCAACTCAAACTGAATATTTTATGCAATGCTACCCATTATATTTAGAATAGCATACCCCCAAAACAGTCTCCACTTTCCACTCATAACTCAAGGCATAGGTAGCATCATAACAGTAACAAAAAAAACTTACCAGGCTTTGCAATAACTTTCTCTTGGGGCTTCAACATTATCTGGTGACAGAATCACAATGTCGTCATTAGGAACTTAGGAGTGTTAAAAATCCAAACTATGAAACAAAAGGCTGCTATAGATAAGGACCAATTATTTTAATGAAGTACCTGAACTATCTGAGCTTCTCCACCCAGTATCTGAAAAGGTATAACAGCTGCTTGTGGACTCGGCAATATATAATTCGCTGATTTATAGTCCGCACATGACAGTGGGAAGAAAGCCAAACATAAATTCAGATGTTCAAATACTAATACTCTTCAAACTCTAAGATAGCGGTGTTCCTAGAAAAAATTATCCTCACTAGTATTATCAATGGTTGTCCATAGTGAATAGGTTATCAAAAAATTTACCTTCTCTTTGTAGCATTCACACTCATATGCATAAATTCCCAAAACTCCTATATACTCTGCAATGAATGAAACAAATAAGCTCTGATTAGCTAAATTTCTAAGCAATATAGATTAGGAATGATACGCAATATAAATTTAAATTTAATGATAAATACTAACCTTTTGTTTGGTATATAGTAGCCATCATTCTCAAAAAAATTCCAAAACCTTATACAACAAAGTGAAACATAGTTAGTGACAAATTTGATCAATGAGCCATATTCAAAACAACGTTAAAGTACTAGATCTAGATATATCTACCCATAATCTTCTATTACAAAACACAAATCTGAAAGAACAAGATTTAACTTTCTGATGCCATCTCAATTCTCAATCATTAGTGGAATAAAAAAAACACCTAAACAACAACTAAAACTTATATGAAGTGGACAAATTATCACTATCTAGCCATTTTAAGGTGGGTATAAGGAGAATCAAGTGGAGTTTGGACTGTTATGTCCTCCACTTGTACATTGCTGCATTACATCAAAATTAATTATGAACAAAGTTAGTTGTGTTGCTAATTTGAACAAACAAGTCAACAAAGCAGAAATACAGATGACAGTAAGCAATAGCTATTTATCAGAGCAATTTATCCAACATACATGTAATAGACTGGATGAATGATAGTAGGCAATAACTATTTAGAATTGCCACCAAGCTGCACAATAAAAAGGAGAAAGAAATCATTTCTAAGTTTATTAAACATCTTAAAAAACTTACAATCTATAAACATATAGTTATATATAGCTGCCGCGAGAGAGTCAAGAACATGCTCTTAAGTTCTGTTATTTGGGCATTACTCTCCTTCAATTGCTCTGCCATCTGAGCCTCTCTCTGCCGCTGTTGCTCAACCATCAACCTTTGTTACTCATCTCTTTGCTTTTGTTGCTCTCTCGACATCTCTCTTATTCAAGAGCTCTTCCAGTAAGTGTATTTTGTCTTTCATAGCTAGATGATGATCCCCAAAGACTGGTGGGAGTTGGCCCCAATCCTAGGCCACGAACACGCCCTGATTTCTCAGGTCCCATAACCTTCCAATACACATCCTTTTGAAAGGTCTTATCCACCAAACCATCTTTCGATAGTAATTCCTTCATCTTACACTGCAATTTATTACATTTCATTTATCTTCTTAATTATATAAAGTCTATAGATAATGAATAACATAGTATGAACTTACAATCTTCTCTACAGCCACTTCATTGACTGGCGTGCCATCTTTATGTGAATGTGTAAGCAAAAAAATCTCCGCTTGGCTAGGCGAATTCTGCCCTCCTCTCTTGACGTGCTATGTCAAAAAAAATTTTATTAGTAAATAATGAATATTGACATAGATGAGATACATGATAAATAGATTGAACTTAAACTTAAATGTATACCTCCTCATGACACACTCTCGCGAAGCTTTTCGTACTAGTGGTATGGGCAAGTTTCTAGCATGACCCATTTTGTTTATTTCTTTCGCCTCTTTTCTATACCACATAAATTAATTGATGTTGACAAGTTTGTTATGCAAAGTAAATTATTTTAAATTCTTTTATGAAAAATATATACCTTGCCTTCCTCAAAATCCCAGAAATGGATAAGAGTTTGCCATTGATCTGACAATACATTTATAGGGTGATGCTCGTACAGATCTCCATTAGGTGGGCAATTGATATACCACTTTCTCTTTAGCTCGCACTTGTAGTCCCTCCATTTTTTGGCAAGTGAGATCATTACATAGCGTTTCATCTCATCACCAATATCAACTTTCACCTAAACCAAAGTTCAAGTAGAAAACATAATCATTTAAATATGCTACATAAAAAAAAAATGTAAAGGAAAACTCGAAGCATGCATATTTACCTGAACGCGTTTCCATGCCATGTCCTTCGCTTCATCTTCAACTTCTTTCCACGATGGACAGTCAATTGGCAATACTCGGCCATATTTTGCTAAAGGACCCAACCAAGTTGAAAATTCCAACGCACTTTTTTCTACAAGTTGCCCGTCACTGATGAGGACCTGAAATTTCTCCCCATTTGTCAATTGTTGCATATAAGCACACTTGGAACGACCTCGTACTGTCCTCTTCCCAGATCCTGTAGCTTCAACACTATCCATCTGACTAGAACTGGACAAAATAAATATCATAATTAGGCAAGAACGAATTAAGAACTAGGAGGCAGCGGCTCACTTGAAACAATTGTTACCTGAAGTAAAAATAATCAAGTTATGCAGAACATTAGTCAATTTTTGTCTTGTATCCTAATTCCAAACTTCATATTACAAGGAGAGAATAACCATAACAAGTCTGAAGCTAGTCCTATAATGCATAGAAAAGTTTTTCACTTGAATTAGGACAAGAGTTATTGATGAAATCTCTACTATTTAAATGATTAATGACATAATTAAGCATATAATTCTGACTTATCTACACGTGATTTGTAATATCAACAATAAAGGCTGGATAGTGTTATTCTGAAGTGAGACTTAATAGCCTTGTAGGTAACAAGAAAACCAGATAACCAAAAAAATTATGTATGTTTGGATATAGAGCCCAACCTATATCCACAAAGGGAAATCATTTTAAATAAATAGAACAAAATATCAGAATTAGGCAAGACCTAGTAAATATGCATATAGAGCCCAACCTTATGAAAAAGTAAACATGTCAAATTGCATGTACCTTGTCTTGGTGGACCAGAGCTTATTGTGCATGATGGAAAATAGTTAATCACTTCCATCCACTTGAGAATCAGAATCTGATCCAAGATCATCGTCAATGAAATCAGTTGAAGGAGCTTGTTGTGGAACACGCATTTGGAGAGGTGCATCTACAGTTGGTCCAACCACATCTTCCCTTACCCAATTGTCATCAACACCATCCTCGATAGTGTCATTTGGCTCTTGGATGGCATAAGTACTACTATCCAATAAAGCATTATCATTCCATCTCATATCAAATAGGTCCCTAGGCTTAGTCTTTACGACAATATGCCAATTCGGATCAACTAGATCTTGGACATAGAAAACTTGAGTAGCCTGAGATGCCAAAATGTATGGTTCATTTGACACTTGTTGAGTGGGGAACAACAATCGGGTAAAATTCACAAGTGTGAATCCTAATTCATCAATCTTAATTCCTTTGCCCTGTGTTGTCACATCAACCCAATCACACTTAAACAGTACAAACTTGAGTTGTTTTGAATATGTTAACTATATTATATCAGTTAAACGGTCGTAATATGTTATCTCTCCAACAATGGGTCTTTTGTCCTTAGTACTTGAGTAGCTTGTAATAGTTGCAGTGACCGCAACACCACTATTTTGAGTTTTAGCCCTCTTCTCTTTTTCAACTGTTCGAAATTTATATCTGTTAATAGTGTAACTGGTGAATCTTCTTGCTTCTGAATAAAGACCTTCAGCGATCAAAGCGATTTCTTTCGGCAATGAACTATTTAATTTTTTTTTTAACTTTCGTACCTAGTTTAAGTGCACAGGAAGGTCAAAACACTATCCAAAATTCATATAAAATAACTGTTGATATATAAACAATCCTAACTTACATGCTCCTTAAACCAATCAATAAATTGTTCATTCTTCAATTTTTGTCTTTCATGAGGATTTGCTTTTGGGTACATCATATGCAACACTCGATCATGATGCCTGTGTTGAATGAACGTTGTGTGAGCCTCAAATATTGCATAAGTATAAAAAATAATTTACAAATGTGTGAGGCCTTACTTTAAATAAATTGTGACCTTCTTATGGTTGAACACCAAATAGCGATGTGCTTGTGCCCATTCTAACTCGCTCAATAGGAATAATATTGCACTGCCATTTGCAACAAAGTTAAGATTCCTCCGGGGTCGATTTAACCTTGTTTCAACATTGTTAAAGTATCGAGAGCAAAATGTTAGACATTCTTCTGTGAGGTACCCTTCGGCAATGGACCCCTCGGGTTGAGCTCTATTACGCACATATGACTTCAATGTCAATAAGTACCTACATGTAAATATAGTTGACTTACATGAGTGACGTCATAAGTAATTACACAATAAATAACTAAAATTTATATACTACAAGACAATACCTCTCAATAGGATACATCCAACGATAATGGACAGGTCCACCTAGTAGTACCTCTTAAGCTAAATGTATGGGTAAGTGCACCATAATATCAAAGAATGCAGGTGGGAAAATGCGCTCTAATTGACAAAGGACCAATGCAATGCGCTCCTCGAGATGTTTCATATCCTCGGGCTGACAAACTTTGGAGCATAATTCACGAAAGAATGTACTCAACTCTAATATTGTAGAAGTTACTTTCTTTGGTAACGTCTTTCGAATAGCTAAGGGCAAAAACTGTTGCATTATGACATGTGAATCATGACTTTTTAGTCCAGATATTTTACACTCTTTAATATTGATGCACCTTGCAATATTAGATGAGTAATCATTTGGGATTTTCAAACTCTTCAAAATATTGCAGAACCTCTCTTTTTCATTTTTGTTCATGGAGTAGCAGGCAGCAGGTTATGTTCGATTTTTGTCCTCCTCTATTCGCGGATGGAGACCATGTCTCACATTCATTTCTCTCAAGTCGAGACGTGACTTAATATTATCCTTCGTTTTTCTTTCTACATCTAAGAGAGTCATGAGCAAATTATCACATATATTTTTTTCAATGTGCATTACATCCAAATTGTGTCTGAGTAGATTATGCTCCAAATATGACAACTCAGAATATACTCTTCTTCTTCCAGTTATAAGGCATGTTTTCAGACTCCATGGTTCTGGATATTTTCCTCACATGACGCTTCCCAAAAGTATGTATGACATTCTCCAGTTCAATTAATATGCTCGAGCCAGACAGTGAAATTGGAGCCGGTCTATCCTCTATAGTACCGTCAAAAAACTGTTTTTGTTTTCGAAATCTATGATTTGAAGGTAAAAATCGACGATGTCCAAGGTAACATTACTTCCTACTATTCCGCAAGTATAAGCTATACGTGTCCTTATTGCATGAAGGACATGCCGGACTTCCTTCGTGCTCAACACGACAAAATAGCATACCACGAAATCACTAATGGTCCATAACAAGCCCGCATGCAAATGAAATACTTCTCTCCTTGAAGCATCATACGTCTCCACCCCAAATTCCCATAATTCTTTTAACTCCTCTATCAACGGCCTCAAGTATACATCAATGTCATTTCCAGGTCCAGATGGACCTGGTATAAGCATTGATAGGATCATGTTTGGTTGCTTCATGCACAACCATGGCGGCAAATTGTATGGAATAAGTATCACAGGCCACGTGTTATGTGTGTTGCTCATTGTCTTGAAAGGGTTGAAACCGTCACTCGCTAATCCAAGTCTAACATTTCGAGAGTCTGCTGTGAATGCTGGGTTGATGATTTCAAAATGTTTCCAAGCTAGAGAATCTGCGGGATGTCGTAGCATCTCATCTTTAGTGTGACCCTCATCATGCCATCTCATGTCGGACGCAGTTTTTGATGACATGTATAACCTTTGTAATCTTGGTTTTAGAGGGAAGTAACGCAATATCTTTGTCGAACTCTTCCTCTTACTGTCTTCTAAATGATCGTCTGGAGATTTCCATCGTGAAGTGCCACAAAGATCGCATAATTGTTTATCGACAGACTCTTTCCAATACAGCATACAATCAATCGGGCAAGCATCAATTTTATTATAAGTCAGCCCCAAGTCTGAAATAATCTTCTTGCCTTGTGAAAAATTTTTAGGTAAACTTGAACCCTCAGGGAGTACTTCTCTTAATAAATCAAGCAACATTATAAATGACTTATTGCTCCATCCTCCGAGGCATTTGATATGCCATAGCCTAACAAGGAAAGATAAACTTGTGTGTGATTTACATCCCGGATAGAGATCTTGCTTGGCATCGTGTATCATTTTGTAGAATTTAGAGGCACTAGGATTAGGTAGATCCTCAGTTTCGTCTGCCAAACCATCTGAAGCTATTTCCGGCATATGAACGCCAAATGCATCATGCACCATTTGACTTATGTCATCGCCTATATCATGCTCATCGACTCCACTATCATGATGTTCTTCTCGTAAAAGACTTTCTTGAGGTATTTCCTCTCCATGATAATACCACTTGGTGTAGTTCTGAACTATGCCATTACATATCAAATAATCATATATTATCTCCTTATCGTGAAACTCTATATTGTTGCATTTGATGCATGGGCAATTTAATCTTCCATTAACAGATGATCCACGGGATATGACTAGGTTGATGAATTCTTTCACGCCTTCATTGTACTTTTTAGTATTCCTACATCATCCATATAAAATATAATTTGCTTTACTAATCAACATTTTAAACTATTTAAACTGAAATTATTTGACATAAAAAGAATGATGTAGTGATATACCTAAGATCTTTCATCCAACTCTTTTCCATCATGAATCTATCAAGAACATGAAGTTGACTCCTTTAGTGAGATGAGGGCTTCCTCCTTTACTGTAAAATATGAATCTGTCAAGAACATGAAGCTACTAAGGTGCAAATTATATGTAGTCAAACTACCATGGTGCAAATATCATCAAACTTTTTACCTACAGGCTAAGATAGGTAAGCTCGTATTCCATATGTTTCCGTTTTTGATATATCACACTCTAACCCATTTAAACCATGGAAATCTATCTTGGAGACCACAATCCAGAACAATTTAGTAAGCCCAGCATCTTAGGCCTAGCCCCCCTTCATCGGCAGGTCTACACACTTGTTACAGCTTGAAAGCGTCCACATGCCTACCAAACAATGGCCCCTTCTAAAGTAAAAAAGCGTCCATAGGCCTACACACGTGCGGGGGCGTGTTGAAGTTTACTGACTATTTAATGCAATCTATAATTGAATCTGTTTTAACATATTAGCAGGACCTTCTGTAATGCTTTTGTAAATGAAAAATATGAATTTTACTCCATCATTCTTATTAATTATTTTTTCTTTCTTTGCAGTGAGACTCATAATCTAAAGAAGGAAACGATAAAACAACAGTATGTGGGGCAAATATTGGTTTAAAGATAACGATATTTCTCGTGCCTTGGACCGATTCCCTGTATTATTTCGGGTCAACATTTCACAATTTTCCAATAGGTGTACCATCAAACAATCAATTTTTTTATTTAATATGGCACCCATCTTACAAAAGTGACTAAAATCACATGACATATATCACGCTCAAACACGATTTTAGGGACACTTGTTGTGATGTGTACCGTGAATAAAAACTGATCGTCTGATTATACACTTGTTAAGCATGGCGTGCCCTAAGTTTAGGGTACTTTTAAATACACCCACGGAATCTTGAAAAAGTCCCTCACCAAAAAAATTGTTGATTGCTTTAAATCAGACGTTGCAAATTTGAAAGCGCCCTGAAAAAAATTTGTTGAGAAAGATTTGGAAGAACAAACCGAAAAGGGGTTGAATCTGGCCAAATCGATTAATCGAAATTGGGATTCAATTAATCGATTTTGGCCAAGAAGTTGAAAAGTCAAAGGACCCAAAATCGATTAATCATTTCTGGTTCTTGATCTTTCATGTATTTTACTTGTTTAATGAAAATATATCTTTGCGGATTAAAAGTAAAAATAAAATTAAATTTCCCCTGCCTTGAATTCAGTTTCTTGTGGTGGGAGAAGTGATGGTGATAGAAAACAAGAAACAATGATGTATGGTTATTGTTACCTTTTTTTTTTCTCCCATTAAGAGGAATGCCAGGCAATTACAATAGACACACAATATGAAACCCACAATATGAGACCCACACGAATTTGTGAAGACCCATAAAGATGGGCATCATGTGCTCAGTGGCGGAGCCACATATAACAGGGCGGGGGCTGTAGCCCTCCTTCAGCTTTTGAAAATGTATCGATTAGGCTTATACAGCTTTCATTTATGTACAAGCCTCCAATGTAAGGTGTACAAGCCTCAAAATCTATGGTAAAACAACTATTAACATCTGTCGACCGTCTCTAGCTCCCACCAGGAGAAAATCCTGTCTATATTGGTACATCAGTACATGTGCTACAAGTCTCACATCGACTTCATTCTATTCCAAGAATGAAGTGGTTATCATAAAGAGATTGAATCATTAATCTTGAGGATTTTGTGGCACTAAGATGACATACAAGCAATGCACTAACAAATACAATGTTGAGAGAATATTTCAGATAATTTTTGTTGATACATATATGTAGAGCGGCCAAAATTTTGGATGCCCGATGGGTCAAGGGTATATATCCAACCTGACCCAAAAAACTAGGTGGATTAGGTTAGGCTGACCTGGTTCAGAATCCCCTAAACCCCTTATAGTTGGACAGATTTTTTCGGACCTGAGACCCGATACCCAACCCGACAGGTGAAGTTTATTTGACGGCCCAATTAGAAAATCGGTCCATTCATTGACAGCCCTACATATGTTGTCTCTATTCCTGTCTGAAACACTGAGTGCTGATTTTTTCCTGGCACTTTAGCCATTTATTTGACAATAGTTTATCTCACCCAATGGAGGTTTATGTGATTAAATACCCCTCTCACAATATATTGTTTTACCTACTTTCCAGTACATTCAATTGGAAGATGAGTCTGAAAAGAAGTTGGATGCTCTAAAGGAGATTACAGAGATGGTTATGCATAGAATGCATCTTGACAAGAGTGTTGAGTTCATCGGGAAACTTCTGTTTGGAGCAGAAAGAGGCCCCTCCATCCTCACAGCCAAACGGCCACCCGGTCTGGCCTTGGTTGATGACTGGGCTTGCTTGAAGTCTATGGTAACGAAACTTTTCTTCTGATTATAAGATTGTTACATTTATCCATTTATCTTAAAAAAACATTTTCATAACTGACCAGAATGTTTTGCAAGAACAGAAAAATACCCTGAAAATTCTAAAGCATCAACAATCATTTGAGAGTAATTAGAAGGCAGAATTCAGGGAGCCCTTAAGACTTGGTTTAAAGGACATATTGTTTATTTATGGGCAAGTTTAGGGAGGCCTGTCTGATGATTAGCTTAATTTTCTTAGTCTCTGCCGTGCATGTTGGGGTACATGTTATATGGAAGCGTGCATGTTGGGGTACATGTTATATGGAAGCTGGTTCCCTGCAACATAGTAGGGAACCCTACGATGTGGCTAGTTGGGTGTGGCAGTCAACCTAAGGATGCCAAAACTTGCCCAAGGTCAATCAAGTACAATCTAAATGAAAATAATCATAAAAAAGTGTTTTTCCACTGTTGAATATCAAATCAAAGTCGGGAAATTCAATCCACCATGTTTGTTGGGCGTCCCACAATATACCACTTGTGATTTGAAGTGCGAAAAAGCCCTTTTTGATTTTCTTTTTCTATAACCCTAGGGGGATGGATGAACACTTTTGGGTGTCATTTCGGGAGAAGGTGCCACCTGGCAGCCCAAATGGATCACATGGTAGGGTTCAAACCCTACGACCACATCCTACATTTCCCATATATATATATATATGAAGATTGGTAAGCTAGGAGTCAACCAGAGATCCCAAATTAAAGTTACATGGAAATTTATTAAATAAAATTAACCTAAGAGTCAGAGAGCCTCCCTGCACTGCCCAATGGTGTGAGATGTTGGATCCAGGAGGCAGGAGTGGTCAAGTTGGTGGATTTTACATCTCATGTTATAACCACATGGACTTATTTTGTAATAGCCCGAAAAATCACACTAAACTACGACCTCGGGATCCGTGCCTGATCGATCATAGGTGTGACCGTAGGCCAGTGCGGAGGCTTATCCGTACATAGTAAGCACACCCCAGGGGTGTTGATTGAGACAAGTGAAACCCCGCCACCAATCCCCAGGGGAAAGGGGCTTGGGTACTATTTGTATTCCCAGGGAATACGGTTAAAACTGTCTATATAGATGACGATGATGGGTATCTCATCGGGGCTCGATGCTATATTGCTCGGGGATTACTTAAGTTGAAAGTTGAAGTTTTGCTTTAGGCCTTTTCAGCATCATTAATGAGTAAATGAAAACATAAGTAATCAACAGTAAAACGAAATGCTTTTTAACTGTTTCATCAATAATTGCATAGACACATCATGCATGGCATATCATGGAATATATGTGAGTCATAATTTATATGTTCAACTGTGTTTGTTCCCTATTGAGCTAGGATGTAGCTCACCCTATAGACTATACGTCGCAGGTCCACTACTAGCAGCTGCCGAGGCTTCAGGAGACGCTGATCCCGGCGAGTCGGACCTTGCGGCCGGTGACGAGTTGGAGCCACCTCCTGAGGACTTCTTCTAGAGGACTCCGTTGTGCCACTTTGAGAGATTCTTGGAGAGGTTTTTGTACGGCTTGGTATGTCAAGCCTTTATTTTGTTTAAAATCATGTATATGAGGAGTTGGGATTTCTCTTTTGGGACGAACCATCTGTGATGATTGCTATCATCGATGGTTCGGATTGGTTCTCCATTCATGCAGAGGTATGAGGGTAGAACTGTCTTTTGGGGAGTTAATTAATATAGATTTAAATTCTGAAATTTCGTTTATTATACTTTTTTATGCTTGATATACCAGTGTTCCGTGCTTAGCTAAAGGGCACGGTCAAGATGATCGTGCTGATGGCACGGGTTTCGGGGTGCCGAAATCCGGGCTGCTCCAGTTGGTATCAAAGCTATTTTCTTTTAGCCATTCTGACAAGGGTTCTTTCCTCAGAACATAGGGGCTTCTGCTAACGAAACTTTAGTTTCAAATGCAGCCGCAAATGTCATCTAGAGGAAGAGGCCGACCAAGGGGAGGCCAGCAGAGGAGTCTACGTAGTGGAGATGATTACATCTCTCCTACTAATAGAGTGCCTCTAGGAGGTACTGAGGCCCCAGGGGGCAGTAGTAGTAGACAACGGGATGAAGAAGATCGAGATCATCAAGACCAAGATCTAAGAGAACAAGAAAGATTGAGAGAAAGACAAAAGGACAGAGAGGAGCGACAAAGGATGATGCACACTATGGAGACGATGGCAGCTGCCATGGCACAACAGGCCGCATCCTTTGCAGCTCATGCATCAAGAGAGCAGCAGCCACCTACACCACCTGTAGGACCTGCGTTGCCTGTTCCCTCATCTTTTACAGAGTTTAGGAGGATGAGACCTTCATTTTCTGGGCAGGCAGACACAATGGCCGCTGAGAATTGGCTAATGGAGATGGAAAAAGTCTTTAGCGTGCTGACATGCACGGAAGATGAGAGTGTGAGATGGGCAGCTTACATGTTGGATGGGGAGGCTGGGCCTTGGTGGAAGTCCGTGATACGGACTCGGGCTCAGGAGACCCCAGAGTTGCCTTGGACTTGGGAGGAGTTTGTTGAGGAGTTCAACAAACAATATTTTCCGAAAGTGGTGAGGAACCAGCTTGAGATACAATTTTTACAGCTAGTGCAAGGGAGAATGACGGTGAGAGAATATGGGGTAGAGTTTCTACGACTTGCCCATTTTGCTCCGGATTACGTCGCTACTGAAGTGATGAAATCCAAGAGGTTTCAGCAAGGTTTGAAGCCTGAGGTTAGGGGAGGCGTAGCTCCATTTCAACTAAGGACCTATGAAGAGGTCATGAGTAAAGCACTAGTGGTGGAAGAGGAGAACACAAATAGATATAGACAGAGAGAGCAGCAGAGAGGAGGAAATGAACAAGGAAGATCGGGGCACTACGAACCGGTGAACAAAAAGTCGAGGTTCATGGCCCAGAATCAGAGACCACAGTTCCAAGGGGGTTTCGGAAGACCGGCGCAACAACAACAACACCAACAGAGGTTTCCATTACTTGCGTCGGGGAGACCTATTCGCTATGAGAGCCCTGCCATGTCTACTGGCGCCACTGTCACACAGGGTTCTCGTACTGTTTCTTCCGCACCCCGGGAGACTTGCGCAAAGTGTGGCAAGCCTCATAGGACGGTGGACTGTAGATCGGGAACTAGGGGTTGTTTCCGATGTGGCAAGGTGGGCCACTTAATCAAGGATTGCCCCGAGATGGATAAGAGAAAGACGGTTTCAGTTGCAGCACCACGACCAATTCAAGCAAGGAAACCGATCGTTCAGGGGAGAGCCTATGCAGTCACTGCTCAGGAAGCAGGGAACGTGCATGACGTCATACAAGGTGAGACCCTTTTAAAATTAAAGAAAGTTTCATTTCATTAAAATTTTAAATAGAGAAGGAGCATGCATTAGGAATTGTATAGATTCTTTCTCAATACAAAAAGTTGTATGTGAATTAAGAGTGTAAATTAATGTGTAAATTATTGTATGTATGTATGTATGTTATAGGTACTTTAAATATATATGAAAAAGGATGTTGGTTATGGCCTCAGTGTTGATAGACCCAGGGTCTACCCACTCATTCGTCACTCCACGTTTCGCCAAGAAGATGAAGATTGTTCTAGAGACGTTGGATTTTGTCCTATCTGTGTCTATTCTGACTGGAGAGTTAGTAGACACGGAGTTAGCTTGCAAATCCATCATTGTAGCTGTTCGAGACCTGGAGGTGCATGAATTGGAAGCAAAGTTGATACTGTTAGACATGCAGGGGTTTGACGTGATCCTTGGCATGGACTGGTTGGCGCAGCATTGTGCAACCGTCGATTGCAAGAACAAGGTAGTTATTTTCAGACCCAACACAAGAAGATCATTTCGGTTTCAAGGAGTGAGGTCGTCATCTGTGCCATTGATCTCAGCAGTAAGGGCTGAGAAAATGATTAGAAAGGGTTGCAGTGGATACTTAGCTTTCTTAAAGGAGGACAAGGAGGAAAAGAATGTCATTTCTGAGATAGCAGTTGTGCGAGACTTCGCTGACGTGTTTCCAGAGGAATTGCCTGGATTATCTCCAGAAAGAGAAGTAGAATTCGCCATTGACTTAGCACCAGGAACGGAGCCTATTTCGAAAGCACCTTATAGAATGGCTCCCGCTGAGTTAAAGGAATTAAAGGAACAACTACAAGAGCTTATGGACAAGGGGTTTGTTAGACCAAGTGTATCTCCATGGGGAGCACCGGTCTTGTTTGTCAAGAAAAAGGATGGGTCAATGCGGCTATGCATTGACTATCGACAATTGAACAAACTCACTGTGAAGAACCGCTACCCTTTACCTAAAATTGACGATCTATTCGACCAACTGTAAGGAGCAAGGTATTTTTCCAAGATCGACCTGAGATCTGGGTATCATCAGTTGCGAGTCAAAGTAGAGGACATTCAGAAGACAGCTTTCCGGACACGATATGGACACTATGAATTCCTTGTGATGCCGTTTGGATTGACGAATGCTCCGGCGTCGTTTATGGATCTGATGAACCGAGTGTTTAAACCACACTTGGACTCCTGCATCGTAGTGTTTGTTGATGATATACTAATATACTCCAAATCCAAGACGGAACACGAAGAACATTTGAGGATTGCTCTACAGACGCTACGTGAACACCAATTGTACGCCAAACTCAGCAAGTGTGAATTTTGGTTGGAAGAGGTTAGCTTTTTGGGACATGTTGTCTCAAACCATGGTGTCACTGTAGATCCAGCAAAGATAGAAGCAGTAGTTAAATGGGACCAGCCAAAGACAGTGACCGATGTCCAAAGTTTTCTGGGCTTAGCAGGCTATTATCGACGTTTCGTTGAGGGGTTTTCAAAGATATCGGGACCTCTCACAAAGCTGACACGAAAAGATTCAAGGTTTGAGTGGAGTGAGGCATGCGAGAAGAGTTTTCAAGAACTCAAAACGAGACTCACTTCGGCTCCAGTATTAGCGATTCCTTCAGGCAGTGGAGGATACGCCGTGTACAGCGACGCATCATACAATGGCCTTGGTTGTGTGCTCAACCAACACAAGAAGGTGATAGCTTACGGATCAAGACAGTTGAAAGAACACGAGAAAAATTACCCGACTCATGACTTGGGCGGCGGCGATCATTTTTCTCGAAGATTTGGAGACATTACTTGTATGGTGAGACTTTTGAAATTTTCACCGATCATAAGAGCCTCCGATATCTGTTTACACAGAAAGAGCTCAACATGAGACAGCGCAGATGGATGGAATTCCTCAAGGATTACGATTGCTCCATACAATACCATCCAGGCAAGGCGAATGTAGTAGCCGATGCATTGAGTCGGAAAGGTTTAGCTCAGTTATCTTCTTTAATTTTGGGTATGCACCGATGGAAATTATTGGAAGACCTAGCACTCTATGATGCGAACATTGAGTCAAAGGACACCGGCTCCTTTTTGGCTAATATATCAGTAAAGCCAGTGATATTTGAGCATATCCACGATCTACAAATGAAAGATTTGGCATTAACAAAGATTCATCAAGACGTGAGTGAAGGCATTAGGTCGGACTTCTCATTAAAAGAAGATGGTTCTTTATTGTTTAAGGGCCGTCTATGCATTCCGGACAATGTCGACCTAAGACGAACGATTCTTGATGAGGCCCATAAGTCAAATTATGCTATCCACCCTGGTAGCACCAAAATGTACCAAGATTTGAAAAGAACTCGGTGGAGAGGATTTGAAACAAGGCATTGGCAGTATGTGTCACGATGCTTGACTTGTCAGCAGGTGAAGGTTGATCATAGACATCCTGCTGGACTATTGCAACCTTTACCAATACCAGAATGGAAGTGGGAATCGATCTCAATGGACTTCATTGTTGGATTACCCCGTACTGCCAAGAGACACAATGCCATTTGGGTCGTCGTAGACCGATTGACCAAATCAGCGCACTTTTTGCCGTACAATACTACGTATACAGCAGGAAGACTGGCAGACTTATACATGAAGGAGATTGTAAGATTACATGGGATTCCAAGCAGCATAATTTCAGATCGTGACCCACTATATACGTCCAAGTTTTGGAAGAAATTTCAAGAAGGAATGGGAACTCGACTAGACTTTAGTTCAGCTTTCCATCCTCAAACTGATGGGCGAACATGTGTTTGTGAAGGTGTCACCTATGAAAGGTGTAATGAGATTTGGCAAGAGAGGGAAGTTAAGTCCACGTTATGTTGGACCATTCGAAATTTTGGGACGAGTAGGTGAAGTTGCATATCGCATTGGTTTACCACCGCTATTTGATCGAGTACATAATGTTTTCCACATATCGATGCTCAGAAAGTTTGTGAACGATCCGTCTCATGTATTAGGAAAGCAACCTATAGAGATGTGTGAGGACATGAGCATGATAGAGGAACCAGTGGAAATCTTGGATCGAAAGGAACAAGTACTGCGCACTAAACTGATTCCCTTAGTGCTTGTTCGGTGGAATAATCATCCAAAAGAAGAGGCTACTTGGGAACGAGAGGCCGATGTGAAAGAACAATATCCAGCCTTGTTTCCAACGACGTGAGAATTCAATGTAAACCACAAGCATGTTTGAGAAATCTCCACTATACTTGTATTTCAATGGAAAATTTGATCCAATCTGATTTGAGGAACAGAATTATATGTACATGATCAAGTATATACAACTCTATGTAAGAACCACTTGATGTCATAAACTACCAAAAGAAATCAAAGAAACAAAGAAATTGAAAATCTGCAGAAATTGGGCAAAACCGATTAATCGAATTTCAAATCGATTAATCGATTTGGAATTTCGATTAATCGATTTTGTTCGATTAGTCGACTGACATGTACCAGTGACTGGAAATTGAAAGGAGAGTTAGAATATACATAGAAGACCAATTTCGATTGATCGAATTGGAATTTCGATTAATCGATTTGGAATCGACTAATCGATTTTGAAATTTCGATTAATCGAATTATATTTCGACTAATCGATTTACTAAAGGGGCTTACGAGAATTTGAAATCAAATGGACGATTTCGATTAATCGAAGGGGATTTCGATTAATCGATTTCGAAATTTTGATTAATCGAAATGGATTCGATTAATCGAATAATTTAAGAAATTCTGGAAAATTAGAAGTTACAGCACGATTTCGATTAATCGAAATTAAAATCGATTAATCGATTTTGGAATTTCGATTAATCGAGATGGATTTCGATTAATCGACTGGCTCGCGCCAGTGAGCTTAAAAATTTAAAATTTTAAATAGATACGATTTCGATTAATCGAAATGGTTTCGATTAATCGAATTTGACTTTCGATTAATCGATTTGGGAAATCGATTAATCGATTTTAGGCGGCTTAACCTAGTTTTGAATCTTGATTAATCGATTCTGAATTTCGATTAATCGAGCCGAGGCCTATATATATGAAATTGGGGATTTCATTCCCCATTCGAAATTATTTTTGCTTGAGATTTTTGGGCGTTTCACCTTCTTCCTCTTCTCCGACAATCCGGTGCCCTAGGGTTTCCTTTTTCCGGTGGTTTTCGGCTCGCATCACCATCAAAACCTACGGTAAACCCTAATTTCGCACTTTTCCCTTCAATTTAAATTAGAAAAACCCTAGATTTTCTCAAAATGCCGCCCAAAACCCGTCTATCTTCAAAGAAGGCGACTTCTAAGTTGCCGGTTAGGGGTAAGAATGCCGCGCCACCACCACCTACCCCATCGCCGGTGAGGACTCCATCACCGTCGGAATCGGAGACCACCTCCGGTTCGACGAGCGCGTCTACGCGCGAGTCTTCCCGCGAGTCCACCCCCATGCCACCACCACCCACCAATGTCGAGCAACCAAATGAATGGTGGGCGCCAAAGACCTTTGAGGTCGAATACATCATCGACCCTACCCTATTCACAAATCCCGATTTGCCGGGCGAGACCCAATGGGCTCGAAATTACCTAAATAACGCTGGTCTCGGCAACCTTCTCAAACCAATCCGGGGTTCTTACTACCCTAGATTGGTTAGACTCTTTTACCAAGGGCTAACCGATGGCCCTACCGACGATTGCATTATAACCAAGATCGAGGGTCGTCTATACACGATCACTCGACGTCACATCCACGAGGTACTCGAGTGCTACCTCGATTTTACCCCCGAAACTACCCTCTTTCCGCCTTTTGAGGAAGACCCCCGCTTTGAAGAAGTCATGACCCGCATGACTAACGGCAAGAAGGGGTCAGGCTCCTCCATTAAAAGGGTTGACCTTCCACCCTACATGTGGATGCTTGATTCCATAATCAAGTGCAACCTCTACCCGATGCGCCACGACACCGAGCGCGTGGACAAAGTGCAACATGCACTTTATGCGGCCTTCTGTGGCCAGTGGTTCGACGCCACAATGGTCATCCTAGAAGGGATGAAATACATCAAGGGCAAGTTGATGAAGGGCAACATGCGGCCCAAGGAGAAGATGCCATATGCTCGGCTCATCTCAAGCATGTTGGAGTGCTACTCCGACGAGCCCTCCTACACCATCTCACCTCACGAGGTGAGGGCTATGGATCGCGTGAAGACGTTTACAAAGTCTTCATGGACGTGCTTCTAACCTTCATGCGGACCCTACCAGCTCAGGTCCCGCTCCGCCCAGCCCGGCGGTAGCACCGCCACCACCCCCACCACCTCAGCAGGACCCACACGTGGGTGGGGCACACCCTATTCCCGCAGAGCCATCCGTGGAGAGGGTTCCCTCCCATACCACAGCCTCACCGACGCCACCTGCCCACTCCGCGCCCGCGACACCCACCTCATCCTACTGCCGGTGCGCCGCCCCATCCGGTCCTACCATCGAGGACGTGTTGGCTCGTATGGAGGCCAACAACGAGCGGATGAACCAGAGGATGGACTTCTTGATGGTCCACACACTCCGCCACATCTACCCGACCGACTACCGCCGCTACCTCGCCCAGGAGGAGGAGTGGACCGCTGGACGCACCGCCTTCCACAGAGGACCCGTCTTCCATCCCACCACTGCAGACGCGGCTCCTTCCACATCCACATGCCACACCGACCACTCACCAACACAACAGTCCACCACCACATGACCACAATCGGCTCAGAGACCCACCCGCCTCAGAGCACCCGACCCTACTGTTTGAGTCTTATATGTATTTTGCATTTTGGTTGTATACCTGTAGATTTCTTTTGTACGCCAACTTATTGGCATTGTAAAAATCTCTCAATTTTAATACAAATCAAATTTTTTGTATAAATGTTCCAATTCGCCAACTTTAAATTCTATGCTAGTATATGTAATTAATTAAATGCGTCTGAGTCAACTGGACCACCTCACCTGAGAGTGTGGGGGGGGGGGAGTGCCCCAGACAGACAAACCTTGGGTTATTTTCGGGGACGAAAATTCCCAAGGTGGGGAGGATGTAATAGCCCGAAAAATCACACTAAACTACGACCTCAGGATCCGTGCCCAATCGGTCATAGGTGTGACCAAATAGAAGTCCAACAGTCAGTATGTGATGTAATGAACGGATGAGATGTGATAAATAGAATGCCTATGTGGTGTGTGTTGTGGGGATGTAGTCGCATACACCTATCGCGGTGTATGTGCTCAACACACAAGTGAGGAAGAGGATAAAAGGGTTTAATAGCCCTAAAATCAAGAGTTTGGTTGTTGAAGGAGAGTAAAGAAGAGAGAGAGAGAGAGAAGTAAGAAAGGAGTTATTGCAACTGATTGGAGGGGGGATTCAAGCAATAAAAGCCGGATTCAACCCGATTTGGATCTGTTAGAGCCAAAGCTGGAAACCCTAGCCTTCCAACCATTTGATTTGAAATCAACTTGAGATCTATTCAAGGTAAAATTTTTTGTAAATAAAATGCATAGATTATAGGGGTTAAGTTATGGTTGAATGTGGGTTAAAATCATAGGAAAATGGCTTAGAAAAATAGAGGAAAAAAGTATGGAAAAAGATTGGGAAGAACAGCTCGAAAGGGGCTGAATCTGACAATTTCGATTAATCGAAATTGGGTTTCGATTAATCGAAATTGGCCAGGAAGTTGAAAGGTCAGAAGACCCGATTTCGATTAATCGAATTGGAGTTCGATTAATCGACTTTGGATTTCGATTAATCGATTTGGGGGTCGATTAATCGACTGAGAACCTCCAGTGGACCCCAGGGGTTGGAGGAAATGACTTGAGGAAAAATCGACTAATCGAAATGGGATTTCGATTAATCGATTTTAGTTTTCGATTAATCGATTTGGGATCGATTAATCAACTTGTGAAACTTCATCGTCAACTGAGGGTCGACTTTGCGAAAAGAAGAATTTCGATTAATCGAAATTGGATTCGATTAATCGAATGAAAACTCGACTGTTCGAACTGAGGATTGACTTTGTGAAAAGGAGAATTTCGATTAATCGAAATTGGACTCGATTAATCGAATGAAAGCTCGACTGTTCGAACTGAGGATCGACCTTGCGAAACAGAGAGTTTCGATTAATCAAAATTACTTCGATTAATCGATATTGACCTTCGATTAATCGATTTTAGAAATCGATTAATCGAATCAGGTTCGATTAATCGATTTTGGAATTCGATTAATCGACTGAGATAAATTATGTTGACTTTTGGGTTTGACTTTAAGATTTTTGGAGGGTCTTATACCTTCTTTATTGCATCCTTTGTGATGTGTTTCACCTGTTATGTGGTACCATAGGTGGTACGTGTGGACTTGTGCACAAGGAGCCACGTGGGACCTTGATGCATTGATCAAAATGAAGATTTGAGGTAGGGAACACCTTGAACATGTACTTTATTTTACAAGAGCATGTATGTAGTGATATAGAATTCAATTCAATTATTATTTCTTAAGAATTTGTGAAAAGTGTGTGTGTGTGACATCCATAAGAGTAATCATAATGAGCCATCCCCAGGGGATGAAGAAGTAAAGAGATAAGAGCATCAGGTGTGATGCAAGTAAATGGATACATCCCAGGGATGTATCCAAGGATTGAATCATGTTTGATAGGGCCTAACTGATATAAGATAGCACATTTACACGGTGAATAACTATATGTAAGGCACCGATATTTTTGTTATTTGAGGTTTGATAGGGTACCCCACCGACGTGGCGGGATATCCACGACTGACACGATAGGATATCTGTGACCGATACGGCGGCGAAACCGTAGGCCAGTGCGGAGGCTTATCCGTACATAGTAAGCACACCCCAGGGGTGTTGATTGAGACAAGTGAAACCCCGCCACCAATCCCCAGGGGAAAGGGGCTTGGGTACTATTTGTATTCCCAGGGAATACGGTTAAAACTGTCTATATAGATGACGATGATGGGTATCTCATCGGGGCTCGATGCTATATTGCTCGGGGATTACTTAAGTTGAAAGTTTAAGTTTTGCTTTAGGCCTTTTCAGCATCATTCATGAGTAAATGAAAACATAAGTAATGAACAGTAAAATGAAATGCTTTTAACTGTTTTCATCAATAGCTGCATAGACACATCATGCATGGCATATCATGGAATATATGTGAGTTATAATTTATATGTTCAACCGTGTTTATTCCCTATTGAGCTAGGATGTAGCTCACCCTATAGACTATACGTCGCAGGTCCACTACTAGCAGCTGCCGAGGCTTCAGGAGACGCTGATCCCGGCGAGTCGGACCTTGCGGCCGGTGACGAGTTGGAGCCACCTCCAGAGGACTTCTTCTAGAGGACTCCGTTGTGCCACTTTGAGAGATTCTTGGAGAGGTTTTTGTACGGCTTGGTATGTCAAGCCTTTATTTTGTTTAAAATCATGTATATGAGGAGTTGGGATTTCTCTTTTGGGACGAACCATCCGTGATGATTGCTATCATCGATGGTTCGGATCGGTTCTCCATTCATGCAGAGGTATGAGGGTAGAACTGTCTTTTGGGGAGTTAATTAATATAGATTTAAATTCTGAAATTTCGTTTATTATACTTTTTGATGCTTGATATACCAGTGTTCCGTGCTTAGCTAAAGGGCACGGTCAAGATGATCGTGCTGATGGCACGGGTTTCGGGGTGCCGAAATCCGGGCTGTCACATATTTATCTCTGATGGATGGGGATTCAGTTCAAGTCCTTCAACCCCACCTCATTCATAGATCTTAGAACACCAAATTTTTTAAATATCTAAATAACGATACTTACTCATCTAAACATAAAATTTGGATCACAGGTTCAAGTGTTTGAGACCCACTGTGGGTCCCTTACTCAATATGGTATGAAACACATGCGAGCCTTCGCAAACGTCTGCAACGGAGGAGTGTCAAAGGATGCGAATATCTTGGTACTGAAAAAAATTAGAATTTTATTCTAATTTTTTAACAGCCATTACCTACTGCAATGGCTAGCTACCTGCCAATATCTTGTATCGGTAGCTTAAATGAGGAACTGCACCGTTGTTTATGAACCATCCAAATCAGTAAAAATAGACATCACACCATTTTAGACTAACTCTGCCTGTGAACCTACTTAGTGATAGCCCCCATTAAAAAAAAATACAGAGGAGTTGCACATTAACACATCAAATCTACCCAGCCACATGAATCATTTTGCTAAAAAATTATGTGGGCACCTTAGATAACTTAAACAAGGAAAACAAGTTTGTAGAATTACTTGAATACTCAATTCATCAAGTTTAATTTGTCCATAAGCTCTGTCCTTTGCCAAAGCTGTGATATCATTCAACATGTCTTTAATTCAACATGTCTTTAGTCATTAGTAGCTCTTTTTTATTTTACCTTTAAATGTTTAACGGTAACTAATGAACTTTCTTACACAGGTATGTAGTAAAGGAATGCTTGTCACCTATCTTTCGTTTTTGTGCTCTCTCTATCTCTCTCACCTTATATTCTCAAATGACAGCTTATAGTATTATCTAAAATGTGACAATCTACAGGAGGCTATTGTCATTGGAGTGGATAGTCTTGGGCTTGATTTGAGAGTTTGCTCAGGAACACAAGTTCAGACTTTGCGGTTTTCATTTCATGCTAGGGTATGCTATGAATATTACTTGGTGATTTGAGAGTTTTCTCAACGTGATGTTGGAGTACCTATCTAAGGTACTCTGCTGGTGTACCTTTCACCTTTCCCAAATATATGTATACACTAATTATGCATTCAATTAGTGACTACAGTCTATGTTATCTTCTATAGCATATGGTATAAATATCCTTATAAACCGAAAATTGTGATATATTGTATCTTTCCAGTTTTTTTTGTATATCATTTACATTTTCAAATGTGTGGAATATTCAATGAATGATTATCCTATTGTTCACTTTCCTTAAATTTCAATTAAAAACTCCTTGTAGCTGTTTACCTAAATTACAAAGCTGTTAACATTTAAATATAAAATTCACAAACATCATTAAAACAAATGCCTGTTTCATGTAAGCATGTTCAATATATTGCAAAGCTGTTAAACACTATAATTCATAAACACCTTTAAAGACAAACAACTGTTTCATTTGAGCATGCTCAACTGCCTTTCCTCTAGTTGGTAAATATATCCAAAACCTGAATGTTTTTCATGTAACTGAGAGGCCAAATCTGGACTTTTACACTTCCCAAGTCCTAACACAGCTTGTAAGAATTTCAAAATTACAGGATTTTTTATTACTAACAAAATAGGTTGCACTATAAAATAATAATTAAAAAAACATAGAGCAATGGATCCTTATTTAAATTTAAAAAGAAAAAAACAGCAATATTTATCACCCATTTTATGTTGATGTTACTTGCATCTCACAAAATGACTGGAAGCCTGATCTAAGCCTTAGTACATTTTGTAATCTTTATCGTAGTTAGGTATGGGAGTGGCTCTCGAATAGGGTCATGTACCAATTAAGCTTTGTAGTTGAGTTCAAGTCTCAAAAATATCTAGTATGCCCCAAGATGCTAACAATGTTCATAACAAGATCGGCAGTCATATATCTCCATGGTGTATCTAAACCCTTTTGAGACAACAAAACCTGGCAAGCATAGTATTTTGATCCTAAAAGGACAGAGAATGCATAGAATAAGGATTTCCTAGGTACCGAAATCATTGTCACTCTATTATATAAAAGTTTCTCTATTCATTCCAACCATTCAAACTATTCCAACCATTCCAAATCATAGCAAATGAAACACTCTTGAAACAACAAATCCACACTCAAAAACCAACTCAAATCGATATAGTAGAACACGAATCTCCAAGATCTTTAGACAAAAACCTTACCTGATCCTAAACTCTCTTCCTCAGAAGCAGATCCTGCTCCTAGTTGCCACACTTTCAGCTATGCATACACACAACTTTAGAGCCCTGAAATCAACATATCAAAATCAAAATCAATCATCAAAAGATCAAAATCAAAATCGATCTGCAACTGGAATCGAAATCAAAATTGATCCGCAACATGAACGGATATTGAATCAAACTTTGAGACTTTGGAATGCAACTTGAATCGAAATCTACCTGTAACTTCAATCGATATTGAACCGCAGCTTGAATCACGAGTTTGAGACTTGTAAATGTACCAAATCACCTTTCTAGGGTTTCATTTCTATCGGAGAGCTACCGAAAAATCGAAACAAATCTCTTAAAAAGTCAGATCTCAAATCTATAAACATATTTAAACTCAGAATCACCAATCAGAATGTGAGATTCACACATCGAAACAAGAGATATAACCTTTTGTAATGATAAAATTTTAGATCCTTCAATCGGACGGAGCCTTCAATTTAAGAAGAAAATATCGATGTAGCCTTCAATTAGTTGTCATTTGAGCAATTTTTTGAGAGATTATATAGAGCTAGAGATTTTCAGAGATTAGAGAGAACGAAGGAGACAGGATTTCACAAATTTTAGAGATCCGAGAGAATGAAGGAGAAAGGGTTTCGGTTTCGCCTGGTTGGGTTGGATTTTTCCATTTGGGAGGTTTTCAGAGATTAAAGAGTTGGGGCTGTGATTGTGATCGGAAATGGGAGAGAGCGTGCGGGAGAGGGAAATGAAATAAGACTTGTTTTTAGCGGGTTTTGTATCATTGTTTTTCTATTTTTTTTTATAATAGAAGAAGGCTTGTATTACTTAAAAGCTTTTATTTTACCAAGTTCGGCAGACTATGTTCGGCGGTTTAGATAAGTGGGCGCCACTATTTGTATCGGGGAGCTGCCGCTAAAACCCTATTTTTTTGTAGTGTGCGGTCACTGCAACTACTACGAGCTATTCCAATGCAAGAGATAAAAGCCTCGTGGCAGGAGAGATGACCTATTATGGTCGCTTAACAGACATAATTGAGTTGACATATTCCAAGCAACTCAAGTACGTATTGTTCAAGTGTGATTGGATTGATGTAACAACACATGGCAGAGGTATTAAGACCGATGAATTAGGATTCACATTGGTAAATTTTTCAGGATTATTGTTCCCTGGAAATCAAGCAATCAATGAACCATATGTGTTGGCAACTCAAGCTAAACAAGTTTTCTATGTACAAGATCCAACTGAACCAGATTGGCATGTCGTCGTCAACAATAGACCGAGGGACTTATATGAGATGAGTGCACAAGATGATTCATTATTGGATAAAGACCCTTATGGACATCAACTATCAAATGACATTGAGAATGACGATAATGATGTTGTCAATTGGGGGAGGGAAAATGTGCCTGGAGTAATTGTTGATGCACCTCCGCATACTCAAGTTGTGCACGACAAGCTCCTTCAATTAATGTCATTGACGATGGAGATGGATCAGATTAATGATGCTTTGTTTACCGAAGATGGAAGTGTGTAATTCTTTTTTTGAAAGAAATAATATAGAATCTAATTCGACTCGTGGGATGGTGACTGCATCTAAGTATTTTTCTCCCCTTTTTTGTCTATAAAGTTCTCAACTCTGTGATTGTTTTGCTGCTTCTTTGTGTTGTTGCTCTAGTGATCTAAATTGACTTATCTAACTCATTGACATTTGATGATCTGGTGCATGTGTGTTACAACATTACTGCTGTCTTCTCCAATCTTTGATGTAAGGTGTGTTGATGTGTTACTTTAGTTGTTAAATACTCATGGGAAGGGCTGTTTTGACATAAATAATACATATATTTACATACAAAATCGTTTAGATATTCCCTCCAATCTTTGTCACATTTTTGGACTATTTTTCCCTTCAAAACCTAGGTCAAAGTTTTACACCGCCGCCCCCGAACGTAGTGCATTAAAATTTTGCTTTTGACCAACATTTGAATGGTGGATAAATACCTTTTTCTAATTTTTTTTGGATGGACCTTGAGAATGTTGCCGTGCCACCCGATCCTCAGGTTTGGTGCCACGTGGTGCCCAGCTGATTTGAACGCATGGATAAACCATGCATTTGCGTCAACTTGAGGTCCGATTATACTTGGATTCTGTTGCAAGAAGTGCTTCCCATATGTTAGCTGGTCCTTCACAATTCCCCCTCTAGATAGCCCATGTTGTTAGGTCAACAATCATTTTTATCAGTGTAGAAAAATGTTGAACAGTACTTCATTGATTACTTTGCGAGTCCATGATCAACTTGTAATGTGATTGAATTTAAAGAAGGTGAGATTGTACCTGCCAAGTGGTATACTACTAAACTAAAAATCATACACAGAGAAAAAGGAACATTAATGTCATTGCTTTGAGACCACTCACAAGCGATCAATAATAGCATGTGTCACTCATCCTTTCATCGAGATTGGTTCTTCAAGCAGTACCTTGATTGTGGCATTCGTCTTGCAATGATGGCAGTTCCACAACTTTTATTCTTGAAACCAAAATGCCTTTCTAAGTCTAATAAATACCAATGAGGTAATACATTTGTCTATTGACACTAGGGGTTAAAATGGTATTTTAATCTTCTTTTTGTAGGTATCTGATCCTGTTGTTATTATGCTTTCTGCATAAAGAGGCAAAGTAATACCTTGTTTCCAATGTGCTTAAGAAATTAATTCTACATCATGGGATCAGCAGCATGAAATAGGATTTATTTGGTCCACATCAGCAAGAAGTTAATTCTACATCAGTTGATCAAGGGCCTAATGGATCCATAGATCCATCTTTTTAGTTTAACTTTATTTTTATTAATCAGTACGGTATGGGTAGGTCAATTTATTAGAAGCAGAACATGCATCTTCTGATTGTTAAATATTGGTAAATGAATCTGTTTAGAAGGTAAAAATTCCGTCTTTTAGTCATTGCAGATTCATGGAAGAGTATAATTGAAGAAGAAAGTAGTGCCTTTTGGTTATTATGGATTCGTAGATATAGTAGGCGCATCATTCTAGTTCTCTTTTGGGTGGTTGATGCTATCATCTTCTTGTGTTAAGCTGCGATCTTGCGGATATCCTCTTCGGTTTGATCTTCGGTGTTAAAAGGTAGATTTTTTTTAAAGAAATAAAATTATAATTCTCTTTTTTTGTTGTTGATGGTGGTCTTAGTAGATCAATTTATTAGAAGCAGAATATTGTGTTAGTATATTGTACAAAGTTTGACAGAAAATAGACCGGAAAATTGCTTCAAGGCACGATTAGATCGCTGTCTTTAAGACAATATTTGTCCCCTATATGCAACGGGATATCGGCAAATTCGCCTCCAGGATACAATGAAGCCTCGGTGAAGAACCGATCTGTCACACACTACATTGCACTGTAGTGTGCGACCCAACGAAACGAAGACGCAGAATGCTCTGGTTTGCACACGAATTCTGAGGGCTCAGATGTAGGATTCGAAAATTACAAGTGTTTTTGGAATCCCTCCTCTGGCCTCTATTTATAACTTTCGGAGCACCTTTTCAAGGGCGGTTGTGTCTGTCGGTTGCTTGCAATCGAGGGCCTTGATCGATCCGATCAACGGTTGCAAGGATCCAACGGTTCACATCCGAACAGTTACATCTTTTGGTCAACTGATTTGTCTGAATTCGAAATCCTAACTGTTTGTTCGAATCCGGAATCTGACCGTTTCCTTGATTGGTCGGAAACTGCCTGATGCACACATGCGGTGCACACGTGCGAAGTCAATCCGTGCCCAGTCAACAAGTCAACCGATCGGATTCCTCGCGACGATGCGGTCGTGCGAAGTGCAAAGTGCGCCTTAAAAGCGCCAATTGCGCCATTCGCTTTATCGCACATCTTGTATGCTATCAGCCAAACAATATGGAAGGTAAGTTTCTATATATAAGCCATGAATATTTCTTGTAAAATAGTGAGGTGGGACAAAACATTTACAATACTTTTAAACTTATGGTGGGAAAAGTTTCCCTCCAATATTAATTTAAAATTCAAGTAATTTTGACTTGAAGGTTAAAAGCATCCTTTTAATATGGAACCAATCACTTTAAGGAACCATTTAAAAATAAATAAACATTATTAAATTAATAATAGATAAATATTATTAAAGTAATAAATATTTATTTGCTAAATATCCAGCATTCCTCCCCTATTTACAAAATAAATATCCATCCTCCCCTATTTTGGAAATAAAGAAACTGAGAGTCATTCTTAAATCTGATAACCAAAAACTGTATATATATGTACCAAAGAAATCTGAGCATTTCTTGACTACTATATGCATAAATGAAGGTGTCCTAATGAATTGAACCTTCACTTAGTGAGAATACATCAAAGTTGATAAAGAACTTTAGTGATCTAATTTCTTGAACTAATTTTCTTGTATAATCAACCGAATATATCACACACATAAGTAATCTAAGTTTCATTTCATTTTAACAGCCAACACATTTTATGGCCTTGTGCTTATACCCCGGTATTCATGAGTTGTATTTAAGAAAAGCCTTTATCTTTCTTCGAAGCGGCCACACTTCGTAACTCATATAGGTCAGTTCTTTCATAAATGCCCTTGTAACTTAGACATTTCAACATTATATGTTATAGACTGATTAAGAGAAATATCTCAACCTCTTCCTTACGTTACAAGTTCCACATTATTACTTGAGATGGTTGGAGTTGTAAACTCGCACTTTTAATAATGTGCAATCACTACATATGATTTGTTTTCCCATTAAACCTTTAGTTTCTGGACTTTAGAAAATAGGTCGGGTTACCATCATAGGCGATGTAATCTATTAGGCTTTAAACCCATCCCTTCTAATGTTTTAATAACCACATCTCTTGCAAGACCTTTTGTAAATGGATCCGCTAAATTTGCAAAGGTCCGTATTGAATTGATAGTAATTACTCCTTCACGGAGTAATTGACTAACATAACTGTGTCTTAAACTTATATGTCTAGACTTTCCATTATAAATTTTGCTATAAGCTTTAGATAGCACAGCTTCACTATCACAGA
Organism: Chloranthus sessilifolius; assembly: GCA_021018995.1. Taxonomy (NCBI): domain Eukaryota; kingdom Viridiplantae; phylum Streptophyta; class Magnoliopsida; order Chloranthales; family Chloranthaceae; genus Chloranthus; species Chloranthus sessilifolius. The sequence goes on along the minus strand of CM037592.1, from coordinate 36,336,293 downwards.
ATAAAGAGATTGGTGGCATAGGCTTCGGCCAAATAGGAATTTCTAATAGTAAATTCCTTAACCACTCTGCTTCCTTGCTCCCTGCCGCAAGAGCAATAAATTCTGATTCCATAGTTGCATGTGTTATGCATGTTTGTTTCTTTGATCCCCAAGAAACTGCGGCACCTCCAAGTGTAAATACCCATCCACTAGTAGACCTTGACTCATCTGTATCATTGTTCCAACTAGCATCTGTGTATCCCTCAAGTACAGTAGGATAACCAACATAATGTAAAGCATAATCCTTACTTTAATTAAGATAACTTAATACTCTACTAATTGCTTTCCAATGTTCATGACTAGGATTACTAGTATATCTACTTAATTTCCCTACCGCATAAGCAATATCAAGTCTAGTGCAATGAGTAGCATACATCAAACTACCAATTACTCTAGAAAAGTCTAATTGAGATACACTTCTACTATCGTTGGGTTTTAATTTTATACTTGGATCAAAAGGTGTTGGTGCTAATTTTCCATTATGTTTAAATTTCTTTAACACTTTTTCTATATAGTGTGACTGAGATAAAATAATATTATTATCTTGCTTAAATAATTTTATTCCAAGAATTACATCGGCTTCACCCATGTCTTTCATATCAAATTTTGAAGCCAAGAAACTTTTTGTATATATAATACTTTCTAAGTCTGTACCAAAAATTAAGAGGTCATCCACATAGAGATAAATAATTATTCCTTTACCCTTTGATATCTTACTATAAATGCATTTATCTGATTCATTAATCTTGAATCCATATGATAAAATAATACTATCAAATTTTTCATGCCACTGTTTAGGAGCCTGTTTTAGACCATATAGAGACCTAATAAGTTTACAAACTTTATTTTCATGTCCTTGCATGATAACACCCTCTGATTGATCCATATATACTTCCTCTTCAAGTTCACCATTTAAAAAGGCGGTCTTAACATCCATTTGATGAACTTAAAGTTTATATATAGAAGCAAGAGCAAATAAGATCCTTATGAAAGAAATCCTAGCCACTGGAGCATAAGTATCAAAATAATCAATACCATGCTTTTGTCTAAAACCTTGGGCAACAAGTCTAGCCTTAAACTTATTTATAGTGTCATTAGGATTAAGGTTTCTTTTAAATATCCACTTATTACCTATAGGTTTAGATCCCTGTGGTAAGTCTACTAATTCCTAATTATTATTGGACATGATAGAATCCATTTCATCATTTATAGCTTCTTTCCAAAATGCAGAATCAATAGACTTAACAGCTTCATCAAAAGTTTGAGGATCTTCATCGATATTAAAAATAAACTTCATTTTCTTAGTTTTCTCATTTCTGGTTCCTTCTATAAGATACACATAGAAATCTGACCCAAAATTGGTGGCTTTCCTAGGTCTCTTACTTCTTCTAGGTTCCATATTTTCATCTTCACTACTAGAGAGATGAAGAGAATCAGAAAATTCATCTAAATTAGAGGATGCAAGAGGTTTAGAAATAGTAGAGAAAGTATTCTCATAAAATACTACATCTCTAGATTCAAAAATTGAATCCTTTTCAAAAATATTATTATGCTCACATACTAAATATCTGTATATAGGACTATTAATAGAATATCCCACAAAAATACATTCAATGGCTTTAGGACCTAATTTTGTACGTTTATAATCGGGTACCCTAACTAATGCTCTACAGCCCCATACTTTTAAATAGTGTAATTTGGGAGGTTTGCTCTTCCAAATTTCATATGGAGTTTTAGAAGACTTTTTAAAAGGTATCCGATTTAAAATATAACATGCAGTAAGCAATGCTTCTCCCCATAAATTTGAATTCAAACCAGAATTTGTTAACATAGAATTTACCATTTCTACTAGAGTTCAATTTTTCCTTTCAGCAATTCCATTTGATTGAGGAGAATATAGAGCGGTGACTTCATGAATAATTTCATACTTGTCACAAAATTCAGAAAATTCATGTGACATGTATTCACCTCCCCTATCCGATCGTAATGCCTTAATTTTAAAATCTAATTGATTTTCCACTAAGGCCTTATAAGAGATAAATTTACTAAATGCTTCATCTTTTAATTGAAGAAGGAAAACATATGTAAATCGAGAACAATCATCAATAAAAGTGATGAAATATCTTTTCCCTCCTCTAGTAGTAATATTATTTAAACTACACAAATCAGTATGAATTAAATCTAATAGTTTAGATTATCTTTCAACACTTTTAAATGGTTTTTTAGTCATTTTAGATTGGACGCATATGCTACATCTATCTTTACCATAATTTATATGTATTTTAGGAAGAAGTTCTAATTTAATCATATTATCCATAGAACGTAAATTTAAATGCCCTAATCTATTATGCCATAAATAAATTGAGTAACACATATAAATCGAAGAAGCAGATTTATCATTGATATTGAACTTAAACATTCCACAAGAGGCATACCCCTTGCCTACAAACATCTCTTTCTTAGAAAGTACAATGGAATCGGATTCGATCACAATTTTGAATCCATGTTTGTTCTGAATACAAGCCGATACAAGATTTTTTCTGATTTTAGGAACATGAAGGACATCATTCAGGGTAACAGATTTTCTCGAAGTAAAGTGTAGAACAACTTTGCCTTGGCCTACCACTTTGACAGTAGTGGAATTTCCCATGAACAATTCATATCCATCATGAGCCTCCTCATAGGATACAAAATTATTCCTATCAGAAGTAACATGCTTAGTAGCTCCAGAATCGAGCCACCATTCATTTCCACCATCTACCATATTGACTTCGGAGATCACCGCAACGAGATCTTCTTCACCCACAATGTTTGCCTGATTTTTATTTTTCAAAAATTCTCGGCAATCACGTTTGAAATAGCCGGGTTTCTTGCAATAAAAATAAGTACCCTTCTTTGCTTTTTCCTTGTATTGTCCTCTCTTGAAATCCTTTTTATTCAGCTTCAATTTGAAGTTCTTCCCTTTGTTCTTTTTTTCGATGTGGATGCATCTTCAACAATGTGAGCATTGGAGACGAGTTCAGTTTTCTCCTCCTCCTTGTCACGTAGACGAGCCTCTTCTTCTATACAAAGATGAGTCAAGAGTTCCTCCATGGTATGATCTTCCTACGTATGTTTCAAACTCTTACGGTAATCTTTCCATCCCAACGGTAATTTTGCAATAACCGCAGAGACTTGAAAACCTTCGTCTATTGTGCTTCTTTCCGTCACAAGATTGTTGAAGATAATCTGCATCTGGTGCACTTACTCTAAAATAGGTTTAGAATCATACATCTTAAAATTAAATAACTCACTTACTAAGTATGTGCGCACGCCGGCCTCTTCTACTTTGTACTTCCGTTCAAGAGCCTCCCATATCTCCTTTGCAGTTTTATAAATTTGATAGACGTCAAAAAGAGAGTCAGCAAGAGCATTAAGAATATAGCCTTTGCATGTGTAATTGTCGCTTTCCCATTTCGTACGGATTCTACCTTCTTCAAGCGTTTCATCTTCTTTCTCCAATGATGGTCAGTCCATAGTGAGAACATATGCGACTTTCAAAGTTGTGAGTAGGAAATGTACTTTTGATTGCCATCGTTTGAAATTGGTGCCATTAAAGCACTCGAGTTTCGTGATCTTCGTGTTGGAGAGTTCCATCATCTTTTGTGTCATAGAAATATTGTCTTAAAATTGTTAGTATATTGCACAAAGTTTGACGGAAAATAGACCGGAAAATTACTTCAAGGCGCGATTAGATCGCTGTCTTTAAGACAATATTTGCCCCCTATATGCAACGGGATATCGGCAAATTCGCCTCCAGGATACAATGAAGCCTCGGTGAAGAACCGATATGTCACACACTACGTTGCACTGTAGTGTGCGACCCAACGAAACGAAGACGCAGAATGCTCTAGTTTGCACACGAATTCTGAGGGCTCAGATGTAGGATTCGAAAATTGCAAGTATTTTTGGAATCCCTCCTCTGACTTCTATTTATAACTTTTGGAGCACCTTTTCAGGGACGGTTGTGTCTGTCGGTTGCTTGCAATCGAGGGCCCTGATCGATCCGATCAACGGTTGCAAGGATCCAACGGTTCACATCCGAACAGTTACATATTTTGGTCAACTGATTTGTCTGAATTTGAAATCCGTGCAAAGTGTGCCTTAAAAGCGCCAATTGCGCCATTCTCACATCTCACACGCGCGCGCGTGCGCGTGTGCGGCGGCGAACCGCCGCTATAAGCTGTGTTCTTCTTATCAAGCCAAACAATATGGAAGGTAAGTTTGCATATATAAGTCATGAATATTTCTTGTAAAATAGTGAGGTAGGACAAAACATTTACAACACTTTCAAAATTATTGTGGGAAAAGTTTCCCTCCAATATTAATTCAAAATTCAAGTAATTTTGACTTGAAGGTTAAAAGCATCCTTTTAATATGGAACCAATCACTTTAAGGAACCATTTAACAATAAATAAACATCATTAAATTAATAATAGAGAAATATTATTAAAGTAATAAATATTTATTTGGTAAATATCCAACATATTGTGTCTTTTGGTGGTTATTAGATCGGTGGATCAAGCTATTAAAACAAAAAAGTAAAAAAATTGTATTTTTCTCTTTAGAGATTGATAGCTTGGTGGATCATTTTTTGCAATAGGCACACCATTCTACTATGAGCACTAAAGTTGGTTCTGAATTCTGTTACGGGGTGCTGGTCTTGCACAAAAAGGAGACTGAGTGTCTATTTCTGTTTACCTTAAGATTGATTATTTTCTAATGATGTTGATTTAAGAAGGAAGCAACAGACTTGAGAAGTAGATGATCAAAGAAAAAAAAAAACGTAGCTTCTATTGAAATGAATAGAAGCTTAAAAACAACATGGGCGAAATGAGAATGAATGAGAGAGATCTTTTAGTACATGGTATTTTTAATATCTACAAAAGCCAACTGGATAACTATGTTTGATTTTTTAATATCTACAAAAGCGGGTGGAACCCATCCACAACCTGTGGCACATGGGTCACCAAAATTATACACACCACGCATGGGGAACCAAAAATAAAATAAAGCATATCTTATGCCTTAAGTAATCAATAACATTGTGGTGTCCCTCAATTTTTATATTAACTCTCTACTTGTAAAATTGTCATTCAATATCTTTACAAAGTGTTACAATCTAACCAGGTCTTATACTTTTGTTGATAAGGCATTTTCTATCATATCGATTCTAGCTCCATCTAACTTTAGAGATCTGTTTTACAGAGAATAGTCTCAAATGAGTTATGGAATTGGGAGTTGTACAATTTTGCTCTCCTTTGGGTCTTCCAATGGATGACAAATATTGGTTCTTTTAAAAAGGTGTCACCTCTTTATATTAAAGAGGATATCATGTGCAAGAAGTTTTTGTATTGTATTATTTTCTAATGTGCTCTATATATTTTAATTCTAGTTTTCATTGATACCAGATTTTTCAAATAGATGGCGCCATCAAGTAAAGCAAGCTTCACACCATCCAAGAAAAATAAGACTGGCCGAGGTGTTACAAAGGGTCATGCCTTGAATCGGCTTCAAAAGGGAGAAAAGGTTAGTGTATTAGTCAGAAATGGCCAACCAGCTGGAAAACATACCAGTAAATTAGCAAACTGGTGTGGAATTCTATCAAGAGATGGAATGAAGTTGCGCATTGATTGCCCAACGTGGCGTGGCGTTGATAAAGCTGCAAAGGCACACGTATGGGAGTGCGTTAAGGTAAATTCATTATTTATTGCTATTGGCTCTTACTTTTTGTTCACATGGTTGACTAAAATTCATACAAATGTTTTTTATTTTTTTGTGGTGCAGGCGAAGTTTGATGTCAGTGAGGGGTTGCGGTACTTCATAATGCAATCTATCAGGAAGAAGTGGAGGGATTTTAAGTGTGAGCTGAAGTTAAAAAATTATGACCCTTCCATAACTGATATGAAGCATTACGCTATTCCTCCCGATGGAGTAGTGTCCGCTCAATGGTATGCTCTCGTGCAATATTGGAATTCAGAAGTGGGGAGGGTATAAATGGTTTTTTAATTACCTTTTATGAAATATATATCACTTCAAAACTTCTAATTTTGGCTAAATTGGTCTAATATAGATTACAAGTGAAAAGAATAAAAAGAATCGCTCCTGCCAGACCTTGCCCCATACGGCTGGGTCAAAAAGTTTTGCAAGGATACGAGAGGAGGAGGTATGCATATTTGTTTTTTTTTTTATGTGTATATGACGTATCTATCTTGTTTATCTTTATAAGTATGATTTACCACATCTTTCAACTCTTCAATGGTACAGCGAGTAAAGAGCGATACTCAAACCTCTCCTACCAGACTTCAAATATTTTTTAAGACACACCCGAAAAGATGGCTCAGCAGTGAATGAAGTGGCTGCAGATAAGATTGTAAGATTACTTAAATTTATAATAACATTTTTTATTTAATATGCTTATAAGTGTATATGATCTGTAATTACCAGTCTAAAATATGCTTACAATCGTCGGTAGTAATGCCATCACTTTTCAAAATGAGTACAATATCATAGAAACTATGAATGGAGAAAGGCTCCATTTGGTTATGGAATACATAGCACTATAGTAGTTATATATATAGTTATGGCATTGTCTCTGTATTAGAATTTTCAGAAATTTTCAGAAATTTTCAGAAAATAACCACAGCGTGTCTCATAAGTTCAGTGACCATTATTAAGCACAACTGTGTTTTATGTGTTTTTCATTTTGGGCATCACCTAGTATCTTTGTTTATAGAGTGGACAATGGAACCCTAGTCCTACGAGTCCATGCCATGTGGCGCCTAATCACATGATGGGATTACATGTGGATGACCAACCCGATGATCACAACCATTGAAAAAAAAATCTATGAACTGGAAGGAAACTGAACGGTGAAAATATATTTGTTTTCCCTTTCATTTTCTGCTCAGTTGACACCGTTGCCTGTGCAGATATATATTATTCTTTAGAATTTGTTTTCAATGGTTTTGATCATCGCAGCTCATTCAGTTGTACCACATGGCAGCGAACTAGCATTGTACAAGGTAGCTTACCCTCTCCATAGGATTACGGAAACTAAAATGAACTGAAATCTTACAAGGTTACTTCAATGAATAAATCAGATCCACCAAATGTCACAACACACTAAAATGAACTGAAATCTTTGAAGTCTTGATTTTAAATTAGATCGTAAGTACTTTTGGAGAATTTGCAATTTATACAATTGGGAAGATTTTATTGGTGTCTTAACATCATATGATTTACTTCCGCTTGTCCCTTCCTAATTAAATGGTAAAATGCAGAGCCAATTGCAACACATCATCAGCACACAAGAAGGTATGCAGGATGCAAGCTCTACAAATGACCCGATCTCTATAGTATTTGGAAAGGAAAAGCCTGGCCGTGTCCGAGGCTATGGCTTAGGCTTTGGGGCTCGTCTTCTGGCCATGGCGGGGTATCAGCTGATGTGTTTGATGGAATGCAAGCGAAAGTGAAAGAAATGGAGGAGCAGATGAAGCTTAAAGAGGTTGAAATGGCACGGAGAGATGCCGAAGTGGCTCGGGTAAATGCCGAGGTGCTAGAGCTAAAGGGCATTGTTCACATGCTAGTTTTGCAGGCATGTATAATTATTTTTTATTACTATAGTTGTAACAAATTTATTACAAATTAAAAATTAAAATATTCATTCTGAAAGAAATTCATAGTTTTTGTGGCCTTAATAAAAGATTTAATTATTTGTTTTTTTATTCTACAGGCCCTCGGTAATAATTGAAGTGCTGGAAAATCTAGTAGATCAGATAATTGGTGGTAAGAAATATAGTATATGTTAGCTTTTAATAGTTTGTTTGGCTCGTCAATTTGGAAAAGGATGGAGAAGAGGATGTTTGGCTTCAAACTTTGACTTCCCATGGACAATTGGCGAATTGGTCAATCTATTTGCACTTGATTGTAAATCTATTTTGCAACACTAATGGATAGTTTAATAGTATCGGGTCCTATCTAGTAGGGGTGTTGCTGAATATCAGGTCCGTATAGAAATCTGATTATGAGCCTTCTTTTATTTCAATTTTTTTCTATATAATTTTTTAGAATGATGATTTGATATGGTTTTTTGGAATGATTTTATAATGGGCATTTTTGGAATGAAGTGCCCAATGAACCACGTTTTGTACATGGTGTTACAGGTTTAAAATTATAAAGCTACACAGGCTAAAAAAATTTAGGTTTGGAATGGTTTTATAATGAGCTTTTTTGGAATGAAGTGCCCATGGTGCTACAGGTTTAAAATTAAAGAGCTAAAATAATTCAAGTTTGGAATGGTTTTGTGAGGAGCTTTTTTGGAATGAAGTGCCCAATGGTGCTACAGGTTTAAAAAAAAGTTGCAGGCTAAAAAAATGCTACAGGTTTCAAATTTGAGCTCCCTTTAGCTCCCTTTGGAATGAAGTGTCGAATGGTAAAGCTGCAACTATTACCAAAACAGCCCCCTTTGGCCTTATTAAATTCCCATCATAGCCCCTCATATAACAGTTGCTGAAGTGGAAAAGTATGATGTATAGGAACAGTCTTGGAGGAACCAGACAAGGCATGAAGCCTTGATTATTAGTACACCGTGTCCCTTCAACATGCAGCCTATTACAAATGTGCTTCCTCCATTAGGGAATTGTTATGTCATCTGGCATTCCAAGTGATGCTATTGATAATAATCTTCTTTAAAAGTAGATGCCAGAAGTGTGTTCTATTGGTTGATAAAATAAATTTTACAATGTAAACAATTATTAATTTTTCATCTTTGCATAGTTCTTAACTACTATTTTTACTTATTGACAGATTTAGTGTGCCAGTTTGGACCTGGATCTTGGCCTTCTCTCATGTATCTTTGAGTCGCTAATATACCCCATGGCATCCATTGCAGCACAGGTTTCACCTCTTACATATTGTGTGCCATACTGCTTTTAAATTGGGAGTATTAGTATCTTTTCTTTAAGAAATGAGTACAATATGCTTCGATTTGAAATTTTGTAGAACAATAATTATACAATTCTTTTTTGATCGGTAATAATTATACAATCAGATGGCTTTTGTATTTATTACTAGGCAAAGCTGTGCATCTTGTGAGCCGGGAAATATTAGCTTTAAAATATGAAAAATATAATGAGATTTTTATAATCTTCCAAGGCAAAATGTTATCATCATCATCCCCCGCCTTGTCCTTGCTTTGAGTCCTATATCCCCACTTTGCATTTTGTGCTAGACTTATTACTCGACAACTCTTCATCTCACAACTCACTACGTTACTTCAATGTTTGTATTCTCCTTCTTTATGTTTACTGTGCATTGTAGACAAACTAGAAGCTAATAGCTAATTAAGAGAAACATACCCAATAGGAAGACAGAGTACATGGAAGAAAATTATTACCCCAGATGGAGTTTCATAGAGTGAGTCCATAGAAGAAAATTATTACCATTGAGTTTCACGCTCATAGTGCCATGTGTACTCGTAGAATTAGAGGATCCACTATGTATTGATGTCTTAGGTTCCATTTATTAGAGTAGGAATAAGAGAGTAAATAGTAGAAAGAGAATGTAGAGGGAAAAAACTTCCACTCACATGTTGATAGAACACTGAGAGTGGATAAAAACATCCACTATATGGCACTAAGAAAGAACCCAAGATGAGAATATACAAAAATAGGTCATGAGAGCTTCAAACCTCAATATAAAACTCTGCAAGAGCTTAGTCTGCACATGTGTTGATTGGATCGAGAATGTAGCAAAATAGGTCATCATGCTGATTGAGTCCCATGAAATGATGGAAACAGTTCGAATCACCAACTATCCATAGAACTAAATAGATAGGATGAAAAGGGAGGAAAACTAACAACTCTTTTGTGAAGAATGCATGATTGGAAGCTTTGATACCCCCCTGATGGTGCAAGATGTCATGAAAATAAATTTTCCGCAAAAAATTATCTTTATCGAAACTCCATCGGTTGTGACAAAAATCCAGAAATTTCTCAAAAAAAACTTTTAAAATCAGGCATTCTAAAAGCCCGGTCTCAAAAGCTTGATCTAAGGTCAAACTAGTGACCTCATGCTGATGCCAGCAATGCAAATGTCTGACATCACTCACAAATTTTTCTTTGATATTAATAATTATGTTAGGGTTTGATTATGATGGGTTAGGGAAGAAGGGGAGAGAGAGAGACAGAGCATCCTATGGTTCTGCATTATATTGATTATCAAATACGCAATATCAACTATCAAGCATGGCTCTAATGTTGAGGATTTGAGGTTGCAAAATATGAAATATCAACTATCAAATATGGTTCTAATATTTATGAATTTATCTTCGTTCATTGGTGGCTGAGAGAGAGAGAGAGAGAGAGAGAGAGAGAGATTATTTGTTGAAAGTTACTTTTATAGATTATAAAGCTGATTGGAAAAGAGTTGATGCCCACTGTATACTTGTGCGTTATTCTTAGCCCTTTTTTATAGGATGACTAAATAAGTATGTAACTAATAGTAATAGTTGCATACTAATTAAGGATGCCAGGATAAGGTTTAGATAGATCCCTTTGATCATCACTGATATTTTTAAATGGGCATTATACTAATTTTTAAAAATCAATTTTCAGTTTTCGTTGAAGTTGAAAGCAAGAGTTGAGGTTCTATTGAAAAACCTTGTGCTTAAGATATTTTGATTCACTGTTTCATCAGGTGTGATGCATTTTGATTATTTTCATTCCTCTATGATTGTTGTCTCTAATTTTCGAGTAGCTGAAAATCAAGATTATAATTCATCATCAATATTTTCATGAACCATCTATTCTTGCTGTAGGTATGGTGTTCAGACAACCAATTATCTTCAAAAATGTTCCTCAGGTTGTTCTCGATATTCTGATCTTATCATTTCCTATCATTTTTTTATTACTAGCTAATGACATAACCATAATTTTCTATTTGTCTAATTTGTGTGGTTTGTCAGGATGGACAAAGCCCATATGCATTGCAGGGCATGCTTTTGGTGATCAATACAAAGCAATTGATGTAGGACCAACATGTATGACATTTGACCTCAAAGTGACCATCTTATTTGACATGCTGGGCGCCTTTTAAATTTTAGAAGAAAGACTGATACCCTGTTTGTTTGCTATTATATATATCAGATGGTTGCTGTTGTGACACTTGGGTTTGTAAAGGATGCAAAAGATCATATCGACATTCAAGGATTTAATGGTTATCAGAAGAATCGGCTTATTAAGGTATCTTGTTAACTCATTCTTTTGTTTCTCTCTTTGCTTTGAGTCTGACATTGTAGATGCATGCTTCTAAATATTTTCCTTTTAGAATTAAGGCTAACGTTTATTGCATGTAAAGAAGTTAAAATGAGATCTTAGAATTAATAGTCATTCATTTGTGCATGTTTTACAATGACCAATGCTTGGTTGAATAAGAACTGTTTAGATTAGAAATATACATGACAATATTAAAACTTAAATCTTCTTTTCTATTTATTTTAACCTCTATTTACTAAGTATCTAGTATTAGCTTGATGTTCAATGCCAATGCTCCTGGATCTAAATTTCACATCAGTTAGTCTACAATGGGTGTCCACCCATGATGTGCAGTAAAGCAGTCCACATGAATGTGTGGCTGCATGACATGCACAGACTTCCATGCATTGGAACTCCGTGCACGTCATGTATTCATACAGATGCGTGGACTGTCGTGTCCACCCATGATGGGTGGACACTGGTAGTAGACTTACTCTTGTTTGAATCATTCCTAAAATACAATGTTTTTTTCTTCTAATAAAGTTTTCTATTTTACTTGTCAAAAACAGTAAGGTTGGAGTTGAATTGATGGTGCTTCAGCAATTTGGGGGAGTGAGCAATTTGGAGTCGAATGGATTTCGGCCATCGATCTTTTGACAATCTCCCATCGACTTCAATACTGGGTGCACTTAACTCGATTCGGTGAACAAAGGTGCGAATGATTTCAACAAGAAAATTACCATCCAATCTCCAGCAACCCCCTTCCTTCGCCATCAACACAATCAATGATCGATTTTTCGGCAACCTGCATCGTCAACACAATCAAAGGATTCCAGTGATCGATCTTCTAGCAACCCTTTCGACTTCATCATCGAGCGGCTCGATGGCCCCAATCAAAGGAGAAGAAGCCTGACACGATGGGAAACTATAGGGTTGGAAATTGGTGGTTTCAATAGAGTCAATCGGCGGGGGTGGCGAGTGTGCCAGCCAATAAAAAGCAGGTGAAAGTTGGGGGTTTTGAGTACTCCAATCAAAGAAAAAAAATGAAGAATAAGATTAATGTGAGTTTTTTGAATCCCATCAATCAAAGTCCGATTGCTGAAGGGCGAGTGAAGGTTTGGCGTTGCGAATGAATTGCAGGAGGTTGTAGGAGATGAGTTGCCAGAGGTTGAAGGAGCTGGTTAGATGGTCGATTCGTAATAATATAAAATAGTAAGGTAATTTTATAAAAAGGGTAGAATTGTAAAAGGCTAAAATCAATTTCAAATGCTACAGGTTTGGAATGGTTTAATAAATGCTACAGGTTTAAAATTAGAAAGCTACTAGCTAAAAAAAGGTACAGCCCATATATGGGGAAATTTGAGGTAATTTTTTCATTTTTTTTTTAAATGACTTTTTTTTTTACCGGCGGTTTAAAACTGCCGGGAATTATCATAAGGATAATATTTGCGGCGATTTTAAGCTGCCAGAATAAAAATTTAAAAACATTCGGTGGTTTGAAAGCCGCTATGCACATTTTGTAACTCTTGTTTATTTACGCTATTTCCAAGCGGCTAGAAACCGCCGGGAAAAGTATCTTCTTGCCAACGCTTAAAAACTGCCGGTAAATCCGCCGGTGAAAGTTTCGCCGACGGTTGTTTTCCCGATGGATGCATTGCTGCCGGCCAAATTTTTGGTGGCAGTTTGGCATTTTTCAAGGGCGGTTTTTGACCGCCGGTAAATCAGACACAATTTGTAGTGCCATATTGGCTTGCCTTGGACAGCATTTACGAACGTGGGGTATTTATGCGTATTAGAGATGATGTCTATGCAGATTGTTTCAGTGTTGAAGCTGAATAGTATGAGGTGATACCGACATTTTGATCACTTGTTATTACTTGTTACAATGTCCATCATGTAGGGCATGTACCAGAAATTCTATGGCCTGGATAGAGTTTCAGGCCCATGTGTGACACCATCTTTTATTCAGGCTCAACTTTTTTATCAGGAATTCTTATGTCTTCTTCTAGATGAGTTACTTCCAATTACAGGAGTAAGTGGTGACATTTTCTGAAATAAGTTTAGAGGGTTTTTTTATTCTTTTTATGGCATCATTGCTAAAGTGCATCTAGAGCATACAAATAACTGCATAATTTGCAAGTTTTGAGGATTTTGTATTAATCTTTTTAAAGGTTGTTAGAAGTATTGAGGATATTCAAAGATCCATCGGAGACAGGGACACTGCTGTTAAAAAAGCTGAAGATGGAGCAGCTGACCTGAAAAGAAGGTAGAGGATCTTTCTACCAGCATGGATGAATATGAAAAGGAATACCAGGTATGCTTCAATTTAAATTTTCATACTTATTGGGCATTGGTTTTACATTCAGTCAATTACTAATTGCAAGTATTACTCCTTATGGACTTCTTTGTCCTGTGATTCCTATTGATAGGGAGTGCTTGCCCCTAAAAGCAGTGGTAACGAGGAGAAATGTCTCGAAGATCAATTAGCTGATCCCAAAGCTGCAGTTGGGAATGCTGAGACAGAATTGAAACAAATGAAAACAAAATTTAGTCATTCTGAGAAAGAGTTGAAAGAGAAAAAGGAGAAATTAGTTTCAAAGCATTGATCTCGAAAATCAATCAGCCGACCACCTCCTTATTCATTGTCAATGTGAGGTTGCTATTTAGGGATAAATTTTTTCTATGTTTGGGGTGTCATTTTGTTTTCATGCCATGATGCCCTGCTCCAGGTTCTGGTAATTGTGACAACCAGAACCAAGTTTTTCTATGTTTGGGGTGTCTTTTTTCTATGATTAAAGTATAAAATGGATTTAAAGTGACAACCAGTATTACATTTTGACTCATGCTTATCCACGAAAACTCAAATGATGGAGTACAATTCATTATCTAAATCGAGTAGTATTGATTCTGATCATCAGAATAGCAAACATCTCAGTGACCATGAATTTGATTTTCTTATGGCTATTTTACGTTTGCGTGTGAATTTGGTGGAAAAGAACAGTCAAAATAGGTAAATATATTGCTCCATGTTGTTTCTTCCGCCCTTCATTTTTTTTTCTTGAAACCCTGAGTGCTTTCATACTTTGATAGACTAATCATTTGCAGCGGAAAATTAGATTGCCTTTTTTGGATTACTTTAACTTATTCGTGTTCCATTTGGCCAAACTAATTTTGATTTAATCGTTAAATCAGAGGGAATTGTTGTTCTTACCGGGGTGGGCTCTCCTATCGTCGGTTTTCCTCCTCAGCCTCCCCATTTCGGGACTTGAAACTGGGATATGGACTTGTTTAACCTACTTTACCATCGGCTTCACACCTTTTGCTACAAGGTATGAGAATTTGCAGTTAAATTTTTTTTTGCTTTTGTATTAGTGTTTAAAAAATTGATCATATACTTCAAAAATTCACCATGTTAAGAACCGAAAATAGCGTAGCATCTTAATTAGTGTGCTAAATTGAAATTTTGAATATTTTCTATAAGTCAATGTATTTTATCAGATGTCTTTAACAGGATCATGTATTTTTTTGCACTCATTCTTGATTCATAGGTTTAATTGAATTTTCAGTTTTGGGCCCTGACCTGGATCTGTTAAAAAAATGATACACCTATATATTGTGTAGCAAACAGGTGCCAGGTTGGGTTTGGGTCAGGTTTGGCCTAACTTGAATAGAACCTATTTATATAACAGGTCAATATTTTCAACACGGCCTATTGGATGGAGATTCCTTAGATGAAAGTCATCAATATCTCAGTTTAATAATGTTCTCCTTTTAATTTCAGGTGAAGCTTTCCGATTTGAAGCTCACCTCAAACGTATCACTAGGAGATGGGGACACTTGGTACGATAGGCGAAGCAGATTTAATTTTTTTTTCTTTTATTTTGAAAATGGGCCATGGGGTCCTTAGATTGCTAACTCTTTCTTTTATTTTTTTGTTTGAATAAATAATTGAGCATGTAAAGTTTAAAATGTGACTGATTTGAAAGGTTGGATCATAGGTTGAGATGCAACATTTTGTTTGAATAAAATAATTGAGCATCTATTTTTTTTATTAATTGCATTGAATGATTTGCATTTGAGTAGAATGGACGTGTTGAAATATGAGATTAATAGCTTTTTTTCTTAATATAATTTTTTTTAAAGCATTAAAAAAAAAGCAATAAAAAAAAAGAATTAAAAAAAATATATTAAAAAAACATTAAAAAAATTGCATTAAAAAAAGCATTAAAAAAGTATTATTTTAAAAAAAATTGCATTAAAAAAAGCATTAAAAAAATATTAATTTAAAAAAAATTTCATAAAAAATCATCGACATAAATTTTTTTTTTTAAATAGTATATTTTAAAAAAAAATTTGCATAAAAAAACCACTGCCAAAAGTAGTAGTGTTTTTTCTAACTATTAAGAGCAATCATTGTTAAAGTTCATAAACCATTGTCGTGTATAGTAGTAGAAAAAAACCACTATGTTTTTTACAATTGGTTAGGGCAGTGGTTTTTGAAAAAAACAACAGTTAAGGCAGTGGTTTTTCCTGTAGTGTTTGAGGGTATTTCTTAATGCATTTCGAAAGGGTTTCGGAGTCTACGCTCCCGCGATCACTACTGCGATCCTCTTCTTGCTTTTCTTGTAGTATTCGTAGCTTCAAATGAAAATGTTGAGAGGGATGTCAACACTCCATCAAAGAGGAATGTTCCTCTTAACCACATACACAACTCTCTCTCTCTAGGTCACTCTCCAGATCTACGAGAATAGGGAAAGTGATTCTTACCGTAGATTGCCCACGATCTTAAGCCCAAAACAGATGTATTCTTCTAAGTTCCCTCACTCTCTATCTCTTCTTCCTCTCTTCCTCTCTTCTCTAGGTTTTCAAAGTAAAAGAAGAGAAAGGGATTTTCCCTTTTCTTATAACTTGGGTAGCTTCCTTGTGAGTCACAAACACCTCACTTGGTGTTTCACACATTACTTGGAGTGCTTATTGTTGGTTCCATTGGTGTTGATGTTCTTTATTGTAAAAGTGGTCAAAATATAAATAAAGAATGACAAAAACAAAACAAGAGGGCTAAAGATGGAATTAGAACACAAACACCACCTGTAAGAGACAGAGTTGTTGCAGAAAGTTTTAAGTGAAGTAAAGGTTGTCCCACAGGGAGTTATGGATCTAAAGGTAGTAAATCTCCAGATCTGCTCCAGATCTGACAACTCTAAACCTAATCTATCTCAATCTAATAAAACAAGGTAAAGATAGGGTGTTTTTGGGGTTGTTACTAACTAAAAAAGAAATAAATGCAAAAATCAGAAATAAGAGGAAGGGGGTTTAAAGAAGGATGAAGGTGGTTTGGTAAAATAAAAAAAAAATGGAGAAGCAGACAGTTAGAGACTAATTTTTACTGTAAAAAGTAATGTAAAACAGAGCAAGAGTTGGATCTGCATCAATCCTTCATTTGGCTACAAGAACAAATGCAAGGAAGAAGTATCCAACTCAACCCTGAGATATGAATTAGTCTTAGGGATACAGCCTATCCACTCAAATGGTCATAGGCTATCCTATGGATATAATCCAGTTATGGGGGTTGAAGATGAAATAGTAAAATCACTGCAGAGACTATGTTTGTAAGGCTACAAGCTCATGCATCCATAAGTGCATAAAATTCATAAACATCTAATGAAAATCACAAGAGATTACAGATCAAATAAAACATTCGAACCAGCTATTGATTGCCAAAAAGAAACTTACAATGATACAACTCTCAAATCTATAGTCTCTACAAGACTCCAAGATCTTCACAATGTTATTACAAAGTCATGTATAATAAAACTAGCCCTAACTGCTACAAAGATTTAGCCAAACATGCTGAACTAAGGAGAGAAGAAGGACAAAAAGGAAGATGACCTAAAGCCCTAAAAATGACCTAAACTACTGTGTGTTATCTCGTGTGATCCCCCCTCTTTTCTGTATTCTTTACATGGTATTTATACAATCCATAAAATTACTTTTTACTCTGGCCAATAAAAGGACAGGAGAATCAAAACAGTTAGGATCTATTGATGTGGCTTAATTGCAGCCAAGTATTGCCCCCATTATGTTAGGAAAAGCACAAAACACTTGGACAAGTGTCCCATGTGCTGTGAAAGTTTCAAAAACACCCCTGAAGTCCATAAATATTTGTTGGGGCCCGAGCTTCGAGAGGATGGCATACTTCTGAAGGCTGCTCGATAGGCTGGAGTCTTGTAGTCTTGGTTTGCTCAACAGCTGCTCGAGTGGATGCTCCTGAAGGATATTCTGAAGAACAATTGTGAAGGTTTCTAAAGAGTACTCGAGAAGATAGGCTTCTGTCTAAAGACTTCTCGAGTGGATGACTTCTGAAGGCACAAAGTTGCTCGATGGGTGCTCGACAGGCTAGTCTTGAAGGCTCTTGACTGCTCGATAGGTTGGAATGTTGTACCCTTTGAACAGCTCGACCTGCTCGAGAGGCTAGCTTCAGCAGAGGTTTGAACTGCTGGAGAAGAAGATCTGAGGTGTGGTCTGCTCAAGACAACTCGAGCGGCTAGATCTGAGGGTTTCTGTGACGACCCGACTTTTCCAATCCCTAGGGTATAGGAAAGGCCGGTTCATCAACTTATTGATTTCTCAATAAGCCGTAACAAACAGAAGCCGGCAACATATCAAAGATCTAAAGACAGAGGCAAAACATATATAATCAAGAACAAAAGCTTTCTATAACATAAAATATTATATCACTATGAAGAACCAAGAAGAACCATCGGTGATGGCCAATCCGATCACCTAAAATAGTGGTTCACAATAATGGTTCATCGAGTGATATCAAAAGAACCATAAAGATGGCCTAGGGCCCAATATTTAAAACAATATCCAAACAAAAGTACCAAAAATAAAGGATCAAAGATCACGGAAAGAACTCCTCAGCTAGTATGTCTGATTCCTCCTAAGGAATGTAATCGGAGTCCTCCAGATCCTCTGACCCAAGGTTAGTCTCAGCACCTGTGACGTATAGTCGAGGGTGAGCTAACAACAAAGCCGAATAGAGGAAACAGATCTATTTGCATTTCATTATAAGTAAGGTTTTCAAAGACAGGAATTGGACCAAATATGATTTTCAAATGATGCTTTGCAAACTAAATCTCCAGTTCTAATCCTGAGTCAAAACTGAAAACATAAATCCGATGTGTTCGAAAATCTTCTGAATTAGCATGCTTCTTGTCTTAAATTATAACTTAATTTTATCTCCCAAATTTCCTATAGCATGAGAGCGGACTACGTGACCGATGGGAAAACCCTACTGACCATCGTCGTTCATGAACCCATTTCGAAAGTGCAACAAGCCCCTACGCTATGAGGGAAACTTGCGCCAAAGTAATACCGTCAACACGGTTGGTAAAATCTAGGGCATCATCCGTATGAACCCTAAATCAAATGCAAATGCTAACACATATCAAGGCTTATTATTCATAACATATACTGATTTTTCAAAGTTCTGATTCAAAGTTCTGATTCAAAGATTAACTGAGGTTCTGAGGTTCGAATTACAAAGTTCTTAATTATAACAAAGTTTCCAAATTTTCAGATTGGTGTCATATATTCAAAGTTTTATTCATGTTGTGTGCAACAGAATTCCCAAAATTTATCCTTCTTAATTGAAATAGTCAAACAATCTATACTTATAATTTAATGCAAATTAAATACAAGGTTCCCCTACCTCAACAAAGAATATTCAAAACCATGCACTAGTAGTCCTCACCAAGGACTCCCAACAGTCAAAACCTACATATATTAACACTCTCAGTGTTAATATAGAACAAAAATTTCAACCCAAAAGCTTGCTGAGAAAATAATCCGAAAAATTTTCGAATGCCAAAAACAGGACATAATTCGACCCTCGAATTCGAATTTGAAATTCGATGGTCGAATTTAATTTCGACCCTCGAATTTCAAAACTGCACATTAGTCACAAAAATCTGAAAATCGACCCTCGATTTGAAATTCGATGGTCGATTTCCAAATTCGACCCTCGAATTGGAAATCGACCCTTGATTTGCAAAATTGGCTTCAGGCACAAAAAAAACACATTTCGACTGTCAATTTTCAAATCGATGGTCGAATTCTAAATTCGACCCTCGAATTCCTCTAGTTCTGTGGCTGTTGACTTTTCATGTCCGGATTCTTTTTCTTCAGTTTCAAACACAGCCATTAGATCTTATATTGAACACACATCTTCAATTCTAAACAAAACACAAACAAATTGACACAAGGAGGTTTCAAGACCTACCTCTTGTAGCTTAAACCGTTGATCCCGTTGCACCTATACACGCACCAGAACCAATCTCCAAGCTCAATGGTTCAGATTCTTCAAATCAATCCATATTCATAAAGAGGTGGACACTGCCTCAGCCACAACAAATTCACAGAGAACTTCTCATTTCCTACATCTCTCTTCTCCTTCAATATTTCAAACAGATCCGAATTTAAGCACAAGGCGAACCAATGGTTGAGATGGAAAGAGGAGCTCTCAAACTCTCTAGATCTAAGATCAACAATGAGGCAAGGCCTTAGAGGCTTAATTTCTAACGAGAGAGGGAGAAGTTAACTTCTCTTTCAACTCTCTTATAACCAAAAGTTATGCAAATAAAATATCTAGATTTTATTATTTTACAACGTATCCACTTAAGTTGAAAATCTATACGGTGTTAAACACAAACACCAACATTATTGTGTAAGTCATTGCTTACATGACTTACACACATCTTCCGACAATTTCCTTTTGCCACAAGTCTTATCATAGCCCCACCTTACCAAAAATCCATAAATTTTCCACAACAAATTTCGGACACGCTTACCGAGGTAAATGAAAATAAGCTAAAATATCAGGGATATTACAGTTTCAGATCTGCTTGAGATTGCTTGACTTGATATTTCTGCTTCTCAGCTGGTTTGTCTATTTTGCTGCAGCACCCCTTTAGGCATTGGTCCCACTTGTCTCTCATTGCAAGATTTCTAGAGGTTCAAGGTATGTTAAACAGCTCATATGGTGGTGACCACCATGGTTCAATCTCTTTATTTCCATCAGCTCCACTGCTTGACTTTAATTCCTCTCTTCTTGGCACTTGTTACATGGATTGCTGCACTATTCTGCAGATTATTGCTAACTACAAAATCGTACTCAAAAATCATTTATTAAACAGCTCCAAGGTCTAATAAAGGCTAAGTTAGGAGGGGAAAGTGACATAATTCAGTGATTAACATACCCCTAAACCTAATCTTTTCTAGTCCTCGAGCAAAGAAAGAATTAAACAACTATTTTAAAAATTAAATGCCACTTTCGTAGGGAGCACGGATGCATTTAACCTATGCATCAAGCCTTTTAAACCCCTAAGTGATCCCTAGTGGAGGAGTGAAGTCTCCTTAAGGTTTTCAGTGAAGATACCCACAAACTTCACAATAGAACAGTTAAGGTTAGTGCAACATATAAAAAATTAGATTTCAACAAATAATGCTTCATTCCACACCCCACTCTTTCAAATTAAGAGGAGTTAGATAAAAAATACAAACAGTTTAACACTTAAATCAACATGTATTTCCATCACAACCAATCAACTTACATCAAGAATATAATGTGTATGAATCAGTGCTAAGCTCATACACACTATACCTTCTTCATTACATCTAGAGTATACCTTCTTCATTACATCAAGAGTATAGGTGATTCATGACTTTATCTTCTTCATTGCATCACAGATTCATTTTCTTTTGTATTTTTCATATTCAAAGTGGCCAGCTTCTTCTCATCATTTTAAATTTTCAAACGAGGTACTTCTTTTGACTTCTCTCTCTCTTTTTGTTTTTACATGAAATGTCACAAATGTACAATAGACACACTGCTATTTTATAGATCCCTTCTCCTCTTTTCACCAAATGTTGAACCAAGCTCAACCATCTTCAACATCTTCTCCTGTACCTTCTGAAATCTCAGAGTGAGGGTTAGGCTGAATCAAGTCAATGAGGTTTAGGTTCAAGTATTCTGGTGTTTGTCAAAGAAAAATAAATTTTAAGGCTCAAACAGTGTCTACAAAGGGCGGTTCAACGGGTAGGTATTTTCAGGCTCAAACTGTCCAAATGGAGGCCTTAAATCATATCCTTGGTGTCATTAGGCTTGCCAATAGTTTCAATTTGGGGTGCATAATCCTCTAGTGAAAATATGTTGATTCAATCATTCCTTAGAGCAGGAAAATATTGTCAAGACAC
The DNA here is from genome assembly GCA_021018995.1 of Chloranthus sessilifolius. Taxonomy (NCBI): domain Eukaryota; kingdom Viridiplantae; phylum Streptophyta; class Magnoliopsida; order Chloranthales; family Chloranthaceae; genus Chloranthus; species Chloranthus sessilifolius. Next base: position 36,314,703 of record CM037592.1, on the reverse strand, counting down.
TCTTTAAAAGAAAATTTGATAGGCCCAAATCTCACTAGGTATGGTCTTTAAGTAAACTCATGGGATATATCCTCACCTTTTTGGTTCACTAAGCACTGATTGTGAAAAGGTTTTCTTGGTGTCTGCTTCATGGAAGTGTTCGATTTTCCAAAGATTTTAGTTTTAAAATGTTTGCTAAACAGTTTTAATTTCCTCTTTCTCAATTTGTTAGGTGGGAATTTACTTTATTTCTTTCATTTAACTAAAAATGTTGCACTGAAATTAACTATTTTATTGAACCATCCTGCCATATCCCCAAACCTAAAATAAATATTATCTTCAATGTTTCCACAGAGAGGGTGATTAGGGGCATCAGGGTGTGAAAAGGAAGAAAAATAAAAAATAATGCTGAAAAGAAAGTAAAAATTACACTAACAAGATGGTTGTATTAACGGAGAATAGAAATTTATAACAACATAATGTATACAAGAAGACTGTTTACATAATTACAACTGAGTAAGAAACAAAACTAATACAAAAACTCCTAAAAATAGAAAAATCCTAAAACACAAGACTCCTACAAATGATTTAAATCATAATCTAGATCAATGTGCTCAGCTGCTTTATCTTTCCCTTTCTTCACATTGTCAGCCTTGGCAGCACCAGCTTTAGTCCTTGAAGCAGTTAGTTTCCTCTACTTCATGCTACCATTTTGGTGTTAAGGCTCCTTTAGTTTAATACCTTGAGCTTCTACTTGAGGCACCACATCTTTGACACCCAAAGACATAAGAGTGGTTGATATTGAATCAACCAGGTTGGCATATTTGTTAGCCCTTTGCTCATATAGTTTATATACAGTGACAGTAGTGTCCAATTTTTCTTGCCTGGCTAACATCTCTCTTTGATTAGCTAGTATCACTACTTCCAACTGCTTCCAATTTGTTGCCTTCATCAGGTCTAGCTGATCCTCACAAGTCTGTAATACATTGTCCCTCACAGATTGGACCAGCTGACAGGCATCCTAAGCCAAATATCGATTTTCATGCATAAGGGCAGTGAGGGTAGGTGCTAGAGGGCCTTGAATTGGGTGAGCTGGTGCAATGGCCCAGTTGGATGAATCATGAGCAAAGAGGGAGACCAAAGCAGTTTCAGTAGCAGGGTGGATGGATGGGGAAGAAATGGATGGCAGGGAAAGGCTTAGCTCCTGGGAAGGGATCAGCTCCTCCTTAGGGATTTCTGTTTGGGTATAGGTGGTAGATGTGGAAGTGGGAACCAGGATCAACTCTTTAGCTTCAAAATTAGTTTGGGTGGCAACATCAACTATTGCCACAACTGTAGAAGATTGCTGGCATGGAGGATGGGTAAGGATAGGGGTGGGTGGTTGGGGTTTCGGTATGAAAGCTTGAAGGGTTTATTGGATGGAGGTAAGGCTGGTTTGGATGGAGGATTTGTTTTATGTGGATGTGTGGATTTGGGATTGGAGGGAGGTTAGGAGCGAAATGATTTGGGATAGAGGGTCTGGGAGGATAGGGGTACCAGGTTGGGGTGAAACTGGTTTAAATGGTGAGGTAGGTGCATGGTTAAATGGGTAGTGGTGTGGGGAGTCAGGTAGAGGAGTGTACTCATGCCTAATATCCCCCACAATAGAGTCTATTAAGGATGAGTAGCCCTCTGTGGTAAATTGGTCAGAGGTGGTATGAAATGAGTCTTGGATAGGGGACAGTGGATTGGGGTAAGTGGTTTTTGTGGTAGCAGCCATTAGCTCACTATCAAGAACGGTACATGGAGTAGGTTCTTCAGGTGTTGGGCTTAGGAGGGTGGGGGTATGATAGTGGGTGGGCTGATTTCTGTGGTCGGGTGTTGGGTTTTCTTTTTATAGATTCTTTGGATTGTGGGTGTAGGAAGGTTGTAGGGGAAAGGTATGTGAGGAGGAGGAACTGATAGTGGAATGGACTCAATGGTAGAAGGTGGCTGCTGTGGGATGGTTGCAGAGGTGGCTGCAGAAGTGACAGGTAAAGATGGTGGAGGTGGTGAAGGTGCTAATGATGGAATGGGCTGGATAGGTATGGATGGTGGAGTAGCTGATGGTGGAATGGAAGTAATGGTAGAAGGTGGCTGCTCTGATATGACTGCAGAGGCGGCTGCAGAAGTATGCCTAGGAGGGGCAGCTTCAGGCTCCTTCTTCTTCATCAAAGTCAAACTGATATTCCACTGCCTCTCTCCAAACAAAATTGGTGACAACTCAGCAGTGGGCTCTCCCATTCTCCAGACATACCCTCCTTTTTAAAGCAAGGCTCTGATCAGCCTACTGTAGGGTAAACCTTAAAATGTCTGCCTCTTCTTCACTTTTCCATGTATATCCTCCATCTCCTCAAAAATTAGTTTGACAGCATTGAAGAAATGCCCCTTAGAGAAGGAGTACAGTGCATCCACAATTGGGTGTCTCCTCTCCTGCTGATGACCAACCATAAACACATTCTTCCTCAAAATATTGTCCATGAATAGAAGGTCTGTGCTAAAGTCACTCCTCATAACTGAATCACTGATGCCTTCTTCCCTTGAGTTAAATGTTGGGTAATTTCCTTCATTGAAGCACTGATTGGGGATCCCAGGCTGCAGGATGGATCATATGTTGTAGGGATACCCAATACCTGTGCTATATCAGTGGCATCCACCACTGTCTTAAAGTCATCTATCAACACTACTAGCATAGGGGTCTTCCTGATTTGGCCCTCCTCCAGACTATTTCATCCTGATATTCTAGTACCATAACTTCACTAATCTGGGGTATACAATTTCTTTCGGAGGCCTCATCAAGGAATCCATGGAGGCCTTTGCCAAAAATATTGTGGCATCCTTAGCCCACTCTTCCTTAGTGAAAAAATGACCTATCAAAGATGGTGTCTGGTACCAGACTGAGATTATCTACAAAATCATTTGGAGTAGTGCATGGGAAAAACTCAGGGGCAGCTCGCTTACCCTTCCTCTATTTCTTTTGTTTTGCAGTTTTAAGCTCATTGGTTCCAACCTTGATTTTCTTCTTTGGAGCTGCTGAGTCACCCGAAACAATAAATTTTCTTTTTGGTTGGGCTACAGGAGCTATAGGAGTTGAGGACGAGGCAATCCTCTCTATTTTCCTAGTTGGTGAAGGAGGACGGGTTTGGGCAGGACTAAGCAAGTTTGTTAGGGTCTCTTTAAGCTCAGTATTGTCAGCCATTCAGAAACCCTAATTTTTTATCTATTGAATCCAAACCCTAGGTTTCCCGAAACTCAACAAACACTCAACGCACTAAATTAAACTGATAAATCAACTAATCCTTAGCAAAAGGGTTTCAATCCAGTAGAAAATACATAGAGAATGAAATGGACTAAGAATATACTGAGCACTTACCAAAACTAGGGCATTGCGAGGATAATCTACAGTGATCCAAATCTGGAGATTTTTGGTGCAAAATGTTTGGCTTGAGTTGCTGATCAAACTGGTAGTAATATTGGACAAATGGTGTAGCAGGTAGTGCACAGTAGAGTAGAAAGAAGAAATCCAGAATGGTTGAAGAAGTATGAGTGTCTAGCAAAGAGATGGATTAAGAGAATGAACTTCACGAGAGATTTATATATTCATAACCCGAGTCACGAGAGGATGGAGCTTCAGGAAGAACAGCTCGAGAAGATCTCAAGCAGATCGCTTTTGCTTGCATGAGCTTATCGAGGCTAGGTATAACCTTAGAACAACTATCCTGAGAGGATGATTTGAAGCGCATGATCCTCTCGAGGGACAGCTAGTTCACTTACAAAATGGTCTCGAGAGGATGCCTGAAGGTTTCTGATCCTCTCGAGCATGCAAAAATAGCTTGTTTAGACTCGTGATTGACATACTCTCATGCAAATAAACTCTGTCATCCTAATGCTAAACAGATACATACAACATTCAACAACACGTCAACAATTATGGCACACATCATGATTCATCAAAAGCAGACCACTAGAACACAATATTTACAAAATTTTAAAACACTTCAACAGTTATGTTACACATGGTACAAAGGTTGAGATCATATATCAGTGGGAGGTTCTTGAAAGTGGATGGTTTCAGGGGGCTCCATACCATTCTCAACATAGAGTTTGAGCCTCTGGCCATTGACTTTCCATGACCTTTCCAGAATTGGGGTCCATGATCTCAACAGCTCCAGATGGGGATGCATGTATGACAGTAAATGGGTCATCCCATCTGGATCTCAACTTCCTTGGAAAGAACTTCAATTTTTAGTTAAAAAGCCATACCTTAGCACTGTCAACAAATTCCTTCCTAAGAAGGTTCTTATCGAAAAAGGCTTTGGCTTTCTCCTTGTAGATCTTTGCATTTCCATAGGCATCCAGCCTAAGTTCCTCCAGCTTAGCAAGTTGCAGCTTCCAGTTTTTACCAGCAGAAGTTAGATTAAAATTTAAAGCTTTAATCGCCCAATAGGCCATGTGTTCTAACGCTATTGGTAAATGACATATTTTTCCATAAACAAGTCTGAAGGAAGACATTCCACTAGGAGTCTTATAAGCAGTCCTATAAGCCGACAGTGCATCTTGCAACTTTAGGGACCAATCCTTCCTATATGTCCTCACTGTTTTCTTCAAAATATGCTTGATTTCCCTATTGGAAATCTCCACCTGCCCACTGGTCTATGGGTGATATGGAGTAGCAATTCTATGTGTAACAGAGTACTTTTTGAGTAGACTCTCAAAGTGCTTGTTACAAAAATGACTCCCCCCATCACTGATAGCTCTGGGGGTCCCAAATCTTGAGAAAATATTTTCTTTTAAAAATTTCAGGACAGTTCTGTGGCCATTTGTTTTTGTGGCAACAACTTCCACCTATTTGGAAACATAATCAACAGCCACAAGAATGAAATTGAAACCATAGGAAGGAGGGAAAGAAAAAAAACTAGTTGACTCTATACCTAGGTGTTTGTTGAGGTTTATTAAAATGATAATGAGTAAAAATCAGAATACAAAGGTGGAGTGAATTGGCTATGAAAACAATAACCTAAAGTACACACAGCCTGCAAGATACAGGGCTATTGTAGCAATTTTTAAGTAAGTAAGAGTTTGACCCACAAAGAAATTGATCTAGAATCCAAAATGGGCTATAATAGTAGGCCTCCAGATCTGGCTACAGATCTGACAATCCTAAAGAAAGGGAGTTGGGTGTCACAACTATACTAAATTATCACTAAAAGAAGGGACATAAGGTGTAGTTCTATCCTAAAGAAAGGGTTATAAAGAAAGTAGTGATGGTGTATGTTAAAATAAAGATAAAAATGATGGGAAGTAGGCAATTAAGCCAAAGTTATTTCAGTTATGTAACTCAGATTTAGGGCTGTCTCTACAGCAATCCCTCATATGGCTACAAGCGCATCTGCAAGGATGAAGTATCCAACTCAACCCTTATGGTTTGACCTGATCTCTTAAGGCTATGGTCACAAACTATCCAATAGAGAGGATCGAACCACATAGAGTAAGTCAGAAAACCAATCTGATCCAAAAGGAGTAGACTGATCTTAAGGCTATAACCTATCCACTTAAATGGTCACAGACAATCCAATAGATGTCCTCCACCCAATGGCCCAAATCAGATCATTAATATCATTGCAGACACCATGTTTGCCAGGATACAATCTCAAGCATCCATGGGAGCAAATAGTCCTTCAGAAACTAGTGAAGACCACAGTTGTTCAAGGGCTATTTGGGGACTTAAAAGCAGCTGGTCATTGCTACAAAAGACCTGCAATGACTCAGCTCACAAATCTACAATCATTATAGAGAAATCAGATCTAACATCTAATATTGGTCAAGTAAAACAGAGGGGAGCTTGTTCCTGCAATAACCTCTCACAAGGCTACAAGCTCAAGTGCAGAGGAGAAGAATCCTTCTAAAATCGATAGCTTGGAATCACCCTAGGGTTATAGTCTGTCCACTTAAATGGTCACAAGCTATCGACAGAGGTTATCCACACCACAGGTGACTGAGATGAAATATGTAAACTGCAGCTGCCACCATGATCCCAGGGCTACAAGCTCAAGCTTTCATGGGCATTTCAAATCAGCTCAAATCCTAAATGCATGCTTAGCCTGAACAAAACTATGGGCAAATAGAAAAATAACAGATTGAATGAACCATTAAAGTACAAATTCCATTGATCACAAATACTTATAATGCAATTTCTCAAGGCAGCAGCCTTGTGCATAATAGCTCTTCACAAATCCCAAAGATTATAAGACCCATTACAAAAACTAAATAAAACTAAACCTAATTGCTTATAGAGGGTATAGCCAGCAAGTGCTAGGCTAGGAGAGAAGAAAAATGGGAAAAAAAAATAATCAAACCCTAGTCTGCTCGAGCTCACCACATATAAAGGTTGAAGGATAGATAGAGATTCTAACTTATAACTCCAGCTTATATACTCAGTCCTTAATGCCTTGGCTCAGAGAAGATTAACCCTAATTTCCTAACAGATGTGGCACTATTCAACTCTTGGATGCCTTGGGATATGTGCCTCGAGATCAGGGCCTCGAGATGTGTGCCTTTGACATGGGGAAATCCCTGAGAGGTCCCTGAGTTAAGACTGGGAAGTGGAGAGCTCGAGCTTCACGGGGCTACCTTCTATAAATTAATTCATTCGTTGAGCTGCTGGATGCCTCGCGAGGTAAGAATTTAGCTTGGAAGGCCTCTAGTTCGCGCAGTCAATCTTCAAATGGTCACGTAGCTACTTTGCACTGCAATGCTGTCGCTCGGATTAGTTGCACTGCTTAGCTTGCTCACGCTGCACAGCTTTAGAATTTCTTCTTGCAAAGATTCTTTTCACATGATCAATTCAAGTCGTTAGGCAGAGGGTATAGCCTTTAAGGGCGCGAGAGCTGCGGGAAATATTTTCTGGGCGTCTCTCTCCTCCAGAGCCACGCGAGAACATTGTGAGGAAGTTGTTGCTGTTTGTGCAAATTGGTCTTGCGAGGTAGTGCGCGCGGCTACTTTAAATCTTGATCCTCGCGAGAGCTTCGCGAGATGCATTGCTGAAGGCTTAGTGCGTGACTACTTCGCGAGTTCCTTAGGCATTGATTTCAGCTTAAGTGCGCAACGACTGTGCGAGTTCCCTTATGCTACATATTTTAGCTGCACAAGGAAGCTTTTCTAGTGAATTGAACAGCACGAGGCAACACCTCAACTGTGCGAGATAAGTCATTTGTTCCTCTGCTGCAATGCACATGCTTCTGTTGCAGCTTCCTCCACTCTCATCTATATTTCTCACATCTGTTGAACCTCTTGGGTCCATTTTGACATGCCAACTAGTCACCATGGTGTTCCATCAATATCTGGCTCAGCTGTCATCCTTGGCTTGAATTCTCCCTCTTCTTGGCACCAAAGGCATGGACTTTGTGTTAAGCTGCACAAGTTATTACTAATCTACAAAACAAGCTAAACAAGAGTTATTAGTCAGCTTCAAGGTCTAGCAAAGGCAAGGTTAAGAGGTGAAAAGTGGTACTTTTCAGTAAATAACACACCCCCAAACCTAATCTTTGCTAGTCCCTGAGCAAAGCAAAATTTAAATAATCACTCTAAGAATGTAAATGCCACTTCTGTAGGGAACATAGATGCATTTAGCTTATGCATCAAGCCTTTTAAACCCCTAAGTGATCCCTAGTGGAGGAGTGAAGTCTCCTGAGGGTTTTCAGTGAAGGTACCCACAAACTTCTCAATGAAATAGTTAACAAAAATGCAACATTATCAAATCAGCTGTCAATACACAGAGCATCAGTTCACTTTTGATTCAAAATGTGAGAAATTTGAACAAATGATATGCACAGACATTTAATCATTCTAACTTTTGCATGTATGTACATCATTTCCAATTAGTTTACAAGAAGAGAAACAACAAATGTATGTTAGTACTGAGCTTATCATTAATTCAAAAATTAGGTTTTAGGCAATGCCCAATACATTCAATATTAGACCTAATGCTTACCAGGGCAGTCTTTCGCAAAGAACTTTGAGGATTTTTATTTTCTCATACGCTCAAGAGCAATTACAGTCCCCAAATGGGTCTGCAAGCTTGAGCACAGGCAAAGCTCCTAAATTCTGACATCATTGGCTATTCCTTACCATAGATTGGACAACTCCTCATCTCTACATAACAGCTCATTCAACTTAGGATCACCAGTTCTTATGACTGGGTTGTAATGTGGCTTATGAGTATAGGTTACAAAGAATGGAAGGGTGAAAAGGATGCAAAATTGAGAAATCAGCAGGTGAAGGAGGTGACTCATGACTTCACCTTCTTTAGTTCAGCACTTTTCATCTTCTTTGACATTTTTCAGACTTGAAGTGGCCAGCTTCTCCTCTTATTTTTACTTTTTCCAATGAAATTTCCTCTTGGCTCCTCTTTTTTCCTTTTCATTATATTTTTCTATTTTTCTTTTGGATAAATATTTCTTTTCTTTTTATTTTTATTTTTTTCTGAAATGCCACCCTCTCCCTAGCTACTACACAGTTATCCTCCTTTTGTATTTATTTTCCATTCACCCAATGTTGACCCCTAGTTTTCCCATCTTCAACTCCTTCTCCTTTACCTTCTGAATTCTCAGAGTGGGGGTAGGTTGAATCTGGACCACATGTTTAGGTACAAATACTCAGGTTTATATTTAAAATAAAATGAAAATAAAGGCTCAAAAGGTGTATGCACAAGGGTAATTTACTAGGTTTGGTATGTTTAAGCACAAATTGTCCAATAGAAGGCCATGATCCTTTCCTAAATATCATGAGTGTTGTCATCTGTTTTAACTTGGAGATGCCTAACTTTTATAGGCACAAATCTCACTAGGTATGGTTTTTCATTGAACTCATAGGCATGTCCTTACCTTTTTCTCTCTTTAATGGTTCACTAAGTACTGACACAAGTGAGTTTTCTTGGTGTTCACCTCATGGAAATGTCAAAATTTAAAAGTTTTTAATGCCAAATGTCTGCAAAATTTTTACATTTCCTCATTTTCAAAGTTTCTTAGGTGAAATTAGTTCTATATCTATCTCACTCACTTGATTCTGCTACACTTAGGTTAACTAAATCATTCACAAACTTTACCACACTCTGAAACCTATGAGGAGCAGTGCCCTCACTAATTTAAAGATAAAGGGTATGTGCAACAGAGTAAAATTCATACACAGAACAAAGCAAGTAAAGGAGCAAACCATACACACAAGCATATAAAACAAAATAAACAAATATGAATGAAACCAAACAAAATCAGCCAAAGCGTATTTTCATTTATAACACAGGAATTTATACAATGCAAGGGAAAATAACTATAAAAAGATTATACAAAAATATCCTAACTAATTACATGTGCAAATCTAATCATCTTAATTTTCTGCTAGCTCAGGCTTGACTTAGACTCCTTTTCCTTTCTCATTCTTCTCAACAAAGCAGAAGCTGGTTTGGAGGGGCGATGGGTTGGGTGCTGTGGCGTGGCCAAGAACTCTCCTTTCAAGGACTTCTGCCTTCTTTTCAGCCAGCAAAACTCTACTTTTGTAGAATTCTCTAGTGGCCTTTGTGACTTCTTTGGAGGCAGCTAACCTTTTCTCAAGTCCATCTGCTCTCAATTTCTCAGTTGCTGCAGTATTCTTTTGAGCCTCATATTAAATCAAAATTTTCTTCCAGCCCATTGATATTTGCAGTAACTCAACTCTGTGATCCAGCTCCATTTGAGTGATCTTCTCTTCACGGGGCATCTTGATTGAGGTTCTGATAATAGTTATTCCTCTAATGACATTCCTTTTAATGTCTGGGTTCTGTTGCATGGCATGAAGAAGGGTTGAGTATGGAGGTATTGAAAAGGATGAGACAGGTTGTATGGGCTGCTCAACACTGGAGGAAGGACCAGCCAGTAAGGGGGAGGGGATGGATGATGGCATGGGTGAGGTGGAGGGAGAGGGTATGGGCTGGGGACCTTCAAGGGCAATTTAATGGAGGTCTAAAATCTTTGGGTCTGTTTGGGTTGGAATTGAGGAGGTTGGGATTAGGCCCTCCACATCTGTGATAGCATTAGAGGTAGTTACAACAGATGGGATATCAGGTTGAGATTGTGGGTAGATGATTGGCAGAGATAAGGGAATAATGGGTGGTTGGATAAGGTTAGGTTGGGGTTCTGATTCAGGTTCAGGGTCTGTTTCAATGGAGGCATTGGTAAAGGTAGTAGGAGGGATTTCTGGCATAGGTTCAATGGGTGCAGTAACAGGGGAGGTTACAACTGAGGTTATGGGTTGGGTAGAAGGGGGTGGAGTAGGTAAATGGGTGGGTGTAGGGATAGGTGGTTGTTGTGATGGTTGGATTAAAAATGACAAGGTGGATTGGATGGCTTTTAAGCTGGTTTGGATTGAAGCCTGGTTTTGGGGGGTGGAAGTCATGGCTTGAAGGTTGGCCTCAATGGATGATTGGTTTGGGAGTTGGCCAGCACTTGGGATTGAAGGGAGAGCAATAGGTTGAGGATTTGGGGTAGGGGGTCAGGGGGTCAGGGGTGATAGGTGTTGTGGTTTGGATGGGTGGAATTGCTTAAAATGGGGAGGTGGATACATGGTGAAAGGTTGTTAGCTATGGGAAAGTAGGTGTAGGGGTAAAATGGGGAGGGTGAGGTGAGTCTGGGAGAGGGGTGAATTCATAGTTGATTTTTCCTGATCGAGGACATCATAGCTGAGTACCCCTCAGATCCAAAGGGGTCATGGGAAGGGGAAAAAGGAATGGATTGGGCCAAGGGTTCAAGGGTATCAGGGTAAAAGACTTGGGCTGTTGAGGCGTAGGGTGGTGACGGTGGTGGTAGGCCAATAGTTTTGTCTGGTATGGTTGAGGCTTCTCGGGTAGGGATAGTTTGGGAGACATAGGTGGGTTGGGGTTCTGTGTGGGCTTTTATTAATTTTCTTTTCTTTTTATAGGAAAGTTTTACAAGTGGGCTAGGTAGGTAGTCATAGGGGTAGGAAAAGTTAAAGGTGTGGTGGGTATGGTTGGGCTAGTTGTGGCTGATGTGATGGGTAGAGGTATAGGTAAGGTCTTAGCAGGTATGGTAACTGGGGTAGTTGGTGAAATGGGCTGGGGTAACGGTAATGGGGCTATGAAAGGTTGTGAGGAAGTGGTGGCTAGCATGGAAGTTGAAGGGATGGCTGGCATGGAAGAGGTTGCTGCTTGAGAGATGGCAACAACAGAGCTGGCAGCAGCTGCTTCTTAAATAGTGGGAGCTGCTGGAGCTAGCAGATCTGCCTTCTTCTTCTTCTTCTTCTTCTTCTTCTTTTCAATCAAAGTACCACTGATCCCCCATTGCTTTTTGCCACATTTTCTAAGGGCCAGGGCAATAGTCTCCTCATCCATCATGAAAGGGTATCCTCCTAGCTTCAGCAAGGCTGTAATGAGCCTACAGTAGGGAAGTGAATGGGATTTCTTCTTGGTATTCACCTTCTCATGTATATCCTTCATCCCCTCAAAGATCAACTTGGCAGCATCCATGTAGTGGTTCATATGGAATGAGTAGAGTGCATCCGCAATGGGAGACCTCCTCTCCTGCTCATAATCAGAGCAATAGATATTTTTCCTTAGCACCCCATCCATAAATTTGAGGTTAGGGTGCATATCTCTCTGCCTAATTGACACTCCTGAGGCTGTGATCCCTCTACTCAACTCCTTGGCAATTTTTGAGATGGTGGCTGTCAAAGGAGGGCCCAAGCCACACTCAGGACTCTACTTGGCTGGTATCCCAAGTATCTCAGCTATGACTGCCTGGTTGAAGAGCATTTCAAACTTGTCTATCATTACCAGTAATGTTGGGTTCCCATCATCCCCAGTCTTCATTCTAATATTCTAATAAAACAACTGCACTAGTCTAGGGAAGACTGGCTGTAGTGGGGGCCTCAATAGGGGTAGCAGAGTTTCCTTGGTTAGGTACTCAATGAAGGCTGCAGTCTCAAGTAGGTCCTCAAAGAAAACTTTATCAAAAATGGTCTCTGCCTCCAGTTTAATTGCAGTCACAAATTCAGAGGGGAGGTACTCATCATCTTCTTACTCTTCAGGGTCAACCTCAGGGATCTCATGGGCCACAGCCTTGCCCTTTTGCTACTTCTTCTTGGATATCTCAGAGCTTTTGGTAGGTGTTCTTGCTCTCTTCTTAGGAGCAGACTTCTTCTTGTTAATAAGGGCATTAGACGCCACACCCTTAGCCTTCTTCACAGGGGCTGCCCTCTGCTCAGTTTGCTCCATTTGGGACATAATGACCCGAGTAGGCATCTCAGAGGTCTCCACAGGGGAGGCCTCTACAAATCTCATAGATTTACGAGTTGCCCTAGGGCTGCCAGTATGTAGAGGGTTCAACATGGCAGCCAATGCATCAATAAATTTGAACCTGTGGCCATGGCTACTCACTTACTCAAAACTAGGGCTTTAAACTCCCAAATTGTGTAATGCACACTTCACAAATACAACAACACACAGATTCCTCCCTATTTAACACCAAATTAATATCTAACCAAACCGAAAGAGAGAGAGTGAAAAAGCTTACCAAATTGAAGCTAGGGTTCCACCTCACATGTTGTACAATGGTTCAAATTCCCCTCAACCGAGTTCAAAGTGACCAAGAGGTGTTGAGGAATAAAATTGTAGGAGGAAATTAGCTGAGGTGGAGTGGATTAGGGCAACGAGATAGAATGGAGAAAATGGAAAAAATTACAAGGTTTATAAGACTAATCCAATGCCTCACGCGGCTGTCGCCAGGTACTCGCGAGGTACATTTCTCACGGAGTAAAAATTCAATCTCTTGAGGAGTGCTGTCGCAAAGAAGAAAGTTGCCTCACGAGGTAGATTTAGAGGCTCTATGTGCCTCGCGAGGTCATTCGCAGAGCTGAATCTGGGCCTTAGCATGAGGTAGTTTTGCATCCCTCGCGCAGCTAGAGTAGCAAGGCCTCGTGAGGCTTAAAATGTGTGAATTTTGTTCTTCACGTAGTTCCATATTGCTGCCAGGATAGAGCCTCACGAGGCTCACTATCAGGCTTCGGCAGGTGCCTTTTTCTCGTGAAGCTCTCGCGCGGTACAAAACTGCCATCAGAACTTTGCGAGAAAGCTTACAACTGGCTCACAAATGTGAAAATGAGGCCCTAGAGCCTCACGAGAAAGCAACACTCAACTTTTTTCTCAATGCAAAACCTTAGCTAGTGCATCCATATTGACATGCACCTATCCATTGTACATCAGCACCAATCCCTTCAGATGCACTCCATTTCATTATGATAATTGTATGCCCATTACTAACACCTGTACATCAAAAATTCAGAATGCTAAAGATAGTCTTTCAAATCAAATTCATGACCATTGCAATGACATCACCTCAACCAAACAACAGCAACAGCACATAAACTTCTGCATTAAGTTCATGCACTTAAATTCAGATGATAAATATGCATAAAACACTTTCAACACACAACTCAACACAGAATAAAACAAACAAGCAAATCAACATCACACTAAAAACACTACCTGACAGATTTTTAAGCAAACAAATCAAAACACACAAATAAAATTTCAACAAATATGGTACACATTTTACAAAGCTGTGGATCACTAAGTAGTGGAGGTTTATGTAGGTGAATGGTTTGAGGGGGCTCCATTGAATTTTCTATACAAATTTTTAGCCTTTGACCATTCACTTTCATGATCTTTCCAGACATAGGATCCAAGATCTCCACAGCACCGGATGGGGAGGCATGTATGACAGTGTAAGGTCCATCCCATCTAGATTTTAACTTCCCTAGAAAGAACTTTAATTTAAAGTTGAAAAGTCAAACCTTAGTACCAGCATTGAAGTCCTACCTTATTAGCTTCTTGTCAAAGAATGCCTTTGATCTCTCCTTGTAAATTCTGGCATTGGTATAGGCCTCTATTCTTAATTCATCCAACTCTAACAGTTGCAATTTCCTGTGAGTACCAGCAGTAGTTAGGTAAAAATTCAATGTTTTTATAGCCCAATAGGCTTTGTGCTCTAACTCCACTGACAAGTGACATGCCTTACCATAGGCCAACCTAAATGGGGACATGCCAATTGGGGGTCTTATAGGCAGTCCTATAAGCCCACAAAACATCATTCAGCTTCTGTGCCCAATCCTTTCTATCTATCCTCATAGTCTTCTCCAAGATATACTTGATCTCCCTATTAGAAATTTTAATTTAGCCACTGGTTTGTGGGTGGTAGGGAGTTGCAATTATGTGTGTAACAACATACTTTTTGAGAAGATTCTCCAAAGGCCTGTTACAGAAGTGGCTCCCCTATCACTAATAATAGCTCTGGGAGTACCAAATCTAGTGAAGATATTATCCTTTAAAAATTTTAGGACAACTGTATGGTCATTTGTCCTTATGATAATGGCTTCCACCCATTTGGACACATAGTCCACTGCTACAAGTATGAAATTGAACCTCATAGGAGGAAAGGGACCCATAAAATCAATGTCCCAGATGTCAAAAAGTTCTACCATCAGGATGGGCTGCAATGGCATTGAATCTTTCTTGGAAATGCCTCCCATCCTTTAACCTCTCTCGTAGGCTTTGCAATGTGTATATGCATCTTTGAACAAAGAGGGCCAATATAACCCACATTGTAAAACTTTTGCAGTTGTCTGTTCGCCACTAAAGTGACCTCCACAGCCTTGCTCATGGCACATTGAAAGAATACTATGGAACTCACTTTCAGGCACACATCTCCTAACAACCTGGTCTGCGCAATGCTTATATAGGTAAGGATCATCCCATAAAAAATGTTTGACCTGAGAGAAAAACATGTATTTGTCTATCTTGAACAGTGAGGGGGAATCCTACCAATAGCTTGACAATGTGTGTAAACCAGGGCACACTAGACTGCATAGTAAATAACTACTCATTAGGGAACAACTCATTGACAGGTGTCGCTGAACATTCTTCCAAAATAATTCTAGAGAGGTGTTCGGCCACCACATCCTCAACTCCCTTTTTATCCTTGATCTCAAGATCAAACTCCTATAATAGGAGGATCCATCTGATCAGCCTTGGTTTGGCATCCTTCTTAGCCAATAGGTATTTGAGGGCTGAATGATTAGTAAAAATAATAATTTTAGACCCCAGCAAGTAGGGTCTAAACTTGTCCACAACAAACACCACAGCAAGCAGCTCCTTCTCAGTGGTAGTGTAATTGAGCTAAGCTTCAGCTAGTGTTTTGCTTGCATAATAAATCACTGTAGGCAACTTATCTTTCCTCTGTCCTAAGACAGCACCTATGGCCAAGTCTGATACATCACACATCAGTTCAAAGGGGAGTGAGTAATCTGGAGCCTGAATTACAGGAGCAGTGGTAAGGCACTTTTTTAAGACCTCAAAGGCCTCAAGGCACTCAGCAAAGAATTCAAATGACACATCCTGACACAGCAAGTGGCACAATGGCTTTACAATTTTTCTGAAGCCTTTAATGAACCTCCTGTAAAAACTAGCATAGGCTAGAAATGATCTGAATCGTTTGACAGTCCTGGGTGGGGGCAGATGTGAAATCAGTTCCACTTTAGCGTTGTCAACTTTTATTCCTCTTTGGGAGAGCACATGGCCTAACATAATTCCTTGTGTTACCATAAAATGGCTCTTCTCTCAGCACAAGACCAAATTGGTTTCTTCACATCTTTGCCAAGCTAGGTCAAGGTGACTCAAGCACTGACTAAAGTTGTCCCCATAAACTTAGAAATCATCCATAAAGATTTCTAGGAACTTGTCAATCATATAAAAAAAATTACATACATGCTCCTCTGAAATGTGGCTGGGGCATTGTACAGTCCAAAAGGTATCCTCCTATAAGCAAAGGTGCCAAAGGGACATGTGAAAGTGGTTTTTTTTTAATCTTGAGGATACACAGGGATTTAGTTATACCCTGAGTATCCATCAAGAAAGTTGTAAAATGTCTTCCCAACCAGCTTATCTAGAATTTGGTCTATGAAGGAGAGAGGGAAGTGGTCTTTCCTAGTTTTGGAGTTGAGATTCCTGTAATCAATGCAAACTCTCTAGCCAGTGGTCTCTCTGGCTGGCATCAACTCTCCAGAATCAGAAGTAACAATTGTTATGCCTGACTTTTTAGGTATCACCTGGATGGGTGACACCCACTTTGAATCTGAAATGGGGTAAATCACCCCTGCATCCAATAGTTTTACTATCTCCGTAAGGACCACCTCTTGTATGTGAGGATTAAGTTTCCTCTGCATCTCCCTAAAGGGTTTTGCATCCTCTTCCAAGTGAATTTTGTACATGTAAACTGAGGCATCAATGCCTCTAAGATCAGCAATTGTCCACCCCATTGCCTTTGTGTGCTTTTTGAGAACACTCAATAATTCCTCCTCCTGCTCACTAGTGACAGAGGAGATGATCACTGGAAGCTTTTTGTTTTGCCCCAAGAAGGCATACTTTAATGTGTCTAGGAGCTGTTTCAGCTCCAGCTCAGGGGGACTATCAATGGAAGGCAACAAAGGGGCCTTAGTGGTTTGAGGAAGGGGCAGCAATGTAGGTTTCCAGCTAGAATGTTGCACTAGGCCCACAGAAGACTCTATTTTGCTGATGTCTTATGTCATGAGAGTTTGAGCCTCCTTCTCAACCATACTCCAAATATTTTCTAGGTCCTCTATCACATTATCCCAATCCAGCAGATTGGATAATTCTTCTTCTACAAGGCCATCTAGTACATCAATTGCACAACAATCCATAATGTCCATCTGAGACTGCCTTGCAGCATTGTACACATTTAATTAAGCGTTCATATTCCCAAAGGTCACCTCCATCACCCCTGACCTACATTAAATACAAGCATTTGCAGTGGCCAAGAATGGTCTGCCAAGGATGAAAGGAATTGGTATTTTACTTTTGCAAGGGTCCATGTCCAAAACAAGGAAATCAACAGGATAGTAAAACTTGTCCACCCCCACCAAAACATCCTCTACCACACCCACAGGTCTCCTCTCAGACCTATTAGCTAGTTGGAGCACAACTGATATGGATTTCAACTCCCCCAAACCTAGCTCCTCATACACAAAATATGGGAGTAGGTTCACACTAGCCCTTAAGTCTAAGAGGGCTCTTCCAATGGTATGGCTTCCAATTATGCAGGGGATAGTAGGTACCCCTGGGTCCTGTAATTTCTCAGGTGTGGCAATGGACAGAACTGACTCAACATGCTCAACAATAAAAACCTTTTTGGACAACTGCACCCTTGCCTTTCTTTTCTGTGTGTAGAGGTCCTTCAAGAATTTAGTATAGGCAGGAACCTGTTTGATAACATTAAGAAAGGGAAAACTGATCTTAACCTGCTTGAAGGTCTCCATCATTTCCTCCATCTAAACATTCCCCTTATTAAAAGGAGATGGGCCAGCAAGTGCATGAGGGGCAGCCATGAAACTGCTGGTTCCACAGATGCATGCCTAACCACATCATGGTCAAATTTTTATTTTTTTCTTTTCTTTTCATTTATTGGTTGCTATTGAGGCTCAACATCAGCCCATTTATTTTGCCCTTGCTGATCCACAGTAGGGGATGACTTCTTTGGTTCTTCAATACTCACATTTCTTTCATTTTCACTCTCTATGATCTCCTCAGCTGCTCTGCCCACTAAATTATCAACCACCCTGCCACTCCTTAGGGTAGTGATTGCATTAGCCTCCTCATGGGTAGAGGATGCTTCTCCAATCATGTATTGGCCTTTAGGGTTGGCCAAGGATTGATTAGGTAGTTTGCCCTCCTCTCTCCTGTTCAAAGCGTTACAGATTTTACCCAACTAGTCCTTTATTTTTTTAATGCTTTGCCTATGAGAGTTCACGTTTGGACCAAGTTCCCCAAATTCTGCATAGATGCCAGCATTTACTCTTCAAAGGAAGAGGATCTAAGTTGCTGTGGGGATAAGACCAACTGATTGAGTTGTGGGGCAGGCAACTGAAAATTCTACCTTGGTGGATACCCTTGGTTAAATTGGTTTTGAGATCTATATGGAGCTGCCAACTACTGCTGCTACGGCTGAGGGTATATATCATGTCACCACCTCAAATTTGGGTGATTTCTCCATGTGTACCCAGCAAGTTGCTGCCTATATGCTTGGACAATATTGGCATGCTCCATAACTAAATCAGGGAATTGGTTGGCTGATGGACAACTTTAGAGTAAATGTGTGGGAGATTGGCATATCAGACATGTCTCTTATAGTTATGCAACCATCTTAGGCTGCATCACATTCATCAATTTGTCAAACTTTAAACTCAGATTGTCCACCTTCCTTTCCAATTCACTTTGTACCTTAACTTCATACATTCCACCTCTAGGGGTGGACTCTTTCACCAATTTAGCTGGGGTTTGGTTGTCATTGGGAGACAGTGACTCCTGATGTATGGAATTTTCTCCTATGATTTCAAACAACTCCCAAGCCTCATTAGCTGTCTTATGGAGGTAACTACCACCACATGAGGCATCCACCGTATCCCTACTTTTGGGATTAATTTTTTGGTAAAAGACTTGCACCGGTTGCCACTATAGAATTTGATGGTGGGGACATTGTTTTAACATCTCTTGAAATCTTTCTCATGCCTCATAAAAATCCTCAATTGAGGAATGAGTGAATGACAATATGTTTGTCCTCATCTAGCTGGTTTTATTCATGGAAAAGAATTTAGCTAGAAATTGGCTTTGGAGGTCACTCCATGTCTTTATGCTATTGGCTGGGAGCTTAGAGAGCCAGGTGCTGGCTTTGTCCTTTAGGGAAAAAGGAAAAAGCCTCAGTTTGCTGGCTTCAAGTCCCAGACCAACAATATTAAAAGTGGTGCAAAGTTCCAGTAATATTAAAAGTGGTGCAAAGTGCCAAAAATTGGTCAATGTGCCTGTAAGGATCTTCCTTACTAAGCCCATAAAAAGATGGCAGCATGTTGATGGTGGAGGACTTGATTTCATAGTTTCCCTCAACTAAAGGAATTATATGCAAAAGGGAGATGAGTAATCGCCAGGTACATTGTATTCCTGCAGAGTTCTATGCCTCTCAGCCATGACAGCTGGCTCAGTAGGTTTCCCGAAACTCAACAAATACTCAACGCACTAAATTAAACTGATAAATCAACTAATCCTTAGCAAAAGGGTTTCAATCCAGTAGAAAATACTTAGAGAATGAAATGGACTGAGAATATACTGAGCACTTACCCAAACTAGGGCATTGCGAGGATAATCTACAGTGATCCAAATCTGGAGATTTTTGGTGCAAAATGTTTAAGCTTGAGTTGCTGATCAAACTGGTAGCAATATTGGACAAATGGTGTAGCGGGTAGAGCACAGTAGAGTAGAAAGAAGAAATCTAGAGCAGGTGAAGGAGTATGAGTGTCTAACAGAGAGATGGATTGAGAGAATGAACTTCACGAGAGATTTATATATACAGAACCCGAGCCACGAGAGGATGGAGCTTCAGGAAGAACAACTAGAGAAGATCTCGAGCAGATCTCTTTTGCTTGCATGAGCTTATCGAGGCTAGGTATAACCTTAGAACAACTGTCCCGAGAGGATGAATTGAAGTGCATGATCCTCTCGAGGGGCAGCTAGTTCACTTACAAAATGGTCTCGAGAGGATGCCTGAAGGTTTCTGATCCTCTCGAGCATGTAAAAATAACTTGTTTAGACTCATGATTGACATACTCTCATGCAAATAAACTCAGTGATCCTAATGCTAAACAGATACATACAACATTCAACAACACATCAACAATTATGGCACACATAATGATTCATCAAAAGCAGACCACTAGAACACAATATTTACAAAATTTTAGAACACTTCAACAGTTATGTTACACATGGTACAAAGGTTGAGATCATATATCAGTGGGAGATTCTTGAAAGTGGATGGTTTCAGAGGACTCCACAATATTCTCAACAAAGAGTTTGAGCGTCTGGCCATTGACTTTCATGACCTTTCCAGAATTGGGGTCCAGGATCTCAACAGCTCCAGATGGGGATGCATGTATGATAATAAATGGGTCATCCCATCTGGATCTCAACTTCCTTGGAAAGAACTTCAATTTTGAGTTTAAAAGTCATACCTTAGCACTATCAACAAATTCCTTCCTAAGAAGGTTCTTGTTGAAAAAGGCATTGGCTTTCTCCTTCTAGATCTTTGCATTTTCATAGGCATCCAGCCTAAGTTCGTCCAGCTCAGCAAGTTCTAGCTTCTAGTTTTTACCAGCAGAAGTTAGATTAAAATTTAAAGCTTTAATGGCTCAATAGGCCATGTGTTCTAACTCTACAAGTAAATGACATGTTTTTCCATAAACAAGTCTGAAGGGGGACATTCCACTAGGAGTCTAATAGGCAGTCCTATAAGCCCACAGTACATCTTGCAACTTTAGGGACCAATCCTTCTTATCTGTCCTCATTATTTTCTTCAGAATATGCTTGATTTCCCTGTTAGAAATCTCCACCTGCCCACTGGTCTGTGGGTTATATGGAGTAGCAATTCTGTGTGTAACAAAGTACTTTTTGAGTAGACTCTCAAAGTGCTTGTTACAGAAATGACTCCCCCCATCACTGATGATAGCTCTGGGGGTCCCAAATCTTGAGAAAATAATTTCTTTCAAAAATTTTAGGATAGTTCTGTGGTCATTTTTTCTTGTGACAACAACTTCCACCTATTTGGAAACATAATTAACAACCACAAAAATGAAATTGAAACCATAGGAAGGAGGGAAAGAAAAAAAACTAGTTGATTCTGTACCTAGGTGTTTGCTGAGATTTATTAAAATGATGATGAGTAAAAATCAGAATACAAAGGTGGAGTGAAATGGCGATGAAAATAGTAACCTAAAGTACACAACCTGCAAGATACAGGGCTATTGTAGCAAGTTTTAAGTAAGAGTTTGTCCCACAGAGAAATTGATCTAGAATCCAAAATGGGCTATAATAGTAGGCCTCCAGATCTGACAATCCTAGAGAAAGGGAGTTGGGTGTCACAACTATACTAATTTATCACTAAAAGAAGGAAAATAAAGTGTAGTCCTATCCTAAAGAAAGGGTTATAAAGTAGGTGGTGATGGTGTGCGTTAAAATAACAATAAATATGATGAGAAGTAGGCAATTAAGCTAAAGTTATTTCAGTTATGTAACTCAGATTTAGGGTTGTCTCTGCAGCAATCCCTCAGATGGCTATAAGCACATCTGCAAGGAGGAAGTATCCAACTCAACACTTATGGTTTGACTTGATCTCTTAAGGCTATAACTTATACACTTCAATGGTCACAGACTATCCAATAGAGAGGATCGAAGCACATGGACTAAGTCAGAAAATTAATTTGAGCCAAAGTAGTAGACTGATCTTAAGGCTATAACCTGTCCACTTAAATGGTCACAGACTATCCAATATATGTCCTCCACCCAATGGCCTAAATCAGATCATTAATATCATTGCAGGCACCATGTTTGCCAGGCTACAACCTCAAGCATCCATCAGAGTAAATAGTCCTTCAGAAACTAGTGAAGACCACAGTTGTTCAAGGGCTACTTGGGGACTTAAAAGTAGCTAGTCATTGCTACAAAAGGCCTGCAATGACTCAGCTCACAAATCTATAATCACTACAGAGAAATTAGATCTAATATCAGATATTGGTTAAGTAAAATAGAGGGTAGCATGTTCCTGCAACAACCTCTCATAAGGCTACAAGCTCAAGTGCAGAGGAGAAGAATCCTTCTCAAATCTATTGCTTGGAATCACCCTAGGGCTTTTTTCTGTCCACTTAAATGGTCATAGGCTATCCACAGAGGTTATCCACACCATAGGTGACTGAGATGGAACATGTAAATTGCTGCTGCCACCATGGTCCCAGGGCTACAAACTCAAGCTTCCATGGGCATTTCAAATCCGCTTAAATCCTAAATGCATGCTTAGCCTGAACACGATTATGGGTAAATAAAAAAATAAAAGATTGAATGAACCATTAAAGTATAAATTCCATTTATCATAAATACTTATAATGCAATTTCTCAAGGCAACAGCCTTGTGCACAGCAACTCTTCACAAATCCCAAAGATTACAAGACCCATTACAAAAACTAAATAAATTTAAACCTAATTACTTACAGAGGGTATAGCCAACAAGTGCTAGACTAGGAGAGAAGAAAAATGAGAAAAAGAAATGATCAAATCCTAACCCTAGTTTGCTCGAGCTCACCACAGACAGAGGTTGAAGGAGGATAAAGATTCTAAGTTACAACTGCAGCTTATATACTCAGTCCCTAATGCCTTGGCTCAGAGAAGATTAACCCTAATTTCCTAGTAGATATGGCATTGTTACAACCCTTGGATGCCTTGGGATATGTGCCTCAAGGTCAGGGCCACAGTATGTGTGCCCTGGACTTGGGAAAATCCCCAAAAGGTCCCTGGATTAAGACTGGGAAGTGGAGAGCCCGAGCTTCACGGGCTGCCTTTTGCAAATTAATTCATGCGCGCTACTGCTGCAAGCCTCGCAAGGTAAGAATTTGTCTTGGAAGGCCTCTGGTTCACACAGTAGATCTTCGAATGGTCACGCAGCTACATTGCACTGCAATGCTGTCGCGAGGATGAGTTGCACTGCTTAGCTTGCTCGCACAGCAGAGCTTCAAAATTTCTTCTCGCAAAGCGTCTTTTCACATGATCAATTCAGCTCGCTAGGCATAGGGTATGGCCTTTAAGGGTGCGAGAGCTGCGCGAGATATCTTCTGGGCGTCTCTCTCTTCCAGAGCCACATGAGAACTTCGCGAGGCTGTTGCTGCTATTTGTGCAAATTGGTCTCGCGAGGTAGTGTGCACGGCTGCTTTAAAGCTTTATCCTTGCGAGAGCTTCACGAGCTGTATTTATGAAGGCTTAATGCGCAGCTACTTCACGAGTTCCTTAGGCATTGATTTCAGCTGAAGTGTGCAATGGCTGCGCAAGTTCCCTTATGCTTCATATTTTAGCTGCGCGAGGAAGCTTTTCTAGTAAATTGAACAACGCGAGGCAGCACCTCAACTGTGTGAGATAAGTCATTTGTTCCTCTGCTGGAATGCACATGTTTCTGTTGCAGCTTCCTCCACTCTCATCTATACTTCTCACATCTGCTGAACCTCTTGTGTCTAGTTTAACATGCCAACTAGTCACCATGGTGTGCACCACCATGGTGTTCCATCAATCTCTGGCTCAGCTATCATCCTTGGCTTGAATTCTCCCTCTTCTTGGCACCAAAGGTATGGACTTTGTGTTAAGTTACACAAGTTATTACTAATCTATAAAATAAGCTAAACAAGTGCTATTAGTCAGCTTCAAGGTCTAGCAAAGGCTAGGTTAAGAGGTGAAAAGTAGTACTTTTCAGTGAATAACATAAACGACCCATAAAGTCTATCCCCAAGACATCGAACAATTCCACAACAACGATGAGTTGCAATGGCATAGAGTCACTTTTAGATATGCCTCCCATCCTTTGACATCTCTCACAGGCTTTGTAGTCCTCAAATGCACCCTTGAACAATGACAACTAATAAAATCCAGATTGGAGCACTTTTGTTGCTGTCCTTTTCCCCCAAAGTGACCTCCACAGAAATGTTCATGACACATTGACAGAATATTGTAGATTTCACTATCAAGGACACATTTCCTTACTACCTGGTCTGCACAACATTTGTAGAGGTAAGGATCCTCTCAGATAAAATATTTGACTTGAGAGAAAAACAATTCCTTATCCATCTTAGACTAGTGTGGAGGGATCCTTCCAGCAGCCAGGTAATTAACAATGTTTGCAAACCAAGGCAGATCTGTGTTGATGGCAAACAATTGCTCATTAGGGAAGGAATCATTTAGTGATGCTGTAGCACCATCCTCAAGCATGATCCTGGATAAGTGGTCAGCAACCACATTCTCTACCCTTTTTTATCTTTGATCTCAAGATCAAACTCCTGCAGGAGTAAGATCCGTCTGATCAGCCTGGGTTTTGCTTCTTTTTTCGATAGCAGGTACTTTAGGACAGAGTGGTCAGTGAGTATCACAGTTTTAGACCCTAATAAATAATGTCTAAATTTGTCCAAAGCAAAGACTACTGCCAGAAGCTCCTTCTCAGTTGTTGTGTAGTTTAATTGAGCATCTGTCAGTGTCTTGCTTACATAATAAACTACACTTGGTAGTTTCTCTCTTCTCTGCCCTAAGACTGCACCAATGCAAAGTCGGAGGCGTCACACATTAACTCAAAAGGGAGAGAATAATCCGAGGCTTGGATAACTGGGGCAGAGGTCAAACACTTTTTCAATATCTCAAATGCACTCAAACATTCAGCATCAAACTCAAAAGGCACATCTTGACATAGCAAGTGGCATAAGGTTTGGAGATCTTGCTGAAATCCTTGATGAATCTCCAATAAAAACCTGCATGTCCTAAGAATGATCTAACTTGTTTGATAATTTTTGGTGGAGATAGGTGTGAAATTAGATCAATTTTTGCTCTATCAACCTCAATTCCTTTCTGAGACACCACATGGTTAAGAACAATTTCTTGGGTGATTATGAAGTGGCTCTTTTCCCAGCTCAAAACCAGATTGGTTTCTTCACATCTTTGAAGCACAAGGGAGAGCTGGTGCAGACATTGACTGAAATCATCTCCATAGACTGAGAAATTATCCATAAAAATTTCCAAAAATTTATCCAACATGTCAGAAAATACAACATACATGCATCTTTGGAAAGTGGCAGGAGCATTGCATAGTCTAAATGACATCCTTTTGTAAGCAAAGGTGCCAAATGGACAGGTGAAGGTTGTCTTTTCTTGATCTTGAGGATACACTGGTATCTAGATGTAACCAAAATATCCATCAAGAAAACAATAATAAGCCCTTCCTGCCAACTTATCCAAGATCTGGTCAATAAAGGGCAAAGGGAAATGGTCTTTCCTAGTCTTAGAGTTTAATTTCCTATAATCAATACAAACTCTCCAACCAGTGATCTCCCTGGTTGGTATTAACTCTCCAAACTCATTTGGGATTACTATGATGCCAGATTTCTTGGGGACCACCTGGATAGGTGATACCCATTCAGAATCATAAATCAGATAAATCACTCCAGCATCAAGTAATTTCACAATCTCTTTCATTACCACTTCTTGCATGTGAGGATTCAATTTCCTCTACATCTCCCTAGAGGGTTTGGAACCCTCTTCCAAGTGAATTTTGTGCATACACACTGATGGATCAATTTCCCCTAAATCTATAATGGTCCATCCAATTGCTTTCTTATGTTTCCTAAGGACACATAGTAATTTCTCCTCTTGATCTGCAGTGAGAGTAGAGGATATAATTACTAACAGTTTAGTTTTCTGCCCCAGGAAATCATACTTCATAGATTCTGGGAGCTATTTCGCTTCCAACTCAGGTGGACTCTCAACAGAAGGCAATGAAGGTGCCTTAGAGGGTTGAGGAAGGGGCAGCACAGTAGGTCTCCAAGTAGAATGTTGTACCAGCCCCACTGAAGAGTCCAAGGTATTTACCTCTTCAGCAAAAAAAAATGGGGCCTCATTCTCAACACCCTCAGTCTAAAATTCTTCAAATTCATCAAACACCTCATCCTAGTCCAGCAGTTTGGGTAAGGTTTCTTCCACCAACTCATCAATGACATCAACCACAAAATATTTCTCACTTTCAAATTGAGGTTGGTTGGCTGCATTATACACATTGAGCTTCACTTTCATATTCCAAAAAGTGACTTCCATCACTCATGACCTGCACTGAATGCATGCATTGGCGGTGGTCAGAAATGGCCTGCCCAATATTACAGGTATTGGAGTGGTTCACTTTATAGGCTCCATATCCAGGACTAAGAAATATGTTGGGTAGAAAAACTTATCCATCCCTACCAACACATCCTCCACAATTCCCGTAGGCCTCCTCTCTGATCTGTCAGCCAGCTGGAGTACCACAGGTATGGGTTTCAACTCCCCCAAGCCTAGTTGAGATTTACTTATGGTATGATAACCTATAATGTAGGGGATTGTAGTTACCCCCCATGATCTTAGAGTTTGGCTGGGGTGGCTATTAACAAAATTGGTTACACTTTTTCAGTAGCAAAAAATTTCTTAATGAGGTGGATCCTAGCTTTCCTCTTCTATGTGCATAAGTCCTTCAGGAACTTTGCATAGGTCGGGACTTGCTTTATGGCATCAAGCAAAGGTAAATTAATTTTCACCTGCTTAAATGTGTCCATTATTTCCTCCATTGTACACTCCCCTCGTCAAAAGGAGAAGGCCCTTTAAAATCTTGAGAAAATGGCTAATGCGGTATTGTTGGTATCTCATCTGCTGGCCTAACAGTGTCATTAATTTTTTTCTTTTTTTTTTCTTTCTACTGGGCTCCACAGCAGCCCCTTTATTTTTCTCCTGCTGTTGCTCCATGACAGGGAACAAGTCCTCTCCTTCTTCACTTCTCTTTGCCTCAAAAATCACTTTGTTGTCCACCACTTTACCACTCCTCGAGGTAGTGATGGCCTTGGCTTACTCATGAGTTGAAGAAGATTCACCTATAATGAATTAGCCCTTGGGATTGGTCATTGTTTTACTCGAGAGCCTGCCCTCTTCCCTTTTTGTCAGAGCATTTGAGATTTGACCATGTTGGTCCTCTATTTTCTTGATACTCTGGCTATGAATTCACTATTTGTGATAGGGAGCTGAAGTTTTGTAATGAAGATAAAACTTGCTCCTCAAAGGAGGGGGCTCTTGGTTGTGGTGGTGGTAAAGTCAATTGACTTTGTTGTGCCACTAGCTGTGAAAACTGATGTCTTGGGAAATAATATTGACTGTACTGCTGAGGTCTGTAGGGCAATGCCTGATGTTGCTGGGGTTTCTGAAAATTTTCTTATCTCCACCTCAAGTTAGGGTGGTTCCACCAAACAAATCCAATAGATTGTTGCCCATAAGATTGAACAATATTGGCATTCTCCATTACTAACTCAGGGTATTGACTAGTAGAGGGGCAGTTTAGAAGGGAGTGTGTGGGAGATTGGCATAACAGATATGCCTCCTCAACCTATGCAGCTGTTTGGGGTTGCACCACACTCAGTAATTTATCAAATTTTTGTAACAAACTGTTCACTTTCCTTTCTAGGTCATTGTATACATTAAGTTCATACAATTTCCCTTTTGAAGTGAGTTCTTTTATAGCTCTAGTAGCTGGCTTAATGTCATTTCTTGTCAGAGATTCCTACTGCATAGAGTTTTCACTTATCACATTAAATAAATCTCATGCTTCCTCATCAACTTTGCTGAGATATGTGTCACCGCAAGATGCATCCATCATTGTCTATTTTTAGAATCTAACCATTGGTAAAAGCTTTGAACAAGCTGTCATTTGGGTATTTGGTGGTGTAGGCATTGTCTCAGTAGTTCCTTAAATCTTTCCTAGGATTCATGAAATCTTCAATTGGGAACTGAACAAAAGAGATAATGCTCTTCCTCAACTGGCTTGTCTTACTCATTAGAAAAAATTTAGCCAAGAATTGGCTTTGTAAGGCATTCCAAGATGTAATGTTATTTGCTGGGAGCATATTTAGCCAATTTCTAGCTTTATCCTTTAATGAAGAAGGAAACAATCTCATCTTAGTGGCTTCATCTACTAAACCAACAATTTTAAAAGTTGTGTATAAAGATAGAAACTCATCTATATGCTTATAAGGGTCTTCTTTACTCAACCCATAAAAAGATGGCAACATCTAGATGGTCTGAGGTTTGATTTTATAGTTACCCTCAGCTGTAGGGAATTGAATACAGAAAGGGGTAAATATGCCCCTGGTACATAATATTCCCTCAGGGGTCTAGGCTGCTCACCCATCTCAAATGTCTCTAAATGTTCAATAGGGATGTGTTCTGTATCCTAGATCTAAGGGCTCTCTCAATTTCAAGATTCAATGATATGATTTTAGGATGGAGGGACCCTCTTTTCAGCATACAACACAACATAGGCAAATTACAGCAAATAAAAGAAAACACTAAACACTACTGCTGAATTTTAAAGATCATAGAAATGAAACTATAACAAGGGAGAAAAAGATGCAAACTAAAGTAGAGGTTGATCCAGCTGCAAGTTATTTTCTCCACTCTTTGCTACAGCTTCAAATTTGCAAAATTCAAAAGAAGTTTATAGCAGTAATTTATTCAAACGCAAAAAGGACAACAAATAGATCTAAATTATAACATAAAGAAAAACTCAGATCTACTACTTAGATCAAAACCTCCCCGAAAATAGTACAAAAAACTTGTTGGTTCCATTTGTATTGATGTTCTTTATTGTAAAAGTGGTCAAAATATGACAAAAATAAAGAATGACAAACACAAAATAAGAGGGCTAGAGAAGGAATTAGAACACAAACACCACTTGCAAGATACAGGGTTGTTGCAGGAAGTTTTAAATGAAGTAAAGGTTGTCTCACAGGGAGTTATGGATCTGAAGGTAGTAAATCTCCATATCTGTTATAGATCTGGCAACTCTAAACCTAATCCATCTTAATCTATTAAAACAAGGTAAAGAGAGGGTATTTTTGGGGTTGTCACTAACTAAAACATAAATAAATGAAAAAATCAAAAATAAGAGGAAGGGGGTTTATGAAGGATGAAGGTGGTTTGGTAAAATAAACAGAAAATGGAGAAGTAGGCAGTTAGGTACTAATTTTTACTGCAAAAAGCAATGTAAAACAAAGCAAGGGTTGGATTTGTAGCAATCCTTCATTTGGCGGCAAGCACAAATGCAAGGAAGAAGAATTCAACTCAACCCTGAGATATGGATTAGTCTTATGGCTATAGCCTGTCCACTCAAATGGTCATAGGCTATCTCATGGATGTAATCTAGTCATGAGGGTTGGAGATGTGTTGTTGATTCTAAGTGTGCATGATTTATTTGTATTTTGAAAACCGATTTGAAAATGATGAATTATACTGAATTTGGAAAACTAAAAAGAATAAAGAAATATCAGCACAGAGAGAAGTTAATTAGCCTGCAAGATCAGGGCCAATTGTAGCAAGTTTTAAATGTGAGTAAAAGATCGTCCATAGGGAATTTATTTAAAATGTAAGATAAACCTCCAGATCTGAGCTACCAGATCTGACATCTAATCCTATCTACAAAGCAAATAAGATAAGAGTTTGAATTTGTCATATTAACTAAATTATCTACAAGTAAAATTTCAACTAAGTGATCCAGATATGAGTGGGGGAATTGGATGCAAGATTAATAAGAATGGAGAACTAATAGCTAACTCAAGCTTAGTAATTGATTACAGAATGAAAAATAGTGTAACTCTGTTGAAAAAGTATCAAATCTTCATCTGGCTACCAGCTCAGATGTAAGAGAAAATAATCCAATTCAAGGCTTAGGATTGAATTGAATTTATGGCTATGATCTGTCCACTGTCATGGATACAGACCATCCAATTTCTTCTTCAATTCAAAGTCTTGATTCAGAACAAGGGCACCACTACAAATGTTGTGAGAACCAGGTTACAAACACAGATTCCCACAGGGATAGTGAATTAAGGGAAATTACTTAAAAACAGTCAATCTAAAGGAGTCTAATGAGTGAGGAGATCACAATGATCCCTCAACATGAATCCGATTGAGAACATACTGATGAAAGTAATCTTTTCAAATCCACCACTACAATTACAAAGCACAGCTTACAACAGCTCTCAGATTCGTAGTCTTGAATACAATTCTCATTTGAATTTACATAAGTATCTCACAGTTCTCAGTTACAGACAAAAGCTAGGCTATTACAGAGGTTTCAGACAAGCTATCTTGATCTGAATTGGAAATGGGGCAGCAGGAATGAAACTTAAATTCTGGATACCCAAATTGGGCAAATAGTTCGTCTATTTATAGTTTTCCCAAGTCCATTTCAGATGTGCATTAACCAATCAGAATTGGTTAGATCCATATCAGGCAATAGGAGTCGAGCACAAGGATCCAGATCTGTTCTGGCCAATCAGAACTGCTTGATCTGGTTCAGCCAAGCAGGAGATAAAGGCATCAATTATGTTATGTAATTTAAAAATCTGTTTAAGCTTTTAGAAGTTCCCGCCAAGTAATTTCATCTTTGGGTGCTCACATGGGTTGGAATATGCCTCTGGTTCGTGCTTTGAATCTTCCAGAATGCCCTTGAGTTTTTAATTGCGTTGGGGCACGTGCATAGATTACTAAATTGCCCTTGCAGCTGCTGGGAATCTTCACAAAACCATTTCGCATAGTTTGGAAACCTTTTCGAAGGGAAAAATGACTTCTGGAGCTCTATTCGCATAGATCTGGTGCAGTTCCCAAGGGGTTTCTCTCTTTTCGAATAGATCTTCAGCAAGCTTGGTTCTTTTCGAATAGATCAGGTGCTCTTCGAGAATTAAATCTGGAGCTTTAGATTTATTCGCAATGTTCAGGTTCTTTTCGAATAGATCAGGGATCATTTCGAATAGTTCAAGGATCCTTTCAAAAAGCATTCTGTAATACATTCTTCTTTTCGAGTAGCTCCAAACTTATTTCCAGGTTGAAACCAGGCTTTTGTCTTCTTTAGTCTAGGCATTTTGATAGCCAACGAGGTTGTCCTTTCTCCTTCTTCCTCCAGATCAAAATAGGTCATCCTCTTTTTGGCACTTTTAAGCTGCTTTCAGGGTTAAGCCGGCCTTTGTTGTTAGCTATAAAACAAACACTAAAAATACTTATTTAGTTCTCTCAGTGGTCTATCAAGGCCCAGATTAAGGGGTGGAAAATGGTGTTTTCCAGTTCGCAACAAGATGAAATAGTAAAATCACTATAGACACTATGTTTGCAAGGCTACAAGCTCATGCATCTATAGGTGCATAAAATCCATAAACATCTAATGAAAATCATAAGAGATTACAGATCAAATGAAGCATTAGAGCCAGCTATTCATTGCCAAAGAGAAACATACAATGATACAACTCTCAAATCTACAGTCTCTGCATGACTCCAAGCTCTTCACAAAGTTATTACAAATTCATGTACAATAAAACTAGCCCTAACTGCTACAAAGATTTAGCCAAACATGTTGAGCTAAGGAGAGAAGAAGGAAAAAAAGGAAGATGACCTAAAACCCTAAAAATGACCTAAATTATTGTGTGTTATCTCGTGTGATCCCCCCTCTTTTCTGCATTCTTTATATGGTATTTATACAATCCATAAAGTTACTTTTTACTCTAGCCAATCAGAGGGGAGGAGAATCAAAACAGTTAGGATCTACTGATGTGGCTTTTTGCAGCTATGTATTCCCCCCATTCTGTCAGGAAAAGCATAACACACTTGGACAGGTGTCCCATGTGCTGTGGAAGTTTCAAAAATGCCCCTGAAATCCATAAATATCTGTTGGGGCCCAAGCTTCGAGAGGATGGCATACTTTTGAAGGCTGCTCGATAGGCTGGAGTGCTGAAGAACAATTGCTCGAGTGGATGCTCCTGAAGGATTTTCTGGAGAACAGTTTTGAAGGCTACCTTCTCGAGAGGACTCGAGAAGGTAGGCATCTGTCTGAATACTTCTTGAGTGGATGACTTTCAAAGGCACAGAGCTGCTCGATGGCTGCTCGAAAGGTTGGAATGTTGCACTCTTTGAACTGCTCGACCTGCTCGAGAGGCTAGCTTCAGCAGAGGTTTGAACTGCTCAAGAAGAAGATCTGAAGGTGTGGTCTGCTTGAGATAGCTCAAGCGGCTAGATCTGAGGTTTCATATCTGCTCGAGACTGCACGAGCTGAGATTTCTGCGTCTTAGCCGATTTGTGTATTCTGTTGCAGCACTCCTTTAGGCATGGGTCCCACTTGTCTCTCATTGTAGGACTTCTAGAAGTTCAAGGCATGTTGAACAGCCCATATGGTGGTGACCACCATGGTTCAATCTCTATATTTCCATCAGCTCCACTACTTGACTCTAATTCCTCTCTTCTTGGCACTTGTTACATGGATTGCTGTACTATTCTATAAATTATTGCTAACTACAAAACCGTACTCAAAAATCAATCATTAAATAGCTCCAAGGTCTAGTAAAGGCTAGGTTAGGAGGGGGAAAGTGGCATAATTTAGTGATTAACACTTATGAACCCCATATATCTAACTTAGGTGTACAGACTGTTCTCACTCATACAATGTTATCGCTAAATCCAGAACGGCAAGATGCACCACACCAGCATGTGTACCGAGTCGGTCTACATGGGTTCTCACTTTGGGGTTGTTACATTCTCCCCAACTTATAAAATTTTCGTCCTTGAAAATTGACCACTCACACACATGTTACCTTAGCACTCCCATCTAATTAATCATACATTTGTTTCGAAGAGACACTTGTTCATGTACCTGCATACTTCTATTTCAGACCGAACACACATTTAAGTATCCTATCACACCCACACAACCATTCATATTTCCTGCAAGTAACCAGAGAATCACGGACATTTATTATAGACACCCAAATTCGGCCCAAGGCTCGATCAATCTGTACTTCGGGAGAGATGTACCCCTGTGCTTTCGATGGCACCCCTGAACCCTTAGGAATCTACCCTGAACCCTTAAGAATCTACCCAAACCCTTTACAACCATTCCCCCAACCCTTAGAAGTCACCCCTAAACCCTAGAATCCCTTCCCAAACCTAACTCAAACCCTTCTGAGCAGTTGATGGGATGAGAGCTACAGAATTTCATACAGACCACTACCAAGGATGGGCCATATACCATTGGAAAGAGGACTTCTCCAGTTTCCAACAAGCTAAAGACCACCCAATTTGGAGCTATGGTTCGGAAGTTATGGCTGATTGAAGTTTCACATAAAATCATAAATATTTTACTCTGGCGTGGATATTACATACGCCCGGCCAATTTAGCCCCAGATTAGTCAGGCGTATATATTATATACGCCTGCCTATTTTGGGGGAAATTTGGCCGGGCGTATATAATATATACACCCGGTATAGGTGGGGCCCACCACGGGCGTCATCTTCCCAGGGCTCCCCTATTTTTGATGAAGTTTACTGTTCCTAAACTGGGCGTATATAATATACACGTCCAACTTAGCTACAATAACTGTCATCAGTAGCTCGAATTTCCTCCATCTAGTTTGACCCTTTGACCATCCTCTTCGTTGAGGTGGGTGTCTTAAGGTTGGTTGCACCCCCTTTGATCTTATTGGCAACCCTTAAGTCACCCATGGTCTCACCCCATCATCCGCCATTGAAACCAGTTTCCCAAAACCCTAGGACCTTGAAAACCTAAAAACCCTTAGATAGGGGATTACCTAATTGCTAAACCAGTTAGCCCTTAAGTAATCCCCTAACCCATCCCTTCTCTATAAATAGAGAGGTCCCCTTCTTCCTAAGGGGTTGAAGTTTTGGTTGAAAATTTGGTTGATTAGAGAGCTTAAGAGAGAGAAAGTCCTAGTGAGAGAAAATGCCATTTATTTTCTAAAATTTCAGCAAGCTTAGATCACCTATTCCACTCCATTTCAACCATGAGATCACCTTCTTTTAGCCAAAATCTATTCCCTAGCTTCACTCTACACCCCCTACCTATCAAATCTTTGTATTAGAGTCCATTTCCATACCATTCAATCCATCGGAAGCACGCCAAAGCGAAGATCTTCCACTGTGCAACAAGGGCCCGTGAGCTCCGGCTCACCCCTCTCTTCCTCTACCTTCTTGGTGTCTCCTCCGTCCAAGGATTCAAGCCGTTACGCCGCCGAAATTTCGGTTTAGCTCAAAGCTTAATAGGACCGTATTGCCTTCGGGCAAGGGGAAACTCCGCCCTTTTTATTTTTATTTTGGCCATAGATAGAGACCGCTACGTGCGGGTTGATCGAGTGCCTAAACTCTTCCCGATCGATAACCGAAGCCCCTACCCTAGAGCCTTTGGCAAGGACCGGTAAATCAGAGTCATATTTAGTACTTCGGTGCTCAAAATATCGATTTGAAGGTTTCCCGGGTCTCTAAAAGCTCCGGGTGGCGACTTTACATTTTCATTGAAAGCAAGCGCATCGCCGCCACGGGTTCGAGAGGATCCACGGTCGCACAGATGGCGACTTCGCTGGGGAAATCACCCTAGCGCTTCCCCTCTTGTTGGCTTTTCTTTTTGTTACTAACCATTGCTATTTTTTTTCTTCTTATTTTTTGCTATTTTTTTCTATATTTTTGGTGTTTTTTACTAACGTACTCACCCCTACGATTCAGTCCTTTAAGTGCCTTAGCCGATTGGCGGGCCTATGTGCGCCTCTAAATTCCGGTTTTTACAATTCTTGTCATTTAAGCCGCCTTAGCCGTTTGGCGGGCCCGCTCGTATTTATTTTCACGTCATTTAAATTTCGATCATTTACGAGCCTTAGCCGTTTGGCGGGCCTACTTGCGCACTTTACTTCGGTCATCATATTTGACCATTGAACGCCGGCCCGTTGAGGCGGCACGGGCTTGTCATCCCCGACCCGATCTTGGACATTAATTTCACTCCCCTATAAAAGTTTGTAATTAAAAAGGAACCAACAGTATGGGGACATAATTGAATTTATTTTTGCATTTTTGGGTAGTTTTCAGGGGGTTTAGGCACAGATACCATTTACCCAGTTCCCAGTAAGGCGGCAGCCCTAGTGGTGATGATCGTGAAAAGAACCACCCCTTCAAGTACCTGAGAAGGCGCTTGCGTCGGAGGTATATCGGTTGGGTTGCCAATTCCGATCAAGCCGTAAAACCCGCATTGGTGAGAGCGTAGAAAACCCAAAATTCAGCCATGTATCCCTAGGAAACGGAAAGGAGGGACCCGATAACATACATGGCAGTCCCCGGGAGCATTTCTCCCAAGAAACCAGTTCAAAGACCCACATTCGGGCTTGTTGTCCACTGTCAAAATATAATTGACAGAACCTTTTGCCCGGCGTATATAATATATACACCCAGCAAAAAAGCTCCAGATTTACACAGGCGTATATAATATATACGCCCAGCCAAAATCCCCAGATTTAAGCCAGACGTATATAATATATACGCCCAGCCAAATCTGTATTTTTTGGGTCGGGCGTGCATAATATATACACCCAGTATATACTGGGCTGCAGCAACCTGACCTGAGGCCCAATCCACCACCCCAATTCTCCGATTAGCAGTATTAGTGTCCGCGGTAGCCTCCCACATTCTCTAACACCCAATATGCCTCCGCCCAGTCAAAAGAAGGCGACTTCTTATTGATTTGCTCCGGGGGATCGGGTCATTTGCGTGGATTCCCTCGCCTTCAATAGAACGAAAGGGTTCCCTTTCGCTTCTTTCGAAGTGTGTCGGATCCCGCCGTGGGACCTACTAAAGGCGCATATATCGCCAGAAACGGGAGTTGACCCTGGGCACCAGGTCATCATTCATCTAAGTAGAGGGGAGTTAATTGCTATTTGAAAAAAAGAGAAAGAAAATCCTCATCTTCAAAAAAATCCACCTTTAAAAAAAAAAAATCAATCAAAGTCAAAAATAAAAAATAACAACAAAAAAATCATTTTCAAAAACAAAAAAATCAAATCATCATCGTTTTCCAAAACCCAAAAAAAAACACACAAAGAAAAACAATCAAAAATATACCTTGGTGTGACCGTCACTACGGCGACCTCAAACCTAGCTCGTAGGAGAAGAACCAGGAAGGTATTTGGCCCTTACCCGCGACATCGGTACAACACTCGTTAGCGGATCATGTCAAGAGCCGATACATCCCCACCGTCATCCCCTTCCCATTCCCATATAGGAGAAGACCCGATCTCCAACGCCTTCACCCAAACCAGGTTCGATATCACGGGCCCATTCGGGGTGCCCGTGTTCACCTCCACCTCATCCCCTTCCCTCACATTCTCCCAACATACCCCTTTTTCATCCCCTACTGAAACCCCTCATTTCCCAACCGATCCTTACATCCCCATCTCCCATCCAAACACCCTTACCGCATCCCCACACTTCCAAAGACCCCATAGGGAGTCCCATCCCCAGCCTACTTCCCACGTTCCATCCCTCTCATCACCCATGCCCCCAACATCCTACATCCCATCCACCCCATCTCACATACCATTCGCAGCACATGGCCCATCCACATCCCAACACACCCCAATTTTGGTCATGCCCAATTTCTCCCAACCACCTCCATCCTTAAGTGAGCCATCACCCCCCAATCTCACACCTGAATCCATGCCCTCGATGGAGGACATGAGAACGATGTACGCTCTGTGGGCTGCTTCTCGCAACCCTACCTCTCAAACCCCGCATCCAAATGTCCAAAACCTCCATACCCCATTCCCTCCTAACCATGCCCAACTACCCATCGTCCATACCTCCCAAAATCCCCCTCCCCAATTCCAGACCCAAACCCACACAAATCCATGGGCCCTAGCCCAAAACCCTCAAAACCTATGGGCCCAAGCCCAAGCCCATCCGACCCAGGCCCAGGCCCAGAATCCTCAAGGCCCATGGACCCAAACCCATCAGGCTCAAGTTCAAGCCCAAAACCCTCAAAACCCATGGGCCCAAGCCCACCAGACTCAGGCCCAAGTCCAAGCCCCCCAGGGCCCATGGACCCAAACCCAGCCCCCTCATGGCCCCGTAGCCCAAACTCAACAAAGCCCATTAGCCCAAGGTCATATTAATCCCCACACCCAGGCCCAGGGCCCGTCAATTCAAGCCTTCCAAAACCATCAAACCCAAATCCCTCAAACCCAAGGCCCATCCGCCCACGCTCATCAAGGCCCATTCACTAACCCCATACCCCCCCACCAATACCCTTCATTCACCTATACCCCTTACGCCCCCATCCCACCTCCAACGGGAAATCCAATCCATCCCATTCCTCAAACCCACAACATCCCACCACCTCAATCACAACCCCATCACCCCCAGAATGTGCAACCAACTCAGCGCATCACTTACCCATAAAATGCTCACCCATTTATCCCTTCTCATCCCCTACAAACCATATGGCCCCACCAAGTCATCCAACCCTTCACCCCCCAAGTCCAAATAGCAGAACTCGCCCCTCACCAATACCGTGACCACCATCATCACACCTAGGGTCGAACCAAATCAGGGGGAAGCGGTCCTCGCCGTAGCCTCAAAGGAACCAGAGCAGCTGAAAGAACAGATAGACAAAATACAGAAGCAGCTGATGAAGATGGGAGGAATGGAACTACACTCAACGGACTTTTTAGACTTATGTCTGTTCTCTGATGTCCCCCTGCCACAGAAATTCAAGATGCCATCATTTGATAAGTATAATGGCACTAGCAACCCCATCGCCCACCTAAAATCTTACTGTGGGGATATGTGCCAGTATGGCGGAGATGAACGACTCCTCATCAAAGTGTTCCAGAAGAGTTTAACGGGCTTAACACTGAGGTGGTTCACATCCCTGGAACCGTCCATGATAAAAAATTGGAAAGACTTGACACGATTATTTCAAGAACAATATGTCTATAACATGGACATAGAACCAAGGAAGTCAGATTTAGCCTGATTAAAGCAAAGACTTGATGAAACATTCAGTTCTTACTTGGGGAGGTGGAGGGCCTTAGCCGCTCAGGTAACTCATCGGATTCCCGATGATGAGCATATTGAATTGATAACCAAGGGAGCCCTCCCAGTCATCGAGAGTTTTTAGTATATCAGCAGCAGTCAAGTTTTGCTGATCTGGTCCGAAATGCCAATCGTTGCGAAGACGCCATTAGAGAGGGCAGGTTAGGAAGGAATGTGGCCAATGGGGCCACCGGGGCTCGAAAAGCAGCCAAACCAAGAATTGAAAGAAGACCAGGGACAGAGGTACAGAACATTGTTTACCCCCAGGCCAATACCAACTCCCCCCGATACAACTCCAGGTTACACAACCACCCCCGACCCATTTCGAGCAAGTACCAAGGCCAAGCAATGGACCAAGATCCCCGTTTACCCCGGAACAGATGAAAGCACGTTTTGAACGAGTATTCACCCCGTTGGGGCAATCCTTGAGTGTCTTACTGTCGGTATTATTACAGAAAGGCCTGGTCAATTTACTCCAACCTTGCCCACCACCCCACCCAATACCAAGGAATTATGATCCGAATCTGCATTGCAATTTCCACTAGGAATCGAGTCACCCTACGGACTAGTGCTTCCCGTTAAAGCACGCGGTCTAAGATCTGATAGAGGCAGGAAAGATCATACCCCCGCCACTTCCCCAAGGACAGAACCAGAATATCCATTAAGCCCCTCTACCACCGCACCCAGGAGGCCCCAGGCCTAACATACATTGGATAGAGGAAGAAGAAGAAGAGTTTGACCCTTCAAATTATATTAGCAATTAGGAGGAATTTTCACTCCCCAGGTCGAACGAAGATGAACTATTTATTGGGGTGATCGAGCCGTTGTATCTTGCCGATTATTTTCCCACACCGGCTAGCCAAGAGGAGCCCTTAGATTTAGGGCAGTATTTTTCCACCCTCGCTAGCGCCTATCAAATCCAAACGGGCACAGCCCCGCCGCAATCATACGCGTATCCACCCCACGCCCAATTTACCCCATACACCCCTCCGTCACACCCAAATCATCCCGTTCCCTATGTAATTCCGCCATCCCCGTATTATCCTACTCCATACACACCCTCAAGTCCCTCCACCCAATACATTACTCCGCCATCCCCAAGTTACCCCATTCCATACACACCTTCAAATCCCACCACCCAATTTACCCCATAGACCCCTCCATCGCCCCCGAATTACCCCACTCCATGCACAACTCCATCATCCCCAATCTATCCCATTTCATCTACCAACCCCTCATCATCCCACCATGCCACAAACCCTTTATACCCCCCCATTCCACCCACTACCCCGCCATATCCAAACCATCCCGCTCAATGCACAACTCCATCATCCTCAATTTACCCCACTTCATCCACAAACCCATCACCATCCCATCATACCTCCCCATATACAAACCCTTCATATCCCTATCACCCCGTGCCCACCACACCTCAAACGTCTCCCCATCCCTCGAGCCCAGTCACACTCCCGTCATCCCTTCGCTATTTTGGCCCCAACCCAACTCCACCGCCACCCGGACAAGCAACCCCTCACCCAATCACCACTGGTCCTACCATGCCCAGGTAACACCAGTACAAGCCCCCTCCGTACCCATAACTCCAATTCTATCAATTCCCCCCACTACCATTCCACCCCCCATTGGAGTTAACCTGGTTGGACCCGAGAAACCAGTATATCCGGTCCAATCCTCCCCGGAACCCTTATGCACTCCTTTTCTCATCCCGAAACCTGCTTATAACCCGCATCAAGTACCATTGAGCTATGAGCATACGGACATGAATGTCGGGTGCAACCAAGAAGAGGCTGTTGAATTCGTTACCCGATCGGGCGATTTACGCCCAAAAAGCATCAGGCGATGAGGAGAAGAAAAGAAGAAAGAACAGGCCACAGGAAATCCCTTTGAAAAAATGGCCAGGGAGCACATACTGGAGACACAGCTCAAGAGAACACCCGCACATATCACTGTGTGGGATTTGTTAATCACGTCTCCACTCCACTTTCAAGCCCTAATGGGAGCGCTCAAGGACGAGCATGTCTCCACCCATGTAACTCCAGATGAAGTAGGGGAAATAATAGGGTAAGTGTTAGCCCCAAATGCCATCTCTTTCACCAATGCAAACCTACCGATTGAGGGGAATGACCAATTTAAACCCCTGAATATAACAGTGGAAGTAGGGAACTTAGTGGTACCGTTGGTTCTGATCGACAACGGGTCGGCGCTGAACGTATGCCCTTTAAGGACGGCAATCAAAATTGGGGTGAACCCCGACACCATCCGGCCATCCATATCCAGCGAACGGGAATTCGACAACACTAGAAGGGAAATCATAGGAGAAGTAGACCTTGACCTGATCCTCGGACCGTAAACCTTCACCACCCCCTTTCAAGTGATGGACATCAAGTCTACCTTCAATCTGCTATTGGGCCGGCCATGGATACATAAGCTCGGAGCAATACCATCTACTCTACACCAAAAGCTCTGATTTATCTCAGAAGGAAAAATTGTCACCATCATAGGTGAGAGTAGAGAGGACATGGGGAAGAGCGCTCTACACATTGAGAATCCAAAAGTACTGAACATACCACACACAGCTGAGGACGCCGATCTCCACCGATTTGAGTATGACTTCTCAAGTGTTACCCTCGAACCAACTGGAAAGACCCCAGATAAAACTGGAGGAGGAATTGACGTGGCTGTGTTCATGCTCCACAGATGGGGCCATCAAAAAGGGAAAGGACTGGGCCCACGCCTCCAAGGAAGAAGAAACCCCGTCAAGGCCAAGGGGCAACAAACTTAATTCGGCTTAGGCTACAGGCCCAGAGAAGAGAAACTCAGAGAGGCTAAGGAAAATATGAGAGCCGCAGCAGTCGCCAAGGCCAGAGGAATCATCTTGGAAGAAGAACCCCACGCTCGCCCCCACATCCGTGAAACCTTTGTGAGCGCCGGGGTAGTAAAAGTTGATCTGAATGGGGAGACGAGGGTAACGCCACATAAGCCTACTTCAATCCACCCCACCAATCTCTACATCATCCCCCGAGACTTCGAAATGGACTTAGCCGCCCGTTCCTTGTTTGAGGAAGAAGCTCCCCGATCCATCCCTCACTCCAGCACCAACCACCCTGGGCCCCTCCTAACCGTAGAGGACAAGGTCCCAGAGGATCCCTCTGTAAATATGTTGAGGGAAGAAATGCAAGAGCCTACCGATGCTGCTACCGACCGAAGAGGTAAAGGCCAGGCCTCGCAGGTGAGTAACTGGGCATCCTTGCCCCAACTCTTGAGAGCTGCCAAATACAGTGAAAACGGTACCGACTCTCCAAAAA
Source organism: Chloranthus sessilifolius (assembly GCA_021018995.1). Classification (NCBI taxonomy): domain Eukaryota; kingdom Viridiplantae; phylum Streptophyta; class Magnoliopsida; order Chloranthales; family Chloranthaceae; genus Chloranthus; species Chloranthus sessilifolius. The sequence goes on along the minus strand of CM037592.1, from coordinate 36,273,783 downwards.
AAAACAACCTGTAAAAAGTGAGGTTAGCCTCTGGACCACTCTACCTTGTATATATAGAGATTCACCTCGCTAGGGGCTGACCTCTGAAAAAATGCAAAAGATCATAAAAATAGAAAAAATACCAATTCTAAAAATATTGTCCTTTAAAATTCCCAATAAAATCAAAATCAATGTCGTGATACCCATCCCACGTGAAGCCAACCCCTTCCTTATAGAAATACAAGAAGAGGTAGGAGTCACGAGTCTGGACGAGGAAGGCCAAACCGACGAGCTCCCCAATGAGCTCCTCAAATAATTTGCCGATTTTTAGCATGGCCCTACCTCGATCGTCGAAGAGACGGAGGATGTCAATTTAGGCACCACAGAGGCCCCCAAAATCACCAAAATCGAAATGTCGCTATCCCCTGTGGAGAGGAAAGGTATGATAGACTTCCTTCGGTCATACCAAGACGTCTTCGCATGGTCATATGAAGACATGCCTGGTTTGGATACCGATCTGGTTGAGCATGAGTTGCCACTCTACCCCGATGTTAAGCCGGTTAAACAGAAGCTGAGACGCCTCCGACTCGAATGGATGTTGAAGGTGAAGGACGAGGTCATTAAGCAGTATGACGCAGGTTTCCTCATGGTATCCAAGTACCCGCAGTGGTTACCCAATATCGTCCCCGTACCAAAGAAGGATGGAAAGGTTCGAATGTGCATTGATTTTCGAAACCTCAATAGGGTGAGCCCTAAGGACGACTTTCCATTACCCCACATCGACATCTTGGTCGATAACACCGCAAAGCATGGGATGCTCTCGTTTATGGATGGATTCTCATGATACAATCAGATAAAGATGGCAGAGGTTGATCGCGAGAAGAGGGAGTTCATTACCCCCTGAGGAACCTTCTGCTACAAGGTAATGCCATTCGGGCTGAAGAATGCTGGGGCAACCTATCAAAGAGCAATGACGGCCCTGTTCCATGACATGATGCACCGAGAGATCGAAGTATACGACGACGACATGATTGCCAAATCACCAGAAAGGGAGGACCACTTGATAAACCTTCAGAAGCTATTCGAGAGGCTGAGAAAATATAGATTGCGGTTGAATCCTCAAAAGTTCGCCTTCGACGCTATGTCCGGAAAGTTGTTGGGCTTTATTGTTAGTAGGAAAGGGATCGAGGTCGATCCGACCAAGATCAAGGCTATCACTGAGATGCCGCCACCATCTACAGAGAAGGAAGTCAGAGGCTTTTTAGGCAGGATCCAGTACATCAGTCAATTCATCACACAGTTAACTCCGATATGCGCACCAATCTTCAAATTACTGAGAAAGGATTCACCGGTTGAATGGAATGACGACTGCTAGGCTGCATTCGACAAGATTAAAGGTTATCTCCTGAAACCTCCAGTATTGGTACCGCCCATACCTAATAGACCCCTAATAATGTACCTGTCCACGACAGAGTTTTCCATGGGCTATGTGTTAGGACAGCATGATGAGACGGGAAGAAGAGAGCAGGTCATCTATTACCTAAGCAAGAAATTCACTGATTACGAGACGCGCTATTCTCATCTAGAGAAAGCATGCCTGGCGCTCATTTGGGCTACTCGGAGACTTCGACACTACCTGTTATCCCATGCCGTTCTACTTCTAGCACAGATGGATCCGTTGAAGTACCTATTCGAGAAACCTGCTCTCACTGGCCGAACTGCACGTTGGCAACTACTCCTATCCGAGTTTGACATTACTTATGTCATCCAAAAGTCGATTAAGGGGCAGGCACTCGCCGATCATCTTGCCGAGAACCCTCTGCCGGACTATGAGCCTCTAAGGATTGAATTCCCCGATGTAGACATTTTGTGCATGATTGACGAAGATACGGAAGAAATGGAGGAGCCCTAGGTAATGCACTTCGATGGGGCATCGCATGTTGAGGGCCAAGGAGTTGGCGCCATTCTTATCTCGCCAAAAGGATCCCATAAACCCATCTCAATCAAATTGAACTTCCCATGCACCAACAATATGGCCGAGTATGAGGCACATGCATTTACGGCTGATTCTAAATATAACTCACCTTAGGGTCTTTGGAGATTCACAGTTAATTATATGCCAGACCAACGGGGATTGGAAGACCAAGGATGAGAAACTAATCCCATACCATGAACATCTGGAGGATCTGATAACCTGCTTTGAGGAGGTCACCTTCTCCTGTGTGCCGCGAGCAAGAAATCGGTTTGCTGACGCCCTGGCTACCCTGGCCTTTATGGTTGAGATTCCATATGGAGTGGTGATGAAGCCGATCATGATAGAGCAGAGGAACGAACCGGCTTTCTGTCACCTGATCGAAGGACCTACGGAGATAGATGATGAACCACCCTGGTTCTCGGACATCAAGAATTTCCTCGAGACCCGAACTATCCCGGAAGGAACATCAAAGGTAGACAAGCGCACCATCCAGCGATTGGCAACAAACTATGTCATCTGCGGCGATCTCCTGTATAGACGGTCTCATGATAATATTCTGCTTCGATGCCTAACCAAGAAAGAAGCGATTGAGATCATGAAGGAGATTCATGAAGGGGTCTGCAGGGCACACGTCAGTGGACACTTGCTTGCTAAGAAAATTCTAAGGCAACGATACTTTTGGACTACTTTGGAGACCCGATTGTGCAAGCACGCATGTATGCTACAAATGCCAAGAGCACTCCGACTTATACTACGCCTGCCATTGACTTGCATAGCATGGCCACTCCTTGGCCGTTCGCCACCTGGGGTCTCGACGTCATCGGTAAGATCAATCCTAAGGCTTCCAATGGACATCAATTAATCCTCATCGCTATGGAATACTTCACAAAATGGGTAGAGGCGGGCTCCTATACGAGCATTAAGGCTAGTCATGTTGAGAAGTTCATCAAGAACAACATCATTTGCAGATTCGGCGTACCCAAAGACATCATCACTGATAATGGCACTAATTTCGCTAATAGGCGCATCCGGGCCTTGTGTGAGCAGTTCCAGATCAAGCACCATCGATCATCCCCATACAGGCCTCAGACGAATGGAGCAGTAGAAGCAACCAACAAAACTCTGATCCACATCCTGGAGAAGATGGTAGTTACTTACAGAGATTGGAGTGGGCAGTTACCCTTCGCACTCTGGGCCTATAGAACGTCTATCCATACTGCTACGGGGGCAACACCATTCTCCCTTGTGTATGGGACCGAGGCCGTGCTACCCGTTGAGGTCGAGGTACCATCGCTCCGTATCCTTTTAGAATCCCATCTACCTGAAGCTGAGAGGGAAAGAGCCCGTTTTGAACAGCTAGACCTAATTGACGAGAAAAGACTCCTAGCCTTGTGCCACACTCAGGTCTATCAGAGGAGAATTGCACGTGCTTACAATATGCGCGTCCGCGGGCGAGACCTGAAGGTAGGAGACACTGTACTAAAGAAAATTTTTCCGTCTCTCCACACCGATCCGAGAGGAAAGTTTAGGCCAAATTGGGAAGGACCCTACGTCGTCCGAGAGGTTCTACCAGGATACGCCGTTCGCCTCGCCACCATGGACGGAGACCACTTTCCTGAGCCCATCAACGCTGGATACCTCCGTAAGTTCTACTCATAGGACTTGGGACAAGGTAAGTTTCGATAAAAGTAGATGCGTGACCACTTAAGGGCTCCATAAAAGAGGCCATCATTTCAAAGTTAAGTAGCCCAAAAGAATATTCCCTGAAAACCTTCACCCTTTTTGCTACACACTTCGGGCCAACAACCATTTCTTTCATATACCCCACCCAAAATTCCAAGAAAAAAAAAAGAAAGAAGAAAAAGGGAGGAAAAATCCAAACCAAATGAAGAAGAAGAAGGCGCCCCCCAAAAACAAAGAAAAAGAGGGGTACCAAAAAACAAAAAAAATGACTCGGGCATAAAAAGCCTTTGGAAAGAAAAAGGAGTCCCCGAATCTAGAAATCACCCAAAACTTAGATCCAAATCCCCAGAAAAACCCAACTTGTTTGAACCTCAACCACATTACAACCTGGAAGAAATCCCTCTTTAAGGTCCACAAGAGGTCATAACATCTACTGCATCAGAACAAGCCGAGTTAACAAACCACATAGAACTTCATTCAGCCGACTATGACGAAATCGACGCCCATGTCGTGGCTTTCTGATTCTTGAAAAAAAAAAAAAAAAAAAAAAAAAAGAAAAAAGAAAAGAAAAGAAAATTAATTTGAGTTCAAAGCAAGACGGACGTGGTGAAAATCCGAAAGGGCGCCATGAGTAAAAATAGAGAACTCACACGGACCAGGTGAAAACCTGAAAGGGCACCTGGGGTAAGAGAGCGAACCCATGGACGTGGTGAAAACCCGAAAGGGCGCTACGGGTAAAAACAGGGATGACAAGCATGGCGAAAACCCGTCTTGGGCGCTATGAGCAAAATGTCAAGAAAAGAGAGATTAGGAGAAGATCTGTCCTAGCCTGCCTGCTTTTGTTTGGATCCCTTGAGCCTCTTCTCCTCTTTGCTGGGCCACCCATGTGAAAATTAGATCAGATCCCGATCAACTATGTCGTCTCTACCGCGGCGTCTGACGAATGACCAAAGGAAAAGACAGAAGGCCAGACCAATCCCTGGGAAGGTGACCTTCTCATGTTTAAAGAAAAAACTTGCATCTCACGACCAGGGTTCAGCCATGCTCAAAAAAGGGACCCGCTGGTTTGGCCTTGTGGTTACCGGCATCACAAAAGAAAAGAAAATTTCCAAAAAAGATAATAGATTTCCCTTTCCCATAAAAAGCCTCACACTGTGGAGGAGAAAAATTCCAAAAAAGATAATAGATTTTCCTTTCCCATAAAAAGCCTCACACTGTGGAGGAGAAAAATTCCAAAAAAGATAATAGATTTCTCTTTCCCATAAAAAGCCTCACACTGTGGAGGAGAAAAATTCCAAAAAAGATAATAGATTTTCCTTTCCCATAAAAAGCCTCACACTGTGGAGGAGAAAAATTCTAAAAAAGATAATAGATTTCCCTTTCCCATAAAAAGCCTCACACTGTGGAGGAGAAAATTTCTAAAAAAGATAATAGATTTCCCTTTCCAATAAAAAGCCTCACACTGTGGAGGAGAAAATTCCAAAAAAAAGAAAATAGATTTCCCTTTCCCATAAAAAACCCCCACTTTGTGAAAGAGAAAATCCTTATAAAAAGTCTTACATTGCATAACTACAAAAAGAAAAACAAAAAGCGCATGTATAGATTTCATTCCATTTCTTTATAAGTGTTGCCTGCAGAGTGTCACGTCCCAAAAAGATAACGACATGACACACTTACTATTTTGCTGCTTCCTTTACGAAAAAAAAATACAAAAAAAAAAAAAAAAAAAAAAAATGTATATAGCTGTGTATATATGAAAAAAAAAGAAGAGAAAAAGGTAACCCAAAAAGAGATCTCTGTTAGGGGGCTTTCCCCCCGTGTATATGATCTATGATATGTGTAGGAACAGGTCAAGGGCGGGGAGCACACTTGAAAGCGCTAATCTCTGCAAGGAGAGAGTCCTCACGGGCATTCTGATCAGACAACCACCTACCATGAAGACTCTTACGCACGCCTCTGCAGCGTCACACCCTTGTGAGACTCCAAAGCCTCAATCAAGAACCTCACTCTCGGCCGTAGCAGCTCTCGCCTTCGCAATCTCAGCTCTGGCCCGGTCCTTCTTTGAAGCCCACGTATCATCGGGCTACTGTGAACACATCCCCAAATGACCCTTCGAGTTTCCTTCGATTGGCCCAAAGGGACTGTGCTACAATAACCGGATCCAGATCCGTAGGCGCCCACCTAATGCGCCCACAAAATCAAAAACAAGAGAAAGAAAAATAAAAAATACAACGCTGGTTCTCAAAAGAGCGTCGCAACGCTTGTTTACCCCACTCCGAGAGCCGTGTTAAATCAAGTCGGAATGATCGGGTTCACCCGAAAGCTCTCGAACCTTGTTTATACAAGGACACCGCGCCTGATCCGGCAGGCGAAATACTGGTCATGCTTATCCCCGGACATTAGGAACCCACTTTCCTAAGGTGCTTGGGTCTAATTTATTTAAAGACCAAGACCACGTCCCCCAGGAGTCGAGACCTGATCCGGCAGGCAAATAAACTCATCCATCACCGATCACTCCCGGGAACATACACCTAGCCCAAGTTTTCCCCAGCAGGAGTCGGAGCCTGATCCGACAGGCAAACCAAGGACCCATCACCAGAATGCACATGTCCCTAAAGTAGATCAACATGGCAGGTTGATTCGCCTAAGGATACGTGCAGAAATAAAGTTAGTTTGAGCATGCCCAGAGTTTCAACCTGACATGAAAAAAAAACAACAAAAAAGAGGGGGAGAAGAGATAACAACCTGTTGCTGCTTAGTAAAAATCCTGAGTAGGTTGACCCCGCCTTCCAAGCATTCACTCTTGTCATCCACCTTCGGATCTCTATTGACCAGGAGTGCCCCCGACTTCAGACCATTTGAAAAGTCTATTGTAAGTTGAAACTGACCCGTCAAAAATGAAATTACAACCAACCAAACTATGTGTAAACATACAAACCAAAGGGCTCATTCCCTTTTATTTCCTTTTACATAGGCTTAAAACATGTATAGGCACGGTGTCCCTGTTGAATGTACGCACTTGCGTCTGGGTATCCGCAGGATGGTCGTTTTTCCTCGTAAATTGTACCTTAGGGTCGAGGCTTCCATTCGCGCCTATTTGCTGCTTATCGCCCCAGATGGGTGTTTGTCTGTGCATAGTTAGTAAGATGTGATTTCATTAGGGATGGAGGCTAGAATTAACCATCTCTTTCGATGGATGTTTGGTTCTAGCCCGATCTTTTTTTAGCTTTGTCTTAAGTTAGGGCATTCCGGTTCATATGAATCAGGAGCACCTCACCACCAGAACAGGCACATTCCCAAGGTGCACCTATCCCTGGTAGAGCGCACGCATTCTTAAAGTGTATCAATTGATATTTGATCCACTTAAAGAAGCTGTGCAAAAATAAAATTGCCGGAGGTCCTTGAGCTTTGCTTAGAGGCCTCAAAGCAAAAGAAAATTCAGAAAATGACATAAAATGGGCATGCATTCCCAAGAGGTGTTGCGACATCAATATTCGCTCCACTCGGGTAAATCATGCTAAAGCAACCTCGAGGTTGATGGGTTCACCTAGAAACTTTGAGCCTTACCTAGGTAAGGGCATCCGTGGCCAATCCAATGGAGTTGTCAATATTCCATAGGATTGGACACAGTTTGAAGGCCTTCGCTTTGTGTGCTTCGCATCAATTCCGAAGCATAAATCGATCATCCCGTTTCATGGAGCTTTCTGGTTCATATTAACACTCAACATCACAAATCTATAATTTCCCTTAGGAAGTGGATGATATCCCGGCTAGCGGGCTTACACTTTTTGTGATCATCGCAGTTATGCCCAGTAATGTCGCAATGCGCTTGGGGACTGTTAGCCTTGAGGTACGGACACTCACCATCACCATGGATGTTTGAAAATTGAGTTGAACCAGGCGGACCCATCAAACGTGCCTTGGACCTCTTCGGATGTCCCTTGTCTTTGGCATCCGATCATTAGTGATCGAATACCAAAGAGGGGCATCTGTAGACACCCAAATTCGACCCAAGGCTCGATCAATCTGTACTTTGGGAGAGATGTACCCCTGTGAATTCGATGGAACCCCTGAACCCTTAGGAATCTACCCTGAACCCTTAAGAATCTACCCAAACCCTTTACAACCATTCCCCCAACCCTTAGAAGTCACCCCTAAACCCTAGAATCCCTTCCCAGACCTAACTCAAACCCTTCTAAGCAGTTGATGGGATGAGAGCTATAGAATTTCATATAGACCACTACCAAGGATGGGCCATATACCATTGGAAAGAGGACTTCTCCAGCTTTCCCACAAGCAAAAGACCACCCAATTTGGAGCTACGGTTTGGAAGTTATGGCCGATTGAAGTTTCACATAAAATCATACAAATTTTGCTCTGGCGTGGATATTACATACGCCCAGCCAATTTAGCCCCAGATTAGTCAGGCGTATATATTATATACGCCTGCCTATTTTGGGGGAAATTTGACCGGGCGTATATAATATATACGCCCGGTATAGGTGGGGCCCACCACGGGCTTCATCTTCCCAGGGCTCCCCTGTTTTTGATGAAGTTTACTGTTCCTAAACTGGGCGTATATAATATATACGCCCAGCTTAGCTACAGTAACTGTCATCAGTAGCTCGAATTTCCTCCATCTAGTTTGACCCTTTGACCATCCTCTTGGTTGAGGTGGGTGTCTTAAGGTTGGTTGCACCCCCTTTGAGCTTATTGGCAACCCTTAAGTCACCCATGGTCTCACCCCATCATCCGCCATTGAAACCAGTTTTCCAAAACCCTAGGACCTTGAAAACCCAAAAACCCTTAAATAGGGGATTACCTAATTGCTAAACCAGTTAGCCCTTAAGTAATCCTCTAACCCATCCCTTCTCTATAAATAGAGAGGTCCCCTTCTTCCCAAGGGGTTGAAGTTTTGGTTGAAAATTTGGTTGATTAGAGAGCTTAAGAGAGAGAAAGTCCTAGTGAGAGAAAATACCATTTATTTTCCAAAATTCCAGCAAGCTTAGATCACCTATTCCACTCCATTTCAACCATGAGATCACCTTCTTTTAGCCAAAATCTATTCCCTAGCTTCACTCTACACCCCCTACCTATCAAATCTTTGTATTAGAGTCCATTTCCATACCATTCAAGCCATCGGAAGCACGCGAAAGCGAAGATCTTCCATGGTGCAACAAGGGCCCGTGAGCTCCGGCTCACCCCTCTCTTCCTTTACCTTCTTGGTGTCTCCTCCGTCCAAGGATTCAAGCCGTTACGCCGCCGAAATTCCGGTTTGGCTCAAAACTTGATAGGACCGTATTGCCTTCAGGCAAGGGGAAACTCCGCCCTTTTTATTTTTATTTTGGCCATAGATAGAGACTGCTACGTGCGGGTTGATCGGGTTCCTAAACCCTTCCCGATCGATAACCGAAGCCCCTACCCTAGAGCCTTTGGCAAGGACTGGTAAATCATAGTCATATTTAGCACTTCGGTGCTCAAAATATCGATTTGAAGGTTTCCCGGGTCACCAAAAGCTCCGGGTGGCGACTCTACATTTTCATTGAAAGCAAGCGCATCGCCGCGACGGGTTCAAGAGGATCCACGGTCGCACATTTATACATCTGCACACCTACATCATTACACATATCTATAAAAGCATAAAAGCGACACACCTCATTTTATTCTGGACAATGAAACCATTCACAATACAGTCTTTTTACCACCATATGAGCCATACGTGAGTCATTCGACCATTCACACATCGATTATAAATCATAAAAAGAAAAAAAAACAAACTCATTCATAACAAAATCCTTTTATATACCATGTCCACGTTAATCAAAATTTATACAACCCATTTGAAACTGATTTCCATTCAAAAAGTTACACAAAGTTACAAATTCTCTAGTATGACACCCATGCTACGATGTAAAAACTATCAAAATGTACAACTGTCTTTCTCGCTAGACATGTCAACCATTCAACCATTGTTCATGTTTCAAAATATTCCCAAAATTTACCATATTTCAATTTAAGACATAACAACAAAATATCCCATAACAGTAGCCTCTCGGCTAATCCTCCGCTCTGCCCGACTGGTCCTCATCACCATCACAATCTGCTCCTCTGGCTCCGGAGCTTGACGCCTCAGGTACGTAAGCTCGGGCAGCAGCCATATGCTGGAGGTAGTCAAAAGGGTAGGAGTATCACATCACATCACTGATCATCGCCTCATGGTAGTAGAGCTGACGTGTATGCAGCTCATTCTGCTGTTGTATACGCTGGAGTGCAATGTCTTGGACGTCCATCCGATAGAACAACTCGGCTACAAAATCGACACCACCATATGGAGGAATCGGTGGCTGTCCTTGTGTTTGAAGTGGTGGTATCGGGTACTAAGCCGATTGACTTGACTCAGCATGAGGTTGCTGAGGTGGTGGTTTCTGTTGTTGCGCTTGTTGGGCTGGTTCTTCGGTTTTGTGGCGCTTGACACTTGTATTGAGGCTATTAAGACTCACTTTCAAGTACTCGTATTTATACACTTCTAGATTGCCGACTATACGTGGTTCCTTAGGTGACATTAGAAATTTCTCTCCATCTTCATTTACATGGGTCTCTATCATGTAAGTAATCAATCGGGCGTAGGGTAGCCTTTTGAGCGGATTTTTCTGGGAACCCTCCCTAGCGTTGTTCCTGACATATACCATGCCATCCGCTACCACAGTAGGAGCAGAGAACCACTTCTCTTGATAAGCCGAGTATAAGGCCTGCAGAAATGCATCTCTCCTCTCTTTCTCATGCCCCATAGGAAAGAGATTCTTTCTAAAGAGTATATCCAGAGGCCACATATGGGCTGGCAACTAGACACGCTTAACTGACAATCTGGACCCTGTCAGTCCCTTGGTCATATCGGCGACTATTTCTTGAAATGGTATCTTAGATGGGTTTGGGGGTTGCAATGGTCCACCCTCAACGTATGCTGATGGGCAGCCCATCGTAATTGAAATATCATCAAAATCAAATTGAAACTTGTAGCCATTGATGTCGACTACAAATTTCATTTGGTTTTCATTCATTCTTAGCTTTTAGTAGAATAGGCATACGAGCCTAGGGCAGTAGGGATATGAAATGGTTCTAAATGTGATTTCAAGTCGACAACGGTTAAATATTCGAGGGTCCACTTGGTCGAATCGTGATCCTTGAATAAACTACCATGAATCACCCAATCGGTTTCTCTTTTCCTTGAATCCCACCTTTCTGTGGGTTGTTCCCTCACAATGGGTGGATGCCCCGTTTTAGGTCGCTTAGAAGGCGAGGGTTTCGAAGCGAAAACCTTCTTGGGTCCCATCCCTAGGGATCTATGACAAAATTTCAAGAAAATTAGGTTAAAGGATAGACTTTTACCCCACGCGTGAAAGAAAAACCTCGAATAACCCTTGGTAGAGAATCCAACGCAAATTCGAAGGGAATCGATGCGAAATCAATGTGAGAATGGAGTTTGGAAGGTTGGGGAATAAAAACCCTAGCATTAGAAATCTTCGCGCCCAAATATTTTTAAAGAAATGAGGTCTACAGCCCTCATATAGATTGTGATCGTGCATGCGACTTTCATTTCAATGTTATGACGACCATTCGAAACACCCGCAAGAAAAGGCGAAGTGAGCAACTGAAATGGCCAGTTCTCTCGTGTGACCTTCTGAAGCAGTCGCACGAGTGACTTAAATCTCACACGCGGGAGTTCAGAAGTTTGGCTGGATTGTGCCTTTTTTTGTTCCGATTCTTCTTCCTCAATTCGCGAACTCTCTTCCTACTTCACTTACACCCTTTTTAATGTTTTTGGTTATAGACTTATGTCTATTTGTTTATACACATTAATCAAATCGTAACAACACACTTGAATAAGGTTTCCAAACATATCCTTTCATTTCCATTGAAACTTACGACTCTAATTACATTTAAAATTACTCAAAAAGTTGTGGATGCGCGTCACGGATATCTGCTTCGCATTCCCACATGGCCTCTTCCAATGTATGATTTTTCCACTTCACAAGTACCAACGGAATATGTTTGGTATGCAGTACTTGTTTTTTCCTATCTAGAATATGCACGGGGTCTTCTCTAATAGTCAGATCCTCATAGAGCTCAATCAGTTGCTCATCAATGATGTTAGTTGGATCCCATACATACTTCCTCAACATATATACGTGGAATACATCGTGCACCCTCTCTAATTGTGGGGGTAGCGCAATTCAATATGCAGTTTCACCAACTCGACCCAAGATGTCGAATGGTTCAAGGTAACGAGGGCTAAGTTTTCCACGCTTCTCAAAACACATTTCACCTTTCAAAGTTAAAATCTTTAGGAACACATGGTCTCCAACCTGAAAATCCACACTCGTTCGTTTTAAATCTTCATAACTCTTCTATCTACTCTAAGTAATTTTCAACCTCTCACGGATCCAACGTACAACTTCAATAGCATTCTTAAGAATTTCTTAACCCAATACAATTTTTCTCCTGTTTCTACCCAATTTAGTGGAGATTTACATCTTTGCCCATGCAATGCTTCATAGGGAGCCACACCAATACTTGTCTGGTAGCTGTTATTATACGTAAACTCGATCAAAGGTAAATACTGATCCCAAGACCCTCTAAAATCAAGCATGCATGCTATGAGCATGTTTTCAATAGTCTGATTTACCCTTTCATTCTGTCCATCCGTCTATGGGTGGAATGTTGAGTTGAAGTCTAGTCTTGAACCCATTCCCTCTTGGAATTTCTGTAAAAAATATGGTGTATACAACAGATCACGATTGGAAACTATACTCGCCGGAATGCCATGCAATCTAACGATCTCCTTCAAATAGATCTCGACAAGTCTACTCATTGTATATTGGGTATTGTAAGGTAAGAAATGGGCAGACTTAGTCAATCTATCTACGACAACCCATATTACATTATGTCCCTTTGCTGTTCTTAGTAACCCTATAATAAAATCAATGGAAATGGACACCCACTTCCATTCTGCGATCGGTAGAGGTTGCAATAACCCCAATGAATGTCGGTGATCCACTTTCACCTACTGACACACTAGGCACCTTGAAATGTACTCAGCAACATCCCTTTTCAAACCACTCCACCATAGACTTTTTTTAAGATCTTGGTACATCTTTGTACCACTCGGATGAATCGCATACTTGGACTTGTGCACCTCTTCTAGTATGTTATGCCTCAGATCAGCATCGGTTCTGAATAACAATGATCCATCCTCCTTGATGGAGAAATCTGATCTAATACCATCAACTACTCCCTGTCTAATTTTCACTAGCTCTACATCTTTCATTTGTAGCTCATACATAGTCGATCGGACAACTATGTTTGCTACCACGGCTCCTGACTTTATCACCTCTATTTTTGTGTCATATAGTGACACATCTTCCAACAATTTCCATCAATGTAACCCCATCACAAGACTTGCTAACTGCATTGGACTCTTCCAGCTTAATGCATCTTCCACCACATTTGCTTTACCTAGGTGATATGAAATGGAGCAATCATAATCTTTGAGAAATTCATCCATCTTTGTTGCCTCATTTTCAAATCCTTCTGAGTGAACAGGTATTTGACGCTCTTATGATTTGTGAATATTTCAAAAGTCTCCCCATACAGACAGTGTCTCCATATCTTTAATGTAAAGATCAATTCAGCAAGTTCAAGGCCATGTGTAGGATAATTATTTTCATGATCCTTGAGTTGTCTTGATCCATAGGTAATAACCTTCTGATTCTGATTTAGGACACAACCCAACCTACTATGTGACGAGTCGCTAAACACAACAAACCCGTCAGTGCCCGTTGGGATAGCAAGCACTGGTGCAGAAGTAAGCTTTTTCTTTAATTCTTGAAAAGTTTTCTCACATGATTTAGTCCATTCAAATTTTGCATTGTTCCTTGTCAGTTGTGTAAGCGGACCGGAAAGCTTAAAAAATCCTTCTACATACCAACTGTAGTACGCAGCCAAACCCATAAAACTTCTCACTTCTATAACCATCTTCTGCTATTCCCACCGTACCACTGCCTCTATCTTAGCTGGATCTACCTTAACACCTGCTTCTAAAATGACGTGCCCCAAGAAGCTCACTTGTTCTAACAAAAATTCACACTTGTTGAGCTTCGTGTACAACTGGTGTTCTCTTAATTTCTGTAGAGAAATTTGTAGGTGTTGTTTGTGTTCTTCTTTGTCCTTGAATTAATAAGGATATCATCTACAAATACCACTACACATATATCCGAATGTGGTTTAAACACCCTATTCATGAGATCCATGAAAGAAGCTGGCGCATTAGTTAAGCCAAAAGGCATCACTAAGAATTCATAATACCCATATCTAGTTTTGAATGCTGTCCTCTGAATATCTTCTGCTTTGACTTTTAACTGATGATAGTCGGATCTCAAGACAATCTTTGAAAAGAACCGTGCTCCTTGTAATTGATAAAAAAGATCATCGATCCTAGGGAGCGGATATCAGTTCTTAATTATCAATTTATTCAACTGACGATAGTCGATGCACAATCTCATCGACCCATCCTTCTTCTTGACAAATAAAATTGGTGTTCCCCAAGGAGATACACTTGGCCTTATGAACCCTTTGTCTAAGAGTTTTTGTAGCTACTCTTTCAACTCCTTTAACTCAGCTGGAGCCATCTGGAAAGGTGCTTTCGACACTAGCTCCGTACCTGGAGCTAAGTCAATTGCAAACTCCACTTCTCAATTTGGTGGCAATCCGGACAGTTCTTCAGGAAACACATCAGCATAGTTGCAAACCACTAGAATCTTGGTAATGTCGTTCTTCTCATCTCGGTGTTCTATCAAAAATGCAAGATAGCCACTGCAACCGCTTCTCATCATGTGTTCTGCTCATATCGCGGAGATGAATAGTGCAACATTAGCTTTGTCGCCACTAAATTGAAATGATTTCTCCTTTGGAGGATGGAAAGTAATAACTTTTCGTTGGCAATCAACGCATGCATGGTAAGTGGATAGCCAATCCATGTCAAGGATTACATCGAATCCTTGCATATCCAACAAAATGAGATCTACTACTATCTTGCGATCTTCAACTCGTACAATGATCGATTAGCATAACATATCCGTGTTCACTGAATTTCTCGTAGGAATTGACACGACTAAAATAAACTCCAATGACTCGAAAATGACCTTCAATCTTCCCCCAAAGTCCGGAGTCACAAACGAGTGCGTAGACCCTAGGTCTATCAAGACTCATGCCTCATGACAACAATAATCTTTTTCTCTATACAGTTGTAAGGTACCTATGTTATGTAACTAAATGATTAGATATGCGTGATAGAATTTTAACACTCAACGTAATTAGAAATTAAATAAAAATTTAACACTAGATATGAGTAGGAAATTTAAAAGATTATTTATATCTATGCACCTTCTTCATCTAAAAATTATTAAGGAAATTTATTAACAATAGACAAGAAATTTCACCTTGGATTATCTCATTACTTGTCTGGGCATCCTGGGCATTGACCGTGTATGCACATCCTTGAATTGCAGGCCTCGTGGATCGTGCAGGCCTAGGCATAGCGACTGACAATACTCCTTCCTTTCTCAACTCTGGGCAATCTCGGATTATGTGCCCCATCTTACCACTTTTGAAACATGCTCCTATACCACGTCGACACTTAGAAGTCTTGTGTGACTTCTCACAATGCGTACACTTCTATGTCGGGGTAGATGATGCGGTGCATGAAAATCCTTGCATATCTGATGCTCCAGATGTGAATGTAGTACCAGGCGGACGATAAGATCTCGCCGGTGGATGCAAAGGCAGCTTAGAATAATAACTTTGATTCGATTGCCTTGGTGTCAGTGTCATAAACCTTGGTTTGTTATTTGTAGGTTCATAGCCTCCCTCTCGTCTTTGATTTGCCTTTCCTTTGTTTTGTTGATCCCGTCATTTGTACACGTCCTCAATATCCTTCTCGGCATTAATTACCTTTCCCATCATGGCCCCATAGGTTTCCAATTCTAACACAGAAATCCTATCCTGTATGTTTGGCCTTAGACCTCCTACAAATTTATTTGCTCTCATCAGCTCGGTGTCACACACTCTAGGGCGAACCTTGATAATCTGGTAAACTCTGTACCATAGTTTCACACAGACATTGCTCCTTACTCCAAGTTCATAAATTTTATTGCCATTTATTTTCTGACCTGCTTGGGAAAGTATTCCTTGTTGAATACTTCCACAAGCTCTTCCCAAGTCCACATTCCATTGGGATTCTCCTATTCCCTGATTCTTAGTACGCTCTTCCACCACGGATCAGCTTCACCATCAAGTTGGAAGGAAGCCCAACTTACTTTCTCTTCCTCGGTGCACGGTAGTCTCTAAAGAAGCTTTTCTATTTAGTTTAGCCATTTCTCCGCTTCAAGCGGATCATTTTGACCATAAAAACTAGGAGGTTTCAATCTCCTAAACTCAGTGAAGGTTGACGTAGTAGGAAAAATCAGAGGTGGAGGCGGTTGTTGATGATTGTTAGCATTATTCGCTGCCAACAACACAGTTTGTTTGGTCATAACACTAGCTACGACTTCCATGGCTTGAGCCATCCTCTCACTTTCACTCCTTTCTTGATTTTCCTCCTCTTCAGGAGGGTTCCTTTGGCCAATAGGGACACGGTTAGAACTCATGGGAATATCTTCTACATGTCTTACACCTCTTCCCTGACCGCCTCTCGGTCTACCTCTATTTCTTGTAAACATCCTGTTCTGTTAACATGAAACAAATGTTTCCTTAACAGACGGTCCCTATAATCTGACATAAACTAAGAATCTAAGTCTAAGCCCTATCCAAATTTCTTTGATGCCAACTTGACAGCCAGAATTTTTAACCTGAAAACCCGTGCCATCGGATCACCCATTAGGCAATCCCGAAACACATGAACACTTGGTACTTCCACACGAAGCAGAACAAAGATAATATCCCTATCAATGTAGATAGAGTCATCATATACTCATGGCAAAAGATATTCTAATTAGATAAAACAACAAAATGATAATTATGTCCTTATGTAAACCATAAGCCTGACAGAACCGAAATGAACACTAGTGATAAACAATCATCACCCAAATCAGTGGTTTAAAATAAACATTTACATATCATTCTAAACAAAATAAAAAGGCTGGACGTGCCAAGCCTTATACACAATCCTAAAATATTCTTAGTGTCCCCTAAGGGAAGCAGTCCTCTGGCAGAAGATCTGATTCCTCTTTTGGTATGTAATCGGGATCTTCTTCTCGACCAGAATCCTAAAAACCTACATCAGCTTCTGTACCTGTGACGTATAGTTGAAGGTTGAGCTAACATCTAAGCTCAATAGGGAAATATCACTAACATGCATAACATATTTAAAGCATAGATCTTATGACTGAATTTAGAGCATATTTTATGAAACTAAACTTTGAGATGCTTGCAACAATTTAACTGAATTCAAGTACACACACACGTGATTCACTTCATAGTTTTCACATTCTTCCGTAATTTGGTTTTCACATGCTTCTTGTATTTAAAAAAATGACCTAAAGACTTAACTTAAATAATCTCCCAAGCATATATAGCATTGGGAGCCATAGTAATACCGATGGGAATCCCCGAACCACCATCGTTCAATGAACAATTTACACGATTTCTAAGCCCTTAAGCTAAGTTCACAGGGTCACTTGAGCAACAATGTCAAGCCCCTGAGCTAAGTTACCAGGGTCACTTGTGACACAATGACCGTTGGCCGGTCCACATGTACGGATCTCCTACCAAACCGGATACACGATGGGGATTCATTTCACGGAAACCTTAAATCATTGTGCAATTCTAACTTATAATTATTCACCATGAAGTTGATCAGTGTAATTAATTATAGCTAGGTTTAGTGTTTCACATGCTTGCTCATCATGTTCACATACACCCTTACTTATCACTCGTTCCACATTTGCTTATTATATTCATGCACATACTTGTTTATCCCACTTATCACATTTAACACATTTCTTATTTCGTTCATGCACGCACACACATGCTTGTCACATTCACATTCACATTCACATCATCTATACATTTCATATAGGAAGTCGTGATATTGAATTCCCCTACCTCTTACGAAGTTCACACTAAATCATACCAAAAACGAAGCGAGAATCTCTAAGCAATAGTCCACATCCAACCTACATTTTAAGGTATTCAAGGATCATTATCTAATGCTCAAAAGAACACACACACAAAAGATTCAGAGAGTTCTCGAAGAAAATTTTGAATTTGCCTTAACTTGCTCAGTCACACGTGCGATCTTCAAGGTCGCATGAGCGAGTCATATGACACCTCACAGCCGCGTGAGCTCACTAGAGCAACTGTGGTTTATCTATCTTTCTTGATCTCATGGCCTGAGACAGCCGCGCAAGAGACTTCTCCAATTCTTTCTTAGTCCCGCGAGCATCTGTTCAAATACAATTTGATGCCTATTCTAAAGCTTCTCTCGTGCGAGCAACTCTAAGTCGCGCAAGCGAGGCTCAAAGTCGCGCGAGCGACTTTTGGGGTTTTGGGGTTTCTTCTTCAAATCGAATTTCCTATCCATTCCCCCTTTCACCTAACTTTCATACTCATTTAATACAACACTTCTAGGGTATTAATTGCCCCTATTTATGACTATTAATCTACCATTTAATGCACACAATCCAAATAATCTTACCTTATCTATTTGCATGGATTTGAGATCATTTAAGGGTATTTCTTGATGCTTTTCGAAAGGGTTTCGGAGTCCATGCTTCCGCGATCACTACAGCGATCCTCTTCTTGCTTTTCTTGCGGTATTCGTAGCTTTAAATGAAAATGTTGAGAGGGAGATCAACACTCCATCAAAGAGGAATGTTCCTCTTCACCACATACACAACTCTCTCTCTCTCTCTCTCTCTCTCTAGGTCACTCCCCGGATCTACAAGAATAGCGAAAGTGATTCTTACCATAGATTGCCCATGATCTTAAGCCCAAAACACTTGTATTCTTCTAAGTCCCCTCTCTCTCTCTCTTCTTCCTCTCTTCCTCTCTTCTTTAGGTTTTCAAAGTAAAAGATGAGAAAGGGATTTTCCCTTTTCTTATAACTTGGGTATCTTCCTTGTGAAGCACAAACACCCGACTTGGTGTTTCACATATGACTTGGCTCGCTTATGAACCCCATACATCTTACTTAGGTGTATAGACTATTCTCACTCATACAGTGTTATCGCTAAATCTGGAATGACACGATGCACCGCACAGGCACGTGTACCGAGTCGGTCTACATAGGTTCTCACTTTGGGGTTGTTACAAGAGTTCTCCCCCAAACGTGCTGTAATTATTCTTTGTAAAAAAAGATTGAAAGATGATTGTGCACAAGATGGAGATAATATATGGCAGCAATGGGGGTATTATGGAACAATGCAAGGACAACGTAAAATAACTAAAATTTCATTAATTTAAAAGTGTGATTAAACTTATTAAATGCAAACTATGAAATAAACCTAACAATTGAAAACATAAAAATCCTAAAACGAAAGGGAAACTAAATCCTAAAACGCAAAACAATGACAAAGAACTAAATCGTAATTATCCTAAGCATTCTTCAACTAGCCTAACTGATCCAATGGTTATTTAAAAGAAAAGATAATAATTTTTTATTTTATTTTATTATTATTATTATTAGCTTTTTTTAACTAAAAATTGTTAAACTAATCTACAAGGTTGTTGGTGCGCGCTTTTTCTGGGTACCTTTCGATTCCCGAGAAGAGTGGCCCGAATTGGTCTATGTGGACTCTAACGAAAGGCAATTGATGGTGAGTGAAAAGTATAAAAGTAAGAAAAAGGAAAGATAAATTCTGTGAAGAAAGTACCTGGTTCATTGCGATCGTCAACTGCAGATGTTTATCGACGCTGCAACACATCACTGATCATGCCTTTCCGGGTTGTGGGTTCAACTTCTTTACTGAATCATCGGCCTGCCGATGTCAGCAGCACTGGGTCACCTGGATGTTTATGTTTAGTTTGTTTTCCTTTTTCTACTCTAAGTCTTATTGTCTTTTAGTCTTTCCTATTCTTACCGAGAGTTTAAAAATTTTAATTATTCTAAAAGTTTAATTAAACTAGTATCCTAGTTCTGCTAGTAGTGTAACTATCCAAAGAGTCATAGTCTGATTAATCTAAACATCCTAATTATCTCAAGTATCCTAATTCTATCAGAATTCTAATTGATTTAGGTATTCTACTCCTATTAAAACTCTAATTAGAATTTTAATTAATTCAAATATTCCAATTCTTATTAAAAGTCTAATTAGCTTAAATGTCCTAATTCTATTAGGAGTCTAATTATTTTAAGTATCCTATTTTTACTAGAAATCTAATTATTTTAAGTTTCCTATTTCTACTAGGAATCTAATTATTTTAAGTCTCCTTCTATTAGGAATCTGAAAAAAAGGGGTTTGGGCCTGCTATGCTAAGGAGGATCGGTCTCGTTCCCGGGTACCCTCCGTAAGCTCCCTTGGGCAAATCGGTTGGCTAAGATTATTTTTGGAAATGATTTTAATTGAGAAATACTAAGTTTGAATTAAAAAATATAGATTTGGGGATTGAAATCTGAATTTATAAGATTTGGAAATTGGAATTCAGACTGGATTCGAAGACTATAATTACGGTCTAGAACTAAAACTAAACAAATTAAGGCAAAAAGGACCTAAGAACTAGAAATTAAACTCTAAACTCTAGAAATTAAGAACTGACACTTAAAATCGAATCTATGATCTGAAATCAGAATTTAAGAACTGGAATTCGAAATCTAAAGGCTAAAAGTTCTAGATCCTAAGAACTAGAACTAGAAACTAAAATTAAAAACTAGGATTAACACCTAAGATCTAAGACTAGAAGTTAAGAACTAAAAGGCTAGAACTTAAGAACTAGAACCTAAAACTAAAAAAGGAATTAAGAACTAGAACTAAAAAAATTACCTAAAGCTAGGCGTTGGAGAGAGAATCTTCGAAATTGCTAAGCTTTCAAAAATTCCAAGGTTGGACGCGTTGTGATGTGTCTTTGTATGAGGTAGAGGGGTGCGCTTAATTGGTTGGTGGAATTCAATTGCGCGCCCTATCTGGATCGCTTAATTGAATTATGCGCCTTGTTTTGGCAGTTAATCCACTTTGAGTCAGTCACGACTCAGTGAGTGACTAGCTGACTGGCTCAGTCGGGCATCCTCGTTCCAGTCCAATTGGAGCTAATTGTGCTCCCGTCTTGGTGCATGCAATCCTATTAAGCACCCTGTCTCAGGCGCATAATAGGAGAGTTTAGACGGTTTAAGGAATTAGAGGACAGATCAGAAGGAGACTGCAAGCCGGTGGTCGGACGTGCAATCAGATTGCGCATGCAGGATAGAGCACACAATCCACTCCTAAGGCGGTCTGCGGGAAGGTAAGCCTAGTCCAGAGGAAACCAATTGCACGCTAGCGTGCAGGCGTGCAATCTAATTGTGCACATCCAGAAGAGCATAGAATTAGGGACTTTTCATCAGTCTAGGCCAGGTCTGAATCACAAGGCTATTGTTTCAGCCTATGTTCAGCCATATATTATTGTTACAGTATATGGCCCCCATATTAGGGTTTTAAAGCTTTCAGAGAAGGCAAGTCTTTTCTAAAAATCATGGGCAGGGTCAGAGATTGACCGAACAAATTTGTATACTCCGAGAGGGTAAAATTGGGGTGTCTACAGATGCCCCACTTCTGCGCATTCTTGCAAAATAAGAATGCATCGAAGAAGTAGGCACCCCTCTCCCGAGGGTGCCTTCTCGTTTCTTTTAAGAAATCACAAAGGTGGACTGGGGATGTTGACATGAAATGTTTGGCTTCTTATCTATCAGCACAATCTAAAATAGAGCATTTGGTAGCCCAGTGGTAGCCGTCGAAAGGCGTATTCCTTATTGTGGATGCGAAGGGCATTCCATCATGTATCATGACCTGCTGTGAGTAACAGTCAACGGGAGAAGTCCACGTATCCTAATCTACGAGTGCAAGGGGCATCTCGTCGCATATCGTGACCTGCTGCAAGGGCCAATCAAATGGTAGGAGAATCATCATATCCTCATCTGCGGGTGCAAGGGGCATCCCGACGCATGTCACAACTTGCAGCAAGGGGCAGTCAAACAGCAGGAAAATGATATAGTCGAGGTACCAGGGGGCGTCATACGAATGTCTAGAGACAAGGTCCAGAGATCGAATAATAAGATTCAATATCATGTAATGGCGAAGGCTTTCGCAAGTCATGTCAGACCGGGCGCGTCATTGTTCACACCAATAGCATGTCAGGCGTCCCTTTCTAGTGGACATTTGTGATTTCTCAGAGTTGAGTATATTTAGTATTCGATTTCCCAGAGGAATGAATTGATTGTAGTGATGAGAATTGACTTTTGATAAATAAGAGAGTTTGTTTTTTCTTTTTTATTTATTTTGTTTTTAGAAGTATATATATATATATTTTTTGGAAATTTTGGGGGTTTTAACTTAAGACCAATTCGGTGGTAAATCTACGGAAAATGTGGCTCTCGAGATGTCACTAAGTAGATCCACCGATACAGGATTTGTGGACCCGACCATTTATGAGGTTTTCAAGACGACACTTGGTATGTCGGATATTCCATCTAATCTTCTCAACGATTACTAATGATTGTCTCTTATGGGAGGACTATAGTGATTTACAAGTCGAGAAAGACGGGTTTTGAAAATATTTTGACTTAATATTATCTAACTATATTTTATAGAGAAATATCGAGTAAAAGAAGGGGTCTTCTACTTACCTTATTTGTTGTCGACGGGAGGGTTCCGCTTGAGATGGGACTGGCTGGTTGTTGCTCCGGTGGTTCCGTCGCGATGGGACTACGGGCGGCTCCTCCTTTTGGTTTAAGTCGCCCTTGCTTGGCGTGTAAAGTTATGAGATGGGATAAAAGTGTTTGAAGGTGAAGTCATTGAGGAGATTTGAGATCTTCGAGAAAGTATGAGGAATCACACAACCACCCACATCATTCATATCAATGGGCTTTGTTGCCTTCAGGCTGCTGAGCTTTGTGTGAATTTTTCCACATGAACTCAAAGTCTTCTTGTTGGTGTTTATGCAATGTTAAGGCGATTTCCTGTGTGCTGCTTCATATCCCGGTGGGAGTGTCGGGATGGGACACTTTTTTTTTTTTTGAGGGGTGTGGTTTGTTATGGGACATTAGAGGGTTTGTTCTCCCATTTTCATTTGGTCTATTGTGCCAGTAGGGGTCACGCGATGGGGCATTAGAGGGTTTCCTCTACTCTGTTGATTGTTGTAGTAGGGGTTTGATGGCTGTCGATGTGATGGGGCGTCTGAATTGCCTGATGGGATGTTTGGATCGCCTAATGAGATGTTGGCGATGGGATTTGATATGTGTTATGCACGATGAAATTTTGGCAGGTTTCCTCTTCTTCTGATTTCTGTAATGGCAAGGGGCTAGCTAGTTATTGCCGCGATTGGGCGATGGAGGGTTTATTCCTCCTCTACTGTCAGTGAACGTGTGTTGTAGTTTTGGTGGAGTCTGTGATTGACACATGATTGAGTATTTAGGAGTCATTGTGATGGGATGTGATGATTTTCATGGTAAGGCAATTGGTGGGAGATTCAGCTCTTTGCGATGGGATATTGGATGAGCCTTTCCTTCTGGTCATGTGCCAAAGCGGGTTGCGACGAAATCTCGAGGAAGTGTAGTCGACGATGGGACATTGGTGGTTATGCGATGAGGAAAGCTATGTTTATTTCTTTCTTTGGTAGATCTTAAGTTATCAGATTGTGGTTGGATCGTGATGGGACATGTTTATGAGTGTGTACGATGGGGTATTGGTCTGATGACTCTTCGGCAGTTTTGATGTCATAATGGGACGATGATGGTGTCTCTTTAGGTTGCGATGGGGCTTGCCCTTTGGCCTATGCGATGGGATTTTTGAGAGGCTCTTTTTTGGCTTTTTGTGATGGGATATTGGTCGAGCCTACCTTCGGTCACGTAGCATGTGAGGTCATGTGGTGGGGTTTTTGACACGAGGGTGTGGCTGATTCAGACCAGTGAGATTAGTGTTGGGATAGGGTTGGATATGTGCATCCTATCATGATTGGATGTGGGTTAGTGTGGGGATGTGTGGGGTTATTAGTGACTCTCTCTCTCTCTCTTTCTGGTTGCTTGCTTGATGGGATAAGGGAGAGTGATTCTAATCATGATGGGACGAGTAGTGTGATTGGTTACTTTTTCACTGTTACTTTTCATTTTGTGTCACGAGGGGGCTTTTATATTTAGCGATGGGGTTATGAGTGATGATTTTGTTTTTTTCTTTTTGTCGACTTATTTTGTGCAGTGGATGTTGTACTTGTGGTTACGTGTATTTATGAGTATGCAATGAAACTCCTAGAATAATTTTGATCGTGGTGGGATGTTAATTTGTAGCAGGTCATCAGGGGGTGACTTGGCTGCGATGGGACTACGGGGAGACGTCCCCACCCCTGATTGGTTTGCGATTGATCAAGGTGATTATGGGTGTGTCTTATTGCGATAGGACGTGTGTTCTTGCATGTTTTCTTTGTTTAAGTTTTTTTTTTTAGGGCATATGTTTACTTTGCCTGAAGTAGGTGTCGTGTTTGAGAAGTGCGCTATAGTCACAATTATGCATGTGAATCTGGGCACTTAATTCGATTGCGCGCCTGGTTGGGCACGCGCGATTGAGAGCTTCAAGGGGTCAATTGCGTTTGGGTGTGCGCGTGTAATCCTATTATGTGTCAAATTCCGTGCACATGATTGGAGCGTCACCCGACCACAGTGCGAGTGACCTTTTGAATTATGCGCATTCATATGTGTGTGTAATTTGATTCCGCTCCATGTTCCCAGCGTGGGATCGACTTGTCAGGTTTTTCAAGGCGGCCGATAATTTAATTGCATGCCTGATCTGGCGTGCGATTTGATTTGCGCAAATATTTTTCAGTGTTTAATCGGATTGCGTGCCATGTTCCTGGCGTTTAATTAGGCAAGAGTCTATATATATCAGAATTTACTCTATTTTTCTTCATTCTCTACTCTTTATCTAAGAGAACGAGTGTAGGGTATGTCGTTTCTTCCACTTTTTGTCATTTCATGTGTTCTTTGTCCTGAAGTGGCCTTGGGCGAAGGTGCGGTTATGGCTTGGGAGGTATCAGAAATTGAGGGATGCTACACATCATCATTGTTCGGAGGTGAAGATGGTGGGAGGAAGTCCTCCAAATGGATGGAAAGGTTGTTCCCCAACCAATCCTCTCCCTTGTTGGTACGCACTTTTTCTGGGTCCCTTTCGGTCCCCAGAAAGAGTGGCCCAATACGGTCCAAGTGGACTCTGGCAAAGGCGGTGTTTCTAGAGGTAATTAAGTACTAAAAATAAAGAGGTAAATCCTAGGAAAATACCTGGTTCATTGTGATCACCAACTGCAAATATTTATCGACGCTGCAACACGTCACTGATCACGCCTTTCGGGGTGGAGGTATGGGTTTTTCTCTTTACTGAATCATCGGTCGGCCGATGTTAGCAGCACTGGGTCACCTAGAAGTTTAGTCAAGCTAGTTTTCCTAATTCTTTTCTAACTGCTTTACCTTTCCCACACTTATTTTGATTTTTAACTGCTTTAATCTCCTAATATTATCAAGAATCTAATTAATTCTAATCCTATTAGAAGTCTAATTAATCGGGAAATCCTAATCTAACTAGAAGTCTAAACAACTTAATAATCTAACTTAATTAAAAATCCAATTGATATTCTAATGAAAGCATACTCTAATTAGAAGTCTAATTAATTTCCTAATCCTAATGGGAGTCAAATTATGTTAGAATCTAATTAAGATTCCCAATCTTACTAGGACTACTAATCTTACTAAGACAATGAAAATATGCTAAATAAATTAATTCTATCAAGACTCTAATTAATCAAAGCATACTAAATCTATGAAAATTCAAAAAAAAAGGGTTTTGGGCCCACTATGCTAAGGAGGATCGGCCCTATTTTCGGGTACCCACCGTAAGCTCCCTTGGGCAAATAAGATGGTTAGGGATTGAAAATCTGATTTTTGATTTAGAAATCACAGATTTAAAGATTGAAATCATAAATTTTAAAGGATTAGAAACTTAAAAATTAAGAACTATGAATAGAAAATCTGGAATTAAGAACTAATGGTTCTAGGACTGAAACTTGAACTAAGATCTAGAACATAGAAGTTAAGATTTGAAGATCAAAGACCTATGCTCTAGAAATTTAGAAAAAATTTCAAGGCTAAAAACTAAAATCAAAACTATGAATTAGAATCTAAGATCTAAGAATATGAAGAGAAATCAAAAAGCTAAAGCTAAGGACTGGCTCTAGTAACTAAGAACTAGAACCAGAGGAAAAAAGGTAAAAATCTAGAATTAAGACCTAAAACTAGAACCTAAGATCTAAAACTATAACTAGAACTAAGAACTAGAAGAATTAAAAACTATAAGAAAAGTATACCTGAGGCTAGGGCCGCAGAGGGGAATCTCGAAATCCTAAGCTTGAAAGCAAGAAACTCGAGAGAGAGGAGAGATCTCTGAAGAAGGTTTCCTTTTCGTTGAAAATTGTGTGTTTAAAAGATTGATGTCTCGAATTGTTTTTTTTGGGTCAAGGTGGTGGGGTCTATTTATAGGTATTTGGCCAATTGCGCGCCCTGTGGGGTGCACTGAATTGGTCGATGGATTTCAATTATGCGCGATTTCTAATGCGCTTAATTGAATCACCCGCCTGGTTCCGGGCGGTTAATCACTTTTAGTCGGTGACCGACTCAGTGAGTAACCGGCTGACTGGCTCAGTCGGGTGTCCTAGTCTTAGTCTAATTAGACTAATAACGCGCTTTGTTAGATGCTCTCAATCCAATTAAGCTCGCGTTTAAGGGCGCTTAATAGGGGAACTTTGGCGGTCTAAGGAGTTAGAGACTAGGTTCGCTTGGGAACCTATTGCACACAAGTGGTGGGGCACATAAATTGATTGCGCACACTGAATAGGGTGTGCAATTGGGTCTCAAGGCGATTTCTAGACGGATAGAAGGCCAGTCCAAAAGGGACTAATTACGCGCTAGTAGTGTAGTGTGCAATCGGATTGCGTGCACCGAGCGGGACGCGTAATCAAGCCCTAAGGCGGTCCTCAGGAAATACAATCTTGATCCAAGAGGGACCAATTGCGCACCAGCCATGGGGCATGCAATCGAGTTACGCGCTCTAGACAGGGCGCATAATTCAGGACTTTCCTGGGTTTGAACAGGGTCCAAGCCACAGAGCTATTATTTCATCCTAGGCCTCAATCATGTACTATTATTTTAGTGCATGGTCCCCGTATAGGTTTTAATTTCTTTAGAGAAGGCTAGTCCTTTTTTGGAGATCGTGGGCAAGGTCAAAGGTTGACTAAATAAATTTGTATACTCCGAGAGGGCAAAATGGGGGTGTCTACAGATGCCCCTCTTCGGCGCGTTCTTACAGAGTAAGAACGCGTCGAAGAAGTAGACACCCCTCATTCCAGGGACCTTCTCATTTTCTTGGGAAATCATAAATGTGAACCGGAGATGCTAGCATGAGATGCTTGGCTTTCTTATTTATTAGCACAAGCTAAAATGGAGTATTCGAGGGCCCAGTGGTAGTTGTCAAAAGGCGTATTCCATGCCCTGGATGCAAGTGACATCCTGTCGCATATCATGACCTGCTGCTAATAGTAGTCAATGGGGGAAAATTGGCATAGCCTAATCTGTGGGTTTAAGGGGCAATTAAACAGAGGGATATTCAACACAATCGAGGTACCGAGGGGTGTCATACGAATGTCCAGAGACAAGGTCCCGAGACCGATAATAAGATGAAATATCATGTAATGGCGAAGGCTTTCGCAAGTCATGTCAAACAGGGTGAGTCATTGCTCACACTAATGGTGCGTCAGGTGTCCCTTTCCAGTAGACATTTATGATTTCTAAGAGTCGAATATATTTAGTGTTCTGTTCCCCAAGGGAAAGAACAGATTGGAGTGGTGAGAAGTAAAAGTTTGATAGATAGAAGTTCATTTACTATATTATTATATTTATTATTATATTTTTTTTTATTGTTTTTGAAAATTTGAGAATTTAACTTAAAATCAATTCGGTTGTGTTGAGAACTGGAAAATACCATTTTTCACCCCTTAATCTGGGCCTTGATAGACCCTTGAGAGAACTAAATAAGTGTTTTAAGTGCTTATGTTGCAGCTAACAATAAAGACAGGCTTAACCATAAAAGCAGCTTAAAAGTGCCAATAAGATGACAATCCATGTCAATCCAAAGGAAGAAAGTGAAGAAACAACCTCATCAGCTGTTAAAAGGTCTGAATAGAAGAAGCAAAGACCTGGAAGAGAAGTATGGAACAATTCGAACAGAAAAATGCACTACAGAGTCCTTTTCGCAAAGAACCTGTACTTTTCGCAAAGAACCTGAAACTCTGTGAAAAGGAATAAAACTCCAGGCGTAGCATTCGAAGAGCATCTGAACTGTTCGAAGAGAGGATTGAACTTTGCGAAAAGAAGAAAACACAATTCGAACAGAACCAGAACATTGCGAAAAGAGCTTCAGGAGTCACAACACTTTACGAAAAGGCCCCTAAGCTGTGCGAAGAGGCATTCTGGAGATTCGCAGCTTTAACAAGGGCAATTCAGTAATCTGTTGCATGCGTCCCAATGCATTTTAAAACCTAGGGACATTCCAGAGGGTTCTAAGCATGAAGCGAAGGAATATTCCACCCCACGTGAGCACCTAGAGAGGGAATAACTTGGCGGGAACTTCTAGAAACTCTAACAAACTTTCAAAATGCATAACAGAATTGATGCCTTTTTCACCTGATTGGCTGAACCAGATCGAGGAATTCTGATTGGCCAGAATAGATCTGGATCCCCGTGCTCGACTACCATTGGTCAATACAGATCTGAAAACCTCTGATTGGTTGATACACATCTGAGCTAAACCTGGGGAAAGCTATAAATAGACGAAGCATTTGCCCAATTGGGGCATCCAGATTTTGAGTTTCATTTCTAATCCCCCATTTCCCAGCCAGACAATTTGTCTGAAATCCCTGTAATAGCTTCACTTTTACTTGCAATTGAGAGCTGTGAGACATTTCTGTAATTCAAAAGAGAGTTGTATTCAAGACTACAAATCTGAGAGCTGTTTAAGCTGTGCTCTGTAATTGTAATGGTGGATTTGAAAAGGTTGCTGTAAACCGTACATTCTCAATTGGACTCATGTCAAGGGTTCCCTCTGATCCCCTTATTGCATTAGACTCCTTTAGATTTACTGTTTTTCATGCAACTTCCCTTGATTCATTAATCCTGTGAGAATTAGTGTTGGTAACCTAATCTCTCACGGCATTTGTAGTGATGCTTCTTGTTCTAAATTAAGGCTTTGGATTAAAGACTATTGGATGGTTTGTGGCCATTAAAGTGGACAGACCATAGCCATAAGCTTAACCCTAATCCTTGAATTAGATTTATTTCTCTTACATCTGCGCTTGTAGTCAGATGAAGATTGGATCATCTTTCAGTTGAGCTGCAGTCATTCTCATTAGATTTCAAGGGCCAAATCAAAGTCAGATATTATTTCTCCATTTTTTATAAGTTTACCTCAAACGTTCCCCCAACTCGGATCTGGATCATTTAGTTTAACTTTTACTTTTATCATTTAGTTAATGTGACAAATTCAACCTCCCATCTTATGTGCTTTCTAGATAGGATAAGAGGCCAGATCTGGAGGTTTATCTTAAATTTTAAATCAATTCCCTGTGGACGATCTTTTACTCACTTACATTTAAAACTTGCTACAATTGGCCCTGATCTTGCAGGCTAATTATGTTCTCTGTGCTGATATTTCTTTATTTTTTTTATATAGTCTAGAGCCACTGTAATTTAGCAACTATAAATCTGTTTTCAAAACACACATAAATCAAGCACACTAAGAAGAAACAACAAGTTTTTGGCGCCGTTGCCGGGGAATAGATTTTAAAATTGGTAGACCTAAGTTTTTCGATTTTGTAGATTTGATTTTCATTTTAATTTTTGCTTTAAACCTGCACTTTGCATTCCAAGTGCTTGATTAAATGTCTCTAGATTTTGTATAGAATACATTTCTTTATGACATAATTTTTTTATTTTTCTGAGTTTTTATTCTTTGCCTTCTAGTTATTTGAATAAATGATGCTGCCACTTTTTTGTCTTTTTGTCAAATTTGGGCAGGAGCCTGAGTTTTCTTTTTATTTTTGTCAATATACTTAAATAAGGTACTGCTGCAGTTTTTAGATTTTTGCGTCTCGAGGCGTACCGTCCAACAAGGAGCATCTGGACTAAAGCTGGAGCAAATCTGCTTGAGTTTGCATCCCCTTCTCCTTTGCATTCATTTTCTATTTTTAAATTCTTGAGAACCAGCAGTTCTGCTGTGTTTAATGTTTGTTTTGATTATAATTTCTGCTGTCTTTTAGGCATGCTGATTTTTTTTTTTATAAAATCAAATATAAAATAAAAGAAAATGAAAACACAAATAGAAAATCTCTGAGTTGTTTCTCATTATTTTCAGCAGTAGTAAATAAGGGCTCTTGTTGAGCCCGGGCTGATCCAAAACAAGTAAAAAAAAAACAAATAGAAAATTATAAAAACAAAAATATATATATATATATAGATATCTTCCGGATGGACTGTTTTTCTCCATTTGCATCCACTTTTCCCATCTGGACCCGTTGAGATCATTTTTTCTTTTTTAGGAATCATGTAGGATAATGAGTAGTGAATCATAGGCTGTTTTGAATATTCAATGGACCCACTGATTTTATTTTCCTGCAAGATTTCTTCATCATAAATGGGTCTCAGCTGTGTGAACCTGCTTTTTAATATGTGCTCCATGCTTTATTATTCTTTTTATTCATACACATCATCAACAAAGGGTGGATCTTATGAATCTTGCTTTTCACCGTATTCTCGCTAATCATTTTATAATCACTTAGATTCATAAGTATCTCAGGCTTTTTGGTTTTTTTTCTTTGGGCTAAGGATGTATCATTTGGCATTAGATTTTCTGTTTTAGGAATTTTAGTTTCAAATTGCTTTTTAGATCTGATTTTTTTCTTTCTTAGGTTAATGTGTCCTCGTTTCTTGATTTTGTCATTTTTACGTGAGTATAGTTAGTTTCTAACTTTGTTTTCCTATTTTGCATTCACAAATTCTATTTTGTATCAACACTTTTCTTTTTTAACTTTGTATTCAATCCCTTACCTTGCTTTTCTTTGTTTCTCTGTTATTAGCATTAGTTTCCTTCCATTTGCTTTGCAATTCTTTTTATTTTCGATCATATATTCAGGTTTTAGATTTTATTTTGTAGCAGTTCTAGCTTAGTTTTGTTATTTTTTTCTGTTTTTATCGGTAATTTCCTATATTTATATAACATTTTTTTTCCTTTTCACGCTCATATATTGATGTTATTTTCTTTATTTTCTGCTTTACATGCAAATTTTTTTTCTGCTTAGTTTTCCTTTCTTCTTTTATCCTGCTGCCCCTCGTTTCTCAGTGTCTAGAACATTGAGGACAATGTTCATCTTAGGTTTGGGGGTATGGCAGGTATGCCAATAAAATAAGTTAATGCTTGGTGGAGCTTATGATCAGCAGAATTTTTGAAAATGAAGTAATCTCACACCTGTTTTTTTTTAAAATGAGGAAGTTAAAATTTTTTAAAATTAATTTCTAGTGTAATTCTAATACTTTCATGAAGTGAATGTCAGGAAATTTTCGAAAATTGATGTTTTAGTAAACCTAAAATGAAGGAAAACAGTGAAGATATACCTCAAGAAGTTGATATAAAACCACACTCAGTGAGGTTTGGGCCTGAAATGTATTCTTTGGAGGTATGCTTTGGCAATCTTTTCTGCTTTTGGGACTATGTGAATTTGCTTACTTACACTAGAAGTTACACATATCCAAATCGAAATAATTTGATAGCACTCATGATATTAAAGACATGATGTAAGGCCTCCTTTTGGACAGTTTGAACCTTACAAAGCCCCACCTTTTGAAACTGCCCTTGATACACACCATTTGAGATAAATAAATCTATGATTCCTTTGAAATCTCCCCCAATAAACCTCATCAACCTTATTTAGCCTAACCCTACCCCGAGAAGGCAGAAGATAAAGGGAAGGAAGCTGAGGAAGGAGAATTGAGTAACAATGTAATAGCAAAAGAAGGGTAAAAGTTGAAGGCAATGATGGAACGAAAGATAGGGAATGTGGCATGCAAGGTGCTAATTCGAAAAGGAAAAGAAAAATATTTGAGCAAAACAAAAGAAAGAAGGCATTTTCATTGGAAGTTTGAAAAAGAAAGAGAAAAAGATGGCCACTTTGGCTCTGGAAATTCAAAAGAAGAAGATGAAACTATGCTGAAGAAGAGTGGGTTTGTATATAACCTCCTGACCTTGACTGACTTCTCAAATATGAACACCATTCCAACCCTTTTGAGAAATTTCACCCATAAGCCACAATAAAACCCAAGTAAAAGTCCTTACTGATCAATGATGGATTGAGCTATCACATGGAGATAAGAATTTGTGTAATCTATGGTGAAAGGAGCAGTGAATTTATAACTAAAAGCAATGCCTATGCTCACCTTACATCCTATTTGAGGGTCAGAATCGCTCTTAATTTGTGTGAAATAGTACAACCCTCTCATTTGCTTATTGAGTAAAAATTCTGGTGAGAATTGGGTTTAAAATCAACTGATTAGGGCAACATCGAAGCTGGATTCCTAAATTAAAGGCTAGTTGTTCATTAATTTTTCTTGTAAAAACTTTTTGACACCAACTGAGTGAATGGTAAAGGAATTACAGCAGAATTTTAGTTTTGAACTGATGTTTTCTTGAAAATCTTCTTACAACCTGACTGATGCAGGTGTGAATAATCTGATTGGATAAAAGTTTGCTTTAATAGAACTGCATTGATCTTAACTGATTTATTGGAGAACTTTGTGGGTACCTTCACTGAAAACCCTCAGGAGACTTCACTCCTCCACTAGGGATCACCTAGGGGTTTAAAAGGCTTGTTGCATATGCTAAATGCAACTGTGCTCCCTACAAAAATGGCTCTTCATTCTATTTTTAAATTTTGTCTTTACTCAGGGACTAGCAAAGCTTAGGTTTGGGGGTGTGTTGAGAACTGGAAAATACCATTTTTCACCCCTTAATCTGGGCCTTAATAGACCCTTGAGAGAACTAAATAAGTGTTTTAAGTGCTTATGTTGTAGCTAACAATAAAGACAGGCTTAACCATAAAAGCAGCTTAAAAGTGCCAATAAGATGACAATCCATGTCAATCCAAAGGAAGAAAGTGAAGAAACAACCTCATCAGCTGTTGGAAGGTCTGAATAGAAGAAGCAAAGACCTGGAAGAGAAGTATGGAACAATTCGAACAGAAAAATGCACTACAGAGTCCTTTTCGCAAAGAACCTGTACTTTTCGCAAAGAACCTGAAACTCTGCGAAAAGGAATAAAACTCCAGGCGTAGCATTCGAAGATCATCTGAACTGTTCGAAGAGAGGATTGAACTTTGCGAAAAGAAGAAAACACAATTCAAACAGAACCAGAACATTGCGAAAAGAGCTTCAGGAGTCACAACACTTTAAGAAAAGGCCCCTAAGCTGTGCGAAGAGGCATTCTGGAGATTCGCAGCTTTAACAAGGGCAATTCAGTAATCTATTGCATGCGTCCCAATGCATTTTAAAACCTAGGGACATTCCAGAGGATTCTAAGCATGAAGCGAAGGAATATTCCACCCCACGTGAGCACCTAGAGAGGGAATAACTTGGCGGGAACTTCTAGAAACTCTAACAAACTTTCAAAATGCATAACAGAATTGATGCCTTTTTCACCTGATTGGCTGAACCAGATCGAGGAATTCTGATTGTCCAGAACATATCTGGATCCCCGTGCTCGACTACCATTGGTCAATACAGATCTGAGAACCTCTGATTGGTTGATACACATCTGAGCTGGACCTGGGGAAAGCTATAAATAGATGAAGCATTTGCCCAATTGGGGCATCCAGATTTTGAGTTTCATTTCTAATCCCCCATTTCCCAGCCAAACAGTTTGTCTGAAATCCCTGTAATAGCTTCACTTTTACTTGCAATTGAGAGCTGTGAGACATTTCTGTAATTTAAAAGAGAGTTGTATTCAACACTACAAATCTGAGAGCTGTTTAAGCTGTGCTTTGTAATTGTAATGGTGGATTTGAAAAGGTTGCTGTAAACCGTACATTCTCAATTGGACTCTTGTCAAGGGTTCCCTCTGATCTCCTTATTGCATTAGACTCCTTTAGATTTACTGTTTTTCATGCAACTTCCCTTGATTCATTAATCCTGTGAGAATTAGTGTTGGCAACCTAATCTCTCACGGCATTTGTAGTGATGCTTCTTGTTCTAAATTAAGGCTTTGGATTAAAGACTATTGGATGGTTTGTGGCCATTAAAGTGGACAGACCATAGCCATAAGCTTAAACCTAATCCTTGAATTAGATTTATTTCTCTTACATCTGCGCTTGTAGCCAGATGAAGATTGGATCATCTTTCAGTTGAGCTACAGTCATTCTCATTAGATTTCAAGGACCAAATCAAAGTCAGATATTATTTCTCCATTTTTTATAAGTTTACCTCAAGCGTTCCCCCAACTCGGATCTGGATCATTTAGTTTAACTTTTACTTTTATCATTTAGTTAATGTGACAAATTCAACCTCCCATCTTATGTGCTTTCTAGATAGGATAAGAGGCCAGATCTGGAGGTTTATCTTAAATTTTAAATCAATTCCCTATGGACGATCTTTTACTCACTTACATTTAAAACTTGCTACAATTGGCCCTGATCTTGCAGGCTAATTATGTTCTCTATGTGCTGATATTTCTTTATTTTTTTTATATAGTCTAGAGCCACTGTAATTTAGCAGCTATAAATCTGTTTTCAAAACACACATAAATCAAGCACACTAAGAAGAAACAACAGGTTGTAAATCTTCGGAAAACATAGTTTCCGAGATATCGCTGAGCAGATCCACCGGTACAAGATTTGTGGACCCGACCATTTGCGTGGTTATCAAGACGACACTTGGTATGCCAAATGCTCCGTCTAACCTTCTCATAAATACTGATGATTGTCTCTTATGGGAGGAGTGATTCACGGATAGAGAGAGATGGGTCTTTTTTAAAACATTTAACTTAATCCTAACTAGTTATTTTTTATAGAAATATCGAGTAAAGAGAAATGGGGTGATACTTACTTGAATTGTTGTTGAGGGTCTCGGTATGGCCCACGACTGGACTGATCAATTGTCTCGATGTTGTGATAGGACATTGGAGGGTCTCTTTTTCTTCACTTCTGATGGTCACCAATGTGATGAAATGTCTTGGGGAGGTTCATGATGGGACATGGTGGTTCTCCCCTTATGGTTGTGTGTTATGATGAGTCCCGCTGGTTGCATGCGTGATGGGACTTATGGGAAATATGATAAGATGTTTACGCCGAAACATGGTATTTGATGGGTACGATGGGATGTCGGAGGGTTTCCTCTCTTCTAATTTCTGCAATGGTAGGGGCTCGCTGATTATCGCGCGATGGGACAGTGGAGGGTCAATCCTCCTCCACTGCTAGCGAATGTGTGTTTCGGTTGCGGTAGAGTCTGCGTGAGAAGGGATTTGGGAAGTGGGCTCTCTGCTTTCGCGATGGGATATTGGTTGAGCCTTTCCCTCCCATTGTTATGCAAAATTACGTGATGGCATTTTTGGGGAAGTGTGATTGGCGATGGATGTGTGACAGGGTATGCTCTAATGACTCCTTAGTTGCTTCGATGTCGTGATGGGACAATGATGGTGTTTCTTTCTTTGGCAGATCTTGGTTATGCAATGGGTTGGAGTCAATTTGAATGGTGTCGGGATTGCGACTGGGTTTACCTATAACCTTAGTGGTGTAGTGAGGCTTTTTAGCATCGCAGTGGGATATGGGTGATTCATGCTGGTGTGTCTAGATGTTGCAAGTTCCACTATGATGGGACATGGGTGTTGTCAATGTCTCCCCCTCTTTGAAGTACGTGCAAGGTTATGCAATAGGACATAAGAGAGGTATTCTGATCTAGATGGGACAAAAGGTGTGAGAGTGTGCATTCTATTCAAAGTGTGATCGTAGCTGAGTATTGCGCGTGTAGTACCAAGCGTTTAATTAAATTGTGCGGCAGGTCACATGAGCGTGATTATGGGATTAGGGAAGTGATTGCACATCTGTGTGTATGCATGTAATATCATTATGCGTTGTGTGGACTACGCGCAATCGAAGCGTCACGGAGCTGGCAGAGCGGAGGTGTTTGAGTGTCGATTCGGACTCCGCACATTAAGTTCAGCGCGTAATCCAATTATGTGCTTGAGTCAGTGTGCGCAATCGGAGCGTCGCCAGGTCATTGTGTGGGTATCCCATCGGATTTCATGCGATAACATAGGTGTGTGATTTCATTGTGCGCTAGCTTAGCTATGCGCGATTGTTTTATTGGGACTTGTGCACGGACTGAAGTTCAATTACGCACCCCTTGGGATGCGCATGACTGTGGTTATGCGCTTCTGTATGTGTGCATAATTGAATTACGCATTCTGTTTTGAGCGCTTAATTAGGTGGGTTTCTATATATATCCGAGTTTCAGTCATTTTCTTCATTCATTCCTGTTTCACTCTAATTTTCGTGTTTTAGCGATAACTTGTAGTCCAGCCATCAGATTTTAATGTCGTTTCTTCCATTGTTCATGGTTTCACGTGATCTTTGGCCTGACGGGGCTTCTGACGGTGGTGTGACTCTAAGGATATGTGGTATTGGGAAGGAAGCATCCTATACATCCTTCATTATTGTTGGAAGGTGAAGATGGCAGAAGCGAAGTCCTCCAAATGGATGGAAAGAGATGTTCTCCAACCAATCCTTCATCTTGCCTTCTGTTGCTTCTGATTTGACACTCAGAGCTCGGGCTTTGTGTATGTTTTGGGCTCAGTTTTCATTTTGGGTTGTAAATTAGGTTTTTTAGGTTTTCGTTTTGGGTTGTATGTTCAGGAGGTATGCCTCCAGTGGCTTTTGTAAATTAAATTTGTTATATGAAAAAAAAATGTTTATTGTATTTATTTCTGTATTTATTTAAATCAAACTTTGTTATTTAGATTTTTGAAATTGATGGGCTTTTTAATTACTTTTTGCCATGGTGATAGGATGAGTCCCATGTTTAGGTTTTAGGTATTTTGTTTTGGTCTAATGTTAGATTTTGGATGTGAATTGTGTGAATTTGTGTTTAATTTTTGAAAGTTCTAAATGGGTGTTAGATGTTTTAATCTTATTGGTTTATCTACTTTGTGGTGGATATGTGTTTCCTGGAGGGATAGGTGTTCTGTGATTATTGGTTTATCTAAACTTGTCATGGATTGTTGTCTTTCAGGGGGGTATGTGTTTGGTTCGGATTTAATTAGATGAAGGGTATTTATGAATGTGACACTTCTCATTTTGTAGGGACATGGTTTATAAATAAGGGGTTAAGGGCTTGGGTTTTATTTTAAACTTTATTTGTAACTTTGAATTTGGGGCATTTTTATTATTTTGTTGTTATTATATATATTTTTTAGATGCTATGCTTCCAGAGATTTGTAATTATTGTTGTTATTATTATTACATTTTTTTTAGGATGAGCGGTATTAGGAATGCGGGGTAGCACTCGAAAAGCTACCATGCTAGGGGAAGAAATTGAGTCAAAGGAGGGGGAAAGGAAACCAAAGGAAAGAGTTACGCCAGAGTTCTCGTAAACGACGCTAGTTGGTCCTTAGTAGGCTCTGAGGATTATCTTCTAGTTGGCGTTCCCTTGGGGGTTTCCAAGATTAGCCTTCCATAGGTGTATCCATCAGATCCTGGGTGGCTTTTTGTGAGCCACTCTTTTCTGCCAACTCGGGGCTCTACGATGCGGGTATTTTACGGTGTAACTTGAAAAATCGCATTGTCAGCAACATCTCCGAAAGAGAAGGATGGGGATAAGATTCTTGTTGGTATTCTTTTAGGGCGTGCTTCCTCTCTGGACTTTTCCATAGCTTCCCCTTTTATGTATTGTAATTTTAGGCGTTTCTTTTATGGTTACCTCTTTTAAATTCAAATTCGTCCTTCGTTTCGAAGTTATAATTTTATATTTTCAGAGGGTATACCCTTGGTGTAATTTGTAATAACTTTGCCATATTCATAAAAGACTTATTTATGATCATGTGAAATTTTAATTATTGTTGATTCGGTTTAGTTAATTTCAGCATGGCTTTGCTTTTATCGGATGCATCCCTATTTAGTTCGGGGTATCTTTATTTAATTGGGAGGTAGTAGGTTTAGTTAAACTTAGAGTATTTCATGTGTATTCTTAATCTGGTTTGGTCTCGATTTGCCATAGGTTTTAGACGGACTTCAATGGTTTTAGGTGCTTAAGTGTGGGTGTACTGGTGAATTCCTAGTTTTGAGGGTGTAGGTGCCTAAGTTTAGGTATGCGTGTGAAATTTGAATGTAGTGTTTGGTATTTTGGTGTTGGTTTCTAAGTCTGGAATTCCAATTTGGCTGTTGATGGCTGCCACACATATTTTGTTCAACCTGGGTAATTGCGCACTGGGTCCAGTGAGCTTAATACGATTGCGCGCCTGGTAAGGCCCGCGGGAATGATAGACCCAGGGGTCAATTACGCGCTCAGTTTGACACATGCAATGAAATTGCGCACCTGGCGAAGGTCGCGTGATTCAAATGTCTCCCAGTCAATGTACGGGTGACTTGTGGATTTGCACGCAAGGTACTGGGCGCATAATATAATTGCGTGTTCTATCAAGAATGCACGATCGAAGTTTGGGCGTGCGACGAGTTGATTACGCGCTCATTCAGTGGCGCGTGTTTTAATTTGAGCGTGATGGATAGTGCACGTGATTCAATTGTGCGCCTATGTTCAGGCGCGCGATTAAGACACCCTCTATATAAGTCAGAGGTTTTCAATTCAAACGCACGCTTCTTGAATCTTTTACAATTCCGAGCTCTCTTACTTCCTTTTTCCTGATTTTCATGGTTTCGAGATATCTCACGATCTATCCATCTATTTTGGACGCCGCTTCTTGCATTCTTTTTAGTTTTTTGAGCTCTTGGATCTTAGATGGAGTCTGAGGGTATTGACTAACTTTCCTTGACCGCATCCGAGGTAGAGCGGATGGTTGAAGGGGGAGATGAGGCCTCTGAGGTCCACACTAGGACTGTAACCAAGGGTGACGTTGAGATGGTTATCAGGGAGGAGGTCCCTGAGGCTGATGACAGAGGCGGCGAGGATGTTGAGGATGGTGGTGAGGATGTTGCTCCTCACGAGCCCACAATCAAGATTCTGTTGGACAAATTCTTTGCGCGAGATTAGTTAGGTTGCCATTGAGCAAGAGTTCTTCTTTCATTCCTAGGAACTTAGGTTACAACGTAGACTTCTTAGGATGGAAACCTTTTAATTTTATGTCAAACCTGCATTTAGTTTTAGGGTGCGTGCATCTTCATGCATCATATTCGTGTGTAGCTTTAGGTCATGCTTACTTTTTCGTTCGACGTTATTTTTATCATGTTTTGTGTGCTTGTTAGAGATTGTCATCATTCTTTTTTATTGTTATGGTTTAGGTCTAGTCATTGTCTATAGTTGCAATCAGTGGTAGTGTAGGCATAGGTTAATGTATATTTTGTTTTACTTATGGTTTGTTAGGAGCCTCTGGCACTAGCTATTAGTTCAGTGTGGTCGGAGTCTCATGTCCGGTATCGTGCCTTGCCCGAGTTCCAGCGGGCACGGTTGG
Source organism: Chloranthus sessilifolius (assembly GCA_021018995.1). NCBI lineage: Eukaryota > Viridiplantae > Streptophyta > Magnoliopsida > Chloranthales > Chloranthaceae > Chloranthus > Chloranthus sessilifolius. The sequence goes on along the minus strand of CM037592.1, from coordinate 36,234,156 downwards.
TGGCCTTTGGCTTCTAGCGGATTTTTGAGTTGGAACCCTTCACGGTTGACCGTGGCTTGATTGGGGTGATTTTAGAGAGATGGAGGGAGGAGCAGCAGACATTGCTATTCATAGTGGGTATGTTGTTGCCTACCCCTAAGGACTGGCTTCGTATCAACGGGCTGCGGTTCGAGGGGGCGGCAATCACAGGGCAGATGGAGAGTGACTATCATCCATGTGTCGGGAGGTGCTCGGTGTTGAGTACCAATACAACGGATCTGGGACCGAGGAGATCCGGGTCACCTGGTTCTTTTACACTTTTGTGAGTGGATTCGTTCCTCCGAGGCGTCACTCGGAGGCGCTAAAAACTTGTTGCTTAGGCTACTTGGTGTGAAAGTGTGCTTATGTTATTATGTGATGGAAATCAATTGAAAATAAAGTAATATAAAAGAATGGATTCAGCACAACCAAAGTAATCCTAGACCTGCAAGATTCAGAGTTTATTGTAGCAAGTTTTGATAAGTAAGAGTTTATCCCATAGAGAAAATGATCAAGAGCCCAAAGTGGGCACTGATAGTAGGCCTCCAGATCAGACTAAAAGTCTGACAATCCTAAGAGAAGGGAGTTGGGTGTCACGACTACACTAAATTTACACAAAAAAGGAAAAATAAATTGCAGGCCTATCCTAAAGAAAGGGTTGATAAGAAGATGGTGGGAGTGTGTCAAAATAAAATACAAAAATAATGAGAAGTAAGCAGGTTAAGCTAGAGTTAATGATATAGTAATGTAACTCAGATTTAGTCTGTCTCTAAAGTGCTCCTTGCTGAGACGCTATTAAAAGCCTCAACAAAGTATAAGCTCTCAATTTAACCCATGCCATTTGGGGCGCTTTTAGGGCTATACTTTGTCCACTATAATGGTCACAGGGTATCCGATAGAGACTATCAAATCCCATTAGTTAAATCAAAAATTTGCTAGTCTAATCCAGAAGAGTGGACTGATCATTTCCACAGCCACTAGACCAGCTCTAGCCATAAATACTATTGCAGCACTATGTAATGCCAGTACTACAAGCTCCCCAGATCAGTGCACAGACCTGACTAACATCCATAGGTATTCTAACCCATAAGATCCTAAGTGCTTTGCTAAGGCATATTGCTCACTAGTGCCCGCAAAAAGGACCATGCAGCAGGTTGAATAAGGCCTTTAGCTCAGCTGGTCATTGCTACAAACAGCCTGTAATGACTCAGCCTCAAGCTGTAATTACTATAAAAGATCATATCTAACATCTGATATCGATTAGGTAGAACAGAGGAGAGCCAGCTACTGCACAAACCTCCTCACAAGGCTCTAGAAATCATGTGCAAGGGAGAAGAATATTTCTCAAACATGTGAATGGACACAACCTTAGGGCTATACTCTATCCACTTGAATGGTCACAGGGTATTCCATTGGTCTATCCATCCCACAGAGGCCTGAGAAAGAACATGAAAACTATTGCAACCACCATGGTCTGCAGGCCTCCGAGCTCCCTGGATCTCACTACAGATCCAGTATTGCTTTCCATGTGTCTATCAAACTAAGGGAAATCAAATGGTAAATAAAAGACCTACTAGAAACTAAATGGGCTAGTCCTAAATACATGGATCCTATAGACATCTAAATAAACCATAAGATCTATAGATTTGATTAAGCACTAAAACAACAGTTCATTGATAACAGTAAAACTTATAATGAACTGTCTCCTGGCTGCAGCCCATACACAACTACTCGTCCAAGATCCCAATGTATATAAAAAAAAATCTATTACAAAACTGAAATAAAACTAAACCTAGCTGCTTAGAGGGGGATTAGACAGCAAGTGCTGAGCTATGAGAGAAGAAAAAATAGGAAAACAGAGGTGATCAAACCTTAACCCTAGCCTACTAGAGCTCTCAGCCGACAGAGGATGAAGGAAAGATGAAAATAATAAACTCTAAGTACAGCTTATATACTCTCTGAAAATGGCCTTGGCTCTTAAGAGGTTAACCCTAATTTTTTCAGCAGGTGTGGCACTGTTATAACTCTTGAATGTCTCGAGACATGTGCCTTGAAATACGTGCCTCGAGAAGTATGCCCTAGACTTGGTAAATTCCTAAAAGGTCCTTGAATAAAATTTAGAAGTTGAGAGCTCGTGCTTCGTGGGGCTGGGATTTACTTTTAGCTCATTCGGGCAGCTACTTTGCCTTCGTGGAGTTGGCTTTGGCTGATGGGAAGGGCTCATTCGGATAGTAGAACTTTTAGTGAATCGCGTAGTTGCTTCACATCGCAGTGCTGTCGCGGAGATAATCTAGAGCGCTATGATTTCTCGTGCAGTAGAGCTTTAGAAGCTCTTTCTTGCTAAGTACTCGCGCAGGTGAGCTCTTGCACTGTCATAGTAACTTGTAAGGCTCCAGGTGCACGAGATCTGTGCGAGAGGAATTCTGTGTGTCTCTCTCATCAAGGGCCACGTGAGAACTCTGCGAGGTGACTTTTGGTTCCTTGTGCATATGAGCTCGCAGTGTTCTGTGCGCAGTTGCTTTGGGGCTCGATCTTCGCGAGGGCAAATTCTGAGAGTTTTAAGCCGCGAGATCTTCGTGATGGCTGTACAACTCACCTCTTGATTACGTGCCTTTTCTCCGTGAGGGCCTCTTCCACTGCATCTTTAGCTTCGCAAGGAAGCTCCTCAACTTTGTGAAGTGCATCTTTTACTGCTCTAGTGCATTGCACTTGTTGCTGTCACACTCTCCTCTCTTCTCAGCTAATCTTCATTCATCTGCTAGATTGGTCAATGATGATCAGCAACAGTGAGTCACCATGGTGAGCACTACCAAGGTGTTCCATCAAGCTTTGGCTCAGCTGTCATCTTTGCTTGTATTCTCTCTCTCTTTTGGGCCAAAAAGCAAGGATTTTGCATTAAGCTACACATTTTATTACCAACTGCAAAACATACTTAACACATGTATATTAGTGGGCTTCAAGGTCCATCAAAGGCTAGGTTAAGAGGTGAAAAGTGGTACTTTTTAGCGACAGAGAGTAGAGGTAGATCGAGTGAGGTGATGGCCTGCGGGGGGCCAATGACAGAGCCGAGAGTAGAGGTAGATTGAGTACTTTGGGCATTCTTGATGCATTTATTCGAGGCGGTCCTCTTCTCGTCTTCGACTCGAGGAAGTGTGACGGGTCTTTTCTTGACATTGTTGAGGGACCTGGATCAGGTGCCCACCTATGATTGGGGGGCAGCGGCATTGGCGCACCTCTACGAGCAGCTTTACCGTAGAGGGAGAGGGGTCGCGACCATCGGAGGTTTCCTCCCTTTTCTCCAAGTGAGTTTTAGTTGATTACTAGTTTCGTCGGTAATGTCTTAGTGACTTTAGTGTCCATTTTAATGATGGTTTCTGACATCGTGTGTTTAGTTCTGGGCGTACGACCATTTCTCCTTGCGCCAGCGGGTCTCGAGGGAGATTACTTTCACATTCCCACGGATGCATGTGTCGAGGAGGGCACTGAGACGTTGTTGTCGATCTTCGGATCTTCATACCATGTGGGGTTTGTTTGAGGACATGCACCCAGGGCAAGTACATGATGTTTGTGTTGCCATGTTGTTTTATATGTTTTAGGTTGTCGACTTGATAGGTCGTTTTGCTTATTTTTGGTCACAAGTGATTTGGAGGCCCTACGATGCTGGCGAGGATGCAAGGTAGCCAGTGATTCAGTCTGGTCAGCCCTTCTTTGATGTGGACATATGGGTTCACTGTTTTGAGAAGGTGGAGCGCATCCACCTTTCTCGAGCGACTCATCAGTTGAGGCTCCCTCAGGGAGTCCCTTCAGAGATTCGCCATTGAGTGGCGAGGAGGATGACTGGTCCCTCCAGTCGTATCTTTTCATCGAGGATGGCTGCTCAGATTGAGGTTTTCAGGGCCGAGGGGGCCAGGGTTATCAGGGCGCTCGATGAGGTGGATGGCCGAGAGTTCCTGAGGTGGTTTTGTGATATGGGCGGTGGTCGACTCGTTACCTGCCCTTTCCATGGGAGTGGTTCTTTCGTAGTTGGTGGTCCTTAGTTTACCTCCACTCTGAGGGAGAGACTGGCAGCATTAGAGCAGGGCCACCTAGGTGGGGTGTCCGTGAAGCACTGGATGCGCTTCACAGGGCGATGGAGAGGATAAGATGTGCTCCTCATCCAGACAAGGAGATGTTGCGGTCCTTGACGGACTCGGTCTTCTAAGCCAGGACCTCGGAGGACGAGCTGAGGACTCAGCTCACAAAGACCCGGCGATCTCTAGTGAGTGTATTTGTTTGTGAGTTTGTTCATTCCTATCTCTAATCATTTTAGTTTAATAGTCTTATTTGGTTTCTGTTTGTCAAACTGAGAGGGAGAGCGAGACATTGCTCGAGTCCTACCGCAGTCAGCAGCAGGCTGACCGGGCGATAACGGCTAGTCTACACTTCGAGATCGATTGACTGGTGAGTATTTGTCATGTTTCATAGCATTTATTGACTTTGTTAGGTCTGACGTGTTCATTTATATTTATAGAAAGCGGAGCTTTTCGCTACTGGGGCTTCTGCTCCTGCATTCAACCCGTCTTCAGTTGCCTCTTCTAGTTGAGAGGATCCAGTGATGGCTTAGCTCCAGGCGGAGCTAGAGCACTAGGTAAGTTTCTTCACTCTTTTGAGTTATCCAGCCTTGTGTTGTTTAGCGGTTTGTTGATGTTGTGTTATGTCTTTTCAGCATCCCCTTACTGAGGACCTCCAGACGAGGGAGGCGACTACCGCCTCTCTACGCCCAGAGAGTCAAGTATATTTTGTTTATGTGTACTTTATTTGGTTTTTTTTTTATTTTGTTTGCTAATCAGTTTTATCTAACAAGTTTTATGTTTGTTTGGTTCACGTGCAGGTTATCCCTAACTCTACTCCTGAGGCTCCTCCTCAAGAGTCGACTCTTACTCCTTCATAAGTATATTTGGTTAGCATGATTATTTTTCGTTCTTGATTTTGTAGCACCATTGTATCTCTGATGCTCTTTCTTTGCTTTTTATAGCCACCTGCGTCCAAGGTTCCTCCTGTTGATCCGGCCACTGCTGCCACCATAGAGCATCTTCTGCGGGAGCGTGTTGAGCTGGTATGTCTTCGTTGTCCATGCTCCTTGTCTTGTTATGCATATGCATTTTCTTAGACTTCGAGTTGTACAGCTATGTGAGCTGGAGCAGTCACGCATAGAGGTGCAGCGCGCTCAGGTCCGCGAGGAGAGCCGTGAGGTTCCTGCTAAAATCTCAGAGTGTCATATGCAGGAGGTGACCATGGACCTCATGGTTGAGCGGAGGACCCGGTCAGCAGAACTGGAGAGTGCCTGTGCCATAGTTCATGTTGAGATGTAGCTGACGATCGAGCTTTTGTAGCTCGAGCAGGGTAGGAGGGAGAGTGTGAGAGATGATTGATCATCTCCCATGGTCGGGATCGAGGGCTAGTGGCTCACTGGAAGAGATTCGTCAAGGGCTTCGTGAGCGCATGAGGGCCTCGGCTTAGGTAGACTCGGCCCTAGGGCCTATGCTTGCCTTTAGTCCTCTACATTCGCATTCTCGGCGGGTCTCTAGCTAGGCAAGCGAGGGAGGTTCTGTTGTTAGGCCTTCTCCTCGTAGGGAATGTTTGACTCTTGGTGTTGGGATTGAGTTGTCGGGGGGTTAGACCCCAGACCCAGGGGCCAAGGATATGGGAGATGAGAGCGAGCATTCCTCGCTGAGGCAGTGGAGGGAGTAGGGAATTTTTTATTGTTTTTTTTCGTTGTATATACAGGGGGTATGCCCCTGGTGACAGATGTAAAAGAGATTTTTATATATATAGAAAAAGATTTTTGGTTTAGATGTGCCTGTCTTCTCTTCCTTTTCTTTTTAACTTTTATATTTCAATCGTCTTACTTTTGGTACTGTCACCTGTTATTGGGATTTAGATTCTCCTTGAGTTGGCCTAATAATAGTTGAAGGTTGATCTGCATCTATACATGAGAGCAAAGTTGTTAGTAATTTTTATTCTCCCCCTTGCTGATTTTCAAGGGGGGAGGCGTCTCAAACCCGGATTTGGTAGGAAAAGATGTATATTTTTGTTTCTTTTTTTATTCTTTTTTTTTTACTATCACAAAGAAAAGGAAAATAGTGCAACCAGAAAAGCAAATAACTAAAAGAAAATTCTAAAACTAAAAAAAATGCCCCAGTGTAGGAGTGTAGTAGAATCGACAGTGTTGTATCTTTGGTAATATTCCTCGGGTGGTAACTTCATCATTCTACGTCTTCTTTATGGGCAAGCAGGAGCCTTTAATGTGATTCTTCCTCTGGAAAAAACAAAATTGCGCTAGTGTCGAGGTGCAATGATGGAGCTTCTTTGTGTTTTCGATAAGTACTTTGGGCCTATAGGGGGCCATGTGTATTTGGTGAGTTGGTTTTGAAGAAAAGCCTGTTGAAGCTGTCATCGAACCAGGGTGATTGTCTAATCATATCAGCCATATATTGGGGATCTACCTATGATATTGGTCATCCTCTCTCGTGGTCATCATTATGGAGAGTGTGCAGTAAGTATAATAGGTGATTGTATCAGTCATCATTCATTGATTTTCGATTTCATTTCTAGGAATATCCCAAGAGGCATTCGACTCATTGTCCAAAAATAAAAATTAAGGGTGAAAGAGAGGTAAGGCTCAGTGATGTGGGGGAGTAGCTTGTATCTGACCATTTCTAAAAGAGATGAGTAACAGTCCTTTTCTCAGAGTGGGTATGGGGTGCCATGATTGAGCTCTCTGTCATGTTTCGGTACCATCAAAGTCTCACATTCTATGGTTAGCAGGAGCTTGTCCTCCTCTCGCCACCTAGCGACGACATCTAGTAGTATCAGGACATCAGGGATGCCATCGCAACTTGCTTATACATTTCTAGTAGAGTTACCAGAGATGTCCTCACGGCCTGCTTATGCTTCCTTGAGCTCTTTGACTGATTCATTCGTCGTATTTCTCTCACTCAATTTTTTTGTATATGCATATGTATTTCCTTTTTCCAACAGCAACCTGCTAATACAAGAATGGTGAGTTTTGATTGAGCCTAGTATCTTCATTTTTTTGCTCTCTAACATCTCCTCTAATGGCAGGAAGGGGATGAGAATCAGATGTTACTTACGCTTTTGAAAGAGGTCAGGTATATCACTAGTCTTTTGATCAAATTGCCTGAATAAGAAGGTAGGCAATAAATTGAAAGTCTTAAGGGTATTTCGAGAATTGAAAATGTACAACGAATGAATGAGTCGTGACAACTACGGGGGTGTTGGATATGGGATGTGATGATCACAGGGTTAAGGGTAGTATTTTCTAAGGTACATGGCGTTCCAAGGACTGGAGAGTTCTTCCCCATCCTGGTTCACCAGCTTGCATGCATTCCCTAGATATGCGGCTACTATAACATATGTACCCTCCCAGTTCGGTTTAAGTTTTCCCTTTTGATGGGCATGTTTGGAGGGCATGATTTTCTTCAAGACTAATTCTCTAATAGTGAAAGTTCGCTCGAGGACTTTCTTATCGTAACCCCTGACCACTCTCCTTTGATATACCTGAGTGTGATCAGTTGCCCTTAGACGCGTCTCATCAAGTTGCTCTAGTTTAGTGAGCAGAGAAATTCTCCTTTCATCTAAGGATAGCTCATCATGGAGTTGAATTCATAAGGATGGTATATGTATCTCATAAGATAGGACTGCTTCCATCCCGTATGTGAGGAGGTAAGGAGTTTGACTAGTGGCCATGCGAATAGAAGTCCTATAGGCCCAGAGTGCTTCTAGTAGTCGTTCAGGTCAGTCGACTCCGTTGCTTGTCTCCACTGTTCATTTTAGAATTTGAATCAGCATTTTATTCATAGCTTTTGCTTGTCCATGTCCCTGAGGGTAGAATGGTGATGAGTGGTTAGGTCGATGCTGAATTTGTTACATAGCTTCTTCATCTTCTCTGTGATGAACCGTGATCTATTGTCGGTGACGAACATCCTGGGTACTCCAAACCAGGTGATGATGTTCTGAATGATAAACCTCATGAGTGTCGAAGCGATTATTCTAACGTAGGATTCAGCTTCTATCCATTTGGTGTAGTATTCGATTGTAGTGAGTATGAATACGTGTTTGTGAGTGTTCCCAACTGTGTCCGTAAAGGGTCCAATGATATCAAAGGCCCACATCGAGAATAGCCACGATGAGGTTTTAGGGTTAAATGAAATTGATGGAGCTTTGATAAGCATGGTGTGTTCTTGGCATTGTCTGCAGCATTGGACGTAGAGGTGATAATCTCTTATAATTGTCAGCCAGAAGTAACCTTGTCGTATGATCTAATTTCCGAGTCTCTGTCTACCAGCGTGAGCGCCGTAGGCATTGGCATGTGCTTCTTGGAAGATGTATTATCACTCGGTTGTCGTGACGCATCGCAGTAGTACTCCTTTGGTGAAGGGCTCTTTATATAGGGTTTCTCCAAGTATGCAAAATCTCGCACATCGATTCCTTATAGTTTTCCATTTGATCTTTGTAGCATAAGGGGAGATACGTTGATGCTTTAGGAAATTCCAGATATCGAAGTACCATGGTTGCCCATCGTCGGTTGGCGATTTTTTGAATCTGAATGTGGTGACAGTGGCTTCTTTATCCATGGAAGTGATTGGGGCAGGCTTCCCTTCATTCATGTGAGCTTCTGGTGTAATTGGTAGCTCCGATTTCCCTTGCCACGTGACTTCGTGTGCTGGCGTTGTCAACCTCTCTATGAAAAAGAATTTTGTATTTTGTCTAAATATATGACTGAGGCAAGTGTGGAAAGAGAATCCGTGAGCTCATTCTCTAATCTAGGAATGTGCGTGAAAGAGATTCTTTCGAATTTCTTTATTAAGAACTGAGTTGTCTCCAGGTAGGCCATCAGTCGTCTTTCCTTGGTTTTCCACTCCCTGATAACTTGCGATATCACAAGTTTGGAGTCGCCGATTGTCTTCAACTGCTTGAATCCTAGTTGTTGCGCTGCTTGTAGTCCGACGATTAAAGCTTCATATTTTGCAACGTTATTACTGACTGGAATGTCGAGTTGGAATGCTTTTGGTATGACAACTCCTTCTAGGCTTAGTAGGACTATCTCGATACCATTCCCTTTATGGTTAAGAGCACCGTCGAAGTAGAGAGTCCATGAGGTTTTATCAAGCTCTTCATTGTGAATTGAGAGCAGGTCTTCATCAGGGAAGTCTACTTGCACAAGCTCGTCGTCTGGGAAAGGTAAGTCGGTGAGGCAATCAACGATCACTTGGCCTTTGACAAATTTCTGTGTGACATAGGTGATGTCGAATTCTTGTAGTAATATGTGCCATCGGGCGATCTTCCTGGAGGTAGTGGGCTTCTCGAAGATGTACTTTGATCAGTCACATAATTTACAATTTTATCACCCTTAACTTAGTGATGCTAGGACTTAGTTTGCTACTAACAAGTTAACGATGTACAGATACTAAGGAAAAATAGTAAAAGAGAGCCAAAGTGTTAAGATTCATCAAAATGAACTCAAAAGGCAGTAAGAAAGATGATTGAGCGAAAAAGATGATTTCCCGCCTACTAAGAGCCAGAAAATCATAATTTACGATTCTATAAAAGAGATAAAAAGGAGAAAAGCGAAAAATTGTAATTCAGAGAATTGTCCAAATAAGAAACTGTAAAAGATAGAAAATCGTGATTTGCGATTAACCAGAAAAGAAGCTTTCCTACTATTGTTGTTGTTGTTGATCACGTGAATGAAGATTATAATCGCCAGGAATAGAATTAGAAGATGTTTGAAATTACAAGTTTGGTGAATCACGGTTCTGAGAAGATTGATGAAGATAAGCTTTAGGAAATCTCGGTTGCTAAAATAAAGGAGAACAATCCAGAAGCACATCTATAATTGAAAGAAAGGAAGAATAAAATTAGGAATTAGAGTTATATTGGGAATCTTTTATTTTAGTAGTTTCTTTTATTAGAATTAGAAGTCTTTGTAAACTGACTCCTTATGATCTATAAATAAGAGAGCCTGATGTTGGAATAAGCATCGAAGAATTTTAGCATCAATTGGCAACTGAGGTTGGATTTTCTTCCGATCAGTAGTGTAAAATAGTTAGAATAGATTAGATATCAGAGGTTTCTCAAGAGCAATTGACGACTGCTATTGGGTGCTAAAGATTAGTGTAGATATCCTAGTTTCTCAGAAGCAATTGATGACTACGGCTGAGGGGTGAAAGCTATATTTATTTGCTTTGTAGTTTAGATTTTATTTGCTTTATTTACATGCTTTATAAACATCTTCATGTTTTGATTTGAATTAACGACTCAGGTTGAAATTTGCATATTTGTGTAACGGTTTTTACCTTTCCATCTTTAATTTTCTAGAGTTTGATTGACGCCCAGATTTTAAGTGATTGTTGATTAGATTAAATCTGTGCTAAGGAATTTTAGTTTTTGATTGATGCCTAAATTCTAGAAAACTACAATACGGTATAATGGTACTATTTATTTTTATAAATATCCGATGGCTGAGGATTGGGATTGACGACCTCAATCTGAAGGAGAATTAGGATTTATTTTCTGCTCTTTAGATTAAGAAATCATTCTTTTATTCATATTTCTCAAGTAGTTTAAAACTTTAAAAGATAAATGTAAACTTTAAATTAGAAATAAGTATATATATATATATATAGAGGATAAACTTTTTCATGGGAACGATCCTATACTAGCTCTACAATTTCTATTGTGCGCTTGCAATAGGTTAAAACTTAATTACACATACATAGTAAGCCGATCAAGTTTTTGGTGCCATTGCCGGGGAAGTTTTGTCTTTATCTTTTTATATATATTTTTGTTTTAAAAATAAATATTTATCTTTCTCTTTTTTATATTTTTTATATTTTAACTTTCTTTGATCACTTCTTAAGCTTTCGTAGGTTTATTCGGAGCAACGAATAAGAACTGCAACATTCTTGCTGGCCACAGAGACTAGAAGCTTAGATTTGTTTCTCTCCCTGCTTTCTAGAATAAAAATTAGATAAAATTAAAATTTAAATAGATATTTATAATAACGATTTTTAGCAACCCTGTTGTGATTTCAGTATGGTAGGAAGAAACCGATCTATGGCTAAAACCATGGGGGACTACTATGCATGGACACCTCTTACACGTCCCCCATGTATCCAAATACACCCCAAGCCGATAATAGGACTTTTAAAATTACACCCAATATACTTCAAACACTTCTGACTTTTCATGGGCTAATAGATGAAGACTCCTATTTGCATTTAAATAAATTTGTAAGAATATGCACTCTCATTCGAATTGAAAACTTGACAAAAGAGTCCACTCGACTGTGGTTATTCGCATATTCCCTTAGAGATGAAGCAAAGCAGTGGATAAACTCTCTGCCCTATAATTCGATCCCTAATTGGGAAGGGTTGGAACGCATGTTCCTCATAAAATTCTTTCCAATCAGTAGAACGAATAAAATCCGGCATCTGATCATAATGTTCCTACAATTTCCGAATGAATCTCTTCTAGAATGTTGGAACCGTCTGTTATGGAATTCTAGTGTGCTGATTTATGGTGTAAAAATCAAGAGGAACAGAGATGGATTCAGCACAACTAAAATATCCTAGGCCTGCAAGATATAGGGTCCTTTGTAGCAAGCTTTAAAAGAATGGTGAGTAAGGGAATGTCCATAGGGAGATTGTTTAGAAATAGGATAAATCTTCAGATCTATAAGAGATCTGACACCCTAGTTATGTCTACTTTAGTTAAAGAACAAGGGAGAGTTTTGAAATAAGTTGTCACTTAAACTAAACTACAAATAAAATACAAATTGTTTTGGATCGAATCTGAAGCTTCAAATCTTGCAGATGAAAGGTTTAAAAACTCAGAAAATGGAGAAGAGCAGCTTGGAGATTGTTTTCACTCTAATCAGGTTGAGCTAAGTATGTCACAAGGGTTCAAAAGCACATAAGTCCCTCAGCTGGCCACAGGCACTGTCCGCAAGCACAGCTGCAGGGCAAAACTTCCACTCCAAATCACAGGATTCACCTGGCCTTAAGGATATGATCTATTCACTTTGATAGTCACAGACCATCCTATAGGCTTTATCGAATCTATGGATTGCAGTAGATAAATCCAATTGAGGCTTGAGCTCAGATTTATCTTAAGGTTATGATTTATCTACTTTAATGGTCACAGACCATCCTAGAGATCTCCTATAGAGCCAGGGCCTCAATTAGAACAATTAAAACCACTACAGATGCTGCAATTTCCAGGTCACAAACACAGGAAATTACAGGGATATCAGATCCAGGGAATTCAGGTGATATCCAAAAGGTCTACCAGTTAAGTGGGTGAGCTGATCAAGCAACTCCTCTACACAAATCCGATCGAGCACCAAGAGGAATCAAAAGAGCTTTAGATCTAATTAAAACATTAAAAACAACATTTACATTGCAAACTAGGTCACTCTTAAAATGGAATGCTCTCAGATCTGTAGTCTATGCAACAATTAACCCCAGCAACACTCTTAAATTCACCCAATTACAGATCTAACTCACTCCTCGCTGCTCCAAGGGGTTTAGCCAACCATGGTTGGGCTAAAGGAGGGAAAAGGGAATCTCGCTACAGGCTCTGGTCTCTGGAAAATTGCTCAGAAATTCGATCCCCCCAATGGCAATTGGGGGTTCCATTATATAGCTTTCCTTCTCTGTTTTTCCCGCCAAAGATCCCTTCTAGAAGGTTGTCAGAATTTGTTAGAGTTCTATTAAATCACATGGGTCAGTTAGGATTTCCTAGGGCATCTTCTAGAACGTCGCGTCGGTCACCAAAGTTCCTCAGTTTGCGTGCAACAGGTCACCAAGTCTCAGCATGTGCATAGCATGGTTTCTGAGAAGTTCAACACACGATTTCGACAGGTTGAAGGGGCTTCTGACAGGTTGAAAGTAAGCTTGTAATTCCTTTCGATAGGTTCCTTGGTCTCTTTGATAGGATCTGATAGGTTGAGTTTAACTTCACTGTGCTTGATCTGGGGCTTTTGACAGGTTGGAAGAGTGATTCGACAGGTTGAATATTTTCATTTTGTTGCTTCGATCAGATGACCTTTGTTCCTATCGAAAGGTTCAGATCAATCTGCGATAGGTGTTGTCTCAGCATTTCTATTTTGATAGGTTCAGTGAACCATTCGATAGGTTCAATGAACCTTCTGATAGGTCTCCTCTTTCCAATTCTCTTTCTCTTTCACCTGCTCGATAGGGTCTTCGATCCTGTCGAACTCTTCACTTCTGCATGAATTCTTCCTTTTGCTGCTTTCTGATCCTGTCGAGCCCTTCAGGTGACTAATCGATAGGATGTTATGAACCTATTCTCGCTTCCTTCACCTTATTCAGTTGCTGGGTCTGCATGATGCTGAGAGCTAACTTCTTTGTAGGCATTTTTAAGTGGTTTGCTGCATTATTACCAGATTTTCCTGCTAGCTACAAAATGCACTCAACAGAGGCTTATTAGTGTGCTTGCAGGTCCGTGAAAGGTCAGGTTAAAGGGTGCAAAGTGGCATTTTTCACCACTTAACACACCCCCAAACCTAAGCTCTACTAGTCCCTGAGCAAAGGAGAATTCAAAAGAAAAATAAAATGCCACTTTCGTAGGGAGGACGGATGCATTTAGCACATGCACCAAGCCTTTTAAACCCCTAGGTGATCCCTAGTGGAGTAGTGAAATCTCCTGAGGGTTTTCAGTGAAGGTACCCACAAACTTCTCCAATATAACTTAGCTAATAGTAGTGCAGCATGTTAAAGAAGAATTGTAGCAAATCAAATAAATTCAAATCATGTCCATCCATTAAGGGAATTTCATATTTCCATTTGGGCATGTGAAAGTCTACTGAAATCTCTTCATTATCACTCAGTTAGTATCCAAGAACTCCTTCTGGAAGATCATGCAGAACTCTCCGTCAGTTTGAGGATCCTTCTCAAATACTTCCCCCATCAACTGGATTTCAGACTCAAATCTCACCAGGGCTGTTCACTCATTAGTACAAAGAAGAGGGGTAAACCATATCACTCAGCTCAAGAGCAATTACAGCCCCCAAATAGGACTGCAAGCAAGAGCATAGGCATTGCTCTAATTTATGATGTTTTCTAATTCTTTGCACCATAGATCAAACAATTCCTCATCTCCACATGACAGCTCAATCCATTTTGGATCAGTAAGGACTTTTTATTGGGTAGTAATGTGGCTTATGGGTGAGGTTTATAAAGAATAAGAAGGGTGGAATAGGATCCAAACTTTAAGAAATCAGAAAAGTAAAGAGGTGATTTGCAACTCAATCTTTTTCATGTCAACACAATTTCATATACTTCTTGAATTTTCAGAGCTAAAGTAGCTTTCTTTTTCTCTTTCTTTCAATCTTTCAATGAAATGACTTCTCTTACTCCTTCCTTTGTTTTTTCTTTTCTTTTTTTTTTATTTTTATTTTTTATGGGCTGGAATGCCACAACACCATCGACTGTATTTCTTCTTTTTCAACCAAACATCGAACTTTACTCCTCTAACCTCACTTCTCCTTCTTTTTCTTGATTTCTCAGATTGAGGGTGAACTGAAATAGGTCAAGGGGTTCTGGGTTTGAGTTTTCTAGTTTTCATCAAAGAAAATTGGGATTTTCAGGGCCCAAATGGTGTATATCAAGGGCAGTTTACAGGTGGGGAAATTTTAGGCTCAACCTATCCAAGGGATGGCCTTACTTCATGTCCTCAATGTCATGAATGCTGTCAAGTTGTTTCAACTTGGATTTGCCTAACTTCTAGTTATTAAAGATAGATCCCATCAGTCCTTAGAGCAGAAAAAAATTGCCAAGACACTCCTCAAAGAAAAATTTTAGGCCCAATTCTCACAGGGTATGGCCTTCCATCAAATTTCTGGAGAGTATCTTCACAGTTTCTTCTTGTTTCTGGTTTATCACACATTACAGGCTTCCTGCAAAAATTCTTGACATATTATTCATGAAGAATATTAAAATTTCAGCTTGTTTCAGATGTAAATGGTTTTATAGGTTTCCTTAAGAACAAATAGGAGATGAATTCATTATTTTTCTGATTATTCCTTTTTAACTTTGCTGTACTACAATTAACTAGTTTATTGGCATACATGTCACACCCCCAAACCTAAACTAAACAGTGTCCTCACTGTTTTGAGACAATGCATGCAAGAGGGAGACAAATGAAAACGAAATATGACAAAAGAAAATTTTTTATAGAATATCACAACAAAAATGTCTAATATATACAAGAGATAAACAAAGAAAAAAAAATAGGGCCATAGTTGTAAACAACCAGCTGTCAGCTACCGACTAGATGCAGGGGCTTTGCCCTTGGATTTGGATTGCTTAGGATGCTTAGCGTGTACCTCCTCAGACTGGGCAACAGGCTTTTTGCCTTTAGGAGCAATAGTAGGTGGAGGATCAGAATCTGAATCGGAAGGGAAAAGTTCTATGGGGTCCAGTCTTAGAGCCGCAGCAGCCTGTCGTCTTTGATCCCTAGTGAGGAGGGTTACATGGGGATCAGTTTGAGAGGAGGACCTGGGGGGAGCAGCTTCCTCAGATGGGGTAGCAGGTTGTTTCCCTTTTTTTATAGCAGCAGCAGCATATCTCTTGGTGGTGGTGGTTCTTTTGGAGTAAGTCCGCTTTCGTTTGGGAGGGATAGGTTTGTCAGGTGGAGGTACATCTGCAGAAGAGGGGGGTGGAATCTCGACAGATTGGGTGGGAGGGGCATGCGAGGTTGGAGGTGAGGGGAGGGCGTGCGAGGGAGCAACATCCACAAGGGGAGTTGTCGAAGGAGTAGTAGTAGGGGGGGGCATGGGGGTGGGGGGTTAGGTTCAGCAGGAGGTGTTGTAGCAAGAGGGGTAGGGTACATTCTTGGAGGATTTAGGGGAAGATGCAATTGATTTCCGGCGTATGCTGGCTAGAGTTTCCTCAGGCTCATTCATTGTAATCTCATAGAGTAATTTCTTACCAGCTTGGAATAGGAAGGCTTAGAAAGACGACAGAGTGATAGTATGAAGGTAACTCACCACCAGGTACCTAGGGTTGCACAAAGCTAGCGATGCACCTTTCCAATTTCTCTAAAATTAGGAGCAAAATGCTCCTTTACGTAGGCTGAATGTATTGATAAGATGGCACACTAAATGGCAAAAGATTCCATGGGGATTTAGTAGAGAAAGAGGGAGGCGAAAAATGGGGAAGGAAACTAGGGTTTTTTTAGCGGGAAGGAGTGGAGCACAAATGACCTATTGACAGGTATATAAAGGTACAAATGTGATTTCGAGAGGATAACTGAATGGTTTTGATAGGTCGAGGCGTCCTATCGAAAGCTTAGACAATAAAGCTTTCAAAAGGGATGATTTTTGAGGATTTCGATAGGTGAGACCATCCTTTCGATCGGTTTAAACGGCAGAGACAACATCATTTCGATAGGTGTCCGATATGTACTCAGTACCTATCGAAATCTATGTTTGCCCTTATTTAACCTATCGAGCAATTGGTTTTACCTGTCGAAAACTCAAGTTCCTATCGAAACCAGTAGGTATCCTGTCGAAATCAACATGACACCTAATGAAATGTGGATTAGGCCTATCGAAAGTCTCAAAACCCAGATAAAACTTTTCTTGTGGGCACCCTTAGCTTCAGCACTAATCAGGCTCAGTTGCTGTGCGGCCCTATGATTGGATTCTTATGTGGATGAGCACCCCTTATCTTATGGCAGCTGGCAATTTTGAAAATTTGATTCACTAGAGAACATGGCATATTTATTTCAAAAGAATGCTACTTGAAATGCAATTTTAAAGAAAAAACAAAAAAAAATAGAATATGGTACATATGATATATACTCAACTGCGGGTACTAATCTGGAGGATCTGGAAGGTTGACGGCCTCTTCATGTTCCTTGAACTTTTCATCCTTCTTAGATCCATTCTTCAGCAATTGTTCAACCCCTGATTTCCATTTTATCTCTATGGTCCAATCATTGTTTTGCAACAGCTATTGAGGATTATCATGCAAAGCCTCCTCCAGCCCCGCAATGAAAAAACAGGTTTCGTCAGAAGGGGGTTGAGAGCTGGTGTTGTACACATGCATTTTTACTTTCATGTTGCCAAAGGAGACCTCCATGATTCCAGATCGGGATTGAATGCAGGCATTTGTAGTGGCCAAGAAGGGCCTGCCCAGAATCACAGGGATGGAGGAATTACCTTTACTTGGCTCCATATCTAACACCACAAAGTCAGCAAGATAAAAGAAATTTTCCACACCCACCAAGACATCTTCAATGACTCCCACAGGTTTCCTTTCAGACCTGTCAGCCAGTTGTAAGACTACAGGTGTGGGCTTCAAGTCTCGCAGGCCCAGTTTTTCATAGATTGCATAGGGCAGCAAGTTCACACTGGCTCCTAAGTCTAACAGGGCCTTCTCAATTTTATGATCCCTAATGATGCAGGGGATAGTGGGCACTCCAGGGTCTTGAAGTTTGGTGGGGGTTGCAATGGATAGAATGTGTTTACCTTTTCTGCTGAAAAGACTTTCTTGGACAAGTATGTCCTAGACTGTCTTTTATGGTTGCATAACTCCTTCAAAAATTTGGCGTAGGCTCGTACTTGTTTAATGGCATCCAGTAAAGGCAGATTAATCTTTACTTGCTTGAAAGTCTCCATCATTTCCTCAATTTTGGTTGCTCCTTCACTTGCAGCCTTAGCCAATGGGGCTTCTTTCTTTCTGATTTTTTCTTTTTCATGAGGATCCATGTCATCCTCTTTATTGACACTGGTTTGTTCCTGCAGATCAACCACTGGTGACCTCTGTTGTGTTCTTGGAAAACTCCTTCCATTATCTTCCTTCAGACTTTTCACAGGCTCATAGCCCACTTGATTATCTACTAGCCTACCACTTCTCAAAGTTGTAACAGATTTGGCTTCCTCATATGTGGAGGAAACTTCACCCACTACAAACTGTCTTCGTTGATTATCTTGTGGCTGGCTAGGTAACCTTCCTCCTTCTCTCCTAGTCAGAGCATCAGAAAACTGACCAAGCTGGTCCTCTATCTTTTTGATGCTCTGGTTGTGAGAATGCACAGTTTGGGTCAAGGTGTTCAAGTTCTATAATGAAGATAGAACTTGTTCCTCAAAAGAAGGTGTTCTCACAGCTAATGTAGGTGCAGCTTGCTGCACAGGAGGAGCTGCAGGTTGGGCCATGGTTTGCTGATATTGAGGTCTTGGGACATAACCATCTCGATAGGGCTAAGCATTTCTCAGACGGCATGGGTCATTGGGGCTCACATCCATCTTGTCTCCACCTCAAATTGGGGTGGTTTCTCCATTGATACCCAGTAGCAGGCTGCTACCCATAGGTTTGAATTGCAGCCACTAGCTCTGTTATGAACTCAGGAAATTGGGCAGCTGAGGGGCATTCATCTAAGGAGTGAGCAGGAGACTGGCATATAGCACATGCTTCCTCTATTCTAGCAGCCACGAGTGGCTGCATTGCTCCCATGAGCTTGTCAAACTTCAGAGTTAAGCTGTCCACTGTCCTTTCCAACTCACTTGGCACATTCACTTCATATATCTTTCCTCTTGAGGTGTTCTCTTTCATCAGTTTAGATGGTTCTAAATCTCTTGCCAAGGTTTCCCTTTGCATAGAGTTCTCACTGATGATGTCAAAGAGCTCCCATGCCCCCTCAGCAGTTTTATGAAGATAAGTGCCTCCACAAGAGGCATCTATCATGTCCCTGATTTTTGAATCAATTCCCTGGTAAAAGCTTTGAACCAGTTGCCATTCAGAGATTTGATGGTGGGGGAATTTCTTGAGGAGTTCTTTGAATCTCTCACAGGACTGATGAAAATCTTTAGTTGGATCTTGGGTAAAAGAAATAATACCCTTCCTCAACTGACTGGTCTTTGACATAGGAAAGAATTTGGCCAAAAACTGACATTGGAGATCACTCAGATCAGATGTTAGGTGGAAGCAGATAACTGTGTTCGCTCTGTCCTTCAATGAAAAAGGAAAGAGTCTCATCCAGGTGGCCTCCTTCCCCAAACCTGTGATGTTGAAGGTGGTGCACAGTCCTAAGAATTCATCTATATGCTTATAGGGATCTTCCTTGGTCAGGCCATGAAATGAAGGCAACATTTGAATGATGGACGATTTAATCTCATAATTTTCTTGAGCAGCAGGGAACTGAATGCAGAAGGGGAAATTGTAGACCCCTGGTGCATTGAATTCCTTGAGAGTTCGAGGCTACGGTTGCTCACCCATTTCGACAGCTTCAAATTCAACAGTTGTGGATGTAGTTTGTCTGGTTCTGAGAAGTCTTTCAACCTCTGTATTTAGTGGAATAATCTCTGGTTGAAGAGTTCTCCTACCAAACATACAACTCCCACAACGGAAATCAGAGTAAAATTTCACACAACAAATAGGAACACACAATTGATTAACTAATCTAAAAAAAATCAACAGATCTAAAAATAAATGGGGGAGAAGAGATGCAAACTATAGAGCAGCCTTCAGCATAGCTCTCCTCTCGTTCTGTACTTAGATCTGCTAAAATGGACACAAAGAGTACTAGAAAATAGCAAAACTCACAAATGCAGTTAGTAAATTCAGACAAAAACTACAAATCTATGATAAAAAACTTAGATCTATCAATTTCTAATCTACCTCCCCGGCAGCGGCGCGAAAAACTTGTTGTGGAATTCTAGTGTGCTGATTTATGGTGTAAAAATGAAGAGGAACAGAGATGGATTCAGCACAGCTAAAATATCCTAGGCTTGCAAGATACAGGGTCCTTTATAGCAAGCTTTAAAAGAATGGTGAGTAAGGGAATGTCCACAGGGAGGTTGTTTAGAAATAGGATAAATCTTCATATCTATAAGAGATCTGACACCCTAGTTATGTCTACTTTAGGTAAAGAACAGGTGAGAGTTTTGAAATGAGTTGTCACTTAAACTAAACTACAAATAAAATGCAAATTATTTTGGATCGAATCTGGAGCTTCAGATCTTGCAGATGAAAGGTTTAAAAACTCAGAAAATGGAGAAGAGCAGCTTGGAGATTGTTTTCACTATAATCAGGTTGAGCTAAGCATGTCACAGGGGTTCAAAAGCACATAAGTCCCTCAGCTGGCCACAGGCACTGTCCGCAAACACAGCTGCAGGGCAAAACTTCCACTCCAAATCACAGGATCCACCTGGCCTTAAGGCGATGATCTATCCACTTTAATGGTCATGGACCATCCTATAGGCTTTATTGAATCCATGGATTGCAGTAGATAAATCTAATTGAGGCCTGAGCTTAGATTTACCTTAAGGTTATGATCTGTCCACTTTAATGATCACAGACCATCCTAGAGATCTCCTACAGAGCCAGGGCCTCAATTAGAACAATTAAAACCACTACAGATGCTACAATTTCTAGGTCACAGACATAAGAAATTATAGGGATATCAGATCCAGGGAATTCAGATGATATCCAAAAGGTCTACCAGTTAAGTGGGTGAGCTGATCAAGCAACTCCTCTACACAAATCCGATCGAGCACCAAGAGGAATCAAAAGAGCTTTAGATCTAATTAAAATATTAAAAACAACATTTACATTGCAAACTTGGTCACTCTTAAAATGGAATGCTCTCAGATCTGTAGTCTATGCAACAATTAACCCCAACAACACTCTTAAACTCACCCAATTACAGATCTAACTCACTCCTCGCTGCTCCAAGGGGTTTAGCCAACCATGGTTGGGCTAAAGGAGGGAAAAGGGAATCTCACTACAAGCTTTGGTCTATGAAAAATTGCTCAGAAATTCGATCCCCCCCAATGGCAATTGGGGGTTCCATTATATAGCTTTCCTTCTCTATTTTTCCCGCCAAAGATCCCTTCTAGAAGGTTGTCAGAATTTGTTAGAGTTTTGTTAAAGCACATGGGTCAGTTAGGGTTTCCTAGGGCATCTTCTCAAACGTCATGCCGGTCACTAAAGTGCCTCGGTTTGCATGCAACAGGTCACCAAGTCTCAGCATGTGCATAGCATGGTTTCTGAGAAGTTCAGCACACGATTTCGACAGGTTGAAAGTAAGCTTGTAATTCCTTTCGATAGGTTCCTTGGTCTCTTCGATAGGATCCGATAGGTTGAGTTTAGCTTCACTGCACTTGATCTGGGGCTCTCAACAGGTTGGAAGAGTGATTCGACAGGTTGAATATTTTCATTATGTCGCTTGGATCGAATGACCTTTGTTCCTATCGAAAAGTTCAGATCAATCTGCGATAGGTGTTGTCTCAGCATTTCTATTTCCATAGGTCTCCTCTTTCCCTCAGCTAGCTTTCGATAGGTTGAATTCTCTTTCTCTTTCAACTGCTCGATAGGGTCTTCGATCCTGTCGAACTCTTCACTTCTGCACGAATTCTTCCTTTTACTACTTTCTGATCCTGTCGAACCCTTCAGGTGACTAATCGATAGGAAGTTATCAACCTATTCTTGCTTCCTTCACCTTATTCTGTTGCTGGGTCTGCATGATGCTGAGAGCTGAATTCTTTGTGGGCATTTTTAAGTGGTTTGCTGTATTATTACCAGATTTTCCTCTAGCTACAAAATGCACTCAACAAAGGCTTTTTAGTGTGCTTGCAGGTCCATGAAAGGTCAGGTTAAAGGGTGCAAAGTGGCATTTTTCACCACTTAACACAGTCTCAAGGATCTTTTGCACAAGTGTCCTCACCATGGGATTACGTGCTGACACTTAGTGCTCATTTTTTATGAAAGTCTTAACAATGCAAACTGGCATAGGATTGATGTAGCCAGTGGTGGTATGTTTTGAAATTTGACAGCAGGAGAAGCTTGGGAACTCTTTGATACCTTTAGCGAGGAACCGGTGCAAAATCACGCATTAGGTGAGATTGATTCGGAGACTTTAACAAGTGTACTTCCTAAGCAAGGGAGATTATATAAATTAAAGTCAATGATGAAAGGTTTTCTGGGACTAAGATTTTGGAAAACAAAAATTCAATCTCTGGGGGGTACAAAATCTCACCCAACATCTTATGGTCCTAACCATGCCCTAACTCACTCAGTCTCCCAATCTTCACTTGTTCCTTCTTACCCCATAGGAGCCCAATACCACACTGCGGATGAGGATGCGTTGTTGCAAATAGCAGACAGTTGGGTGCAACATAGCCACATCCAAACAAAGTTACTCAATCACCTGTGACAATCTATTAAAATGTTAGAAACTCAAATTGAGGAGCTAACCCTTTTGGGAGGAGAGAGTAACATACTACCTTCACATGCAGTTGGTAATCTAGAGGATTTATATCTATGGGAGGCACATCAACTCCCTATGTTTTTAATTAATTCCCTCTAGAACCTATCGAGCTACCGACTCACCCATAGCAAAACATCTGTAATATATATATATATATATATAATATTAGAAAAAGAGTATTCTACGATCTACCATATGTAAAAGTCTAGTCAATCGTAAAAGTCTCTTTTAGGTCATAATCACTTAAAAGCGTATGGAGTACGATTTCTGGTAATTTATAGAGTCAAGTCGTATCAAGTACGATTTGAAGCGTCAATAAGTCTCACTTTCGTTCTATAAAATTGTAAACGACAATTCTAGGGAACAGGCAGTTCTAGTGAGCGATGTT
Source organism: Chloranthus sessilifolius (assembly GCA_021018995.1). Classification (NCBI taxonomy): domain Eukaryota; kingdom Viridiplantae; phylum Streptophyta; class Magnoliopsida; order Chloranthales; family Chloranthaceae; genus Chloranthus; species Chloranthus sessilifolius. Next base: position 36,211,451 of record CM037592.1, on the reverse strand, counting down.
ATTGGTTAGATTGGAATTCAAACCCACTAAATTCATAAGGGAAACAAACAAAGTTTGCATTCAAGACTACCACTTCCCAACTACCCTAACCTAGAGACCTACACATTGATATTTATTTTGAAGTGACGGTTCAAAACAAAGCCTATTCCCTATAAATCCATACCCATCCATAAACCAATTCATCTCTTTCATCTTCCATTCCCATACCTAAAATCCCCATGACGAAAGAGCATAATCAGAACGATTTCAGTAAACAACTTGATAAAAATCTCGAAATACAAAGAGCTGAGCTCCTGACTGTAGAAAAGAAAGTAGAAAATCTGAAGCACCAACAACTTACTCAAGATGTTGAATCGTCCACTGAAACTACCTTTAATCCTAAACCTATCCCAAATCTAAAAACATATACTTGGAACCCAGCTTCCCCCCTTCTTAACCTTTATACCATTTCAACCCACCCAGAAAGCGTGATCCTTTATAATAAGGATGGGTTGTATTTTCCAGTATCATTTCTCATCCCATCCTTGATCTCCTCATCACCCCTCTCCATTGCTTATCTTCTCCCTTCGTTTGCACTACATTCCCTTCACAAAATTTTCACAAGGGAGCAGTATAGGTGACGAGTGATCTGGAGATGTATTCACTTCCTCACTCTTCAAAGCACTCCCCGTATGGCATTGCATTTCTTCTTAGGAAGGAATGTGAGGTGCTCCTTTTTGGGGATGTAAGATAAAGAAGGGCACAGAGGAGTATTTTGCAGTTATTGGGGGAGCGACCTACAAAGGAGTGGATATTCCTTTGGTAGGAAGGAATGAGAGACTTTGATTGAAGGTGGTTAGAAGTCGATGACTGATCTTTATTGAAGATTCCTCTTCGGACATTGCTACCAATGTTTTAGTTTAGTGTGTGTCTAGATTTTTCCTAGGTTTATACTCCTTTATGTAATTAGTTCTTAGGATAGAGTTTAGATTTTACTTGCCCTTGTAGATCATTGTACATATTCAGTAATATATAAAATTTTCTTTTATTTTAACTAACAGTGTGTGTTACTAACATTACTAATATATTTTTCTTACTAACATTTTTGTTATTGATACTCCGAGAATAAGCTGCGAGTATTTTCTCTCAAGCTTGGGGGAGAGTATGTATCTGGTAACTGATTTTTTCTGATAAATAATCAGTATATCAATATTTTTTTATTTTTTTTATTTTTGTGCCAATGAGGGCATTGTCCGATTTATGTTTGGGGGGATACACAATTTCTGTGTTTAGTAGTAATTTTATTTGATTTTATTTTGAATTAAATTTTTTTTTTTTTTTTTTTATCAGTACATAAGAATTATGATAGAAAAAATTACAAGTCCCGAAAACTTACGATTTATTATAATAGAAGTTTAATAATTAGAATTTAGAGCAGTTATAATTCATGTTTAGCTCATTGAAACACTATATTAGAATGAATGTTTGAAATAATAGATTGATCTAAATTGCAAAAATTTCTACTATAGTTTCAAAATTATAAACTAGTGAGATTTTGAACCATATTTCCTTTTATTCTGAGAGAAACTGTTTTTATTCAAAACATGAAAATTTCTTTGAACTTCTATACTGATATGAAATTTCATATTGTTATATTTAGAATCGAATTATTCTATGAATATGATAAATTGATTTTTTGTCTAGAACTATCTATTAGAAATATAAAAGCAATAAGACATCTATGCTAGTAAATCATGAAAATGATTTAAGGCCATCTTTTGTTTAAACCAGAGCCAAGAAGCCAAAATCCCAAAACATTTTATCCTTTGACCCTATATTAGAAGCTTAAAACTGAATTTCTTTATACCAAAATTTTACAAACCTTTAACCATATGTACTTCTACCTTTAACCCTTACAATTTCTGAGAATTTAAAATGCAAAGAAGGAAAGAAGAGGGAGTGAAAGGAGTAAGAATGAAATAGAGAAGGAACGTTAGAAAAGAGGTACAAAAGAAAGAAAAAAAATATATATATGGGAAAGGAGTGAAAAAGAAGAACGATTATTTAGCAAAAAGCTGTGAAAAAAAAAAAACAAAAAAAGAAATCGTGAAAGACGATTTTATAGCTGAAGAACTAGGATATATATAAAAGAAGAGAAGTACATGGGAAGAAGTTATCTAATAATAGATACATATTGAAATAGTAGAAGAATATAGGAAAAAGAAGAACTAAATGCTCAGAAAAACTTTGAATCCTTTTCTACCTTTTCTTGATACCTTTTGAAACCCAAATCCCCGTTACAAGCTGAAGGAAAGAACTTTCTGCTTTATGATTTGTAAAAACATAAGCCTAATAGAGATAAGGATAATAGATACTATGGATTGTACAAGCAATCATAAGAATAGGATAAGATTATCTTTTCTATGAGATTTATTTTTGCAATTATCTTTAACTGAATTCTTCTGAAAAATAAACTGAGAGAACCCAAAAGTTTTGATATCTTTTTGAGAGTATGTCAATAGTGAGTTTTTTTAATTGAAAATATTTTCTAAATCTGCAGTTTAAAAATATTTATGAAGAATAAATTGTTCACTAGTGCATATACACTTTGTGCTTATTGTGAATTGAAATTATTGGAGTTCTAATCAAGGATAACTGTTGCAATGAAAAGTAAGGATAAAAGATTGGTAATTTTGGAAAATCGTAATAAACTATGTATTGACCAATTTGACAACTTAGGTAATTTAGGTAACTTAGTTATTTTAATTAGTGTACAAAATTAGTTTAGTATTTTTAAATTTTAGTTTTCTGAAAAATATATTTTGAAAAAACATTTAAAAATATTTAAAGTTTGTAGGTAACTTCACTGAAAACCTTCAGAAGACTACAACTCCTCCACTAGGGATCACCTAGGCGTTTAAAGGTTTGTTGCATCTGCTAAATGCAATCGTGCTCCCTACGAAAGTGGCATTTAAATTCATAGTTTAAATATTTTATGTTTCCTTGTTTGCTAGGGACTAGCAAAACTTAAGTTTGAGGGTGTGATCAATCACATAATTTACCATTTTATCACCATTAAGTTAGTGATGTTAGGACTTAGTTTGCTACTAACAAGTTAACAATATGCAGATATTAAGAAAAAACAGTAAAAGAGAGCCAAATTTAGTTAATATTTATCAAAATAAACTCAAAAAGCTGTAAGAAAGACGATTTCCCACCTACTAAAAGTCAGAAAATTGTAATTTATGATTCTGTAAAAGAGACAAAGAGGAGAAAAGTGAAAAATCATAATCTAGAGAATCATCCAAATAGAAAACTGTAAAAGATAGAAAATCGTAATTTGCGATTAACCAGAAAAGAAGCTTTCTTACTATTGTTGTTGTTGCTGATCACATTGTTCAAGATATTTTAGGTGCTGATTATTATTGGTGATAAAACAAATTAAAATCAGATAAAAGGTGAGATGAAATAGATGAAAATAACAAGTCTAAAATATACAGGTCTGCAAGATACAGGGTCCTTTTGTAGCAAATTTTAAAAGTAAGAGTTTGTCCCACAGGGAGTAGTGATCTGAAACCTAATAGGTTGTATAGTAGACCTCCAGATCTGGCTATAGATTTGACAATTCTAACCTAATCTAAGAAATCAAAGAAAGAAAAAGAGTTTTTCGGGTGTCACTAGATCGAATTTATAAAACAGAAATATAAACCTAGATCTACAAGATGATGGCAGATGAATGGTAAAATAAAATATAAAATTATGAGAAATAAACAACTAGGGACTAGTTCTTATTGCAAAATAGATCAAGACTTGTAGATATGCAGTTGTCTTTCACTTGTCACAAATGCAAGGTAGAAGAATCCACTCTAAACTAGCGGTTTGAATTGATCTTAAGGCTATGATCTGTCCACTTTAATGGTCACAGATCATCCTAGGGGTTTCCTTTAATCCAAAGGCTTAAGTAGAAGAATCCAATTTAGACCAGAGGTTTCAATTGATCTTAAGGCTATGATCTGTCCACTTCAATGGTCACAGATCATCCTAGGGATTTCCTTCAAATCAAAGGCTTCAATTAGAACATTAAAATCACTACAGATGTTGTGGATGCATGGCTATAATCTCAGGCATCTTCAGGAATATTAAACCTAGAAAGATCAGTTGGCAATCAAGAGATCTAAAGGTTAAATGAATGGGCTATTCCCAAATGCATAAATCTGATTGAGAATCTAATGGAACCAAAAGATCTATTGATTTAATTGAACTTTAAAATCAACAATTTATTGAATCAAAACACTTACAATAGATTATTCTCAGATCTGTAGTATGTGCATCAGTCCACACATCTTCACGCCAAAATTAGAATTACAAAATAGATCTGAGCTGCTATCTAGATCTAATCCAGCAGGCTAAATTAGAGAGAGAAGGGAGAAGAGAAAAGGAAAAATAAAACCTAAAATTAAACCTAAATGAGTCAAGGAGAACTCAGAAAATTTCCTAGTTTCCTTGTTAAAGAATTACAGCAGCAAGGATGCTTATTTATACATATGCAGTGATCCATGTGCCTTGAGTTGCAACCAATCAGGAGAGAGAATTTCATTTCAGTTTATGCTGACCAATATGTTTAGCATTCTAGCCAATCAGAGAGAAGAGAGAGATCCATTCAGTTATATATAGCTGAAGTAGTTTGCTTCCCGCCAAGGATTTGGTTTGAAAATCAGTTTGCATGTGGGCAGCTATCTCCTGTGCTTTGGAGTTCTCAAAATTACCCCCGCCGTCCATTAGTATTTGCTGATGGAACCCAATGGAGTCCAATGTTGCTACAGATTTGAAGGATGAGAGGATCAGGTTGGAGTGTAGCACCTTTCACGTATTTTGAAATATATGATAGCTCAGCCCCTATCCTAGCTATTGGGAATGCACAAAAATAGCTCATAATCCATTGGCTGCCTTGGAATGATCTTCTCGAGAGGTTGGAGATCTCATCAATTCGAGAGGATGCAAGGCTGCTCCAATTTGACAGGCATTGAAACTGCTCCTTCCATTCGATGGGTACTAAAGCCAAACTCGATAGGATGGAGGACTTACTCGAGAGGTCTGCTGGAATAGCTCGACAGGTTAGTTTGGGAGCTGATCTGTTCGAAAGTTTTAAGCCTCCAAAGAACCACTTCGACAGGTTGGTTACCAGCTTCAACAATGTGCATCTCAGCCATTCGTTATAAACCACAACATCAAATCCTTACTCCAATCAGCAGCTATCTTTTAAGCAATGGACCCCACCAATTTTAGCTGTAATAAATGGCTCTACTTCTCTCCTTTGTGGCACTTATTACATGGGAAAATGCACTTGGCTGCATATTTATTCCTAACTGCAAAACAGAACTAAAAGGCAATTATTAATCACTCTACGTCCTAGAAAAAGCTAGGTTTAAGGGATATCAAATGGTATAAATCAGTGATCAACACACCCCCAAACCTAATCTTTGCTAGTCCTTGAGCAAAGTAAAATTTAAAATAATTAACCTAAAAAACTAAATGCCACTTTCATAGGGAGCACGGATGCATTTAGCATATGCCCCAAGCCTTTTAAACCCCTATGTGATCCCTAGTGGAGGAGTGAAGTCTCCTGAGGATTTTCAGTGAAGGTACCCACAAACTTTTCTAATAAAATCAGTTAATATCAGTGCAACATGTTAAAATAGAGGTCAAATAAAATAAAATTCATTCCACACCTTACTCATTCAATTTTTTTAGAGGATTCTCAGCAATAAAATGGCAGTTTAATACTGAAATTATGCTATAATTCCTTCACTACTAATCAGCTCATGTCAAGGCATTGTGTGTGAAAATTAATGCAAAGCTCATCATAAATTTGAGAATTCTGTTTTGATAATGCCCCCAACAAATTTAATTTGAGACCCAAGCCTAACCAAGGTTGTCACTCAAAATAAACATGAAGGGTGTATCATTTCACACAGCTCAAAAGTAGTTACAGCCCTCAAATAGGACTGCAAGCATGAGCATAGGCAATGCTCTAATTCTTGAAATCTTCTAACTCTTTTCACCATAGATTACACAGCTCCTTATCTCCACATGACAGCTCAATCAACTTCAGATCAGTAAGGTCTTTTTATTGGGTTGTAATGTGGCTAATGGGTGAAGTTAATAAAAAATAAAAGGGTATAAAAGGATTCAAATTTTGAGAAATCAGCAAAGTAAGGAGGTGGTATACACACCTTCTTCATTTCAGCACAACTTCATCTTTCTTGATATTTTTCATATTTGAAGTGATCAATTTCCAATCTTCTTTTCAATTTTCCAATGTAGTGACTTCTCTTTCTCTTTTTGTTTTGTTTTTTTGTTTTTCTCTTTCCTTTTGTATGTTTTTCTTCTACATTTTTTTTTTTATATGTGTGCCACAATGCCACATCTTCACAACTGAACACTATTTTTCTTAGATTTTCTTCATTTTCCTTCCACCAAATATCAAACCTTTCTCCTCTAACCTCACTTCTTCCTCCACTTCCTGAATTCTCAGATTGAGGGTGAACTGAAATAGGTCAAGAGGTTCAGGAAAAAAAAAATTTGGTTTTTTGTCAAAGAAGAATGGAATTTTCAAGCTCAAATGGTGTATACAAAGGCAGTTCAAAGGGTAGGGATTTTTACCTTAAACTGTCCAAGGGATGGCCTTATATCATGTCTTTAATGTCATGAGTACTGTCAAGCTATTTCAATTTGGATTTGCATAACTTCTAGTGAAAAAGAATAGGTTCAAATAGTCCCTAGAGAAAAAATAATTGCCAAAACACTTTTCCAAGAATTTGTTCAGGCCCAAATCTCACTGGGTATGGTCTTCCATCAAATTTCTAGGATATATCCTCATAATTTTCTCTCTTTTCAGGTTCACTAAGCACCAATTTATAAAAAACTCTTTACATTTGCGTCATGAAAGTGTTAGAGCTACAACAAATTTCAGTTTTAAAAAGTTTTTAATTTCCTCTTTTCTTTCAAAAATCAGGTGGGAATTCACTTTATTTTCAAAAATTTTATCCAACACTGCTTCACTAGCATTAACTATTCCATTGGCACACCCTACCATACCTCAAAACCTAAGATAAACATTGTCTATAATATTTACACAATGAGTAGCTAGGGGCAACAGGGTTAAAACAAGAAAGAAAAATGAACAACAAAATAAAAACTATATGCAGCAAGGAAGACAAAGAATAAAAGCTTAAAACTGTATATATGGACAAAAAAATAGAAAGAATGATATACAAATGAAAGAAACAAAAGCATATACCTGAAAACATAGAAAAACAGAAGTCAACAACTAAATACAAGCATACAGAAATGAAGAGAATCAGTAAAAATAGTACACACATATATCCTAAGAAAGAAAAAAAAAATAGCAAACTAAAAACAGCATTTAAACTAAAAACAAAATTCCTAAAACAGAAAATCTTAAGACAATAACCTACAGTTAGTTATGCTGAATATCAAGGAAAGTATGTGCTGAGGTGAGTTATGTGCTGTGGATGTGTATGAATCAATATGAATTTCAAAGTAATGTCAGCATGGATGCACACATTTAAAAGTAGGATTCATACATAGCTAAGACCCATTAACAGTGAAAAATCTTGAAAGTGAATGAATTCAGAGGCTCCATTGAATTTTCAAAACAGAATATGATCCTCTGCTCATTAACTTTCATGATTTTTCCAAAATTTAAAAATCATGATCTCAGCAGTTCCAGATGGGGGTATATGAATGACATCAAAAGAAAACATCCCATCTGGATGTGAAATTTTTTTATGTTTTTTCTTTTTCTTTTTTTATTTGCTATTTTATCAGTCGGGGCTTAACAACTGCCCTTATTTACAAACAATATTGCTGAAAAACAAATCTGAAATTTTTTTGTTTATATTTCTTTTATTTTTTTATTTGTTTTTATTATTTTACAAAAATAGCATGCCTAAATTTGAAACTGCAATAAGGACCCTTGTTGCCTTGTCCTTCTGCACCTTTTTTTTTTTTTGGTTCAAAAACAACCTTGTTATCTACTATCTTCTTTGAAAAAAGATTCACCCATCATGTGCAATCCCTTAGGATTATTTATTGGTTGGCTGGGGAGTCTACCATCTTCCCTTTTAGTCAGAGCATTGGAGAGATGACCAAGCTGGTCCTCAATCTCTTTAATGCTCTGGCTGTGGGAATGCACAGTCTGTGCTAAAGAGCTGAGGCTCTGTAATGGGGATAGAACCTGCTCCTGAAAGGAGGGTGTACTAGATTGGGGTTCTTGTGTAGACATATGAATTTGTTGGGCCTTTGGCTGTTGGGACTAATGATTTTGGAAAAAAAATTGTTGGTACTACTAGGGTCTATGGGGCATTGCCTGCTGCTGCTGGGACTGAGAATGATTCTCTTGGTTCCACCTCAGATTGGGGTGGTTCCTCCATGGATATCCAACAGGTTGCTGTTATTGTTGCCCATAGGACTGAGCTGCATTGGCATGCTCCATGACCAAATCGGGATAAAGACCAATAGAGGGACAGTCCTGAATGGAGTGTATGGGGGACTGACATATCAGGCATACCTCCTACACTTGTGCAGCTAGTAAGGGCTACAACACACTCACCAATTTATAAAATTGATGTGCCAAACTGTTTATTTTCCTCTCCAGGTCATTACACACATTTAATTTAAACAATTTTCTTTTGGAAGTGGGGTCTCTTGTAACTCCAGCAGCTGGCTCAATATCAGGTTTCGACAGAGCCTCCTGTTGAGTTTAATTTTTACTAATGACATCAAATAACTCCCATGCTTCCTCATTAGTCTTGTTAAGGTAAGTGCCTCCACATGATGCATCCACCATGGATCTAGATTTAGAATCAATACCCTGATAGAAGCTTCGAACAAGCTGCCATCTAGGTATCTAATGGTGTTGACACTACCTTAACAACTCTTTAAATCTCTCCCATGCCTCATGAAAATTTTTAGTTTGGGACTGAGCAAAAGAAATGATGCTCTTCCTCAGCTGACTTGTCTTGTGTATGGGGAAAAATTTAGCCACAAATTGGGTTTGCAAATCATTCCAAGACTGTATGTTGTTGGTTGGGAGCAAAGAGAGCCAAGATCTGACTTTATCCTTTAATGAAAAAGGAAATAGCCTCAATTTAGTTGCTTCCTCTCCCAGACCAGCAATATGGAAAGTAGTACAAAGGCCAAGGAACTCATCTACATGTTTATATGGGTCTTCCTTACTAAGCCTACGAAAAGATGGCAACATTTGAATGGTTGAGGATTTGATTTCATAGTTGCCTTGGATAGTAGGGAATTGAATGCAAAAAGAGGAAGATTATGCCCCTGGTGCATAGTATTCCTTCAAAGTCTTTTGTTTCTCACCCATTACAAATGTCTCACAATTAACAACAAGTGTGTGTGGAGGATGCCTAGGTCCAGGAAGCCTCTCAAGATCTAAAGGGACAATCTCGTAGTTTAGAGATCTTCTATCAAGCATTCACACACAACAGGACAGATTTTAGCAAACACAAAAACAAAAACAAAAATTGCAGCAAAATTAAAAACAAAAACAAACAGAAACACAACAGTTTGCTAGTTTTAAAGAATTAAAAATTGAAAATGAAAACAAAGGAGACAGGAATACAAACTCAGGCAGATCTGCTCTAGCTGCAATCTATAAGCTACTCTTAGGGCTACCGCTCCAGATCTGGAAAAATTTAAAAACTACTGCAGTAATTTATTCAAATAGCTATAAGGCAATGAAGAAAGACTCAGAAAAGAAAGAAAACTGCAGTAGTAAAACAGATTTTCTATAGATGTACTGTAGCAGACATTTATTCAAACAATTTGAATGCAATATACAGATTTAAAACAAAACAGGGATAAAAACTAAAGAAAATCAGATCTACTAACTAGATCAAAACTCCCCAACAGCGGCGCCAAAAACTTGTTCAAGATATTTTAGGTGCTGATTTTATTAGTGATAAAATAAATTAAAATCAGATAAACGGTGAGATGATAGAGATAAAAATAGCAACTCTAAAATATACATGCCTGCAAGATACAGGGTCCTTTTGGAGCAAGTTTTAAAAGTAAGAGTTTGTCCCACAGGGAGTAGTGATCTGAAACCTAATAGGTTATATAGTAGACTTCCAGATCTAGCTACAGATCTGGCAATTCTAACGTAATCTAAGAAAACAGGGAAAGAAAAAGAGTTTTTCAAGTGTCACTAGATCTAATTTATAAAACAGAAATATAAATTTAGATCTACAAGATGATGGAAGATGAATGGTAAAATAAAATATAAAATGGGGAGAAATAGATAGCTCGGGACTGGTTCTTATTGCAAAACAAATCAAGACTAGTGGATATGCAGCTGTCCTTCACTTATCACAAGTGCAAGGTAGAAGAATCCACTCTAAACCATCGGTTTGAATTGATCTTAAGGCTATGATCTATCCACTTTAATGGTCACAAATCATCCTAGGGATTTCCTTCAATCCAAAGGCTTAAGGTAGAAGAATCCAATTTAGATCAGAGGTTTGAATTGATCTTAAGGCTATGATTTGTCCACTTCAATGGTCACAGAGCATCTTAGGGATTTCCTTCAAATCAAAGGCTTCAATTAGAACATTAAAATCACTACAGATGTTGTGGATACAAAGCTACAAGCTCAGGCATCCATAGGAATATAAAACCTAGTAAGATCAGTTGGCAATCAAGAGATCTAAAGGTTAAATGAATGAGCTATTTCCAAATACATAATTCCGATTGAAAATCTAATGGAACCAAAAGATTTATAGATTTAATTAAACTTTAAAATCAATAATTTATTGAATCAAAACACTTACAATAGATAATTCTTATATCTGTAGTCTGTGCATCAGTCCACACATCTTCATGTCGAAATTACAATTACAAAACATATCTGAGCCACTATCCAGATCTAATCCAACATGCTAGATTAGAGAGAGAAGGGGGAAGAGAAAAGGAAAAATAAAACCTAAAATTAAACCTAAATAACTCAAGGAGAACTCAGAGAATTTTCTAGTTTCCTTGCTGAAGAATTACAGCAGCAAGGATGCTTATTTATACATATGCAGTGATCCATGTGCCTTGAGTTACAACCAATCAGAGGAGAGAATTTCATTTCAATTTATGCTAATCCATGTGTTTAGCATTCTAGCCAATCAGAGAGAAGAGAGAGATCCATTCAGTTATATACAACTGAAGTAGTTTGCTTCCTGCCAAGGATTTGGTTTGAAAATTTGTTTGCATGTGGGCAGCTATCTCTTGTGCTTTGGAGTTCTCAAAATTACCCTTGCCGTCCATTGGTATTTGCTGATGGAACCCAATGGAGTCCAATGCTGCTACAGATTTGAAGGATGAGAGGATTAGGTTGGAGTGCAGCACCTTTCACGTATTTTGAAATATATGATAGCTCAGCGCCTATCCTAGCTATTGGGAATGCCGAAAAATAGCTCACAATCCATTGGCTGCCTTGGAATGATCTTCTCGAGAGGTTGGAGATCTCATCAATTCGAGAGGTTGCAAGGCTGCTCCAAGTCGACAGGTATTGAAACTACTCCTTCCATTCGATGGGTACTGAAGCCAAACTCGACAGGATAGAGGACTTACTCGAGTGGTCTGCTGGAATAGCTCGACAGGTTAGTTTGGGAGCTGATCCGCTCGAAAGTTTTAAGCCTCCAAAGAACCACTTCGACAGGTTGGATACCAGTTTCAGCAATGTGCATCTCAGCCATTCGAGAGGTTGTAAACAGCCACATCAAATCCTTACTCCAATACGCAGCTATCTTTAATCAATGGACCCCACCTATTTCAGCTGTAATAAATGGCTCTACTTCTCTCCTTTGTGGCACTTATTACATGGGAAAATGCACTTGGCTGCATGTTTATTCCTAACTGCAAAACAAAACTAAAAGGCAATTATTAATCACTCTAAGTCCCAGCAAAAGCCAGATTTAAGGGGTATAAAATGGTATAAATCATTGATTAACACACGCGAATGAAGATTATCACCGCTAGGAATAGAATTAGAAGATATATGAAATTATAAGTTTGGTGAATCACGATTTTGAGAAGATTGATGAAGATAATCTTTAGGAAATCTCGATTGTTGAAATAAAGGAGAACAATCCAGAAGCACATTTACAATTGAAAGCAAGGAAGAATAAAATTAGGAATTATAGTTATATTAGAATCTTTTATTTTAGTAGTTTCTTTTATTAGAATTAGAAGTCTTTATAAACGACTCCTTATAATCTATAAATAAGAGAGCCCGGTGTAGGAATAAGCATCGAAGAATTTCAGCATTAATTGACAACTGAGGTTGAATTTTATTCTGATCAGTAGTATAAAATAGTTAGAATAGATTAAATATTAGAGGTTTCTCAAGAGCAATTGACGACTGCTATTGGATGCTGAAGATTAGTGTAGATATCTTAGTTTCTTAGAAGTAATTGACAACTGCGGCTGAGGGGTGAAAGATATATTTATTTACTTTCTAGTTTAGATTTTATTTGCTTTATTTACATGTTTTGTAAACATCTTTATGTTTTGATTTGAATTGACAACTCAGGTTGGAATTTGTACATTAGTGTAACGATTTTTACTTTTCCATCTTCAATTTTTTAGAATTTGATTGACGCCCAGATTTTACGAGATTGTTGATTATATTAAATTTGTATTAAGGAATTTTAATTTTTAATTGACATCCAAATTCTAAAAGACTGCAATACGGTGTAACGATACTGTTTATTTTTATAAATATCCGATGGCTAAAGTTTGGGATTGACGACCTCAATCTAAAGAAGGAGGATTTGGATTTATTTTTTGTACTTTAGATTAAGAAACTATTCTTTTATTCATATTTCTCAAGTATTTTAGAACCTTAAAAGATAAATATGAACTTTAAAATAGAAATAAGTATATATATACGAGGATAAACTTCTTCATGGGAACGATCCTTTACTAGCTCTGCAATTTCCATTGTGCGCTTGTAATAGGTTAAGACTTAATTAGACATTCATAGTAAGGTGATCAAATGGTCCATGTGTGCCGTAGTACTAATATTTTGTGCACTCCAAAGTAGTGTAAGGCAGGTCTTCTCCATCGGCGTGTATTTCTGTTCGTACTCGACCATCGTTCTACTGAGGTAGTAGATAGCCTTCTCTCTCTTGTTGTCTTCTTTATATTGTTCAAGAATTACTCCCATCGCTTTAACATTTGCTAAGAGGTAGTGGATTAGGGGTCTTTCAGGAACTGGTGGCGATAGTATTGGTAGGTTGAGGAGGTACTTCTTGATGTTGTCAAAGGCCTGCTGACACTGGTCATCCCATTTGTACTCGGCTCCCCCTTTAAGTAGCTTGTAAAAAGGATCACATTGGTCTGAGTGCTGAGAGATGAATCTCCTAATGAACTGCAACCTTCCTATCAAGCCTTGTAATTCTTTGATGTTGCTGGCAGGTGGCATCTCGAGAATGGATCGGACCTTCACCGGGTCAGCATCGATACCTCATTTGCTGACTATGAATCCCAATAATTTTTTAGAAATTACTCCAAATACGCATTTCTTTGGATTCATCTTTAGTTGCTATTACTCGGATCTTTGTAACACCAGTCGTAGTACTTCAGCATGTCCCACTCGTGTCTGAAACTTCACTAGTATGTCATAGACATAGACTTCAACACATTTGTGCATCATGTCATGAAATATGGCCATCATGGAGTGTTGATATGTGGCTTCCGTGTTCTTCAGCCTGAAAGGCATGATGACATAGCAGTAGGTTTCCCATGGCGTGGTAAACAAAGTCTTTTCTTGGTCTGATTCTGCTAATTTAATCTGGTTGTATCCGAAGAAGCCATCCATAAAGGATAACATCTCATGTCCGACAGTGTTGCCGACTAGGGTATCAATGTGTGGTAGGGGGAAGTCGTCTTTTAGGCACGCTTTGTAGAGATTCTGAAAATTGATGCATACCCGCAATCGGCCGTCCTTCTTGGTGACAAGTACTATGTTGGCAATCCATTTAGGGTAGAGGACGACTTGAATGAATTTCGCTTTGTGTAACTTGTGGACTTACTCTTTGACTTGCAGAGCTATCTGGGAGTGCATCCTTCTGAGTTTCTGCTTGATGGGTTTAGCATCGGGTTCCAGGACCAACCGATGTTCTACTAAGCTTGGGTCCAATCAAGGCATATCCTTGTAGGACCATGCGAAAGAGCTGAGGTGATCTTGGAGGACTTGGATAATTTGTTGTCGTTCCTTGGGTTTGAGTGTCGCGCTGATCAGCAGCTTCTTAGGCTTTTCCTCGGTGCCAAAATTTATTTCTTCAGTTGGTTTCACGACAACTTTTGTTTGCTCGTTGAAGCGCTTGATGACCCATTGGAAGTCTTGTATTTCCTCGACGACTGATGCTCCTTCTTCATCTTCTATAAGCTCGTACACTGCAAAATCACTACATTGGGGGGTTAGCTTTGCGAGAGGTAGCCCTTCATTGGTGTAATTTATGACTGTGACATCCTTAGGGAGGTGAATATCAAGGCTATTCATTCTCCTCTAAAAGTCGTAGAGTATCTCATCGGGTATGATAACTGGCTTATTATTGCGAGGAAGAAATAGTAGAGTTACGTCGAGTGGGCTCGGGATGCGACTGGGTGACGTCAAAGGCATCGGTGAGTCTGGGTATATCAGTTGGTTTTTCTTCAGCTTCATTGGTGCATCCACTACTTGTAGCCTTGGGGAAAAGGTCTCCCGGTCGGTTGCTGAAGGGGTCTGGGATGGCGAGCTCCCTCTCTTTTATGAAATTTCCTAATTTTTTTAGGTTTTCTATTTTTATTATTTTAGGGATTTTAGGATTTTCTATATTTTTTAATTTTGGTAATAGGTATGGTATAGGGTCAGTTTCCTAAGGTGGAGCCGGCGAGGTTACTTCTCCTCTTGGGGAAGTGCGACGGCTGCTGAGGCCATTCGGGCGAGTCTTCAAATGATGTGAACTCGATCTGAATTTGGTGTTTTTTTTCATATGATCTTTGTCTGAGATGATCCTCCTGATGAGCGATGATGGCGACGGTTTGTCAGAAGATTCCTCTTCCTCTTCTACTACGTGAAGTGCTTCGTCGTCAAAGAGAGTCTGAAGATGATAGTTGTCCAAAACTCTCATCTTGGGCATCAGACTGGAGGTTCACTTGTCACTGAGATTCTTCATTTCGTATTAATCGAAGATACGGTTCGATGAACTTAATTACTAAATCTGGGTTGCTTTCAACCATTCTCCATAGTGCGGGAAGAGGATTGGTTCAACCTTCTCGTTCAAAGTCCTCTATTATTATGGTGCAGGTCTGGCAATAAGGTTGATGTGCCTGAATGATGTATGGAAACTCTCGTGGGCACTCCCATGTAGTGAAGAAATACTCAAAAGTATCATCATTGAAGTCAGAACCTAGGAATTCCTTCCTTTGGACCTCGTAGTTTGCGGTGAGAAGTATACAGGCCTAACAACGAGGCCGATATGGGTGAGAGATGTAGGGATACTCCCAGGGGCATTCCCATCATTCATGAATGGAGCAGAAGTCATTATTGTTAGGGTCAAGATCTCCTTCTTCGTCTGATTATCCTTGGAAGCCCTATTCTACTAACTCAAGTGCGGGGAGATCTATCTAATAATCTTCGTCATCACTCGGAGGGGGGTGCCATTCTTCCTTTAATGGCATCCATAAGATTTGGAGCTGAGGTGCTTCTAGGGATTGAGGCACATCATGTTCTAACTCCTCTTTGACTTTGATGAAGGTGATGTGAGACTCCTCTAACCTGATTGTTTGCCAAATCTCATCTATGACTGCTTTCGGACATCACAGCATCATAGCTGTGCATCGACTACAGTATGGCAATTTTGGGTAGGAACATTGAAACGGGCATTGCCAATTTTCAAGCATGCATTGGTAATTGAAGTTATCATCATCATCTAAATTCACAACTTGGGAGGGATTCTCTTGTTCGAACCATTTTAACCGATCTACTCTCAAGCGGTCTTCAAGCTCCGTGTCGTTAAGGTTTGTCCAGTAGTCTTCTTCTTCACTTGTCTTCGAGAAGGAGTCCATTCGTTGTGACTCAATCTATTGATATGACTCCTATTCTTCTGCATCTCTAAGCGTGGCAATGTGGAAATCTTCCTCATCTGTCGATCCCCAATCTTTTTCATGTGGCTCGAGTGTCGGAGACTTCTTATCTGGCTCTTCAGGGGTTTCAAATAATGGTCCGACTGCTTCTAGTGGCTTATCCATGTCATCACTATTACGGGTTAGGTTCGTCAGATCAGTGAAGGCTTTAGTTATTTGCTCGATCTCGATCACCTGAGATTCGGTGAAGGATGGCTCCTTTCTTCTCTTCGTCACATTAGCCTTCTCAGTAGCTCCATGTATGAAATGGGCATAGAGTGACACTTTGGTGAAGTAGGTAGGATATTGGCTTTGCTTGTCGTCTGACTAGTAGCCTAATCCGATGTGTTTATGCATTTTCTTTGGGACGACCGGCCTTATGCGTCCTTGCTTATCTTTGTTGAGTCCAGTGTGAAGGACATATCCTAGCTGATACATCAAGTCCCATCCTTTTGTCTCAGTCAAGTTTATGTCATACAATCAGGCAAGATCAAGTCCGACTTCTCTTCTCATTACTCTGTTGGCGGGTCGAAAGGGACAGAGGGTAGCTAACTTCCGCTATCGATGCATCGTCAGGATCATACAATTTTTTAATATGACCTACGTTCAGTACCGAATCGTGCACTGTTGGAATGCTTGTTGTGTAGCCTGTGTCGATTTCTTTAATTGGCATATCGACGTAAATTCTAACGATGGAATCTTCGTGCGGGAATTTGACACATTGGTGATATGTCGATGCTACTGCCTTCATGGATTCCAACCACTTCCTTCCCAATATAAAATTATAAGTGCTTGAGGAATCGAAGACATGGAAGGTGACGTCCTTGATGACTGGCCCGAGGCAGACTTGCAACTTGATGGCTCCCTTGACGAAGCGCCGAGAGCCATCATAAGCGATGAGGGATAAGGATGAAGGCCTGATATCCTGTTCGGTGTATTCAAGGATCTTCAACATTGTTATAGGACAGATGTTAAGTCCTGCTCTGGTGTCGACCAATGTATGAGGTACTGAAAATCCTCTGATTATGGCGGTCAGATAAATAGGAGTCGAGCTTCTACGTAACGATTCTTTAGGCATGTCGGCTTCAGTGAAGGTAAGCGTAGGGGGTTGAGTCATAACCGAGGTGATGTCATGTAGCTGATCCAAGGTGATATCTTCATTTACATGCATCTCATGCAATGTCTCCACAAGCAGTCGGTGATGCTCTGGCAATTTATTAATGAGCCCGAGGATCGATATTTGTGTTGGCACCTTCACGAGGTGTCAGAGAAGATCACATTCCTGACCAGTTTCCAAGGCAGGCTCTTTGTCGGGTCGATGCGCTCTACACCCATTATGTTGAGTTGGTTGAGGCACTGGTGTCGGAGGCAGAGGGATTACCTGAGGTGGAAGGGGTAGGTTCACTCCTCATTCCTTGGTTATCCGGTTAGATGGTTGTGCATTGTTGCTTTGCTTTTCCCGAGGGAATGGTGGTGGTGGATAGTTGGTCCCAAATTTAAGGATTGGGCATGTCTGCTTCTGACCTTGGAGTGTCGAGGGATTCATCGTAGTACCTGTGGTGAAAGGAGCAAAATTGGATGAAAGAATGCACACTGGAGCTATGCCATTCTATGGTGGGAGGTATTGAGTATAGTCTTCCTCTTCGAGGAATGCAGAGAATAGCACTTCATCCTTGGTAGGTTCTTCCTCCTACTTTGACGGCCCGACGTTTTCCCTTATCGTATACGGGAAAGGTCGCATCGTCGGATCACCTAACATGATCCTATCATACAAGTGCATCGTGTTGTGTACAAAGTATTACATATGCAGAAGCAATTTAATAACTCTAACATGAAATAATATGGCAAAAACTGATATTTACTCAACAGTTAAACAGTAACTAACAAAAGATATAAACAAGAACTAACTGATGCAATATATAGCTTTCCACCGATGACGACCACTCGTCATCTAAACAATGGAAAGAAGACCTACACATGAAGTATCAAAATATCTCAAAACATAACACTGTTGGTTTATACAAGTGTTTGCAAAAAGCCAAATCTCTCTCTCTCTCAAACCTATTAAGGAAAGAATTCCTCAGTGAATTCTTCCTCCTCGTCCTCCTCTTCTTCCTCTTCTTCCTCTCCCTCCTCCGGCTGATACGTGGTATCACCCTCATGCTCCGAATCAATATCTGTAGCTAAGACATGGAGTTGTAGGATTACCTATCATCGAAGCTCAGCAAGGAAATTTACAGTGCTAACTTATATGTTAGATTACCAATTCACTTCTTGATGTATAAATTAAAATTTTAAGTATAATATATTTTATCTTGTATCTATTCTAGTAACATATAGCATAAACAAGTCATTATCATATGAATAATTTTTCATGCTGAACAAATACAAGGAAATCAAGCTGAACAAGGGATCATGCTAAAACAGATACAATGAATCATGCTAAAACAAGCTTAGCTTAAACAAGCTATCGGATGTAAAACATACATATATAAGAAATAAGAGAATCAAGCTCCCGAGTTAACGGGATCACTTGTCAAGCTCCCAAGTTAGTGGGATCACCTGGTCCGAGACAAATCAAGCTCCCGAGTTAGCGGGATCATTTGTCAAGCTCCCGAGTTAGCAGGATCACTTGGACCAAGACATCAAGCTCTCGAGTTAGCGGGATCACTTGTTTTCAAGAATTACACAATCAAGCTCCTAAGTTAGTGGGACCACTAGGGTCAAAACGAAGCAAAAATGTGTACATGACATCAAGAATAATAGGGCAAGAACAATGCTTAATATCAGGTATACAAGAAAGATCATGAACAGATAGCATATATCAAAACAAACTAGTATAATGGAAAACTTGCATGTTCAAACATAACTGCAACTTATAGCCTACTCAGCATACTCATAGCACAACTAAAACTCGCATATTCATACGTAAACTGAAATTAGCATAATCATTCGAAGTCATATATCGAAACTGAGCTAGCATCATTATACCTAACTATTCATCAAAACTGTACTAGCATGTTCATGCATTACTCATACGTCGAATCTGAACGTGTTATCCTCATTCCTAACTATTCATTGAAACTGAAATCTAGCATATCCATACAAAATCAAATGTCGAATATGAACTTATTATAATCCTACATAATTATTCATCGAAATCGAATGAGCATAGTCATGCAAAACATTCAACTAAATTGAATTTCTTAATATCATTATACATCACCATTCAACTAAACTGGTCTAGCATCATCATGCATAACCCTTCATCTACTGGTCTAGCATCATCATTACATCTAAACTAGTATGGCATATTCATAGCATAATCACATACTGAATTGAAAATCATAACATAACTATCTATCTAAAATGTGACACGAGCATGTTTAGCATGTAATCATGTTCATACAATAATTTGCTATCCAGATGTGATGGAGAAAATAAAATATAGCTAGCAAAGTAAACTCCCTACCTTAATTCAAGCTTACACTTTACTGTTGTTGTTCTAAGTGTGCATGATTTATTTGTGTTTTGAAAACAGATTTGCAAATGCTAAGTTTTACTGAATCTGGAAAATTAAAAAGAGTAAAGAAATATCAGCACAGAGAGAAGTGAATTAGCCTGCAAGATCAGGGCCAATTGTAGCAAGTTTTAAATGTAAGTGAGTAAAACATCGTCCATAGAGAATTTGTTCAAAATGTAAGATAAACCTCCAGATCTGAGCTACGAGATCTGGCCTCTTATCCTATCTACAAAGCCCATAAGATGGGAGGTTGAATTTGTCACGTTAACTAAATGATAAAAGTAAAAGTTAAACTAAATGATCCAGATCTGAGTTGGGGGGATTTTGATGTAAACTTATAAAAATGGAGAAATAATATCTAACTTTGATTTGGTCCTTGAAACACACTGAGAATGACTGCAGATCAAATGAGATATGATCCAATCTTCATCTGGCTACAAGCACAGATGCAAGAGAAATAAATCTAAATCAAGGATTAAATTTAGGCTTATGGCTATGGTCTGTCCACTTCAATGGCCACAGATCATCCAATAGTCTTTAATCTAAATCCTTAATTCAGAACAAGAAATATCCTTTGCAAATCTTTGTGAGAGATTAGGTTACAAACACTACTTCCCACAGGGTTAATGAATCAAGGGAAGTTGCATGAAAAATAGTAAATCTAAAGGAGTCTAGTGCAATAAGGAGATCAGAGGGAACCCTTAACACGAATCCAATGGAGAACGTACGGTTTACAGCAACCTTTTCAAATTCACATTTACAATTCTGAGAAACCTGACTTAAAACTCTCCAGTTGTAGTCTTGAATACAATCCTCTTTTGAATTACAGAGGTATCTCACAGCTCTCAATTGCAAGTAAAAGTTAGGCTATTACAAGGGTTTCAGCTAGGCTAGCTGATCTGGAAATGGGGGAATAGAAATGAAACCCAAAATCTGGATGCCCAAATTGGGCAAATGGTTCATCTATTTATAGTTTTCCCCAGGTCTAGCTCAGATGCGTATCGACCAATTAGAAGTGCTCAGATCTGTATCAACCAATGGTAGTCGAGCACAAGGATCCAGATATGTTCTGGCCAATCGGAATTGCTCGATCTGGTTCAGCCAATCAGGCGACATAAGCATCAATTCTATTATGCAATTTGAAAATCTGTTAGAGCTTCTAAAAGTTCCCGCCAAGTGATTTCATCTTCGGGTGCTCACATGGGGTGGAATATGCCTTAACCGTGCTTAGAATCTTTGGAATGTCCCTAGGTTTTTAAATGCATTGGGGCCTTTGCAAAAGATTCTTGAATTACCCTTGCGAAGCTAGGAATCTCGAATACCATTTACATAGTTTAGGAACTTTTAGCAGAAGGTGACTCCTGAAGCTCTTTTCGCAAAGTTCAGGTTCTGTTCGCAAGGAGTTCTCTTCTTTTCGAATAGGTCAATCATCCTTTCGAAGAGTTCAGGTGCTCTTCGAAAACTAAGCCTGGAGCTTTTAGTTCTTTTCGCAGAGTTCAGGTTCTTTTCGAAATGTTCAGATTCTTTTCGAAAAGCACTCTGTAGTGCATTTTTCTGTTCGAATTGCTCCACATTTCTTTTCTGGATTGAGACCAGGTCTTTGCCTCTTCAGTTCAGGCATTTTGACAGCTAGTGAGGTTGTCCCTTCTCTTTCTCCCTTTGGATCGACATGGATTATCATCTTTTTGGCACTTTTAGGCTGCTTTCATGGTTAAGCCTGTCTTTATTGTTAGCTGTAACACAAGCACTTAAAACAGTTATTTAGTTCTCTCAAGGGTTTATCAAGGCCCAGGTTAAAGGGTAGAAAATGGTATTTTCTAGTTCTCAACACACCCCCAAACCTAAGCTTTGCTAGTCCCTGAGTAAAGACAAAATTAAAAACAGAATAAAAAGCCACTTTTGTAGGGAACACAGTTGCATTTAGCATATATAACAAGCCTTTTAAACCCCTAGGTGATCCCTAGTGGAGGGGTGAAGTCTCCTGAGGGTTTTCAATGAAGGTACCCACAAACTTCTCCAATAAATCAGTTAATATTAATGCAGTTCTGTTAAAGCAGACTTTCATCCAATCGGATTATTCACACCTGCATCAGTCAAGTTATAAGATGATTTTCACGAAAACTTCAGTTCAAAACTGTAATTCTACTGTAATTCTTTTACCATTCACTTGATTTGTGTCAAAAAGTTTCTAAAAGAAAAATTAGTGAAAAGCTTGCCTTCTATTTGAGAATTCAGTTTTGATGTTACCCCAATGAGTTGATTTCAAGCCCAACTCTCTCTAGGGTTTTCACTCAACACGCAAATAAGAGGGTTGTACCATTTCACATCAAGAAGCGATTCTGACCCTCAAATAGGACTGTAAGCATGAGCATAGGCATTGCTCTTTAGTTCTGAATTCACTGCTCTTTTTACCATAGATTACACAGATCCTTATCTCCATGTGACAGCTCAATCCATCATTGATCAGCAAGGACTTTTCTTGGGTTGTAATGTGGCTTATGGGTGAAATTTATCAAGAATAAAGGGGTGGAATGGAGTTCAAAATTGAGAAGTCAGTCAAGGTAAGGAGGTGATAAACACACCTTCTTCAATTCAGCACAATTTCATCTTCTTCTTTGAATTTTCAGAGCCAAAGTGGCCATCTTTTTTTCTTTCTTTTTCAAACTTCCAATGAAATGCCTTCTCCTTCTTTTTTTTTTTATATTTTTTTTTTATCAAGGTAACATTGACTGGAATGCCACATTTCTTCTGCTAATACATTATTGCCTTCAATTATGATTCTTCTTCTTTTATCAAACTATTACTCAATTCTCCTTTCTTCAGCTTCCTTCCCTTTATCTTCTGACTTCTCAGAGTGAGGATTAGGCTAAATGAGGTTGATGAGGTTTCAAAGAAATCTTAGATTTATAAAGCTCAAATGGTGTGTATCAAGGGCAGTTTCAAAAGGTGGGGCTTTGTAAGGTTCAACTGTCCAAAAGGAGGCCTTACATCATATCTTTAATATCATGATTGCTGTCAAGTTATTTCAATTTGAAAATGTGTAACTTCTAGTGAAAAAGCGAGTTCAAACAAATTCCAAGAGCAGAAAAAATTGCCAATTCATACCTCCAAAGAATACATTTCTGCAGGCCCAAATCTCACTGGGTGTGGTTTTCTATCAAATTCCTGAAGTATATCATCACTGTTTTCTCTCTTTTTAGGTTCACTACAACATCAATTTTTATTTTTTTTGGAAATTTTCTGACATTCACTTCATGAAAGTAATAGAATTACACTAGAAATCAATTTTAAAACCAATTTTAAAAGCAAAATTTTAACTTTCTCATTTTCAAAACAACAGGTGTGAAATTACTTCATTTTCAAAAAATAAAATTTTGCTGATCATAAGCTGCATTGATGTTAACTCAATTATTGACATTTCTGCCACACCCCTTAACCTATGGTGAGCAGGGTCCGCACTGGTCCGAAGCAAGGAAAAGAAACAATCGAGCAGAAATCATAATGACAAGAAGAAAGAATAGAAATGCACAGTAATTACACAAGAAAAACCATAATTTTATATTACAAACTCATAACACAGATAAGTACAATGTGATCTAATAACTGGGGTCAAAATCTGTATCATAAGTTGGTTTAATGGGATCAGAACTGGAGTCACTGTTAGAGTCAGAACTAGAATCAGTATTGGAGTCTGAACTAGATTTAGCCCTCTCCTGGATTGTGTTTTGCAGCTCAGTGTATTCCTCTGATTTGATCTTTTTGGTGAGGCCAATGTACTTTCCAAGTCTAGTAGTCTCGCTTTTTCTGTTCAAAGTATTGCAACATGGTCACCTTATGCTGCTCACTCCTAACCATCTGAAAAGTTTGACCCAGCAGGTCCTGCATTTTCTCTCTCTCAAATTTCATGAATAACTCCAATTTCCGAATCTGGTTTTCATAAGGGGTTCTAATGTAAGCTTGCAAATCAGCTAACCCCTTGAGGACATCTCGACAGATATATGGATTCTCTTCCATAGCCCTTATGAGAGCGGCAAATCTGGAAATGGGAATGGAATGGTAGGGGACCAAAGGTATCCCAGTTGTGGGAGTGGGAGAAGAGGGGTCCAGAAGAATGACCTCATGGTCGGTCTGATTTGCTTGATCAGAGAAAGTAAGGAGAGGTGAAGGGGGCTCAACAAGAGCTACCTCAGGTTCAGTTTGGGTAGCATGGACAGTAGTGGTGAGGGTGGGTGGATCAACCAATACTACCTCAGGTTCTGTTTGGGTAGCATGGTCATCAACAGCAGGTACAGTGGCCAAGGTAGTTGTGTGGGATGTGGAGGCTAAGGTTTGGAGAAGGTCATTGGTCACAGACTGATTACCTGTAGTTGGGCTTGGATGGATTGGAGAAAGGTAAATATTTGGCTAATTGATTCAGGTGTGGGTGTAGTATGCATAGTAGGGGCTGGTAAAACTGCAGTGGATGGTTGAGGTGTAATGGGTGAAATGGCTGTAAAGGGTGAAGTAGCCAAGTGAGTGAAATGAGGAGGGTCAGGTATAGGGACAGATTCAAGCCTAATGTTTTCAAAAATAGACCCCATCAATGATGAGTAAGCCTCTGTAGGGTAAATCCCAGTTGAGGTATGAGTTACTTGGTGTATGAAATTTGAATGGCGGTGAACTTGAGAGGCTTTGGAGAAGGGGAGTGCTAGGAGATTGTTCAATAAAATCTGTGGCCAGGTCTTGGGCATTGTTGGGAGAAATTGGTGGTGTTAGTATGGCTGGAGTGGTTGGTGTAGAGGGGGAGTCTGCAATTGGGATAATGGTGGTTATGGGAGATGGGGCTGCTGGAATGGGTGAAGTGGCAGGAGCTGGGCTAGGTGAGGAGGGTAAAATGACAACTTCTTCAAGAATGGGTGCAACTGAAGAGCTGGTCACCACAGGAAGGACAGCTTCTTCAAGAATGGGTGCATCTAAAGAGCTGGTCACCTCAGGGTCTGGCAAAGCAGGTTCTAAGGTAGCTACAGGGGCAGGTTCATGTATGGCAGGTCCACTAGCAGCTGCAGATGCAGGCTCAGTAGCAATTGCAGGTGCAGGCTCACCTTCCTCTCTCATTCTGTTCAGCATTGCTTGGCTTGTAGTCCAAGCCTTTTTCCCAAAAGTATGAGGAGCTATAACTTCAAATGGCTCCTGGTCATCAATGTCAAACTTAGCTCTTAGTAGGGCTGTGATCAGCCTTCCAAATGGTATTCCAGCTAATTTCTGCTCCTTTTTTAACTTGGCACTAATATCAGTCATGGCTTCAAAAATTAACAGAGGGGCATTGAAAAACTGCCCCTTAGAAAAATGAAAGAGAGCCTCTAAAATTGGTGTCCTCCTTTCTTGGTTGTGCCCAGTGACATAAAAACTTCCCCTCAAAATTGAATCCATCAGTAAAAATTGAGGTGCTAGGTCTCTCCTCATTATGGACTGTCCAGTTCCAACAATCCCTTGGGTTAAATGTGCAGCCATTTCTCTGAAAGAGGCTGCTTCTGGTGCAGCCAATGGACCAGCAGGATCATATTGAAAAGGTATCCCCAAAGCATTCCCAATGTCTTCATATGTGACAGTTAAATCACAATCATCAATGAAAATAACAAGAGTAAGGGCATCAGCATCCTTCTCTGTCACTTTTACCAAGTTTTGGTACCATAATTTCACCATTCGCGGATAAATTTCTCTGGCAGAGGGGTAAGGATATTGCTCAGTGAGGCATCCCTAATGTATTTTAAAGATAGCTGACAGTTCGGTTTGTTGGAGAAAAAGTTCTCATCAACAATAAGCTCAGGAATCAGCTTCTGAGCTTCAATGAATTGATTTGGCAGTACCAAATGCATAGGCAGAGGAGGAAGCTCAGGCTCAGGACTAGCAGCTGTTGGGATGGGTTCCTCATGTCTAACCTTCTTCCCTTTTTCAATCCTATCAACTCTATCCATTGATAGTTTTCTTTTGGCTGAAGCTTTGGTTTTTCCTTTTGGGGTTGGTTTGCTAATTTTCTTAGCAGAAGATTTTGGGAACATGGTAGCCAGTGATTTTTTAGCTTTCCGCATTCTAAAGTTGTGTATAAAAATGCCCACAACAAATGCTGACACCAAATCAAACTTTGCAAGTGATAAACAGAGGAAATGCACAGAAAAATACCGAAATCTAGGGTTTTGAACGTGTTGCTTGCTCGCTGAAATCCACCAGAACCAGAAGCTAAAATCCCTCTCTTCAAGATTAAATGATCGAACAAATGTGAAGAAAAGTGTGGCTGAATTCTAAAATCACGCAAGGAAAGAAAGAAATGGGGTTTCTGTGAAACAGGACGTTCTCAGAAAGCTTTCGAATATGAAACCCTTACTTCGAAAGGGTTTAAATATGCTCAAAGTTATTTTCGCAAAGTAATTTTTAAGTTTTCGAAAAGTTCAAAACAGTCCTTTTTACAACAGAGAATGGCATCAGTACCATTCAAAAAGCTAATAGCTTCAAAAACAACTTTTCAAAAAGCAAATAGCTTCAGAAACAATTATTCGAAAAGCAAATCATTGCTTTCGAGCAGTTCGTTACAAATCCAGATCCTTTTCGAAAAGCAAATTGAACTTTGCGAAAACACAATTTTTACTTTGCGAATTAATTTTTCACATATTTAAACTTCTCGAAAAGAGAACAAACATGACTAAAAACAGAGAAATAGAAAACTATGCAAAAACTACAGAATAAAAACATATTGTACAGTTGTATACCATCAGATTTGGGGAGGTTCTTGATGATAGATGGTCAGCACAGGCTCCTGGGTATTTTCAATGCATGGTTTGAGCCTCTGACCATTTACTTTCAAGATTCTTCCATCACTTGGGTCTAAAATTTCAACAGCCCCAGAAGGAGCTGCATGAATGACAGTATATGGCCCTTCCCATCTGAATCTCAGCTTTTCAGGAAAAAACTTAAGTTTTGAGTTAAATAGCCATACCTTAAAGCCAGCTGTGAACTCTTTTCTCAACAAATTTTTATCATGGAAGGCTTTGACTTTCTCTTTGTAAGATCTTGAATTGGTGTATGCATCCATTCTCAGCTCCTCCAACTCAGCAAGTTGCAGTTTCCTGTGATTACCAGCAGTAGTCAGATCCATGTTCAATGTTTTAATAGCCCAAAAGGCTTTATATTCTAACTCCACTAGTAAATGGCATGCTTTTCCATAGACCAATCTGAATGGGGACATGCCAATTGGGGTTTTATAGGCTGTCCTATATGCCCACAATGCATCATTCAGCTTAAAGGACCAATCCTTTCTGTCCTTCTTCACAGTCTTTTCCAGTATATGTTTGATTTCTCTATTGGAAATCTCCACTTGTCCACTGGTTTGTGGATGATATGGAGTAGCTACTCTATGAGTCACAGAGTATTTTTTCAATAAAGCTTCAAAATGTTTATTACAAAAATGGCTTCCCCCATCACTGATAATAGCTCTGGGAAAACCAAACCTGGAAAAAATGTTATCCTTTAAAATTTTCAGAACCACTCTGTGATCATTGGTTTTAGTGGCTGTGGCTTCAACCCATTTGGATACATAATCCACAGCTACTAAGATGAAATTACACCCATTGGAAGGAGGAAAGGGACCCATGAAGTCTATCCCCCAAATATCAAACAATTCAACTACCAAAATGTCAGAAGGCATTGAGTTTCTCTTGGAAATCTTTGCCCAATTTCGCGCGATTCTGGTAAGACTTCTGATCTCAGTAGAGCATCTTTGAAAAGTGTAGGCCAATAAAATCCACACTGCAAAACCTTTGTAGCAGTTTTGTTTCTACTAAAATGACCTCCACAGGCCTGTTCATGACACATAGAAAGTATGCTATGAAAGTCTTCTTCAGGGACACATCTTCTTATTATTTGGTCTGCACAAATCTTATACAGATAAGGATCTTCCCAAATAAAATGTTTAACCTTTGAGAAGAAAAGATCTTTATCCATTTTATTCAAATGTTGAGGAATTCGTCCAGTAGCCAAAAAGTTGACTATGTTTGCAAACCAAGGGGTGTGTATACTGATAGCAAAAAGTTGCTCATCCGGGAAAGATTCATTGATAGGCAGCCTATCAATCTCAGCAGTTAAAATTCTAGACAGGTGATCAGCCACCACATCCTCCACACCCTTTTTATCTTTGATCTGTAAATCAAATTCCTGTAATAGGAGGATCCACCTGATTAATCTTGGTTTGGTGTCCTTTTTAGACAGAAGGTATTTCAGGGCAGAGTGGTCAGTGAACACCACTATTTGTGAACCCAAAACATATGATCTGAATTTCTCTCAAGCAAAAATAATTGCCAGCAGCTCCTTCTCAGTTGTTGTGTAATTGAGCTGTGCATCAATCATTGATCTACTGGCATAAGCTATGACATGAGGCAGCTTATCCTTTCTCTGTCCAAGAACAGCTCCCAAAGCATAATCTGATGCATCACACATCAGTTCAAAAGGCAGTGAGTAATCTGGAGACTGTAATATTGGAGCTGAAATCAAACAGTTTTTTAAGAATTCAAATGCCTTCAATCATTCATTGTTGAAAACAAAAGGGACATCTTGGCACAATAAATGACAAAGAGGCTTGGTTATTTTACTTAAGTCCTTAATGAACCTTCTGTAGAATCCAGCATGTCCCAAAAAACTTCTGATCTGTTTAACAGTTTTGGAAGGTGGTAAATGTGTAATTAAATCAATTTTTGTTCTGTCCACCTCAATGCCCTTGTGGGAGACAACATGGCCAAGGACAATGCCTTGGGTGACCATGAAATGGCTCTTCTCCCAACTCAAAACTAGATTGGTTTCTTCACATCTCTGTAACACCAATTTGAGATGATATAAACACTGGGCAAAACTGTCTCCATAGATTGAAAAATCATCCATAAAAATCTCCATAAATTGGTCAATCATATAAGAGAAAATGGAGTACATGCATCTTTGAAAGGTAGCAGGAGCATTACAAAGACCAAAAGGCATTCTCCTATAGGCAAAAGTGCCAAAAGGGCAAGTGAATGTGGTCTTTTCTTGATCTTGTGGATACATAGGAATCTGGTTGTAACCAGAGTAACCATCAAGAAAACAGTAATAGGCTTTTCCTGCTAGCTTATCTAAGATTTGATCAATGAATGGTAGAGGGAAATGGTCTTTTCTGGTCATTGAATTTAATTTTCTGTAATCAATACAGACCCTCCAACCAGTTGTTTGTCTAGTTGACATAAGCTCACCAGAATCTGAGGTTACAACAGTGATCCCAGATTTCTTAGGTACCACCTGTGTAGGTGCCACCCAAGCTGAATCTGAAATGGGGTAAATGACCCCTGCATCCAACAACTTAACAACCTCTTTCATGACCACTTTTTGCATATGAGGGTTCAACCTCCTTTGCATTTCCCTAGAAGGCTTTGCATCTTCTTCCAAATGAATTTTATGCATGCAAACAGCTGGACTGATTCCTCCCAAATCAGCAATAGTCCAGCCAATTACCCTTTTATGTTGTTTCAATACAATCAACAACTCTACCTGCTGCTCCTTTGTGAGGGAGGATGAAATAATCGCAGGCAATGATTTATGGTCTCCTAAAAACACATATTTCAAATTTTCTGGCAACTGCTTCAATTCTACGTCTGGTGGGCTGAGAAAAGAAGGTAGCAAAGGTACCTTACACAAAATATATTACTCGTTGTCCTCTTTCTAACGCCGTGAGAATCGCGAAATTCCGAGTTTGGGGTCAAAAGTTATGGCCGAAATACCAAACTGGCATCGACACCTTGCTCTAGCTCGCTTTAGAGAGTTTTCTACTCGCTGTAGCGAGTTACTCAAAAAGCAAACTCGCTGTAGCGAGTTTACTTAAAAAGCAAACTCGACTGTGTTTTCAAATTTTTTCTTCTTCTACATCCGAAAAATCTTAATTTCCCCACATATAATCCTATCCTACCATTTGATTTAATCTAAACTTATGCTACAAGGTCTAGTCATGGATTTTACCTCTAATTTTGTGCATGCAAAATCCCTGTTGATCGATAACGGAAAGAAATCGGTTTTAACCCTCTAACACGTCCGATCCCATGATCCTTCCGTGCGATCAAAATACACACCCAAATTAGCTCTAATTTTGTAATTGGACACCAAAATTGAATGGTTTACGATCGTTACCTTCTTTTAGCCAAGTAGGCAGAGTCTACGACGTTCAGGGTCGAAGGGGTTTGTCATGTAGCTTCACGCCCATTCGATGATTCAATCACTCACTTCGAGCTCAACAGTGTCAAAATCGAAGGCTTTCTCGTGGCATAAAAAATGGCAATGATCGTCTTGGACTAGGAAGAGAGGGATTTGAGGGTTCAATGGATAGGATTTAACAAAAGGAAGAAAATGAGAGAAAGAAGAGGGCTCTTCCCTCTCTCAGTTCTATTTTTCCAACAATTTCATAACTCTTTTGCAAATGGGACTTCTGGCACGTTAGTTTTCTTTTAACTTAGGTATTTGCTTCGGTTAAGCAGCTATACTAAAAACAATGCATAGGCTTTCAAGATTTCAAAATGAAAAATAAAGTCTGTTCAACAACTTGATCCCTAGACCTTTTTAATGCATACCAACCTTCTAACTAGTGGTGCTCTCACGGAGCTTGTGTACTTATGCATGCAATTCAATATATAACCTCAGTATGAGGGTACACATTCCTAATTAATTAATGATCATTCTAAATGTAAAGCGTAGATAGTCCACGCTATCAAACATGTGTATTTGATCGGCGTGTTCGGGTTCAAAAATTCTAGGATGTTAAATCCTTCCCACATTAAGGAATTTTA
This sequence comes from Chloranthus sessilifolius, assembly GCA_021018995.1. Lineage (NCBI taxonomy): Eukaryota > Viridiplantae > Streptophyta > Magnoliopsida > Chloranthales > Chloranthaceae > Chloranthus > Chloranthus sessilifolius. The sequence continues at coordinate 36,180,926 of CM037592.1, read as the reverse complement.
ATCCTAAAAAGTTTAGGTACCTTAGTCGTAAAGGTATTGATACTTAGGAGTCGTGAACATTAGTTGCACTCTTCTATCGAGTCAATGATTCATTAAAATGAAAAACCTCAGGAGTCAACGATTTAACCTCGACAACAGTCAGGGTCATTACACTCTCCCCTCCTTAAAGGAATTTTCGCCCTCGTAAATTCACGACATGATTTCTGGTGTATACCGTATAGTAGGTGTTTTGATAGCAAAGATTAATAGGTTGGCAATACAAAAAAGTGCCATTATCGTCAACAAAATCTAAATGCAACAACAATTTGTATCATCCCCACTCGGTTTAAGCCATCAACTAATTTCCCCATAACCAGTAATTCAAAGGCAACTTATTACTAGAACAAAATTTAACCCATTAATAAGCGACCTGAAACATGAATCCCAAGTACACTATCTCGTTAAATCAAAAGAAAATTTAATCTATAAATCTCCAAAGTTAACCATAAGGTAGAATATGCTATTACTACAGACAAAATTTTCACCTTTGATCAACAAAGGGTAACCGTTGCTCCAAAATTCTATGAGTATAGATCAAATGTCACCCAGTAGTTTACAAGTTAACCATAAACGTAGTAGACTACTATCACGACACTATCTATCAAAATGCATCAAAATTATCCATCAATTACATTCGAACCATAAGTTAAGTCTTTGAATTATCGATATCAACTATTAACCCACAAACATATCACATAACTAGAACAAAAGAATTCTGAACCATTCACAACTCTGTGCATTAACTCATCCTTTTATTCCTTTTAGCCTTGGGATAGTCCTTTATCTAGTGTCCTTTCTGGCCACACTTGAAGCATATGCCTGTGACCCACCAACACTCCTTTTTATGTGGCCCTCCACATCAGGAGCACAGTTCAACCGGTGCGGATAGAGCAATGTGTGAATTCCGTTGCCCATTCAATGTTTCAACTAACGTGTGATTTAAAGGTTGGAAGGGCACAGTCGAGGTAGACACAGTTTGAGCAGGCTGACGAGATGTTGACATTAAGAGCCTCAGTCTCAGTTCACCGACTCATGGACATACGGCAGGAAACGACTTGTCCTATTTTCATTTTGTTCTTCCCTTCTCTTGTTCATGCTTTCAATGTCTCTCTCTCGACAATGATGGCCAATTCTAAGACCTCAGCATTGGTCGTCGCCCTAAACAAGGAGATCCTCCCATTAAAAATGGCCTTCAGACCCCGTTCAAACTTTTGGGTCTTCATCAATTTTATAGGTATGTGTAGCGGAGCAAAACTAGAATGTCTGGTGAACCCGGCCTCGTACTTGCGCACTATCATCTGGCCTTGTTCCAGTGTTGTAAACTTAACCTCCATCTAATATCTGACTTGTCAAGGGAAGTACTACTCAATAAATACTTCAGCAAATTCAGCCCATGTCCATGGGGCATTTTTTATCGCTTGCACTCTGGTCCTCTCGATGAATTTCCACCTCGGGTCCGCCTCTCCTTCGAGTTGAAAAGAAGCCCAACTCACTTTTTCCCCTAATGTGCACGAAATTCTTCGGAGGATCTTTTCTATCTAGTTCAACCACGCTTCAACCTCAAGCGGGTCTATTTGATCATTGAAGCTAAGATGTCTCATCTTCCTGAACTCCTAGAATCCTGAGGGTTGGCGTCTCTTTGTGAGCAGCGCTGTCTATTGGGCTATGGTGTGCACCATGGTTTCTAACAACTGCTTATTATGTCAGCTATTGCTTCTTCCCTCTGGAGGGGTGCTACTGGTACCTTTTTGTTAGGCCATAATAACCTATCACAATCAAACAAATGTTGCAGTCATAAGTGACCGTGAAGACTAGAATCTTACTCGAACTTGGGATAATGTCTCCTACGTTTCGACAGAATCTAAAGCCATTCAGAGGTATGGCTCCATGTCCCTAGAAGACCTGAAGAATAGGGATCTTGGATCCTCCAAAGTTCGGATAGTCGGATCGCAAAACCCGATCTGAATACAGATTACTTTACTTGGTACTTCCACACAATATGGAAATCAAAGCGGTTAGTATTTGGCAAAACTAAAAATTTCTAATTTTGCACATAACATGTACCTAAAAGCTAAAACTGAACCATCGGTGACGGCCGACCTTCAACTAAATAGTGGTACACAAAAGTATCTACATCAAAATCTAACCTTACCATTCTATAAAATGATTGGACATACCAAGCCCAAACCTCAAATCCAAAACTATGTCAAGTCTAAATCCACCAGTCTATGGAAGAAGATGCGCCTCAAGCTCCAAATCCAAATCAAGACCTGCATCTGTGACGTATAGTCGAGGGGTGAGCTAACAGTCTAAGCTTAGTAGGAAAAAATTCAGTATAATTTCAAATTTTATCATAACGAAGCATGAATTTAATGACCATATTTAAGGGCTTTTAAAAACTAAATTTCAAAGCAAAATCAGGTTCATAATAAAATGGGAAAAACCATTTCATATCGAAAGGGAAGCATTTTTGTATCAAATAGTATTCAAAAACCTTACCAAGTAGAAACATGTATGAAAGATCACTTTCATGTCAAGCAGAAACTGATATTAGATGTCATTCTTTCTTTCTCATATTCAGAATTCATTGTTTAGATGTCAGTATTTCAGTGTTCATACCCAAATTTGCAGTCCAAAAATGTCAGAGTTCACGGTTTCAAAGTTAATGCTTCAAGGGTTTCAGAGTTCGAAGATTGTAGAGTTCAGAGATCAGTGTTCAGAGGGTTTAGAGTTCAGAGTGTTCAGTGTGTTCAGAGATCAGAGTTCAGAGGATTCAGAGTTCAGAGTGTCCAAAGTTCAAAATTTTTAGAATTCCGAGGGTTCAGAGTTTAGGGGTTTCAGTGTTCAGAGTTTTCAGAGCTCAGCATGCAAATTTAGAATACAAATACAGTACCATGCCGGTTCGATTCACGGATATACTGCCGCACCAGTTCAATTCACGGATTAACTATCATACCAGTTCGATTCACGAGTTAACTATCGTACCAGTTTGATTCATGGATTTGTATTCAAATTTCACATACATAATTTATAATTCACATTCAAGATCGATGCAAGGATATGCCGTTGTGCCGGTTCGATTCACGGATTCACTGTTGTGCTGGTTCTATTCATATTCAGAAGTTCGATTCACGCGTTCACTACCGTGCCATTTCTATTTATATTCAGAACAAGGTTGCAGGAGTCATGTCAAAAATAGTATTAAAGGACTAGGTGTATAGTTCATATGCGGGAATGGAATTCATGTGCATAAATAACGTTCACAGATGAAAACATAGTTCTTATACCGAAGCAGCGTGCTAATGTCAGACTCCTGAAGTCAAAAAGTCTGATTCATGTTCATGTTCATGTTCATTTGCGTATTTAGGCTTCAAACTTCCAATATCAGATTTCAAAGTTTCAGAGTTCAAATTTCAATTTTGATTATTTAAATCATGAATATTCCTACCAATCATTAACCATGCAAAGAGATTTAAATATGCATATGATGTAAGCTCTAAAATCACATTTTAATTTCATAATGTCTTCAATGACCATGTATCGACATAAAAATATAAATTTTTATTGAAAACGTCCCTACCATAACCTCAAAGTCGCGCGAAGCAAAGCATAGTCCTATCCATGGCTTCCCACCCTCAATCTACATCACATAGCATTCGTAAAATACATGTCAATGACTGAAGAATCACACATATCAGAGTTTCTTTAAGTTTCCTCGAAACTGAGGTGTAATGGACAAGTTCGTGTTAACCTCGGATCATGTGGAACTTGTCCCTTAATTTTGACCTTTACAACATTAGATTTCTGGAAGTGCTAATTCACCCAAATTAGAGAGCGCGTTGTTCTCTTTCCAATGCCATGAGAATCACATAATTCCAAGTTCGGGGTTAAAAGTTTTGACCCAAACACTACTCGTATTGGCAACTTGCTCTAGCTCATTGCAGCAAATTTTCTACTCGCTGTTGCGAGTTACTCAGAAAGCAAACTCATTGTAGTGAGTTTTCAACTCGCTGTAGCGACAGTGTTTTCAGATTTCATCTTCTTCTACATCTGAAAAATCCTAATTTCCCCACATATAATCCTATCCTCCATTTGATTTAATCTAAACTTATGATACAAATTCTAGTGATGGAATTTACCTCTAATTTTTTGCAACCAAGATCCCTGATGATCGATAACAGAAAGAAATCGGCGTCAACCCTCTCACACGCCCGATCCCCAGAATCCTTACATGCAATCGAAATACACACCCAAATTAGCTCTAATTTTGTAATTATACTCTGAAATCCGATGGTTTACGATCGTTACCTTCTTTTAGCCGAGTAGGCGGAGTCTATGTCGATCGAGGTCGAAGGGGTTTGGCGCGTAGCTTTGCGCTCGTTCAATGATTCGATCTCTCACTTCGAGCTCAATGGTATCGAAATCGAAGACTTTTCCGTGGTATGAAATAGGGCAATGATCGTCTTGGACTAGGGAGAGAAGGATTTAAGGGTTCAATGGCTGGGATTTTACAAAAGGAAGAAAATGAGGGAAAGAAGAGGGCTCTTCCCTCTCTTGGTTCTTTTTTTCAAACAATTTTAGAACTCTTTTGCAAATGGGACTTCTAGCAGTGTTCTTTTAACTTAGATATTTCCTTCGATGTTAAGCGGCTATATTGTAAATAGTTCATAGGCTTTCATAATTACAAAACAAAAAATAAGGTCTATTCCACAACTTGATCCCTGGACCTTTTAAATGCAAATAAACATTCTAACTGGTGGTGCTCTCACGGAGCTTGTGTACTTATGCAAGCAATTAAATATATAACCTTAGTATGAGGGTACACATTCCTAATTAATTAATGATCAATCTTAAATCCAAAGTGCAGATAGGCCACGATATCAAACACGTGTATTCAATCGGTGTGTTCAGGTTTAAAATTTTCGGGATGTTACATGCTTCCCGCCTTAAAGAATTTTCATCCTTGAAAATTTTAGTACCTTACTTGAAAAAGTATTGATACTTAGGAGTTGTGAACATGAGTAGTTGCGCTCTTCTCAAGAGTCAACGATTCGTTAAAAATGAAAACCTCAAGTGTCAATTATTTAACCTCGACGAAAATTAGGGTCACTACACTAGAAGTAGTAGGATAAGTAAGAACTAGAATAGCTAGTTAGTTAACACAACTCAAATAACTAGGATTTGTAGAAATAGGCACCTCGAAGCCTCGATTTTTGATAGAGACAACCGAGTTTAATTTTTAACAACAATGACAAACGTAAGTCCTCCATTGGACTATAAACTAAGGCAACAATTGATATAAGTGTAAGCCGACGAGATCCTCCCTTAGGATCAAGTCATAGAATTTGAAACTAGGTAGTGACATTCTTGTACTTGAAATAAAGCGAAATGCTTGAAAAGAATAATAGCTATAATAGTGGCATGCTTGTACTAGAAATAAAATGATGAATAGCTAAATAGTGACATGCTTGTACTTGAAATAATGTGACATGCTTAAAAAGAATAATAGCTAGAATAGTGACATGCTTGTACTGGAAATAAAATGAGGAATAGCTAGAATGGTGACATGCTTGTACTTGAAATAAAGTGAAATGCTTGAAAAGAATAATAGTTAGGATAGTGACGTGCTTGAACTTGATATCTTTAGAACTAGAACTTGAACTAGAATCACAACTTGTATTGGAACTTGATCTTGATATGGTATTTGAACTAGAACTTCAACTTGATTTTGAATTGGAACTTGAACTTGATTTTGAACTTGAACTTGATTTAGAACTTGAATTTGACCTTGTTGTATTTGAACTTGAATTTAAACTCGATCTTGAAATGGTATTTGAACTGGAACTTGAACTTTATTTTTTACTGATACTTGAACTCAATCTTGAACTTGTACTAGACCTTGAACTTGAACGAGATCTCATGGTTGATCTAGAACTGTTGCTTGACTTGATCTCATGCTTGAACTAGAACTTGTGTTTGCTTGATTTGAACTCATGCTAGAACTTGAGCTTGTGTTTGAACTTGAACTTGTACTTGAATGTATGCTTGAACTAGAATTCATCTTTGAAACTAGGACTTGCGCTTTAAATGTATGTTTGAACTAGAACTTGAATACATACTTGAATTAGAACTTGAACATGAAACCATGCTTGTACTGGAACTGGAACTCAATCTTGAACTTGTATCTAAAACTAGAACTTGAAATTTAACTTAAAGACACACTTGAATTGAACTCGAACTTGAATACTTGAATACTTTAATCTTGAACCCAAAATTGGTACTATAATATTTGAACCTTGAACCCGGAATGGGTACTTGAATACTTGAACCTTAAACCCGGAATGGGAACTTGAATTTGAACTTCTAAAAAGAAGTATACTTGAACCCGAATATTGAAATCCTGAATTTAACGAAGCTTGAACATTAAATACTTGATAATGAATCCTAAAATCCTGAAAGTGAAAAGAGATACTATCTTGAATTTAAAAGCCTCACATAGCTAGTACCGACACCAAATTAATTAAAAGATACTAATAATCAAGGAATAAATTACAATAAGATTAAAATGGCGGATGATTTATCGTAGGTTGTCCGCCACTCCTTTGAAAAATCTGAGCATACACAGAATGAAGGCCTAGTACTTGGACTGTGACCCGTGGCTATTCGAAATAGGCCTAATCACACGGTCATCATGAATCCAACCCTTTGATAAGACCCATGTGAAATTGGTTAACTAAGTCAAAGACCCGATAAGGCTCAAATCCTAAACCCTTAGTGAATATGATTGGTAAAGAGAACAAGAATAGTTTAAAGGCCCGACCCACGGCTCAAAAAATCTAAACTAGTTTCTCGAGATATGAGCCCAACTCAAGAAATATTGACAAAGGCCCATAATGACTAGACACACATGGCCCGAACCTTAGAAAGGCTCGTAAGCCTAGTTTTAGATCTACTGAAGGCTAGAATCACCTAGGTAATGGCCCATTGGACCCTTTGGACCTATAACCCATTGGACCATTTGGTCCTATGACCCATGACTCGTTGGACCCATTAGACCATTGGACCGATAAACCATTGGATAAATAATAAATTTTTAGGCTCCTAAATTAGCTGACCCATTTGGACCCATAATTCATTGGCCCCTTTTGACCCCTAAACCACTAGACCTTTCTTGACTCATGACCCTTTTTAATCCACAACCCATACTTGATGTGACAGCCCAGATTTTCCCATCACGATTCTCTGAGAAAACATTTTTTTTTCTTCAACTTTAAACCAACTGGGAGAAAACTCGGACCGTCGGGTCACAAAACATGATCTGAATACAAATTACTTGATACATCCACATAATGTGAAAATCAAAGCAATTATTATTTGGCAGAACTAAAACTTTCTAATTCTACACGTGTAACTGAAAGTTAAAACTGAACCACCGGTGATGGCCGACGATCACCTAAACAATGGTACATGAAAGTATGTACATCAAATTCTAAGTTTACCATTCTACAAAATGATTGGATGTACCACGCCCAAACCTCAAATCCAAAACTATGTGAAGTCTATATCTACCAGTCTATGGTAGAAGATGCGCCTCAAGCTCCAGATCCAAATCAAGACCTGCACCTGTGACGCATAGTTGAGGGGTGAGCTAATAGTCTAAGCTCAGTAGGGAGAAATTCAGTATAATTTTACATTTTATCATAACGAAGAATGGATTTAATGACAATATTCAAGAGCATTTAAAGATAGAATTTCAAATCAAAAATTTGGGTCGTAATAAAATGGGAAGAAACCTTTTCATTTCGAAACGGAAGCTTATTTGTATCAAATAGTATTCAAAAACCTTATCAAGCAGAAACATGTTTGAAAGATAATTTTCATGTCAAGCAAAAACTGATTTCAGATGTCATTCTTTCTTTCTCATACTCAGAATTCACAGTTCCAATGTCAGTATTTCATTGTTCATATAAAAATTTATAGTCCAAAATGTCAAAGTTCACGGTTTCAGAGTTCAGAGATTGCAGAGTTTAGAGTTTTGAAAGTTCAGAGTTCAGAGTTTTTAGAGATTAAAGTTCAAAGGGTTCAAAGTTCTGAGTGTTAAGAGTTTTCAGAGATTAGAGTTTAGAGGGTTCAGAGTTTAGAGGGTTCATAGTTCAGAGGGTTCAAAGTTTAGAGTGCTCAGAGTTCAGAGATTTCAGAGTTCAGAATTTTCAGAATTCAGAGGGTTCAAAGTTCAGGGGTTAGTTCAGAGATTTCATAGTTGAACATGCAAACATGGAATATAAATACACCTCCCTGTTGGTTCGATTCACGGATATACAATCGTTCCAATTTAAATCACTAATTAACTGTCATACCAGTTTGATTCATAGATTTGTATTCAAAATTCACATACATAATTCATAATTCACATTCAAGATTGATTCACGGATATGCTGTCGTGCCGGATCGATTCACGGATTCACCGCCATGCTGGTACTATTCATATTCAGCAGTTCGATTCACAGTTTCACCGCCATGTTAGTTCTATTTATATTCAGACTTGCATTGTTGGAGTCATGTCAAAAACAGTATTCAAGGACAAGGTGCATTGTTCATATGTGGGAATCGAATTCATGTGCAGAAATAACGTTCATAGATAGAAACAAAGTTCATGTACAGAAGCAGCATGCTAACGTCAGATTCCAGAAGTCAAGGAGTCAGATTCATATTCATGTTCATGTTCATGTTCATTTGCGTATTTAGGCTTTACACTTCTAATAACAAATTTCAAAGTTTTAGAGTTCATATTTCAATTTTGATTATTCAAAATTTTCAAAGTACAAAGAGTTCAATTACAAAGAGATTCAAATAATGAATTTTCCTACCATTCATTAACCATGCAAAGAAATTCAAATATGCATATGAGGTAAGCTCTAAAATCACATTTTCATTTCATAATGTCATCATTGACCATGAAGAAACATAAAAATATAACTTTGCATTGAAAATGTCCCTACCTTAACCTCGAAGTTGGGTGAAGCAAAGAAAAGTCCCATCGATGTCTTTCTGCCCTGAATCTACATCACATATCATTCGTAAAACACATGACAATGACTGAAGAATCAAACATGTTGAAGTTTCTTTAAGTTTCCTCAAAACTGAGGCAAAATGGACAAATTCGTGCTAACCTCGGATCATGTGGAACTCGTCCCAACTTTCCGCTCAATTTTGACCTTTAAACTACTGGATTTATGGAATTTCTAATTTGCACAAACTATATAACTCGTTGTCCTCTTTCTAATGCCATTAGAATCGCATAATTCCGAGTTCGGGGGGGGTCAAAAGTTATGGCTGAAATATCAAACTGCTGTCGGCACCTTGCTCTAGCTCGCTGCAACGAGTTTTCTACTCGCTGTAGTGAGTTACTTAGAAAGCAAACTCGCTGTAGCGAGTTTTCTATTCGCTATAGCGACTGTGTTTTCGGATTATATCTTCTTCTATATCTAAAAATTCTTAATTTTCCAAATATAATCCTATCCTACCATTTGATTTAATCTAAACTTATGCTACTAGGTCTAGTCAAGGATTTTACCTCTACTTTTGTTCATGCAAAATCCATGATGATCGATAATGGAAAGAAATCAGCGTTAACCCTGTCACACATCTAATCACCAGGATCCTTGCATGCGATCGAAATACACACCCTAATTAGCTCTAATTTTGTAGTTGGACTCCAAAATCGAATGGTTTATGATCGTTACCTTCTTCTAGTCGAGTAGTCGGAGTCTACGATGATTAGGGTTGAAGGGGTTTGTCACGTAGCTTCACGCCCGTTCGATGATTCGATCACTCACTTCGAGCTCAACGGAGTCGAAATCGAAGGTTTTCTTAGGGTATAAAACATGGCAATGATCGTCTTGGACTAGGAAGAGAGGGATTTAAGGTTTCAATGGCAGGGATTTTACAAAACGAAGAAAATGAGAGAAGGAAGAGGGCACTTCCCTCTCTCGATTGTTTTTTTCAAAAAATTTCAGAACTCTTTTGCAAATGGGACTTCTGACACGTTAGTTTTCTTTTAACTTAGGTATTTGCTTCGGTGTTAAGTGGCTATATTGAAAATAGTGCATAGGCATTCATAATTACAAAACAAAAAATTAGGTCTGTTCCACAACTTGATCCCTGGACCTATTAAATGCAAACCAACGTTCTAACCAGTGGTGCTCTCATGGAGCTTGTGTACTAATTCACGCCATTAAATATATAACCTTAGTATGAGGGTACACATTCCTTCTTAATTAATGATCATTCTTAAATCAAAAGCGCAGATAGTCCATGGTTTCAAAGACATGAATTCGGTCGGTGTGTTCGGGTTCGAAAATTCTGGGATGTTACATCCTTCCCACATTAAAGAATTTTTGTCCAAAAAAATTTAGGTACCTTAGTCAAAAAGGAATTGATACTTAGAAGTCGCGAACATGAGTAGTTGCACTCTTCTCAAGAGTCAATGATTCATTAAAAATGAAAAACCTCATGAGTTTGTGGTTTAACCTCAACGAAAGTTAAGGTCCCTACACTCTCCCCTCTTTAAAGGAATTTTCGCCCTCGAAAATTCACGACATGACTTCTAGTGTGTCCCTTATAGTAGGTGTTTTCATAGCAAAGCTGAATAGGTTGACGATACATAAAGGTTCCATTGTTGCCAACAAAATCTAAATCCTGCAGCAATTTGTATCATCACCACCATGTTTAAGCCATTAACTAATTTCCCCATAACCAGTAATTCAAAGGTAACTTATTACTAGAACAAAATTTAACCCATTATTAAGCGGCCTGCAACATGAATCCAAAGTACGCTATATCATTAAATCAAAAGAAAATTTAATCTAGAAATCTCCAAAGTTAACCATAAAGCAAAATATGTTGTTACTACAAACAAAATTTTCATCTTTGATCAACAAAGGTTAACCGTTGCTCCAAGATTCCAAGGGTATAGATTAAATGTCACCCAATAGTTTACAAGTTAACCATAAACCTAATAAACCACTATCACGAAATTATCTATCAAAATGCATCAAAATTATCCATCAATTACATTCGGACCATAAGTTAAGTCTATGAACTACCGATATCAACTATTAACCTACACACATTACACATCACTAGAATAAAAGAATTCTGAACCATTCACAACTTCGTGCATTAACTCGTCCTTTTGTTCCTTTTTGTCTTGGGACAGCCCTTTATCTGGTGTCCTTTCTAGCCACACTTGAAGCATGCGCCTGTGACCGACCAACAGTCCTTTTTATGTGGCCCTCCACATTGGGAGCATGGTTCAATCGGTGCGGATGGACCAATGTGTGAAGTCTGTTGCCCGTTCGATGTTTCAACTAACGTGGGATTTAAAGGTTGGAAGGTCTCAGTCGGGGTAGACACAGTCAGAGCAGGCTGACGGGATGCTGACATTAAGAGCCTGAGTCTCTGGCTCACCGACTCGTCGACATATGACTGCATATGACTTGTCCTATTCACATTTTGTTCTTCCCTTCTCTTGTTCATGTTTTCAATGTCTCTCTCTCGGCAATGATGGCCAGTTCCAAGACCTTAGCATAGGTCGTCGCCCTAAACAAGGAGATCCCCTCTTTAATAATGGGCTTCGGGCCCATTCAAACTTTTGGATCTTTATCAATTCTATAGGTATGTGTAGCGGTGCAAAATGAGAAAGTCTGGAGAACTCGGCCTCATACTCGCACACTGTCGTATGGCCTTGTTCCAGTGTTGTAAACTTAACCTCCATCTGATATCTGACTTGTCTAGGGAAGTAATGCTCATTAAATATTTTAGTAAATTCTGCCCATGTCCATGGGGCATTTTCTATCGCTTGCACTCTGATACTCTGCTTCATTTCCACGACGAGTCCACCTCTCCTTCGAGTTGGAAAGAAGCCCAACTCACTTTTTCCTCTAACGTGCATAGAATTCTCCAGAGGATCTTCTCAATCTGGTTCAACCACACGTCTGCCTCAAATGGGTCGGTTTGACACTAGAAGCTAAGATGTCTCATCTTCCTGAACTCCTGAAATCCTGAGGGTTGGCATCTCTCTATTAGAAGTGTCGTTTGTTGGGATATGGTGGGCACCATTATTTCTAACAACTACCTATCATGTTCGTTATTGCTTCCTCCCTCTGAAGGGGTGCTACTAGTACCCGAATGTTAGGCCATAATAACCTGTCACGATCAAACAAATGTTGTAATCAGAAGTGAACGTGAAGACTAGAATCTCACTCGAACATGGGTTAAAGTCTCCTACGTTTCGACAGAATCTAAAACCATTTAGAGGTATGGCTCCATGTCCCTAGAAGACCTGAAGAATTGGGATCGTGGATCCCTCCAAAGTTCGGACAGTCGAGTCGCAAAACATGATCCGAATACAGATTACTTTACTTGGTACATCCACACAATGCAGAAATTAAAGCGGTTAATATTTGGCAGAACAAAAACTTTCTAATTCTACACATAACATGTAACTAAAAGCTAAAACTGGACCACTGGTGATGCCCGACCATCACCTAAATAGTGGTACGCGAAAGTATGCACATCAAAATCTAACTTTACCATTCTACAAAATTATTCGACATACCAAGCCCAAACCTCAAATCCAAAACTATGGCAAGTCTAAATCCACCAGTCAATGGTAGAAGATGTGGCTCAAGCTCCATATCTAAATCAAGACCTGCACCTATGACTTATAGTTGAGGGGTGAGCTAACTGTCTAAGCTCAGTAGGGAAAAATTCAGTACAATTTCACATTTCATCATAACGAAACATGGATTTAATTAAAGAGCATTTAAAAACTGAATTTTTATGCAACTTAGGGTCGTAATAAAATGGGAAAGTCCTTTTCATATCGAAATGAAAGCATTTTTGTATCAAATAGTATTCAAAAGCCTTATGAACCCAAAACATGTCTAAAAGATCATTTTCATGTCAAGCAGAAACTGATTTCAAAAGTCATTCTTTCTGTCTCATATTCAAAATTCACAGTTTAGATGTCAGTATTTCAGTGTTCATACACAAATTTGCAGTCCAAAATGTCTGAGTTCACGGTTTCAGAGTTCACGCTTCAATGATTTCAGAGTTCAGAGATTGCAGAGTTCAAAGTTTTCAGGGTTCAGAGTTTTCAGAGATCAAAGTTTAGAGGTTACGAGTTGGAGGTTCGAGTTGAGTGTTGAGTGTTGAGTTGAGTGTTCGGTGATCGAGTTACGAGGTTCGAGTTGAGTGTTCTGAATTCAAAGTTTTCAGAGTTCAAAATTTTCAAATTTTAGAAGGTTCAATGTTTAGGGGTTTCAGAGTTCAGAGATTTCAGAGTTCAGCATGCAAATTTAGAATACAAATACACCGCCTTGCCAGTTTGATTCACGGCTATATTGTCGTAGAAGTTTGATTCACGGATTAACTATCATACCAGTTCGATTAATGGGCTAACTGTCGTACCAGATCAATTCACGGATTTGTATTCAAAGTTCACATACAGAATTCATAATTCACATTCAAGATTGATTAACGGACATGCCGCCGTGCCGGTTCTATTCAAATTCCGAAGTTCGATTCACGATTTCACCGTCGTGCCAGTTCTATACATATTAAGAATAAAGTTGTAGGAGTCATATAAAGAACAGTTTTTAAGGACTAGGTGCATTGTTCATAATGTTCACAGATAGAAATAGAGTTCATCTACAGAAGAAACATGTTAGCATCCGAGTCCAGAAGTCAAGGCGTCAGATTCATGTTCATATTCCTGTTCATTTACATATTTAGGCTTTACACTTCCAATATCATATTTCAAAGTTTTAGAGTTCATATTTCAATTTCGATTATTCAAAATTTTCAACGTACAAAGAGTTCAATTACAAAGAGAATCAAATCATGAATTTTCCGACCAATCATTCGCCATGCAAAGAGATTCAAATATGCATATGAGGTAAGCTCCAAAATCACATTTTCATTCCATAATGTCATCAATGACCACGAATCGACATAAAAATATAACTTTATATTGAAAATTTCCCTTCCATAACCTCGAAGTCGCGTGAAGCAAAGAAAAGTCCTATCCATGGCTTCCCGCCCTCAATCTACATCACATAGCATTCATAAAACACATGTCAATGACAAAAGAATCACACATATTAGAGTTTCTTTAAGTTTCCTTGAAACTAAGGAGGAATGGACAAGTTTGTGCTAACCTCGGATCATGTGGAACTTGTCCCAAATTATCGCTCAATTTTGACCTTTAAAACATTAGATTTGTGAAATTTCTAATTCACCCAAGTTATAGAGCTCGTTGTTCTCTTTCTAATGCCATGAGAATCACATAATTCTGAGTTTTTGGTCAAAAGTTATGACAAAAATACCAAACTAGTGTCGGCACCTTGCTCTAGCTCGCTGCAACGAGTTTTCTACTCGCTATTGCGAGTTACTCAAAAAGCAAAGTCACTGTAGTGATTGTGTTTTCAGATTTCATCTTCTTCTACATCCTAATTTCCTAATTTCCCCACATATAATCCTATCCTCCCATTTAATTTAATCTAAACTTATGCTACAAGTTCTAGTGATGGATTTTACCTCTAATTTTGTGCATGCAAAATCCCTGATGATCGATAATAGAAAGAAATTGGCGTCAACCCTCTCACACATCTGATCCCCGGGATCCTTGCATGTGATCCGAATACACACCCAAATTTGCTCTAATTTTGTAATTAGACTCCGAAATCGAATGGTTTATGATCGTTACCTTCTTTTAGCCGAGTAGGCGGAGTCTACGACGATCGAGGTCGAAGGGGTTTGGCGTGTAGCTTTACACCCGTTCGATGATTCGATCTCTCACTTCTAGCTCAACGATGTCAAAATCGAAGGCTCTCTTGTGGTATAAAACATGGCAATGATCGTCTTACACTAGGAAGAGATGAATTTGAGGGTTCAATGGCTGGGATTTTACAAAAGGAAGAAAATGAGAGAAAGAAGAGGGCTCTTCTGTCTCTCGATTCTTTTTTTCAAACAATTTCAGAACTTTTTTACAAATGGGACTTCGGGCACGTTAGTGTTCTTTAACTTAGATATTTGCTTCAGTGTTAAGCGGCTATGCTGAAAATTCTTCATAGGCTTTCATAATTACAAAACAAAAAATAAGGTCTATTCCACAACTTGATCCCTGGACCTTTCAAATGCAAGCCAACCTTCTAACCAGTGGTGCTCTCATGGAGCTTGTGTACTTATGCAAGCAATTAAATATATCACCTTAGTATGAGGGCACACATTCCTAATTAATTAACGATCAATCTTTAATCCAAAGTGCAGATAGGCCATGATATCAAACACGTGTATTCGATCGGTGTCTTGAGGTTCAAAATTTCTGGGATGTTACATCTTTACCACCTTAAAAAAATTTCATCCTTGAAAATTTAGGTACCTTACTTGAAAAGGTATTGATACTTAGGAGTCGTGAACATGAGTAGTTGTGCACTTCTTAAGAGTCAACGATTCATTAAAAATGAAATACCTCAAGAGTTGATTATTTAACCTCGACGAAAATTAGGGTCACTGTTGGACTACTCCAGGTGTCTAAATGTTGATGTTTATTTAAGTGATGAGATGGTAAAGTTAGAATACAAAGGTGGAGTAAAATGGCTATGAAATCAGCAACCTAAAGTACACACAGCCTGCAAGAAACAGGGCTATTGTAGCAAGTTTTGATAAGTAAGAGTTTGCCCACAAAGAAATTAATCTAAAACCCAAAATGGGCTATAATAGTAGGCCTCCAGATCTGGCTACAGATCTGACAATCCTAAAGAAAGGGAGTTGGGTGTCATAACTACACTAAATTACCTACTAAAAAGAAAAGAAATAAAGTGTAGTCCTATCCTAAGAAAGGGTTATAAAGAAGGTGGTGATGGTGTGTTAAAATAAAGATAGAAGGATGGGAAGTAATCAATTTCGGTTAAGGTTCATTCAGTTATGTAACTTAGATTTAAGGCTGTCTCAATAGCAAATCCTTACTGAAGTGCTATCAAAAACCACAGCAAGGTAGAAGAATCCAACTTAACCCATGACATTTAGACTGCTCTTAAGGCTATAATCTGTCCACTCAAATGGTTACAGACTATCCAATAGAGTTTGTCAAATCCCATTGATTAAATCAGAAAAGCTAACCTAATCCAAAGGAGTGGACTGATCTTAAGGCTATAATCTGTCCACTTAAATGGTCACAGACTATCCAATAGATTTCCTCCAACCATTGAACTAAATCAAGCCATGAATATCATTGCAGACACTATGTTTGCCAGGCTACAGGCACCCCAAATTTGCTACAGATCTGGCAGACATTCATAAGAGTTTCAACCCATAAAATCCTATGTGTGTGGCAAAGGCCATCAGCACAATGCTTGGACACATAGGAAAAGCAACAGGTTGAATAGGGACTTAAATACAGCTGGTCATTTCTACAAAAAGACTATAATGACCTAGCCCACAAGTTTGCAATCACTACAGAGAAGCCAGATCTAACATTTGATAGTGGTCAAATGAAACAGAGGGGAGTCTGTTCCTACACAACCTCTCACTAGGCTACAAGCTCAAGTGCAGAGGAGAAGAATCCTTCTCAGATCTGTGACCAAGACCTGCCCTAGGGCTATAGTCTGTCTACTCAAATGGTCACATGCTATCCACAGAGGCTGCCTTACCCACAGATGATGAGATAGAACATGTAAATTGCTACTGCCACTATGGTCCCAGGGCTACAAGCTCAATCTCCATGGGCCTTTCAATAAGCTCAAATCCTAAATGCATGCTATAGCCTGAACAAAACTATGGGCAAACAGAAAAATAACATATTAAATGAATATTTAAAGCACAAATTCCATTGATCTAAATTACCAACAATGAAATTTCTCAAGGCAGCACCTTGTGCACAACAACTCTTTATAAAATCTCAATGTTTAAATGACCTATTACAAAACTAAATGAAACTACACCTAATTGCTTACCAAAGATTTAGCCAGCAAGTGTTGAGCTAAGAGGGAAAAAAACTAGAAAAAGAGGTGATCAAACCCTAACCCTAACCCTAATCTGCTTGAGCTCTCAGCCGACAGAGGTTGAAGGATAGAGTGATTGATAAATTGTAAATTACAGGCACAACTTATATACTCAGTCCTACTGCCTTGGCTAAGAGAAGAATAAACCCTAATTTTTTCTAGCAGATGTGGTACTATTATAACCCTTGGAATTCTTGAAATGTGTGCCTCAAGATTAGTGCCTCAAGATGTGTGCCCTAGACCTAGGGAAATCCCCAAAAGGTCCTAGAGTTAAGATTGAGAAGTGGAGAGCCCAAGCTTTTTCAGGCTAGCTTTTGGATATTACTTCTATTGCGCAGTTGCCTTATGCTTTTTAGTTCCTTCGCACAACTTGTAGAGCACTCACGAGGTAGAATTTAGCTTTGAATGCTGCTGTCTCACACAGAAGGACTTTGGATGATCGCACAGCTGATCTGGCTTTGAATGCACTCGCGCAGAACGACTTGTAGTGCTTAACTTGCTCACGCAGTAGAGCTTCAGAAATTCCTATCGCAAGGTACTCGCGCAGATGGACTTTACATCTCGCTCGACAAAAGAGTTGAGCTTCCAATCGCGAGAGAGCAGCACGAGAGAACTTCTGGGCGTCTCTCTCTTCCAGAGCCACACGAGAACTTCACAAGGTTGTGGCTACTTTTCTCGCAATTTGGTCTCGTGAGGTAATGCAGGCGGCTGCTTTGAAGCTTGATCCTCGCGAAAACTTTGCGAGGTTCTTTTCATGTTGATTTTAAGCGTGTAGCTTCTTTGTAATAATCTCCTCAGCGAAGTCAGGCGATGCTTATAGCTCTAGTATGCTGCATGTCGTAGCTACACGAGGGAGCTTTGCTGTTGAATTGAACAACGCAAGGCAACACCTCAACTGTGCGAGATAAGTCATTTGCTCCTCTACTACTATGCACATGCTTCTATTGCAGCTTCTTCCACTCTCATCTATGCTTGGTTCATCTGCTAGACTTTCTTGGTCCATCATGACATAAAAAATAGTCACCATGGTGTGTACCACCATGGTGTTCCATCAATATCTGGCTCAACTGTCATCTTTTACTTGAATTCTCTCTCTTCTTGGCACCAAAGACATGGACTTTGTGTTAAGTTGTACAATTTATTAGTAACTACAAAACACACTTCAGCAATGGTTATTAGTCAGCTTCAAGGTCTAGCAAGGGCTAGGTTAAGAGGTGAAAAGTGGTAATTTTCAGTGAATAACAGTCACTACACTTGAAGTTGTAGGATAAGGAAGAACAGGAATAGCTAGTCAATTAACACGACTCAAATAACAAGGATTTGTAGAAATAGGCACCTCAAAGCCTAGATTTTCGATAGAGACAATCGAGTTTAATTTTTAACAACAATGATAAACGTAAGTCCTCCATTGGACTAGAAACTAAGGCAACAGTTGATACAAGTGTAAGCCGATGAGATCCTCCCATAGGATCAAGTCATAGAATTTGAAAATCGGTAGTAACCTTCTTATACTTGAAATAAAGTGAAATGCTTGAAAAGAATAATAGCTATAATAGTGACATGCTTGTACTAGAAATAAAATGATGAATAGATAGAATAGTGACATGCTTGTACTTGAAATAATGTGAAATGCTTAAAAAGAATAATAGCTAGAATAGTGACATTCTTGTACTAGAAATAAAATGAGGAATAGCTAGAATGGTGACATGCTTGTACTTAAAATAAAGTGAAATGCTTGAAAAGAATAATAGTTACGATAGTGACGTGCTTGAACTTGACATCTTTAGGATTAGAACTTGAACTTGAATCAGAACTTGAATTTGAACTTCATCTTGATATGGTATTTGAATTGGAACTTGAACTTGATTTTGAGCATGAACTTGATTTAGAACTTGAATTTGAGCTTGTTGTATTTGAACTTGAATTTAAACTTGAGCTTTAAATGGTCTTGGAACTGGAACTTGAACTTGATTTTGAACTCGATCTTGAACTTGTACTAGACCTTGTACTTGAACAAGAACTCATACTTGATCTAGAACTGGTGCTTGACTTGAACTCATGCTTGCACTACAACTTGTGCTTGCTTGATTTGAACTCATGCTAGAACTTGAGCTTGTGCATAAACTGGAACTTGTACTTGAATGGAGGCTTGAACCAGAATTTTGTACTAGAATTCATCTTTGAAACTAGGACTTGTGCTTGAAATGTATGTTTGAACTAGAACTTGAATTCATACTTGAATTAGAACTTTAACATGAAACCATGCTTGAATTAGAACTTGAACATGAAACCATGCTTGAACTGGAACTAGAACTCGATCTTGAACTTGTATATGAAACTAGAACTTGAAATTTAACATAAAGACGCACTTGAATTTGAACTCAAACTTGAATACTTGAAATACTTGAATACCTAAATACTTGCATACTTTAATCTTGAACCCAGAATTAGTACTTGAATATTTGAACCTTGAACCCGGAATGGGTACTTGAATACTTGAATCTTGAACCCGGAATAGGAACTTGAATTTGAACTTCTAAAAAGAAATATACTTGAACCCGAATATTGAAATCCTAAATTTAACGATGCTTGAACATTAAATACTTGATAACGAATCCTGAAATCCTGAAAGTGAAAAGAGATACTATGTTGAATTTGAAAGCCTCACTTAGTTGATCATTGTTCTCATGAACAGGCTCATATGAGCACCTTGTACTTGAAATGGATCTTGAAATGTCAGTCGAGGATCAAGTCTAGTTAGACCAACATTGATCCTTTCCTGGATTGACTAAACGGCGGAGAGTGTCAGCCTTTGTTCGTGCAAACATTGGCATTTTGAATCTTGAATCTTGGACCATGGTCGGTGTTCTGGTATCGACACAAAATTAATTAAAAGATACTAATAATCAAGGAATAAATTGCAATAAGATTAAAATGGCGAACGATTTATCGTAAGCTGTCCACCACTCCTTCGAAAAATCCGACCATACACAGAATGAAGGTCTAGTACTTGGATTGTGATCTGAGACCTGCTGCTATTTGAAATAGGCCTAATCACATGGTCATCATGAATCCAACCCTTTGATAAGACCCATGTGAAATTGGTCAACCAAGTCAAAGACCCGATAAGGCTAAAATCCTAAACCCGTAGTGAATAGGATTGGTAAAGAGAACAAGAAAGTTTAAATGCCTGACCCACGGCTCGTCAAATCTAAACTAGTTTCTCGAGATATGAGCCCAGCTCAAGAAATATTGATAAAGGCCCATAATGACTAGATACACATGGCTCGAACCTTAGAAAGGTTCGTATGCCTAGCTTTAGACCTAGTGAAGGCCCAAATCACCTAGGTAATGGCCCATTGAACCCTTTGGACCTATAACCCATTGGACCCTTTGGGCCTATGACCAATGACTCGTTGGACCCATTAAACCCATAAACCATTGGACATATAATTCATTAGGCTCCTAACTTAGCAGACCCATTTGGACCCATAATTCATTGGACCATTTGGACCCATAAAACCACTGGACCTTTTTGGACTTGTGACCCATTTTAATCCATGACCCATACTTTATGTAACAGCCTGAATTTTCCCATCACGATTTTATGAGAAAATGTTTTTTTTCCTTCAACTTTAAACCAACTGGGAGAAAACTCAGACCGTCGGGTCGCAAAACACGATCCGAATACAGATTACTTTACTTGGTACATCCACACAATGTGGAAATCAAAGTAGTTAATATTTAGCAGAACTAAAACTTTCTTATTTTACACAACGTGTAACTAAAAGTTAAAACTGAACCACCGGTGATGACCGACCATCACCTAAACAGTGGTACACAAAAGTATGTACATCAAAATCTAACTTGACCATTCTACATAATGATTGGACGTACCAAGCCCAAACCTCAAATCCAAAACTATGTCAACTCTAAATCCACAAGTCTGTGGTAGAAGATGCGCCTCAAGCTCCAGATCCAAATCAAGACTTGCACTTGCGACGTATAGTTGAGCGGTGAGCAAACTGTCTAATCTCAGTAGGGAGAAATTCAGTATAATTTCACATTTTATCATAATGAAGCATGGATTTAATGACAGTATTCAAAAGCATTTAAAAATAGAATTTCAAAGCAAAAATAAGGGTCATAATAAAATGGGAAAAAACCTTTTCATATTAAAACAAAAGCATTTTTGTGTCAAATAGTATTCAAAAACCTTATCAAGCAGAAACATGTTTGGAAGATCATTTTCATGTCAAGCAAAAGCTGATTTCAGATTCATTCTTTATTTCTCCTATTTGGAATTCACAGTTTAGATGTCAGTATTTCAGTGTTCATATACAAATTTGTAATCCAAAATATCAGAGTTCATGTTTCAGAGTTCAAGCTTCAAGGGTTTCAGAGTTCAAAGATTGCAGAGTTCAGAGTTTAGAGTTCAGTGTTTTCAGAGATTTGAGTTCAGAGGGTTTAGAGTTCAGAGGTTAAGAGTTTAGAGGGTTCAGAGTTCAAAGTGTTTAGAGTTCAGACTTTTCAGAGATCAGAGCTTAGAGGGTTCAGAGTTTAAAGGGTTCAACGTTCAGAGGATTCAGAGTTTAAAGTGTTTAGAGTTTAGAGTTTTTAGAGTTCAGAATTTTCAGAATTCAGAGGGTTCAGAGTTCAGAGATTTCAAAGTTCAACATGCAAATTTAGAATACAAATACACCGTTGTGTCGGTTCGATTAACGGATATACTGCCGTACCAGTTCGATTCACGGATTAACTGTCACACCAATTTGATTCATGGATTTGTATTCAAAATTCATATACATAATTCATAATTCACATTCAAGATTGATTCACGGATAGGCCGCCGTGCTGGATTGATTCACCGTCGTGCTGGTTCTATTCATATTCACAAGTTCGATTCACGGTTTCACCACCATATCGGTTCTATTCATATTCAGAATAGGGTTGTAAGAGTCATGTGAAAAAAAATATTCAAGGACAAGGTACATAGTTCATAGGCGAGAATCGAATTCATGTGCAGAAATAATGTTCAAAGATAGAAACAAAGTTCATGTACAGAAGCAGCGTGCTAACGTCAGAGTCTAGAAGTCAAGGAGTCAAATTCATGTTCATGTTCATGTTCATTTGCATATTTAGGCTTTACACTTCCAATATCAAATTTCAAAGTTTCAAAGTTTATATTGCAATTTTGATTATTCAAAATTTTCAAAGTACAAAGAGTTCAATTACAAAGAGATTCAAATCATGAATTTTCCTACAAATCATTAACCATGCAAAGAGATTCCAATATGCATATGAGGTAAGCTCTAAAATCGTATTTTCATTTCATAATGTCATCAATGACCATGAATCGACATAAAAACATAACTTTGCATTGAAAATGTCCATACCTTAACCTTGAAGTCACACGAAGCAAAGCAAAGTCCTATCGATGGCTTTCCGCCCTCAATCCACATCACATAGCATTCGTAAAACACATGACAATGGCTGAAGAATCACACATGTTAGAGTTCTTTAAGTTTCCTCAAAACTGAGGCAGAATGGACGAGTTCATGCTATCCTCAGATCATGTGAAACTTGTCGCAACATGCCGCTCAATTTTGACCTTTAAAATATTGAATTTATGAAATTGCTAATTTACACAAATTATATAACTCATTTTCCTCTTTCTAATGCCATGAGAATCGCATAATTCTGACTTTGGTGTCAAAAGTTATGGCCGAAATATCGAAGTGGTGTCGGCACCTTGCTCTAGCTCGCTGCAGCGAGTTTCCTACTTGCTATAACGAGTTACTCAGAAAGCATACTTGCTGTAACGAGTTTCCTACTCACTATAGCGACTATGTTTTCAGATTTCATCTTCTTCTACATCCGAAAAATCATAATTTTTCCACATATGATCCTATCCTACCATTTGATTTAATCTAAACTTATGCTACAAGGTCTTGTCATGGATTTTACCTCTAATTTTGTGCAAGCAAAATCCCTGATGATTGATAACGGAAAGAAATCGGCGTTGACCCTCTCACAGTCTGATCCCCAGGATCCTTGCATGCAATCAAAATACACGCCCAAATTAGCTCTAATTTTGTAATTGGACTCCAAAATCGAATGGTTTAAGATTGTTACCTTCTTTTAGCCGAGTAGGTGGAGTCTACGACCATCAGTCAAAGGGGTTTGTCGCGTAGCTTCACGCCCGTTCGATGATTCGATCTCTCGCTTTGAGCTCAACAGTGTCAAAATCGAAGGCTTTCTCATGGTATAAAACATGTCAATGATCGTTTTGGACTAGGAAGAGAGGGATTCGAGGGTTCAATGGCTGGGATTTTACAAAAGGAAGAAAATGAGAGAAAGAAGAGGGCTCTTCCCTCTCTCGGTTCTTTTTTTCAAACAATTTCAGAACTCTTTTGCAAATGGGACTTCTGGCACATTAGTTTTCTTTTAATTTAGGAATTTGCTTTGGTGTTAAGCGGCTATACTAAAAACAGTGCATAGGTTTTCATAATTACAAAACAAAAAATACGGTCTATTCCACAACTTGATCCCTGTACCTTTTCAATGCAAACTTACCTTCTAACCGGTGGTGCTCTCACAGAGCTTGTGTACTCATGCATGTAATTAAATATATAACCTCAGTATGAGGGTACACATTCCTAATTAATTAATGATCATTCTTAAATCCAAAGTGCAGATAGTCCACAGTATCAAACACATGTATTCGGTCAGCGTGTTCGGGTTCGAAATTTCCGGGATGTTATATCCTTCCCACCTTAAAGAATTTTCATCCCAAAAAATTTAGGTACCTTAGTCAAAAAGGTATTGATACTTAGGAGTCGCGAACATGAGTAGTTGCGCTCTTCCCAAGAGTCAATGGTTCATTAAAAATGGAAAACCTCAAGAGTCGATGATTTAACCTCGATGAAAGTTAGGGTCACTACACTCTCCACTCCTTAAAGGAATTTTCGCCCTCAAAAATTCACGACGTGACTTCTGGTGTGTCCCTTATAGTAGGTGTAATGATAGCAAAGCTGAATAGGTTGATGATACATAAAGGTGTCATTGTCACCAACAAAATCTAAAACCTGCAGCAATTTATATCATCACCACCAGGTTTAAGCCATCAACTAATTTCCCCATAACTAGTAATTCAAAGGTAACTTATTACTGGAACACAATTTGACCCATTAATAAGCGACCTGAAACATGAATCTAAAGTACTCTATCTCATTAACTCAAAAGAAAATTTAATCTATAAAACTCCAAAGTTAACCATAAGGCAGAATATGTTGTTGCTATAGATAAAATTTTCATCTTTGATCAACAAAGGATTATTGTTGCTCCAAGATTCCATGAGTTTAGATCAAATGTCACCCAGCAGTTTACAAGTTAACCATAAACCAAGTAAGCCACTATAGACACCCAAATTTGGCCCAAGGCCCGATCAAAGCATACTTCAAGAAAGGCACACCCCCGAGCTTCCGATAGCATCTCCCATACCCATAGGAGCCTATGCCTGACCCTTGGGAGTTAACCCTACACCCCTAAAACTCTTTCCAAACCAGTTTCGAACCCTCCCGAGCATTGGTTGGAAAGAGGTGTACCAAAGCTTATAGGGACCTCTGCTAGAAATGAATAGTATACCATTGAAAAGTAGAGGTTCCCAGCTTTCCAACAGGCTAAGAATTGCCTCAATCGAAAATATACATCAAAAGTTATGGTGGTTTGAGTTTGGGGCAGAGCTGGGGTCATTTTGCCTAGCGTGTATAATATACACGCTAGGCCATTTCTTACGGAATTTTGCCTAGCGTGTATAATATACACGCAGGCCATTTTCTGGAAGAATTTGGCCTAGCGTGTATAATATACACGCTAAGCCAAATGGGCCCCACAGCAGGCTCTGAACTTCTCAAAGGCACTATACATTTGCCTAGCGTGTGTAATATACATGCTAGGCTTAGCTATAGTACTTTTAGGATTTTTCACGAATTTAATTTTGGGGGTTTGACTTGTTGACCATCCTCATGTTTAGGGTGGGTTCCTTTAGGACTATTGCATCCCTATTTAACCTATTTGCAACCTCCTAGTTATTTAAAACCCCACTCTCTATCATCTACCATTGAACCCCATTCACACTTATCCATGACCTTGAAAAACAAAAATCCTTAGATTCCCCCCTTTGCAAAGGGCTTGAAAAAGTTTCCAAAGAGAGAAGGATTAGAGATTTCCTTCTCTCCTTTGGTGCACCAAACCCATATAAATTTTAGAATTCAAAATCCTTCCTTAGACCCCATCTTCCATAAAAAATCCCTTAGCCTAGGTGAGAACTACCCCTTAGTCTTCTTCTCCTACATCCTAGTTATCAAGCCTTAGAGGTTCGAACCCACCCTTCAACCCCTAAAGCTATCGGAAGCTTATCAAGTGCACCTACGCAAAGGTCCACATCGGTGCTAAAAGGGCCCAAGAGTTACGGCTCTCCCCTCTATCCCTCTACCTTCTTTGCGTTTCCTCTATCCTTGAATTTACGCCATTATGCCGCCGACTTTTAGTGATTGCAAGGGGCATAAATAGGATTGGAGCGCCTTCGAGCAAGAGGAAGTGTTGTTCTATTTTTTTTTTCTTTTTTTTCTTTTGGCTATAAGTAGAGACTTCTTAAGAGCATATTGATCGGGTGCCTAACACCTTCCCCGATCGATAACCGAAGCCCCTACCCAAGAGCCTTTGGCGTAGACCGAAATAAGAGTCATATTTTTGGCACCTCGGTGCTTATAATATTGATTTAGGTTTCTCAGGACACCAAAAGATCCGAGTGGCAAATCTATATTTTTCACATGGGCGCATCGTCGCGACGGGTTTGATAAAAATCCATGGTTGCACAAATGGCGACTCTGCTGGGGAGTAGCCAGTAGAGCTTCCACTTGAAGTTTGACCTTTTTTTTGTTTTTATTCATTTTTACTAACACTTTTTGTTTTTTTCTTTCTTTCACACTCACCCCTACGATCTTTTACATCAATTTTTACTTTCCCCTACTTTCCGTCATTTACGAGCCTTAGCTGATTGGCGGGCCTACTTGAGCATTGTCTTGACTTCTATTTATTTTTGATCTTTTACATGCCTTAGTCGATTGGCGGGCTTACTTGCGCATTTACATGCCTTAGTCATTTGGTGGGCCTACTTGAGCTTTTATATTATCGCAATCATATTATACCAGTGGATGCCGACCCGTAGAGGCGGCATGGGATCCTCGCTACTCGTTTTTGAACCTAAGCAAACTCTCATTTTAAAATTGAACCTTAAAAGTGAACTAAGAGACCTAATTCATTTTTGCGAGTGTATATTTTAAAGGGCTGAAATTTAGACAGCGATACAAACGTCTCGGTTCTTAGTACGACCATAGCCCCTAGTGGTGATGATCAGGAAAGGTACCACCCCATCCAGTATCTGAGAAGGTGCTTACGCCAGAGGTATATAGGGTGGGTTACCGATCCGGTTATGAAGCTTAAAACCCTTGGCGAGTGCGTTTAGTTATCCCAAATCAAATTTGTATCCCTAGGTTCGGAGAGGAGGGACCCACTAAAACAAAGAAAATCAGTCCCCGAAGCACCACTTCCCAAAAACCAAAAAATCAGACCAATTTCGAGCCGGCTGTTTGCTGTCAAAATATATTATATATACTATTTTTGCCTAGCGTGTATAATATACACGCTAAGCCAAAAAACTCCAGAATTGCCCTATGTTAAGCTCTGAAAAGTACCACTTTTCACCTGTTAACCTAGCCTTTGATGGACCTTTGAGGACAGAAAATAATGTATTTTTAGTGAGTTTTGTGATAACAGGAAATAAGAGCTTAATGATGCAATCCATGCTATTTCAAGCCAAGAAGGAGGATTTTTATGCTAGGTTGTGGAGCTGAAGAATTTATTGAGAATGCACAATGGTGGTTCACACCATAGGGATAAGTTTATCATGCTTCGATGCCCTGGAAGGCTTGTTCAGGGTATGAGGTAAAGCCCAAGTAGAGAGGAGAGTTGCTGCAAGGAATTAAGGAGAACTGCTGCAATGTAGTAGTGTGTATGTGGGACACAATAGTTGAAAACTGCTCCTACACATGCCTTGAACTACGCGAGCTGCTGTAATTTGAAGGTGCAGTTTATCACCTCGCGAGGTTCACATTAGAACCTGACCTTTTGCTGCATTGGAGCCTAGTGAGCAGCTTCAATGCTGCTGAATTCCATCCTAGCGAGCTGATGCTTTGAGCCTAGCAAAGTGCATGTGAGCTGCGCGACCTGAAGCTGCTGCAAAGTGAACTATGCAAGATGCACCCAATGAGCCTAGCGAGCTGTCCAAGCTCCATTTGAACCTGGCGAGCTCCTAGCTGTTTTGAGCCTAACAAGCAACACTTCAATCCTTTGGAGCAGCCAAAGCCTTCATCCTCTTGAGTTGCAATAATGAGGATTTAAAGCCACATAGTTGGAGCAGCATTGCTGCCATGGCAGCAGCCTATACTTGAAGCCAACAGCACTTGAGCACTTTCAAAATGAACTTTATGTGCTGCTGCACCATCCAATTGGGTTGTTATATATATTTCAGACACATGATAGTAGCCGCACTACAGCCTACATTCAATCCACAAAGAAGCGGCATTGAAGAACATGAGCTGAAATCCTGCAGATTTAGCACATTCGAGCAGCGTATAGGCTGAAAGCATTTTTATCGAACAACTATTGTGCGCACTCAAGCAGTTGTGGTGCACCTCTCGAGTACATCAACTAAACCCCCATGGGCTGCGTACTTGAAGGCGAGTGGTGTAGAGATGAAAAATATTGGCATTTGAGTTGTTCTGCTGTTGAGGCATTCTGTCGAACAGGTGCAGTGCTGAAAAATGTTGTATTTCAGCCCAACGAGATTTAAGTTGCTGAAATATATTGTATTTCAACTCAGCAATATTTAAGCTACTGCTGTATTGCAACTCAGGGAGATTTAAGCTCCTGCTGTATTGCAACTCAGCGAGATTTAATTTCTGAAGCTTAAACTCAGCGAGAACTCAGTGAGATTTAACTTTTGAAGTATTGCAACTCAGTGAGATTTAATTTTTGAAGCTTCAACTCAGTGAGATTTAACTTCTGAAGCATTTCAGCTCAGAGAGATCAAACTTCTAAAGCTTCAACTAAGCGAAAACTTAGCGAGATTTAAGCGAGATGTATACCTGAAGCTGTCATCTACGCGAGGCACGAATTCTAGCAGCCTATTTCAGCACCCAAAGATATTTTGGGTATTTCACACCTTCTAGGGCACACATTCCAACGTCCCACACTTCCCCAAGAATCCAAGGGCCATAGATAGGCGACGAAATCAACTCCAAAACTTCTCAAATCTGATTGGCTAATGCATATTAGGGTTTCGAGGGTTGCTTATATAAAGGGATGTTATCTACATTTGTAAACTAACCAGAGATAGCCTGTGTTCATCTAGGGTTTCGAGCCAAGATTAGCCTGGTTCACTTAGAGTTTTAAAACCAGGGATAGCCTATGTTCATCTAGGGTTTCGAGCCAATATTAGCCTTGTTCACTTAGGGTTTTAAATCCAAGAATAGCCTGAGATTGGAGCCAGGGTTTCCTGTGCTCATTTAGGGTTTAGTTTCCTTTTCTTTTTTCTTTTTCCATTTTCTTATTCCTTAACACAATAGCAATGCTGGGCTAAGTTCTATGTAGTAGCTAGTTTTATTTTGGTTTTGTAATAGGTTTTGTAAACATTAGGATTTTGGATGAGCAGTTGTGTATAGGCTGCAGCCAGGAGATAGTTCATTATAAGTTTTACTTTTTTTAAATGAACTGTTGTTTTAATGCTTAATTAAATCTATAGATCTTATGGCTTCTTTAGATGTCTATAGGATCCATGTATTTGGGACTAGCCCATTCAGTTTCTAGTAGATCTATTGTTTGCCATCTGAATTTTCTTAGTTTGATAGACACATGGGAGGTAATGTTGGATCTGTAGAGAGATCCAGGGAGCTCGGAGGCCTGTGGACCATGGTGGTTGCAGCAGTTTTCATGTTCTTTCTTTGGCCGCTATGGGATGGACAAACCAATGGGATACCCTGTGACCATTCGAGTGGACAGAGTATAGGCCTAAGGTTGTGTCCATTCACATGTTTGAGATGGATTCTTCTCCCCTGCACATGAGCTTCTAGAGCCTTGTGAGGAGGTTTGTACAGAAACTGGCTCCCCTGTGTTCTACCTAATCGATATCAGATGTTAGATCTGATCTCTTGTAGTAATTGCAGCTTGAGGCTGAGTCATTGCAAGATGTTTGTAGCAATGACCAGCTGATCTAAAGGTCTTATTCCACCTGTTACATGGTCCTTTTTGCCGGCACTAGTGAGCAGTAAGCCTTAGCAAAGTACTTAGGATCTTATGGGTTGGAATACCTATGGATGTCTCAGCGCAGATCGGGGAGCTTGTATATCGGCATTATATAGTGCTGCAATAGTATTCATGGCTAGAGCTGGTCCAGTGGCTGGGGAAATGATCAATCCACTCTTTTGGATTAGACTAGCGAATTTTTTATTTAACTAATGGGATTTGACCGACTTTATCGGATACCCTGTGACCATTATAGTAGACAGAGTATAGCCCTAAGAGCGCCCCAAATGGCATGGGTTAAACTGGAAGCTTATACCTTGTTGAGGCTATTAATAGCGTCTCAGTAAGGACCACTGCAGAGACAGACTAAATCTGAGTTACATTACTGATTTCTCCCTAGCTGTTTACTTCTCCATATTTTATCTTTATTTTATCACACATGTCACCACCCTTCTTCACCCCTCTCTTTAGCTATAGTTTTATTTCTGTATTTATATTTTTAATATAGCTTAGTGACACCTAAACACCCTTCCTTTAGGATTGCAAGATTTGTAGTCAGATCTGAAGATTACTATATGCCCTTGTGGTTCAAATCAATACTCTCTGTGGGACAAACTCTTACTTATCAAAACTTGCTACAATAGACCCTGAATCTTGCAGGTCTAGGATTACTTTGGTTGTGTTGAATCCATTCTTTTATATTACTTTGTTTTCAATTAATTTCCATCACACAATAACATAAGCACACTTTCACACCAAGTAAAACAATGCAACAAGTTTTTGGCGCCGTTGTCGGGGAGTTTTGATCTAGTATAGTAATCTGTGTTTTTGTTGAGCTATATTCTTTGTAGATGTAGTGTTTGAATAAATGTCGGCTTTAGTTTTTGTGTGATTTTTAAAGTTTTTCATGATTTTTTGTTTTAGAATTTTTGTGTCTTTGTAATGTTTGAATAAGTACAGCTGTAATCAAAATTAAAATAAAAATAAATAAATAAATAAATAATAACAATAATAAAATACTTAAAAAAAAAAATGATGTGTCAGCAGATGAGGACTAGCAGTATCTCATCTGCCATTTTCTCAAATTGTTAAAGGTCCTTCTCCTTCTTATAAGGGGAAGGATATGATGAAGGAAATGAAATTTGTTAAACAGTTGCAGTCATTAGTGAGAGAGTGGATGAGACCTTGCCCAACCTGCTGGACTTGGGCTGAGGTATTTGCTAAAATTTTTGAAGTATGGACTGAGGAGGCCCCCACCTATGTGCTGAAAAGTACTCATTTGGGCTTCTCAGTGGGGTGTGTGCACCACTTCACTTGGACAACTGCCCTCAGCCATTTTAGGCACCTTTGCTGCCTGTGATTACCTCTCT
This sequence comes from Chloranthus sessilifolius, assembly GCA_021018995.1. Lineage (NCBI taxonomy): Eukaryota > Viridiplantae > Streptophyta > Magnoliopsida > Chloranthales > Chloranthaceae > Chloranthus > Chloranthus sessilifolius. The sequence continues at coordinate 36,150,085 of CM037592.1, read as the reverse complement.
ACCAAATGTGGAGCTAGAGTTACTCCCTATATCTCTCAAGCAACTGAAATTTCTGGGCTAGAGGACTGAGGTTTGATCCCTCTGCATCTGCAAAGGTATGGATTTTTACCTTCTGAATTATAGTTCTCTCCGATTTAGCTATGTTCCAGATGGGTTGTCTTAATTTTTGGTCATTTATATACCCCCATCTGGACTGTTGAGATCATGAGTCTTAATGTAGGAAGAGTCATGAGGGTTAATGATCAGAGGTTATAAATCTATGTTGGAAATTCAGTTGAGCCCTCTAAAATCATTTACTTTCAAGTCCTTCCACTGATTGTTGCTCCAACATTGTGTACCATATGTTACATAGTTCTTTTTAGTGCTTGAAAATTTTGTCTATATAGTGTAGTGTGATCTGATTTTTGTATGAATCCTGCTTTACAATGTGTGCGTTTGATTTTTCAAAATTCTGTGTCATCAATTTTGATTCATACTCAGATCATGTTCTAAAATTTTGTGTTTACGATTTTAATTGTTTTCTTTAGTTTATATTTTTATATACATGCTATTTTTTTTTTTTTTTTTACTGTCACTTCTGCAACATATAGTTGTTGTTTTTAGGAGTTTGTGTAGCTGTTTTATTTTCTTAGTAGTCATGTCCTGTCTCTTCTCTTTTTCTGCTTCATAGTTTACTTTTCTGCATTGTTTTAGTTCATTTTTCTCTTTATTTTCTGCTGTAGTATAGTGTGTGTCTATCCTGCACCCTGCTGCCCCTCTACATTTTGCATGAAACAGTGGGGACACTGTTTACCTTAGGTTTGGGGGTGTGGCAGGGTAGTCCTGTCAATAGAATAGTTAACTTTAGTGCAGCAGTGTTGGTTTAATTGGGATAAATAAAGTCAATTCCCACCTAATTTGTTAGAAGGAGGAAATTTGTGGAAAATTAAAAAATTTTGCAGACATTTTGAAACTAAAAATTTTAAAATCTTAGCACCACCATGAAGCTTACATCAGAAAATATTTCAATTAGTACTTACTGAACCTAAGAGGAGAGAAAAAGGTGAAAATACACCCCATGGGTTAATTTGAGGACCATACCTAGTGAGATTTGGGCCCATCATTTTCTTTTGAAGAGTATTTTTGGTATTATTTATGCTCTAAGGACTGATTGAGTCAAGACCTTTTCACTAAAAGTTAGGCACCTCCAAATCAAAACTGATTGACAGCACTCATGACACTAAGGAAATGATCAAAGGCCTTCATTTGGACAGTTTGAGCTTGAAAATCTAACCTTTTAAAGCTGCCCTTTCGCATACACTCGTTGAGCATTACAAATCCTACTTTTCTTTAATAAACACCAGAGTACTTGCACCTTAACCTTTTGACCTGATTCAACTGTACCCTCACTCTTAGAATTCAGAAGGTAAAGGAGAAGGAGTTAAAGATAGTGAGAGTGGTCCAACATTTGGTGGAAGGTGAAGAAAAGAAACTTATGAACAACAGTGTATTAGTGGTATTTGTGTGGTAGTTCATCATAAAAATCATAAAAATATTAAATAAAAATAAAAAAGAAAAAGAAAGAGAAGTCTAGAGAAGAACATCATCTGAAAATTGAAAAGAATAGGAGAAGCTAGCCACTTGAATTCTGAAATATATCAAGTAAGATGAAGTTTTGCTGAAATGAAGGTTGTGAAGTCATGAATCGCTCCTTACCTTGCTGATTTTTTAATTTTGATTCCCTTTTTACCCCTTTATTCTCTATATCCCTCACCCATAAGTCACATTACAACCCATTCAAAATGACCTTGTAGATCCAGAGTTGTCATGTGAAGATGAGGAGTTGTCCAATCTATGGTGAAAAGTCATGAGGATGTCAGAAATTAGAAGCTTTGCCAATGCTCATTCTTGCAGGCCCATTTGGGGTCTGTAACTACTCTTGAGCTGCTTTGAATGTGAACACCCTCAGATTGTCAATGTTGAGAGATAGCCTTGATGAGAATTGGGTATGAATTTTAACCTCATTGGGGTTGTATCCAACCTGATTTTTGGATTTAAGGCAAGCTTGGTACTGATTTTTACACATTGAATTTCTGATGTAAAATGATTGGTGGTGATGCAAACACATGCTAATTTTGAGTTTTAAATGGCCTGCATTATTGCTGTAATTTCCTCTGAATTTTAAAGAATGGGTGTGGAATGAAGCTTTATTTATTTAAATTTATTTAATCATTGACTACACTATGGTGTGTTAAGCTATAAAAAGTATCACTTTTCACCCATTAACTTAGCCTTTGATGAACCTTTGAGCATATAAAATAATGTGTTTTTAGTGAGTTTTGTGATAACAGGAAATAAGAGCTTAATGATGCAATCCATGCTATTTCAAGCCAAGAAGGAGGATTTTTATGCTAGGTTGTGGAGCTGAAGAATTTATTTAGAATGCACCATGGTGGTTCAAACCATCGGGGCAATTTTATCATGCTTCGAGGCCCTAGAAGGCCTGTTGAGGGTATGAGGTAAAACCCAAGTAGAGAGGAGAGTTGCTGCAAGGAATTAAGGAGAACTGCTGCAATGTAGCAGTGTGTATGTGGGACATAATAGTTGAAAACAGCTCCTGCACATGCCTTGAACTACGTGAGCTGCTGTAATTTGAAGCTGCAGTTTATCACCTCACAAGGTTCACATTAGAACCTGACCTTTTGCTGCATTGGAGCCTAGCGAGCAGCTTGAATGCTGCTGAATTTCATCCTAACGAGCTGATGTTTTGAGCCCAACGAAGTGCATGTGAGCTGCACGACCTGAAGCTGCTGCAAAGTAAACAACGCGGGCAGCACCCAATGAGCCTAGCGAGCTGTCCAAGCTCCATTTGAACCTGGTGAGCTCCTAGCTGTTTTGAGCCTAGCAAGCAGCACTTTAATCCTTTGGAGCAGCTAAAGCCTTCATCCTCTTGAGTTGCAATGATGAGGATTTAAAACCACATAGCTGGAGCAGCATTGCTGCCAAGGCAGTAGCATATACTTGAAGCCAACAACGCTTGAGCACTTTCAAAATGAACTTTATGTGCTGCTGCACAATTCAATTGGGTTGTTATATATATTTCAGACACATGATAGCAGCCGCACTACAGCCTACATTCAATTCACAAAGAAGTTGCATTGAAGAACATGAGCTGAAATCCTGTAGATTTAGCACATTTGAGCACCGTGTAGGCTGAAAGCTTTTTTGTCGAATAGCTTTTGTGCACACTCAAGCAGCTGTGGTGCACCTCTTGAGTACATCAACTAAACCCCCATGGGCTACGGACTCAAAGGTGAGTGGTGTAGAGCTGAAAAATATAGGCATTTGAGTTGTTCTGCTATTGAGGCATTCTATCGAACAGGTGCAGTGCTGAAAAATGTTGTAGTTTAGCCTAGCAAGATTTAAGTTGCTGAAATATGTTGTATTTCAACTCAACGAGATTTAAGCTCCTGCTGTATTGCAACTCAGTGAGATTCAATCTCCTACTGTATTGCAACTCAGCGAGATTTAATTTCTAAAGCCTCAGCTCAGCGAGAACTCAGTGAGATTTAACTTCTGAAGTATTGCAACTCAGCGAGATTTAATTTCTGAAGCTTCAACTCAACGAGAACTCAGCGAGATTTAACTTCTGAAGCATTTCAGCTCAGCGAGATCAAACTTCTGAAGCTTCAACTAAGCGAGAACTCAGCGAGATTTAAGCGAGATGCATACCTGAAGCTGTCATCTATGCGAGACACGAATTCTTGCAGCCTATTTCAGCACCCAAGGATATTTTGGGTATTTCACACCTTCTAGGGCAAGCATTCCAATGTCCCACATTTCCCAAAGAATCCAAGGACCACATATGGGCCACGAAATCAACTTCAAACCTTCTCAAATCTGATTGGCTAATGCATATTAGGGTTTCGAGGGTTGCTTATATAAAGGACTATTATCTACATTTGTAAACTAACCAGGGATAGCCTGTGTTCATCTAGGGTTTCGAGCCAGGATTAGCCTAGTTCACTTAGGATTTTAAAACCAGGGATATCCTGTGTTCATCTAGGGTTTTGACCCAAGATTAGCTTAGTTCACTTAGGGTTTTTAAATCAGAGATAGCCTATGTTCATCTAGGGTTTCGAGCCAGGATTAGCCTGATTCACTTAGGGTTTTAAATCCAGGAATAGCCTGAGATCGAAGCCAGGGTTTCGTGTGCTCATTTAGGGTTTAGTTTCCTTTTCCTTTTTCTTTTTCCATTTTCTTATTCCTTAGCACAGCAGCAATGCTGGGCTAAGTTCTATGTAATAGCTAGTTTTATTTTGGTTTTGTAATAGGTTTTGTAAACATTGGGATTCTGGATGAGCAATTGTATATAGGCTGCAGCCAGGAGACAGTTCATTGTAAGTTTTTCTTTTTTTTTAATGAACTGTTGTTTTAATGCTTAATCAAATCTATAGATTTTATGGCTTCTTTAGATGTCTATAGGATCCATGTATTTAGGACTAGCCTATTCAGTTTCTAGAAGATCTATTATTTTCCATCTAATTTCCCTTGGTTTGATAGACACATGGAAAGCAATGTTGGATCTGTAGAGAGATCCAGGGAGCTCGGAGGCCTATGGACCATGGTGGTTGTAATAGTTTTCATGTTCTTTATTGGGCCTCTGTGGGATGGGCAAACCAATGGGATACCCTGTGACCATTCGAGTAGACAGAGTATAGCCCTAAGGTTGTATCCATTCACATGTTTGAGATGAATTCTTCTCCCCTGCACATGAGCTTCTAGAGCCTTGTGAGGAGGTTTGTACAGTAACTGGCTCCCCTCTATTCCAGATGTTAGATCTGATCTCTTGTAGTAATTACAGCTTGAGGCTGAGTCATTGCAAGCTGTTTGTAACAAGGACCAGCTGAGCTAAAGGCCTTATTTAACTTGTTGCATGGTCCTTTTTATGGGCACTAGTGAGCAATAAGCCTTAGGAAAGCACTTTGGATCTTATGAGTTGGAATACCTATGGATGTCAGCCAGGTCTGTGCACAGATCTGGTGAGCTTGTAGCATTGACATTATATAGTGCTGCAATAGTATTCATAGCTAGAGCTGGTCCAGTGGCTGGGGAAATGATCAGTCCACTCTTCTGGATTAGACTAGAGAATTTCTAGTTTAACTAATGGGATTTGATAGACTCTATCAGATACCCTGTGACCATTATAGTGGACAGAGTATAGCCCTAAGAGCGCCCCAAATGGCATGGGTTAAACTGGAAGCTTATACCTTGTTGAGGCTATTAATAGCGTCTCAGCAAGGACCACTGCAAAGACAGACTAAATCTGAGTTACATTACTGATTTCTCCCTAGCTGTTTACTTCTCCATATTTTATCTTTATTTTATCACACATGTCACCACCCTTCTTCACCCCTCTCTTTAGCTGTAGTTTTATTTCTGCATTTATGTTTTTAATATAGCTTAGTTACACCTAAACACCCTTCCTTTAGGACTGCTAGATTTGTAGCCTGATCTGGAGATTACTGTATGCCGTTGTGGTTTAGATCAATACTCCATGTGGGACAAACTCTTACTTATCAAAACTTGCTACAATAGACCCTGAATCTTGCAGGTCTAGGATTACTTTGGTTGTGTTGAAACCATACTTTTATATTACTTTGTTTTCAATTGATTTCCACCGCACAATAACATAAGAACACTTTCACACCAGGAAAAGAACACCAACACCCTAGCGTATATAATATACATGCTAACCTAAAAATCGTCAGATTTTGCCTAGCGCGTATAATATACACTCTAATCCAAAATCTATATATTTTTGGCCTAGCGTATATAGTACATACGCTAAGCATATTACTTTCCCCGAGTTCCCCACTTAGTGGCTTAGTGCCTCTGGTAGATCTCACACGTTCCGACACCCAATACACCCTCGCCAGTCAAAAGAGGTCACCCTCTTATTGACTTTTTCTGAGGGATCGGGTTGTCATGTAAATTCTCATGCCTTCACATAGATCAAGAGATTTGCCTTTGATTCTTCTTAAGCGCGTCGAGGTCCCACAGTGGGAAATATTTGGGGTACGAATGCCAACCGAAATGGGAATTCCAAGGCCTTGGAACTCATTGTAAAAAGGGTCATTTTCATTTTTCGAAAAAAAATAAATCAAAACCAAAAAATCAAGAAAAATCCAAAATACCAAAAGAAGAGTGCTTGTGGTGCCTGCACAACAACATCACCTTACCGTCATCTGTAGGGGAAGGAGAAGATGGGTTTTCAGTCCTCACTCGAGAAACTCATACCCATCTAGCCAACAAACCATGTCGTGGGCAGTTGATCTGGCTTATGCCGATCCCGATTCATCATCGCCACACTCCTCAACACATTCCCATGCGGAGGAAATTTTTACCTCCATTCCACTCACCCAAACACCATTTACTGTCACCGGACCCTTTGGTGCACCCATATTTCCAACAACATCCTCTACATTTCCTCAAATCCCATCCCATTCTCCCCCCATAACCACTCCAAATGCCCCCTCCACATCTAACATACCCAACTTCCCCACATTTTCCCAAAATCCAATGCCTCATTCCCCACTATCTTTTCAAACCATACCCCATTTACCCATACCTTCCAAAAATATGAATTTCACCCAACCCATACCCTGTTTTCCTACACCCACACATACCATTTTTTCAAATCCACCACTTATCCCCCCCTCTACCCAGGTCATTCCCGATTTTACTCGAGTCATGCCTAATTTCTCCCATACACCCACCCAATCTATGCCCCATATTCCCCCTCCATCGGATGCACTATTTACATCTGCCCCGTCACTCAATCCAATGGCTATGATGGACGAGATGGTCAGGGCCTATATAATATGGAAGGCCTCTCAAAGCAGTATCCCTCATCCACACTACACATCTCCCAACGCATCCTATACACTCCCAAGTCTCCATGCCTCTTTTCCCCAAGACTCCAATCAACCCCCCATTATTCATACCACCCAAGACCCCCATCAACAATAGGGTCATTGGAGTGGGCCTGAAGGCCCAATGGCACAAGCCCATCAAGGCCCAATGGCCTAAGCCCACCAAGGCCCAACATCCCAAGCCCATCATGGCCTAAGCCCATCAGGTCCCCATACCCCAAACCCACCAAGGTCCAATAGTCCAAGCCCACTAAAGCCCAATGGCCCAAGCCTATCATGGCCCCATATCCCAAACCCACTAAGGCCCACTGGCCCAAGCCCACTAAGGTCTAATGGCCCAAGCTCAGCAAGGCCTAATACCCCAAACCCACAAAGGCCCAATGACCCAAACCCACCAAATTCTAATGGCCCAAGCCCATCAAAGCCCAACACCCCAAGCCCATCAAGGCCCAGAACCCCAGGCCCAAGCCCATCAAGACCCCATGATTGTTAATCAGTGAAAAGTACCACTTTTCACCATTTAACATGAGCTTTGATAGACCTGTGAGTAGACTAATAAGTGCATGATGAGCATGTTTTGCAGATAGCAATAAAAAGCAGTCATAGTGCATAAATCCACCCAAAAATGCTCCATAAGAAAGTCCATTTCTCACTACAACTCTGGCCTAACTATGGCACACAAGAAGGTTCCACTCCAATGCCCACTTGGGGCATGCAGCAATAGTAAAGCAGTGCTGAAGAAAGAAAAACAAGCTAAAAACAACTTGTCGATAGGTTATTGCAACCTATCGATAGGATCTGAAGGCTGAAAAGGAAGAAGTCGTGGAGATCAGAGTATTCGATAAGATCTGGAACCTATCAGGCAGTTGAAAGCAAGCAAGAAGCATCCTATCGAAAGGTCCCTTGGAGCTTAAAGAGATCCTGTCAAAAGGATCTTAGAACCTATTGCGCAAATGCCACTTATCGAATGGTTGTTGCAGCTCAGTTGGTGAACCTATCGAAAGCTTATGGAACCTGTCGACAGGAACTAGAAGCAAACCTATCGAAACTCATTACAAATAGATCAGCCTGTCGAAAGGAGCCCCCAACCTGTCGCACACTCCAGATGAAGGCTGTAGATGCTGGAGCTTTATTCTCAGTCCCAACCTATCGGAACCTATCGAAAGGATCCTGAATCCTAGCGAAAGGAATAGAAGGCCTGTTTAGAACCCGTCGAAAGCCTCAGGAACCTATCGAAATCGATTGAAGGACTTCTCAGAAAAACTGTTGTGCACACGCTGCAAGTTGGTGACCTGTTGCATGCAATCTGAGGCACTCTGGTGACTGGCACGAAGTCTCTAGAAGTGCCCTGGGAAACCCTAACTGACCCACGTGCTCTCCCCGAACTCTAACTAACTAAAAGAGCCTTCTAGAAGGGGAATAAAGGAGGGAATAACAGGATTATTCTGGAAGCTGTAATTGGCAGGAAAAATGGATCTGAGGCAGAGGAGGAAAGCTATAAAAGGAAGGGAAGCCGCCAAAAAAAGGGATCAATTCTTGAGATCAAAGCTTGTATCAAAATTCTCTATTCTTCCTTTTAGCTCAACCATGGTTGGCTAATTTCTTAGGAGCAACAAAGAGGGAGGTTTAGTCTGTAATTGGGGAAAGCTGAGAGTGTTATTGAGGGTTGGATGTTGCATAGACTGCAAATCTGAGGGCATTTCATTGTATGGTTAGTTTAATTCAATGTAATGTTGGTTTAACTGTTGTAATTAGATCTATAGTTCCTCTGGTTTCATTTGGTGCTCGATTGGCTTTGTGTCGATGAGAATAACTCACCCACTTAACTGGTAGACCTCTTGGATGCCATTTGATCTCCTTAGATCTAACATTCCTGTAATTGTCTGTATTTGTGGCATGACAATTGCAGCATTTGTAGTGGTTATAATGTTCTGATGGAAGCATGAAAATGGAGTGAATCTATTGGATGATCTGTGACAATTGAAGTGGACAGATCATAGCCTTAAGATCAAGCCAAATCTCTAGCCTAGATCAGATTCTTCTACCCTGCAGTTGTGCCTATGGCCAGATGAGGGATTAATGCACTCCAAACTCTCTGTAACCCTGGCAGCTCAACCCAATTGTAGTAAGACAAAACTCCAAGCTGCTTCTTCCCATTTTCTATTTAAAATTTCCCTTCACTACAAGAGTTGTACTTTGGATCCATTTATGTAATTTTAATTGTTTTTTGTAGTTTAGTTTAATAGTGACAAACCCTTAGACCTCTCCTCTTTCTTTTGCTATTTTAGCATTAGGAAGGGTGCCAGATCTATTTTAGATCTAGAGATTTGCCTAATTTTCAGCCAAACCTAGGAGCCCGGGTTTCAAACCCTCCACAATTCCCACAATATCCCACATTCACCCAGCAGGCCCCCATTCCCTCTCAAATGATGTACCCATCTCATCTAACCACTCAACAGGGCATGGGCCTCACTCATCCGCACCCCTCACACCCGGTCTAGTATGGGAATCAATCCCATACCATCAACCACCCCCAATTCACCCATCCTCTTACCTCTCAAACCCATCCCCTCCAAATGCAGTGACCTCATCAAGCACCAGCCCAAAACCCGACCTTCACTCATCTCACCATTCCACAAGCTAGTCATCAGAATTTTCCCCGTGTACAATGGTCCCCCAGGCACCCATCCACCCTACTCATAACTAACAAGATAATCTCACCCTTCCTCCACCATATATAGACCCATAGTTTGAGGAGGATGAGATCAAGAATAACAGGGCTCATGTAGGGGCATTCACCAGCTTCAACCCACTACCACCCATAATCACAAACCCACCAGTAACCCAAAGTGAATGGAGGCCGCCTGTTGAAAAGGCAGCCCCACCGTCATAGTAGTCTGAGCTATTGAAAGAACAAATGGACAAGATCTAAAAATAGCTGATGAAGATGGGTGGAGCTGAAATCCATGCCACAGACTTTTCTGATTGATGCTTGTTTTGAGAAGTACCCTTGCCCCTGAAATTCAAAGTGCGAGTCTTTGATAAATACAATGGCACGGGCAAACCCATTGTACACCTCAAGTCCTACTACGGGGAGATATGTCAGTATGGAGGGGATGAGCATTTGCTGATAAAAGTCTTTCAAAAGAGCCTTACCAGCCCAGCGTTGAGATGTTTCACATTGTTGGAACCTTCCATGATCAAAACATGGAAAGATCTGACCCACCTATGCCAATAACAGTATGTCTACAACATAAACATTGAACCTCAAAAGTTAGATATAGCCAGGCTAAAGCAGAAGTCTGACGAAGCATTCAACGACTAGCTGAGGTGATGGAGGGCATAGGCAACTTAGGTTAGGAACAGGATATTGAATGATGAGCAAATCAAGATGATCTCGAAAAACACCCTGCTGATCATCTTTGATTTTCTAGTATACCAACAGTAGTTCAGTTTCACTGACTTGGTGAGAAATGTCAACCGATATGAAGATACCATAAGAGAAGGATGATTAAATAAAACTATAAGCAGCGAAGTTTGAAGGTTCACTAACAAAGGAATGATAGGAGAATCAGGGCAGATGTACAAACGATCATAAATACACGACCCAACACCAACATAGCTCCATTTTAGTTTAAGGTAGCATAGCTAGCCCCAACCAGAAGTGAGCCAATGTCAAGGACCGAAAATGGACAGGGGGCACAGATGACCCCAGAATAGAGAAGGGCACATTTTGATCAAGTCTCCATACCATTGGGGTAATCCTTGAATATCCTATTGTCTTTACTGATCGAAAAAGGTTTGGTCACTGCACTCAACCACGACCTCCACCGAATTCGATCCCAAGGAATTATGACTTGAATACCCATTGTAATTTCCATCAAGGACAGGGCCACCCAACTGATCGTTGCTTCCCTTCGAAGCATGCAATACAAGACTTAATAGAGGTCAATAAGATCATTCCTCCAGCACTTTCCCAGGCTAACCAGCATGCTAATATACATCAGGTTCCATTACCACCACATCCACCAGGTGGAGCAGGCTCAAGGCCGACCGTCAGCATGATAGAGGAGGATGATGGGGAGTTTGACCCGTCAGAGTATATTCGCACCCGAGAAGATTTTGTAACACCAAGGTAGAGAGATCAAGAGGATAGAAGCATTGGAGTAATTGAGCCCCTGAATTTGGCTAATTACTTTCCTAATCTTGCACCACCAACAAAACCCTTAGATTTAAAGGCATATTTTCCATCACCAGCTCGCGTCAGCTATGTCCAAACTAACTAGTATCAACCATACGAAGCAATAGCCCCCACCAAGTACCTGATGGCTGATTTTGCCCCATATCCCCCTCCGGCACTGATTCATTTTCAGTGGCCTACCCCTCTCACACCACCCCCAATGCAGCCCTTCACAATCCCACTAACCCCATGTGGCCTATTGTCACCACTCCCCTAGTCTATCCAACAAAGGTTAATCAAGTGATTACTACCCATTCTAATCACCTAGTTCAAGCACCTTTGAGGCCTATGTCCACTCCATTTCAAATCTCGAGACTAACCTATGATCCCCATCAGGTCCCGCTCAATTACGATCAGATAGATATCAATGCGGGCAGCAGTAGAGAGGGGTCAGTGGAGTTTATCACTTGATCGGGAAGAATCTCAAGGGAACCAGAAGTACCAGCACCGACTCGGCCAAAAAAGAAAAAAGAACATACAGCTATAAACCCCTTTGAAAAGATGAGTAGAGAGCACATACTCGAAACTTAATTGAAAAGGATGCCCGCACACATCACGGTCTGAGACATGTTAATGACATCACTGCTTCATTTTCAAGCTTTGATGGGGGCATTAAAGGATGCACATGTATCTATCAAAGTAACCCCAAAAGAAGTAGGACAGATCATCGGGCAGGTGTTGACTCCTAATGCCATTTTATTTTTAGATGCTGACTTACCAGATAAGGGAAATAATCACTCCAAACCCCTCAAGATCACTGTAGAAACTATGAACCTAGTGATTCCATTGGTATTAATAGACAACGGGTCTGCTTAAAATATGTGCCCTCTCAGAACCGGGATCAAGATAGGGGTGGATCCCTCTACTTTCAGGCTAGCAAGATCAAGTGCCAGAGGATTTGATAACACATGAAGAGAGATAATTAGAGAAGTTGACCTTGAGCTTGTCATCGAGCCAATGGCCTTTTCCATACCCTTCCAAGTTACTGACATCAAATCTACTTTCAATCTGCTATTAGGGCGCCCCTGGTTACACGAGGTCAGGACAATACCTTCCACCTTGTACCAAAAATTGAGATTTATATCATAACAAAAAATTGTCACCATTCTAGGTGAAGGGCAGGAGGAAAGACACAAAGCTACGCACAGCATCGAGAATCCGAAAGTATTAGATGTGCCACACACGAACGAAGACACAGGCATCCATAGCTTTGAGTATGATATACCAATGGTAATCCCTGAACCCCTCGAGAGAATCACTTTAAAAATCGATGGTGGAATGGTCGTAGCCGTAGCTATGCTCTAGAAATGGGGTTATCTGAAAGGTAAAGGGGGTGTTGGGACCTCGTCTACAAGGACAAAGGGATCCAGTAAGAGCCAGAAGCAGATAGAAGGTCAAATTCGGCCTAGGCTATAGGCCAAATGAAGAAGAAGTCTGAGAGGCCAAGGAAAAGGCTCGAACCCTTACTGCTGTAAAAGCCCGAGGAATAGAATTAGAAGAGGAGCCCCACCCTAGACCTCACATCAGGAGTACCTTCATAAGTGCAGGGATCATCAAGGTTGATCAGAATGGGGTAGCACAGTTAACCCCACACAAATCGGTAGCTGCAACTCACCCAACCAATCCTCGAATCTTTCCCCCGCCTTAGAGATAGACCTGGCCTCCCTATCCCTTTTTGAGGAAGAAGCTCCCCTGCCAATGCAACCCCCTATGGTAAACCACCATAGAACCATGCTGAAATTTGAGGTCAGGGTCCTAGACGAGCCTAGGATAAATATAATGGAGGTAAAGGTACAACATCACAGGTAAGAAATTGGGGGACTATGCCCTTAACTCTGGAAGCAGCAAATGGCCGTAAAAATGGTACCGGCTTCCCCAAAAAAAAAAAAACTATAAAAAGTGAGGTGAGCCTTTGGCAGTTAACACCATGTGTGTACAGAGACTGGCCTTGCCAAGGGCCCATCTCTGAAGAAAACAAAAATAATAAAAAATAGAAAAAATGCATAATCCAAAAAAAATTTCTTTCAAAATTCTCAAAAAAATCAAAGAAAATGATGCCTTAATGGAAAAACCCGTCCCACGTGAAATCGACCCCTTTCCTATAGAAATACAAGAAGAGGTAGGAGTCACGAGTCTTGACAATGAGACCCCTACCGAGGAGCTCCCCAATGAGCTCCTTGACCGGTTTGCTGATTTTGAGCATGGCCTTACACCGATTGTTGAAGAAATAGAGGACGTCAATCTAGGGATCGAGGAGATTCTTAGAATCTCAAATATCAAAACGTCGCTGTCTCCCGAGGAAACAAAATGCATGATTGATTTCCTTCGGTCATACCAAGACGTCTTCACATAGTCATATATGGACATGCTTGGTTTGGACACCGATTTGGTCGAGTTTGAGCTACCACTTTATCCAGATGTTAGGCCAGTCAAGCAGAAGTTAAGACGTCTCTGGCTAGAGTGGATGTTGGAAGTAAAGGATGAAGTCATCAAGCAGGACGATGGAGGATTTCTCATGGTCTGTAAATACCTGCAGTGGCTAGTAAATATCATCCTGGTACCAAAGAAGGATGGAAAGGTTTGCATGTGCATCGACTTCAAAAATTTGAACAAGGTGAGCCTAAAAGACGACTTCCTGTTGCCACACATCGATATATTGGTCGATAACACGGCGGGGCATGGGATGCTCTCATTTATGGATGAATTCTCTAGATACAATCAGATCAAGATGGCCAAAGCAGGCTGAGAGAAGACAACATTAATCACACCATGGGGAACTTTCTGCTACCGAGTCATGCCATTTGGATTGAAGAATGTCGGCGCAACGTACCAAAGAGTGATGACAACACTCTTCCACAATATGATGCACCAAGAAATTGAGGTGAACGTCAATGACATGATCGCAAAGTCTCAAGAAAGAGAGGATCATCTGATAAACCTCCAAAAGTTGTTTGAGAGACTAAGGAAATATAGGCTCTATCTGAACCCTCAGAAGTGCACATTTGGCACCATGTCAACAAAATTGTTAGGATTCATCGTTAATAGAACAGGTATCGAGGTTGACCCAATGAAAGTGAAAGCGATCATCGAAATGCCACCGTCATCTACCGAGAAAGAGGTCAGAGGTTTCTTAGGCAGAATACAGTACATCAGTCGGTTCAATACACAACTCACTCCTATTTGCATGTCGATCTTCAAACTACTAAAAAAAGATTTATCGGTTGAATGGAATGACGACTGTCAAGCAACATTTGATAAAATCAAGGGTTACAGTCTCAATCCTTCGGTTTTGGTACCGCCCGAACCTGGGAGACCACTCTTAATGTACCTCTCCATAATAAAAGTTTTGATGAGATGCATCCTAGGGTAGCACGATGAGATAGGAAGAAGTGAGCAGGCCATCTACTACCTGAGTAAGAAATTCACCGATTATGAGACACGCTATTCTCATCTAGAGAAAGCATGCCTGACTCTCGAATGGGATACATAGAGGCTCCACCACTACTTGCTATCTCAAGCCATTCTACTCCTAGCGAGAATGGATCCACTAAAGTACTTGTTTGAAAAGCCAGCTCTCACGAGCCAAACCGCACGCTTGCAACTCCTCTTATCAGAATTTGACATCACGTATGTCACTCAAAAGTCGATCAAGGGACAAGCACTTACTAATCATCTTGTCGAGAATCCTTTATCTAACTACAAGCCTTTGGGAATCAAATTTCCTAATGAGGACATCTTGTTAACGACAGAGGATGATACAATAGAGATAGAAGAGTCCTGGGTAATGCACTTTGATGGGACAGCAAATGTCGAAGGTTAAGGGGTCGGTGTTATTTTAATCCTACAAAAAGGATCTCACATACAAGTCTCCATCAAGGTCAACTTCCCGTGCACAAACAACATGGCCGAATATGAAGCCTGCACAGTTGGCTTGCAAGCAACACTTAACCTGAATGTAACCCATCTCTGGGTATTTGGCGACTCACAGCCAATCATATGCCAGACAAATGGAGAATGGAAGACAAAGGATGAGAAGTTGATCTCATATCATGAGCACCTTGAAGATCTGATAGCATGCTTCGATGATGTTGCCTTCTCCTATGTCCCGTGCGCAAGAAATCATTTTATCGATGCACTAGCAACGTTGGAATCAATGGTCAAAATCCTTTATGGTGTCGAAATGAAGCCAATCATGATTGAGAAAAAGAATGAACCTACCTTCTGTCTCAAGATTGAGGAACTCGAAAAGTGAAATGATGAGCTACCAGGGTTCTAAGATATCAAGAATTTCCTCAAAGTTCATGCTTTCCCTGAGGGTATGCCCAAGGAAGACAGGTGGACCATCCAATGTTTAGCGGCCAATTACGTCATCTACGATGAATGCCTCTATAAGCTGTCTTATAACAATATCTTGTTTAGATGCCTTACTGAGAGTGAAGCAGCGAAGATCATGAACGAGACCCACGAGGGAGTATGCGGGGCCCACATCAATGGGCACATGCTCGCCAAAAAGATCCTACGGTAAGGGTATTTCTGGACCACCATGGAAACTGACTGTTGTAAGCATGCATAAAAGTACTATAAATGCCAAGAGCACTCTAGTCTGATACACGCTCTGACCATAAATCTACACAGTCTACATAGCATGACTACTTCCTGGCCATTTTCCACCTGGGGGTCTCGACATCATAGGAAAAGTCAATTCGAAAGCATCAAATGGGCATCAGTTCATCCTCGTCGCCATCGAATACTTTACCAAATGGGTAGAGGCAGCATCATACGCGAGCATCACGGCCAGTCATATCAAGAAGTTCATCAGGAATAATATCATTTGCTTATTCGGTGTACCCAAGGATGTCATCACAGACAATGGCACTAACTTTGCGAACAAGCTCATCAGGGCCTTTTGCGAGCAATATAAAATCAAGCATCATCGCTCATCGCCATATAGGCCGCAAACCAATGGAGCTATGGAGGCGGCTAACAAAATAGTCATCCACATCCTTGAGAAGATGGTTATCACATACCGTGACTAGAGTGAAATGTTACCATTTGCACTATGGACTTATTGAACATCGATCCGTACCGCTACAAGGGCGACGCCATTCTCCCATGTATATGGAACTGAAGCCATGCTACCAGTCAAGGTTGAAGAACCTTCACTCTGTATTCTCATCAAGTCTGATCTACCAGAAGCTGAAGGAGAGAGGCCCCGCTTTGAGCAGTTGAACCTGCTAGATGAGAAAAGGTTCCTAGCCTTGTGTCACACCCAGGCCTATCAGAGAAGGATCGCACGTGCTTACAACAAGTGTGTTCGCATCTGAGATTTAAAAGTGGGAGACACCGTACTCAAGAAAATCTTCCCATCTCTCCACGCCAATCCAAGAGAGAAATTCAAACCCAACTGGGAAGGGCCCTTCGTCATCCAAGAAATACACCCTAGATATGCGCTCCGCCTCGCCAGCATAGACAGAGATCACTTTCTTGAGCCCATCAATGCTGGATACATGTTAATCACTGAATTATGCCACTTTCCACCTCCTAACCTAGCCTTTTATAGACCTTTGAGCTGGTTAATAATTGCCTTTTAAGTGTATTTTATAGATAGTAATAAAATATAGCTTAGTGCAACAATCCAATTAATGTGAGCCAAGAAGAAAGAATTTAGAGGCAAGCTGTGGAGCTGATAGAATTATAGAGAATGCATCATGTGGGCCATTTAGCAAGCCTCTTTATAGCAAGCCTCTTTATAGACTATTTGTGGAGACTGCAGACCTGAGAGCATTTTACAATACTATTTTTAGTGAATTGATTCGGCGTTTTGTGGAGACTGCTGACTTGAGAGCTAGGTCATTGCAAGCCTCTTTATAGCAATGACCAGCTGATTTTAATGACCCATTCAATTTGTGAGTTCTTATGATTTCCACTAGATCTTCATAGACTATTTACTCCTATGAATGCATGAGCTTGTAGGCTGGCAAACATAGTGTTTGTAATGATTTTCCTGTTTCATCTTTAACCCCTTAACTGGATGAAATCCCTGAGATATTCTGTAACCATTTAAGTGGACAGAATATAGCCCTAAGATCAGTTCATGTCTCTAGGTTAGGCTGGATTCTTCTACCTTGCACTTGTGCCTGTAGCCAAGTGAAGGAATGCTGCAGACCTAGCTCTTGATCTATTTTGCAGTGAAGATTTTCCCATAGTTGTCTACTTCTCCACATTTTCTATTTTATTTTACCAACCCATCTTCACTCTCTTTCACCCCATTTCTTTAGATCTAATTTTTATTTTTGTTTTTAGTTTTGTTTGTGATAGTCCAAAAACACCCTCTCTTTACCTTACTTTCTGGTTTAGATTTAGAGTTGCCAGATCTGTAGCAGATCTGAAGATTTACTATTCCACTATTATGTTTAGATCATCACACCCTATGCGACAAACTCTTATCAAAACTTGCTACAACAACCCTAGATCTTGCAGGACTATGGGATTGTTTTGTGCTCTTATGTTCTAATATCTTTAATTTCTTCCCCTTTGATCTGTTCTTCCTTTTTACCATTCTTTATTTCCATCATTTTTATAATAAAAAGAGCACAAGCATCTTAAACCAACAAGTTTTTGGCACCGCTGTCGGGAAATTTTGATCTAAGTAGTAAATCTGAGTTTTTATTTAGATTTATTGTAGTTGTAGTGTTTGAATAAATTACAGCTGTAGTTTTTATTTGATTTTTGAATTTTTTCTTTATTTTTTATTTTAGGTATGTTTGTGTCTTTTTAGTGTTTGACGAAATTACAGCAGTTGTCTTAGGATTTTTGCAGTTTATTCTTTATTTCTATTTTTAGACCTATTATTGTTGGTTTTGGTGTTTGAATAAAGTACTACTATAATTTTTTATTTTTACAGATTTGGAGCAGCTGTAATTAGGAGAGTATAGCTGCAGCTAGAGCAACCTTGCCTTAGTTTGCATCTCTCTTTCCCTTGTTGTCTTTTCAGTTCTGCATTCTTTAATTTCAATAGTAGTATGTAGTAGTGTGCTATAAGTTAGCTTTTTACTTGTTGTGTGTGTTGTATGCTGGGTAGAAGGTCTCTTCATCCTGAGCTTGAATCTTTAAATCCTAAAATAGAAAGAGTCCTTAGACCTAGGCTAGCATCACACACCCTGCTGATCACTTGGAAATATTTGAGATGGGAGAGCAACCTAGACCCCTTAGGGACTACTACGCGCATGGGGAATACTCATCCCCTTTCTGGATTCAATTCCCTGCAGTTGAGGTTAATTATGAGATTAAATCTTACACCATCCAAATGTTATCATCTTTTCACGGGTTAAGTAAAGAGGATCCTTACAAGCACATTGATGAGTTTCTGTCTTTATGCACCATATTTAAAATTGCTAGCCTGGGAGATGAAGCCACAAAAATAAGTTTTTTTCCTTTTTCATTAAAGGACAAAGCAAGAACTTGGCTTAACATGCTCTTAGCAAATAGCATAAATTCTTGGAATGCACTACAATGCCAGTTCTTGGCTAAAATTTTCCCAATTAGTAAAACCAGTCAGTTGAGGAAGAGCATCATTTCCTTCACTCAATTCCCAACTAAAGATGTCCATGAAGCCTGAGAAAGATTTAAGGAGCTGTTAAGACAGTGCCTACACCACCAAATTACCAAGTGGCAGCTTGTGCAAAGCTTCTACCAGGGGATAGATGCTAAAAATAGATCCATGATTGATGCTTCATGTGGTGGCACTTACCTCAGCTAAACTGATGAGGAAGCCTGGGATTTGTTTGATGTGATAAGTGAAAACTCTATGCAACAAAAGTCTCTATCAAGAAATGACATTAAGCCAGCTTCTAGAGGGGCAAAACAACCCACTTCCAAAGGAAAATTGTATGAATTAAATGTGTACAATGACCTAGAGAGGAAAGTGCATAATTTGTCTAAGAAGTTTGATAAAGTGTTGAGTGTGTTGCAGCCTCACATGGCTGTACAGGTTGGAGAGGCATGCCTGATATGCCACTCACTCACACACTCCTTGTTAGATTGTCCTGTTGGTCAGTATCCTGAATTAGTAAATGAGCATGTTAATGATGTCCAATCATTTGGATAGCAGCCTGCTGGATAACCTTGGAGGAACCACCCAAACTTGAGGTAGAGACAAGATAATTTGCCACAACCCTAGTAGCTGTAGGCAATGCCCTACAGACCCACTCAGCAGTACCCTCAAGAACATTCCCCAAGACAACAATTCCCACAACAGTCCCCCCAGCCAAGTTAGTGAGCTTTGCCCCCACTACAACCAAGAGCCCCCTCCTTTGAGGAGCAGGTTTTATCTTCATTGCAAAACCTCATCTCACTCTCATAGATTGTGAATTCCCACAGTCAGAGCATCAAAAAGTTAGAAGACCAGCTGGGTCAAATTTCAAATGCTCTGACAAGAAGGGAAGAGGAATGGCTCCCAAGACAAACAGTGACCAATCCAAAAGGCTAATACATGATTGGTGAAGCTTCTTCAACCAATGAGAAAGCTATGGCCATCAATGCCTTGAGGAATGGTAGGGTGGTGGAAAGCCAAGATGTTTTTTATACTAAAAGAAGTGCATAAGGAGAGAAGCTGAATAAAAGGGCTACTGTTGAGCCCCAGTTGAAAAATAAAAATAAAATTTTAAAAATAATATCAAAAATCAAAATTTCTTTTATGAGAATGAAGTGTCAATAGATGAGAACCAGTAGTACCTCATCTGCCATTTCCTCATGCTTTTAAAGTCCCTCTCCTTTTGACAAGGACAATGCTAAATGGAGGAATTGAGGCTTGCTTCCCAATTGCAGTCATTTATGAGATAGTGGAAGACACCTTGCCCAAACTGCTAGACTTGGGCTGAGGTATTTGATGATTTTGTAGAATTTTTGAGTGAGGAGGCCCCCACTTATGTGCTGTAAAAGTAAACATCTTGGACTTATCAGTGGGGCTAGTGCTGTAGTCCACTTGGGTACCTGCCCTGCTACCCCTCCCTCAGCCCTCTAATTACTTGTCCACCTGATAAGGAGCTGGAGCAACTCATTGCATCTCTCATGAAGTTGTATTTTGTGAGCTGGAAGAACTGAGGCTTGATGCCTATGCATCTGCAAAGGTATGACTCTTTTAAATTCCGCATTAAAGTTCTTGCCAGAGAAACTGAGTTCCAGATGGGCTGTCAAACTTACGGTCATCCATGCATCCCCATCTGGAACTGCTGAGATCATAGACCTTAATTTTGGGAAAGGGTTATGAGGTTAATGGTCAGAGGCTCAAATCTATGTTGAAAATGTTGTGGAGCCTCTGAGACCATCCACTTTTAAGAACCTGCCACCTATTATGTGATTTCAGCTGTGTATCATATGTAACATATTTGTCAAGATGTTTTCAATTTGTGTAAATATTGTGTTTGTATGAGCTACTGTGATGAATCCTGATTAAAATGTGTGCATAACTGTTGATGTACTGTTGTGAGATGAATAGATCTGTTAAAAATATGCTTAGTGAGCGGTATTCCATCTCTGTGTTAACCATCTCTATCACCTCACACCTGACATCCAATATATGTGCTATTAATTTAGATTCATATGTAGACCATGTCTAGGAATTTCTACTTTAGGATTTTTACTGATTTAGGAGTTTAGTATAGTTGATGTTTTTAGCATACTTGATGTTTTTAGTTTAACTGTTGTTTTTACTTAGGTGTAATTTCTATTTTATGTAGTTTGTGTCACTATTGTGTCCTCTTAGTTGTCATTTTCTGTAAATTTGCTTTTTCTCGTTCTTAGTGTAATTTTCTGCAATCTTTTAGTTAACTTTCTCTTAATTTGCTGCTGTCATTTGTTTTTCTTTTTTTAAACACTGCTGCCCCTATACATATTTGTTGAAACAGTGAGGGCACTATTTATCTTAGGTTTGGGGGTATGGCAGGGTGGTAAGCCAATAAAATAGTTAATTTTAGTGCAGCAGTGTTAGGTTAAATTGAGATAAATAATGTCAATTCCCACCTAACCATGTTATAAAGAGGAAATTAAAACTTTCGTAGACATTTTAAAAATGAAAAATTATAAAAATTTAACACTTCCATGAAGTTCATATCAAGAAAAATTTTCACAATCAGTACTTAGTAAACCAGAGAAGAGAGAAAAATGTTAGAATATATCCCATGAGTTCAATTGAAGACCATACCTAATGAGATTTGGGCCTATCAAATTTTTTTTGAAGAGTGCTTTTGGTAATTTTTTTACTCTAAGGAATGACTAATTCAACACCTTTTTAGTAGAAGTTAGGCTCTCCAAATTTAAACTGTTGGGCAGTACTCATGAAACTGAGGAGATGATGTAAGGCCTTCATTTGAACAGTTTGAGCCTAAAAGTCCTACCCTTTGAAACTGCCCTTTGCATACACTCTTTGAGCTTCAAAAATCTATTTTTCTTCGACAAATACCAGAGTACTTGCACCTAAACCTCATGACCTGATTCAACCTTACCCTCACTCTGAGATTTTAGAAGGTAAAGGAGAAGATGTTGAAGATAAGTGGGTTAGGTTCAACATTTGGTAGAAGGAGAAGGGAAGAATGCTATAAACAATAGTGTATCAGTTGTATAGTTGTGGCATTTTATTAATATATATATATAAGAGAAAAATAGAAGTCAAGAGAAGTACTTCATCTGAAAAAGTAAAAAAGAAGAGAAGAAGTTGGCCACTTCAAATCTGAAAAACACAAATGAAGATAAAGCTATAATCAAATGAAAAAGGTGAAGTCATGAACTACCTCCTTCCCTTGCTGATTTTTCAATTTTGAACCCTTTTTACCCCTTCTATTCTTTTTAAACCTCAACTATAAGCCACATTACAACCCATCTAAAAGACCTTATTGATCTAAAGTCAAATGAGCTGTCATGTGTAGACAAGGGAATGTCTAATCTATGGTGAAAAGTATATGAGGAGGTCAGAAATTAGAAGCAATGCCTATGGTCATGCTTGCAGCCCTATTTGAGGCATGCAACTGATCTTGAGCTAATAAGGATGTGAACACCTTGGATTTTCATTGTTGAGAGACAACTCTGGCGAGGATTGGGTCTGAAATTTAAACTTATTGGGCAATGTTCAAACCTGATTTTTGAATTAATAGCAAGCTTAGTACCGATTTTCACACACTTTGTATTCTTGATGTAAACTGATTGGTGGTGATGCAAATACATGTTGATTTAAGTTTTAAATTGTTTGCAGTATTGTTTTAAACAACCCTAATGTTTAAAGAATAGGTGTGGAATGAAGTCTTATTTATAAAAATTTATTTTGTCATTGGTTGTACTATACTTAGCTATTTTAATTGGGAAGTTTATGGGTATCTTCACTGAAAACCCTTAGGAGACTTCACTCCTCCACTAGGGATAACCTAGGAAGAGGCTTGATGCGTAAGCTAAATGCATTCATGCTCCCTACAAAAGTGGCATTTATATTTTTAGAATAACTGTATTATTTTTTCTTTGCTCGAGGACTAGCAAAGATTAGGTTTGAGGGTATGTTAATCACTAAAAAGAGATGGTAAAAATATGGCACAAAAGCACAAAAATGAAATGGATTGAAACAACACAAAAACAACAACAATTTTTATATAGTCCTGCAAGATTAGGGCTCTTGTAGCAAGTTTTGATGAATAAAAGTTTGTCCCACAGAGAATTGTGGTCTAAGAAAAATAGGAAAAAGAGATGGAGTTTTTGGTTGTCACTACACAAAAAACAGAAATGAAATTGATCTAATTAAAAATAGAATCAAAAGCTAAATAAGAGATGAAGGAAGAGAGAATTGAAGAAGATAGCAAATGTTTTGGTAAAATGAAACTAAAATATGGAGAAGTAAACAACCAGGGAATAGTTTTTCACTGTAAAATTCATTTGCAAAGTAGAGTAGAAGCTGGTTCTGCAGCAAACCTTCATTTGGCTCCAAGCACAAATGCAAGATAAAAGGATCCAAATCAGTCATGAGATATGGACTAGTCCTAGGGTTATACTCGGTATACTCGAATGGTCAAAGAGTATCCCATGGATATAATCTAGTCATGGGGGAAGAGATGAAATAGTAAAATCACTGCAAATGCTATGGATGCAAGGCTACAAGCTCATGCATCCATAGGTACATAAAATCTATAGAAATCCGATGAAAATCACTAGATCTACATATTGAATGAACAGTAAAACCAGTTATTCATTGATCCAATACTTACAGTGAATCAACCCTCAGATCTCCAGTCTCTGCAATGTCAACACTTCTTACAAAGCTTTTACAATTCAAATTACAGATCGAACTAACCCTAGCTGTTACAGAGATTTAGCCAGCCATGGATGCACTAAGGAGAGAAGAGAAGAAGAAGAAGAAGAAGAACCAAAAGAAAAAGCTGGTTTATTCCTTCCTATTTATACAGTTCCTAAGTGTACTTGATCTGCCTTGGCCAATCAAAGAAGAGGAGAATTAAATCAGTTTAAGACCTGATGATGTGGCCGAATTTTATCCAAGTATTGCCCCAAATTCATTAGAAAAACAATGCACAAGTGGGGCAGTTAGGTCAGGTGTTAGCTGTGCTGATGGAGTTTTAAAAATGTCCTTAAAAACGGACTGCTAACTGCTTGAACTCGTGCCTCGAGTGGTGTCAGCTTCAGAACATCAATCTCGGCAGGTTCTCGAGCAGTTGGAGTGTCTTCGGGATGAATCTCAAGTGGATCAATGGCTTCAGGATTACAACTTGAGTAGATCAGACAACAGCTCAATAGGTTAGTGTGCATCTCGAGTGCATTGGATCTAGCTTCTCGACAAATTAGTTGCCTCATTCATGAACCACTCGACAGGTTACTGTTTTATGTTATAAACTGTTATTCACTAAAAAGTACCACTTTTCACCTCTTACCCTAGCCTTTGCTGAACCTTGAAGCTCGCTAATAATCATATTTTAAGTTTGTTTTGTAGTTAGCAATAATCTGTGCAACTTAATACAAAATCCATGCTTATTGGCCTAAAGAAGAGAGAGAATACATGTAAAGATGACAGTCGAGCCAAAGTCTCATGGAACACCCTGGTAGTGCTCACCATGGTGATTTAATAGCTGGTCATCATTGACCAAAAGCCTAGCGGATGGAAGAAGTTAGCTGAGAATGGAGGAAGCTGTAATAGCACCAAATGCAATGCATCAGAGTGTCAAAAGAATCATCTCACAGAGTTGAGGATCCCCCTCATGAAGCTAAAGATGATTTGAAAGTTGCCCTCGCACAGATCGGTTGCGCAGTCAAGAGGAGAACAGAAAAGACATTGCAAAGATCTCGCAATTTAAAACTCTCAGAATTTGTCCTCACGAAGATCGAGCCCCAAAGCAGCTGCACGCAAAACATATCAAGTTTATATGCATAAAGAACAATCTGTCACCTTACAGAGTTCTCACGTAGCCAAAGAAGAGGGAGACACCCAAAATTTCTCTTGAGTAGCTCTCACACACCCTAGAGCCTAATCAGTTACTACGCGAGCGCAGGTGCCTTACTGGTGAGTACTCCGCGAGAGAGAGAGCCTCTGAAGCTTTATTTGTGCGAAGAGTCCTGGCGCTCTAGATCATCTCCGCGAAAGCAATGCAGCGCAAAAGAACTGCGCGATGAATTGAAGATTGACTGTGCGAGTAAGCACTACTAATCAACTAAAGGCTACTCCACAATGGCTCTGCAACTGCGTGAATGAACTAATGCAGATGCTAGCCCCGCGAAGCTCGGGCTCTCCACTTAGTTTTAGCTGAAGGACGTTTTGGAAATTTCTCAAGGCTAGGGCACACTTCTTGAGGCACATATTTTGAGGCGTATATCTTTAGACATCCAAGGGTTAAAATAGTGCCATGTCTGCTAGAAAAATTAGGGTTAATCTCTTCAGAGCCAAAGCCTTATGGACAGAGTATATAAGCTGTACTTAGAGTTTATTATTTTTATCTTTCCTTCATCCTCTGTCGGTTGTGAGCTCCAGCGGGCTAGGGTTAGGGTTTAATCATCTCTTTTTCTCTTTTTTCTTCTCCCTTAGCCTAACATTTGCTGGCTAATCCTCTTATAATCAATTAGGTTTAGTTTGTATTGCAGTTTTGTAATAGGCTTTGTATACATTGGGATTTTGGATGAGCAATTGTGTACAGGCTACAGCCTGGAGGCAGTTCATTGTAAGTTTTACTTCCATTAATAGATTGTTGTTTTAATGCTTACTCAATCTGTTATCTTCCTATCTATCCATAGTTCTGTTAAGGCTATAGCATACATTTAGGATTTAAGCTTATTGCAAGACCCATGGAAAGTAATGTTGGATCTGTAGAGAGATCTGGAGAGTTGGGAGGCCTGTGGACCATGGTGGTCGCAGCAGTTTACATGTTCCTTCTCAGACCTATGTGGTATTGACAGACCAATGGGATACCTTGTAACCTGTAGTGTGAGTATAGCCCTAAGGTTGTGTCCAGCCACATGTCCGAGAAGGATTCTTTTCTCCTGCACATGAGGTTTTAGAGGCTTGTGAGGAGGTTTGTATAGGAACTGGCTCCACTCTATATCACATAGCTGCCACCAGAGGTTAGATCTGATTTCTCTGTAGTAATTGCAGCTTGAGGCTGGGTCATTGTAGGCCTTTGTAGCAATGACTAGCTGAATCTAGAGCCTTATTCAACCTGTTACATGATCCTTTTTGTGGGCACAGTGAGCCGTTGGCCTTAGCAAAGCACTTAAGATCTACGAGTTGGAATACCTATGGATGTCAACCAAATCTGTGTGCAGATTTGGGGAACTTGTAGCCTTTCATTACATAGTGTTGTAATAGTATTCATGACATGATATGGTCCAGTGGTTAGGGAAATGATTAGTCCTCTCCTCTGAATCAGATTAGCAATTTCTGCTTTAACCAATGAGATTTGACAGACTCTATCGGATACCCTGTGACCATTGCAGTGGACAGGGTATAGCCCTAAGAGTAATCCAAATGGCATGGGTTAAATTGGATATTCCTACCTTGTTGAGGCTTTTGATAGCGTCTCAATAAGGACCACTACAGAGACAAACTAAATTTGAGTTACATCACTGCTGTAATTCTAGCTTAACCTGCTTACTTCTCATAACTTTTATATTTTATTCTGGCACACACCATCACCATCTTCTTTTTAACCATTTCTTTAGGATAGGGCTACAGTATATTTCTCTATTTTTAGGATTAATTTAGTGTAGTCGTGACACCCAACTCCCTTTTTTAAGGATTGTCAGATCTGTAGCCAGATTTGGAGGCCTACTATTATAGCCCATTTTGGGTTCTAGATCATTCTCTGTGGGACAAATTCTTACTTATCAAAACTTGCTACAATGGACCCTGTATCTTGCAGGACTGTGTGTGTTTTAGACTTGCTGTAATGACCCATCTCCATATCTCCACTCTTGATTTATTTTCTCCACTGATTTCTAATAAAATAGCAGCAAGCAGTTCCGAATAGAGAACACACACTAAAGACAACAAGTTTTTGGCACCGTTGCCGGGGATATTGATCTTTTTAGTAGACCTAAGTTGTATTATAATTTAGACTAACCAATTCTTTGTATCTATGACTAATCTAGAATTAAAGTACTACTGATTCTTTGTGGAATTTTGCAGAAATGGACAGTAGAAGAAGGGGCAAGCTAAAGTTGCAGCTGGAATATAGCTAACTCTGTTTACATTTCCTTCCCCATAAACCTCAATCTATTTATGCTTACTTCCCTGTGTTTGTTTAGTGTAAATCTGTGTAGCTACTAATTTTTGTTTGAAATATTCTTTGTGTGTGCTTGTGAGTATTCTTTGTACTTACTGTGGGTGTTAGTATATGCATGGTAGAAGGTCTTTAAACCCTGAGCTAGAACATCCAAATCTAGAGGTTGAAAGGATTCTTAGACCTAGACACACACCACAGGGCCTTACTATTGAAACTGAACCAGCTATCATGGCTGAGAGGCAGAGGACATTAAAAGAATACAATGCACCTGGGGAGTACATGTTGTTGTTTCTTAGTGTGCTTGATTTATGTGAGTTTTGAAAACAGATTTATAGCTGCTAAATTACAGTGGCTCTAGACTATATAAACAAATAAAGAAATATCAGCACAGTTAGAAGAGAATTAGCCTGCAAGATCAGGGCCAATTGTAGCAAGTTTTAAAAGTAAGTGAGTGAAAGATCGTCCACAGAGAATTTATTTAAAATGTAAGATAAACCTCTAGATCTGAGCTACCAGATCTGGCTTCTTATCCTATCTAGAAAACTGATAAGATGAGAGGTTTGAATTTGTCACGTTTAACAAACTAAAAACAAAGAAAAATTTAAACTAAATGATCCAGATCCGAGTTGGGGGAGTGATTGAAATAAAGATGGAGAAGTAATATCTAAATCTGATTTGGTCTTTGAAATCTAATGAGAATAAGCTATGACTCAACGAGGTGTTCCAATCTTCATCTGGCTACAAGTGCAGATGTAAGAGAAATAAATCTAATTTAAGGATTAGGTTTAAGCTTATGGCTATGGTCTGTCTACTTTAATGGCCACAAACCATCCAATAGTCTTTAATCCAAAGCCTTAGTTTAGAACAAGAAGCATCACTACAAATGCCTGAGAGATTAGGTTACCAACACTAATTCTCACAGGATTAATGAATCAAGGGAAATTGCATGAAAAACAGTAAATCTAAAGGAGTCTAATGCAATAAGGAGATCAGAGGGAACCCTTAACATGAGTTCAATTGAGAAAATAGTTTCTGACAACCTTTTCAAATTCATCCTTACAATTCTACGAGCTTCTAAATGTCTCGATTTGTAGTCTTGAATACAACTCTCCTTTGAATTACAAAATGTCTCACTCTCAAATTGCAAGTCAAAGTGAAGCTATTACAAGGATTCGAGACAAACTATTGGGGAATAGGAATGAAACTCAAAATCTGGATGCCCAAATTGGGCAAATGGTTCGTCTATTTATAGTTTTCCCCAAGTCCAGCTCAGATGTGTTTCAACCAATCAGAGGTATTGACCAATGGTGGCCGAGCACGAGGATCCAGATCTATTCTGGCCAATCAGAATTCTTCGATCTGGTTCAGCCAATCAGGTGATAGAAGCATCAATTCTGTTATGTAATTCAAAAATCTGTTTGAGCTTCTAGAAGTTCCCGCCAAGTAATTTCATCTTTGGGTGTTCACATGGGGTGGAATATGCCTTTGGTTCGTGCTCAGAATCTTCCGAAATGTCCTTGGGTTTTAAAATGCATTGGCACACGTGCAACAAATTACTGAATTGCCCTTGTTAAAGCTGCGAATCTCCAAAATACCTTTTCGCAGAGCTTAAGGGCCTTTTCGCAAAGTGCTGTGACTTCTGAAGCTCTTTTCGCAATGTTCAATCTCTCTTCGAATTGTGTTTTCTCCTTTTCGCAAAGTTCAATCTTCTTTTCGAAGAGTTCAGATGCTCTTCGAAAACTAAGCCTGGAGGTTTAGTCCTTTTCGCAGAGTTCCAGGTTCTTTACGAAAAGTGCAGGTTCTTTGCGAAAAGAACTCTGTAGTGCATTTCTCTGTTCGAATTGTTCCTGCTTCTCTTACGTGTCTTCGCCTCTTCCTTTTAGACCTTTCCACGGTGATGAGGTTGTTTCTTCACTTCCTTCCTTTGGATGACATGGATTGTCATCTTTTAGCACTTTTGAGCGCTTTTATGGTTAAGCTTTCTTTATTGTTAGTTGCTAAAACACTTATTTAGTTCTCTCAAAGGTCTATCAAGACTTAAGTTTAGGGGTGAAAATGGTATTTTCACTTGTCAACACACCCCAAACCTAAGCTTTGCTAGTCCCGAGCAAAGAAAAGAATAAAAAAAACAAAGAGCCACTTTTGTAGAGCACAGTTGCATTTAGCCTATGCAAGCCTTTTAAACCCCTAGGTGATCCCTAGTGGAGGAGTGAAGTCTCTAAGGGTTTTCATGAAGGTACCCAAACTTCTTCAATAAGTTAGTTAAGATCACTGCAGATTACTATGCCACTTTCCTCAATTGATTATTCACACCGCATCAGTTATTTTGTAAGAAGGTTTTCAAGAAAACTATCGCTTAAAACTAAAATTCTGCGAGTAATTCTTGTTACTACTCTCGATTTATGTCAGGCCATTTACAGGAAAATTACTGAGCAGTTAGCCTTTGATTTAGGAATCAGATGTTGCCCTAATCAGTTGATTTCAAACCCAATTCTCACCAGATTTTCACTCAAAAAAAAACAAATGAGAAGGTTATACTATTTCACACACTCAAAGAGCAATTACAGTCCTCAAATAGGACCGTAAGGTGAGCATAGGCATTGCTTTTAGTTAAAATTCGCTCCTTTCACCATAGACTACACAAATTCTTATCTCCATGTGATAGCTCAATCCATCAATGATCGAGAAGGACTTTTACTTGGGTTTGATTGTAGATGGGTGAAATCTCTAAAAGGGTTGGAAAGGTGTTCATATTTGAGAAGTCATCAAAGGTCGAGGTTATATGCAAACCCACTTTTCTTCAAAGATAGTTTCATCTTCTTCTTTGAATTTCCAGAGCGAAAGTGGCCATCTTTTTCTCTTTCTTTTTCAAACTTCCAAGGAAAATGCTTTCTTTCTTTTGTTTTGCTCAAATATTTTTCTTTTCTTTTTCGAATTAGCACTGACTGCATGCCATATTCCCTCTGCTGTTTCATCATTGCCTTCAACTTTTACCCTTCTTTTGCTATTAAATTGTTACTCAATTCTCCTTCCCTCAGCTTTCTTCTCTTTCTTCGACTTCTCGTAGGGTTAGGCTAAATGAAACTGATG
Source organism: Chloranthus sessilifolius (assembly GCA_021018995.1). Taxonomy (NCBI): domain Eukaryota; kingdom Viridiplantae; phylum Streptophyta; class Magnoliopsida; order Chloranthales; family Chloranthaceae; genus Chloranthus; species Chloranthus sessilifolius. The sequence continues at coordinate 36,120,083 of CM037592.1, read as the reverse complement.
AGGTTTATTGGATGAGATTTCAAAGGATTTCATCGATTTATACAAATCAACCGTGTGTATCCGTGGTAGTTTTTAAAAGGTGGGGCTTTGTAAGGTTCAAACTGCTCAAAAGGAGGCCTTACATCATGTCTTTAATATCATGAGTGCTATCAAAATATTTCAATTTGGATATGTGTAACTTCTAGTGTAAGTAAGGATTCACATAGTCCCTAAAAGCAGAAAAGATCGCCAAAGCATACCTCCAAAGAATACATTTCAAAAACCTCACGGGTGTTGTTTTATATCAACTTCTTGAGGTATATCTTCACTTTTCCTTCATTTTAGGTTTACTAAAACATCAATTTTCTTTTGGAAATTTCGACATTTACTTCATGAAAGTCTTTAGAATTACAGAGAAATTCATTTTAAAAAGTTTTAACTTCCTCATTTTTCAAAACAACGGTGTGAAATGACTTCATTTTCAAAAGTTTTACTTGATCATAAGTTGCGCAAGCATTAACTTACTTATTTTATTGGCATACCCATACCCCCAAACCAAAGGGAAGCAGGTCCACATTGGTCCAAAACAGAGGAAAAATATAAGAAAGAAAACAACAAAAGTAATAATGGCAAGAAGATGATGAAAGGCACAGAGTATACACAAAATGTAATTTTCTATTACAACTAAAACATAAAAAGTACAAGGAGAGCTAATAACTGGGGTCAAAATCAGATTCATAGGTTGGTTCAGTGGCTAATCGGAGTCACCGCTGAATCGAGCTAGAGTCAGTGTTGGAGTCTGAACTTGATTGAGCTTTCTCTGGAATGGTGTTTTGTAGCTCAGTATACTCCTCAGATTTGATCTTTTTGGTGAGGCCAAGGTGTTTGCTGAGGCTAGTGGTCTTCAATTTTTCTTGATCCAGTTGGGCTTGCAACATGGACACCTTGTGTTGCTCACCTCACCGGTGAAATGTTTGACCCAACAGTCCGTGATTTTATCTCTTTCAAATTTCATAAAATCTCTAACTTCTGATTTGGTTTTCATAGGGGTGCGGATGTAAGCTTGCAAATCAAGAAACCCCTTTGAACATCTCTGGATATAAGGGTTATTTTCCATGGCTTTGATGAGGGTGGCATATCGGGGAGGGAATGGAATGGTAGGGGACTAAAGGTGGCCCTGTGGTAGGGGGAGAAGTGGCTAGAAAGGGGACAACAGGGTCTGTCTGAGTGGCTTGCTCAGAGAAAATGGCGAGTGGTGGAGGGGATGGAATCAAAGGAGCTTCAGTTTGAGTATGTGCTACCTGGGTAGTAGTGGTGGGGGTGGGCAGATCAACCAATACCTCCTGGATCCGTTTGGGTGGCCTGGGAAGAAAAAATAGGTACAGTGGGTAATGGTGGTTGTTTAGGATGTGGAAGCTAAGGTATGGAGCAGTTCCATGGTTCTGGTGATTGTTTGTGTTGATTTGAAGTTGGGCTTGGATGGATTGGGGGTAGGTAAGGATTTGTGTAATGGATGCAGGTGTGTGGGCGGTGGGCACACTAGTGGCTGGGACAACTGGGGCGGATGGAGGAGGTGCAATGGCTGTAAAGGGAGAGGTTGGAAAGTGGGTGAAGGGAGGAGGAGCAGGTATAGGGGTGGGGTCTAGTTCCATGGTTTCAAAAATAGAACCCATTAGAGAAGAGTAGGCCTCAGAGTGAAGGGCTCGAGTTCGTGTGTAGGGAGGTCTCAGGTGTGTGGGTTGATGGAGTAGGGGAATTTGAGGGGCGTTGGAGCAGTGGAGTGCAGGGGGATGGGGCAATAAAATCTGTAGCTAACTCCTCTAAGGCCTGGGCATTGGAGGGTGAAATTGGTGGCGTTAGAATGGTTGGAGTGGTTGGTGTAGAGGGGGAGTCCACAATTGGAATGATGGAATGAGTGGGAGATGGGACAGCTGGGATAGGTGAAAGTGCATGGGCTTGAGTAGGAGAGTAGGGTGCAAGGGCAACTTCCTCCAAAGTAGGTACAGCTGAAAAGCTGGTCACCAAAGGTACTAGCAGAGATGTTTCAAGAAGTGGGGCAGCTAAAGAGCTGGTCACCACAGGAGTTGGTAGAACTGGATCGGGCAAAGTTGCTTCTGACAAATTTGGATCTAGCAACATGGCAGGGGCAGGCTCAATTGTAAGCTCAAATGCAGCTGCAGGGGTGGCTTCAGGTGGAGGCTTATCTGCATATGTGGGTTCTGGCTCACTCACAACTGCAGGTTCAGTTCAGCAGAGGGCATGTGCAGTTCACCGCCTCTCATCCTTCTCTCAAGATAGCCCGCTTGTAGTCCAAGCCTTTTCCCAAAATTGTGAGGGTAATGACTTCAAATGGCTCTCACTATCAATGTCAATTTGGCTCTAAGGAGGGTCATGATCAATCTGCCAAATGGTAGGCCAGCTATCTTCTGCTCTTTCTTCAGCTTAGTACTTACATCAGCCATAGCTTCAAAAATTAACATAGGGGCATTGAAAAACTGCCCCTTGGAAAAATGAAATAGGGCCTCTAAAATTGGTGTTCTCCTCTCTTGGCTGTGCCCAGTGACATAAAATCTGCCCCTTAAAATGGAATCCATTAATAGAAATTGGGGGGCAAGGTCTCTTCTCATGATGGACTACCCAAAGGCCCACAATACCTTGGGTTAAATGGGCAGCTATCTCTCTAAAAGAGGCCATTTCGAGCAAAGGACCAGAGGGATCAAATTGGAATGGTATCCCTAAAGCGTTCCCTATGTCTTCAAATGTCACAGTAAGATCGCAATCATCAATGAAAATTACAAGGGTAGGGACATCAGCATCTTTTTCAGTGACCTTGACTAGGTTTTGGTACCATAACTTCACCATCCTTGGGTAAATTTTCTCTGGCAAGGGGGTAAGGATATTGCTTAGTGAAGCCTCTCTAAGGTATCTTAAGGATGGCAAGCACTCTGGTTTGGTGGCGAAAAAGTTTGTCTACCATCATTTCGTATTAGCTTCGGCGTCAATGAAGGGATTTGGTAGGACCAAATGAATGGGTAGAGGAGTAAGCTCAGCTCGGGGCTAGCGACATGTGGGTGGGTTCCTCATGTCTAATTTTCTTACCTTTCTCCACCCTGTCTGCCTTATCCATTGAAAGTTTCCGTTTAGTTGAAGTTTTGGCTTTTCCTTTTGCTTTTGGGGTCGGTTTGCTCACTTTCTTAGCAGAGGATTTGGAGAACATTGCAGCCAAGGATTTCTCTGCTTTTCCCATTCTAGATTGATGTAGAAAAAATGCCCAAAATAGATGCTGACACAGAATCAACTTACTAAATGATAACCAGAGAGAATGGGTAGAGAAATACCGAGATCTAGGGTTTATGGTTGAACGAGTTGTTTACTTTACAGAAAATCCCCTAGATTACAAGTTGAAATCCTTCTCTGAAAATGCAAATGATCTACACAATCAGTTACAAAAAGGTAGTAAACTTGTTAACTCGTGCAAGGAGAGAGCGAAGTAGGGTAGCAGTGAAGAGTCGCTCTGCAAAAAGAGTTGGAAATGAAACCCCGACTTCGAAAGGGGTTTAAATATACTCAAAGTTAATATCGCAAAGCGCCTTTAAGTTTTCGAAAAGTTCCAAAAGAGACCTTTTTACAATTGCGAATGGCATCAGTACCATTCGACAAGTTAACAGCTTCAGAAACATCATTTCGCAAAGGAATTAGCTTCAGAACTATCTTTTCGAAAAGAAAATGGCTTCAGCACCAACTATTCAAAAAGCACATCTTTGCTTTGAAAGCGCTTCATTACAGCTCCGAGTCTATTCAAAAGTAATTTGGACTTTTGCTTAAAATGACTTTACGACTGAACTTTAGGCATGTTTCAACTATGCGAAAAGAGATAAAAGCAGAAACAGAGAAAATAAGCAAAAACTATGATATACAAACATAATGTACAGTTTTCTACCATCAAATTTTTAGAGATTCGTGATGAAAGATGGGCAGCACAGGCTCCTGGGTATTTTCAATGCATGGTTTGAGCCTCTGACCATTGACCTTTATGATTCTTCCATTACTTGGATCAAGGATGTCAACAGCTCCCGAAGGGGCTACTTGAATGACAGTGTATGGCCCTTCCCATCTGGATCTCAGTTTTCCTGGGAAAAACATGAGCTTTGAGTTAAATAACCATACCTTAGAACCAGCTGTGAACTCTTTTCTCAATAAATTTTTATCATGAAATGTTTTGACTTTCTCTTTATACAATCTTGAATTGGTGTAAGCATCCATTCGCAGCTCTTCTAACTCAGCAAGTTGCAATTTCCTGTGATTACCAGCAGTAGTTAGATCCATGTTCAATGTTTTAATGGCCCAAAAAGCTTTATATTCTAACTCTACTGGTAAATGGCATGCTTTGCCATAGACCAACCTAAATGGGGACATACCAATTGGGGTTTTATAGGCTGTCCTATATGCCCACAATGCATCATTCAGCTTAAAGGACCAATCCTTTCGGTCCTTCTTCACAGTCTTTTCCAAAATATGTTTGATTTCTCTATTGGAAATCTCCACTTGTCCACTGGTTTGTGGATGATATGGAGTGGCTACTCTATGAGTCACAGAGTATTTCTTCAACAATGTTTCAAAATGTCTATTACAAAAATGGCTTCCCCCATCACTGATAATGGCTCTGGGAAAACTAAACCTGGAAAAAATGTGATCCTTGAGAAATTTCAAAACCACTTTGTGATCATTTGTTTTAGTAGCTGTGGCTTCAATCCATTTGGATACATAATCCACAGCTACTAAAATGAAGTTATTCCCATTGGAAGGAGGAAAGGGACCCATGAAGTCTATCCCCCAAACATCAAACAACTCAACTACCAAAATAGGTTGTAAAGGCATTGAGTTTCTCTTGGAGATGCTGCCTAATTTCTGACAGTTCTGACAGGATTTACAATGCTGCAGGGCATCCTTGAAAAGTGTAGGCCAATAAAATCCACACTGTAAAACTTTTGCAGCAGTTTTGTTCCCACTAAAATGACCTCCACAGGCCTGTTCATGACACATAGAAAGTATTCTATGAAATTCTTGGTCAGGGACACATTTCCTTATTATTTGATCTGCACAACTCTTAAACAGATAAGGATCCTCCCGATAGAGTGTTTAACCTTTGAGAAGAAAGATCTTTATCCATTCTATTCCAATGGTGAGGAATTCTTCGATGTAGCCAAAAAGTTGACTATGTTTGGCAAACCAAGGTGTGTACACTAATGGCAAAAGTTGCTCATCGGGGAAAGATTCATTGATAGGCAACCTATCAATCTCGTGATTAAAATTACGGAGAGGTGATGTACCACATTCTCCACCCTTTTTATCTTTAATCAGATCAAATTCATAATAGGAGAATCCACGATTAATCTTGGTTTGGTGTCCTTCTTAGGCGGAAGGTATTTCAAGCGAGTGGTCGATGAACACCACTATTTGTGAACCCAAGACATATGACTGAATTTTCTAAAGCAAAAACAATTGCCGCGGCTCCTTCTCGGTTGTTGTGTAATTAAGTGTGCATCAATCATTGATCTCTTGGAATAAGCTATGACATGAGGCGACTTATCTTTTCTCTGTCCAAGGATAGCTCCCAAAGCATAATCGATGCATCACACATCGTTCAAAAGGTAATAAATAATCTGGAGACGCAATATTGGGCTGAAATCGAGTTTTTAGGAATTCAAAAGCCTTCATGCATTCATTATTGAAAACAAAAGGGACATCTTGGCACAAAGAAATGACAAGAGGTTTAGTTATTTCTTGAAGTCCTTGATGAACCTTCCAGAAATCCAAAGATGTCCTAAAAACTTTTGATTTGTTTAACAGTTTTGAGAGGTGGTAAATGTGCAATTAACTCAATTTTGCTTTGTCCACCTCAATGCCCTTGTGGAAACAACATGGCCAAGGTCAATGCCCTGGTGACCATGAAATGGTTCTTTCCTCAAAACCAGATTGGTTTCTTGCATCTTTGTAGAACCAATTTGAGATGGTGTAAACACTGGAAAAACTTTGAGAAATCATCCATAAAATCTCCATAAACCGGTCAATCATATAAGAAAAAATTGCATACATGCATCTTTGGAAGGTAGGAGCATTACAAAGACCAAAAGGCATTCTCCTATAGGCAAAAGTGCCAAAAGGGCACGTGAATGTGGTCTTTCCTGATCTTGTGGGTACACGAGAATCTGGTTGTAACAGTACCATCAAGAAAAGCGGTAATAAGCTTTTCACGCTAGCTTATCTAAGATCGATCAATGAATGGGAGGAAATGGTCTTTTCGGTCATTGCATTTAATTTTCGTAATCAATACGGACTCTCCATCCAGTTCTTTGCTTGTTGACATAAGCTCACCGTAACTGAGGTTACAAGTGATTCCAGATTTCTTAGGTACCACCGTAGGTGCTACCAAGTGAATCAAATGGGGTAAATGACCCCTGCATCCAACAACTTAACAACCTCTTTCATGACCACTTCTTGCATATGAGGGTTAAACCTTCTTTGCATTTCTCTAGAAGGCTTTGCATCTTCTTCCAAGTGGATTTTGTGCATGCAAGCAATTTGGGTGATTCCTCCTAAATCCATAATAGTCCGATAATTGCCCTTTTATGTTCTTTCATGACTATCAACACTCTTCCTCTTGCTCCTTTGTGAGAGAGGAAGAAATAATGTGAGCAATGATTTATGATTACCTAAGAACACATACTTCAAATTTTCGGCAATTTGCTTTAGTTCTAAATCGTGGGTGAGAAAAGAAGGTAACAAAGGTACCTTAGATGTTTGTGGAAGGGGAGAGTAGCAGGTTTCGTGGAGGAGAAACTTGCGATTGATTAAGAGTTCCTTGCACAACATTTATTTCCTCGAATTTGAGATACAACTTGCTTTATTTTCAGCATATCCCCAAGCATCTTTTAGCATCTGTGGTGAAATCTTCACCCGCAGAAATTGTTGTAAAGTCCCTTCCACAAGTTCATCCAATAGATCAAGCATGAAAACATTCTTGAGCTGAATTGAGGTTGTGTGCATTATAAACATTTAATTTTACCTTCATGTTTCCAAATGAGACTTCCATAATACCGGACACTGCATTGAATGCAAGCATTTCAGTAGCAGAATGGTCTTCCCAAAATGATAGGGATGGAAGTTTTGCTTTTAGTTGGTTCCATATCCAAAACTAGAAAATCAGCAGGATAGAAGAATTTATCTACTCCCACCAATACATCTTCAATCATCCCTGCTTTCTTTCGGATCTGCGCTAGTTGTAACACCACATGAGTGGGTTTTAATTCTCCCAAACCTAGTTTCTCATATACGAATATGGAAGTAGGTTGACACTAGCACCAGATCTAATAAAGCCTTTTCAATGGTGTGTTCCCCAATAATGCAAGGGATTCTGGGATTCGAGGATCTTGAAGTTTAGGAGGTGTAGCAATGGATAACACCGTTAATTCTTTCCACAAAGAAAGACCTTTTTGGATAATCGTATCCTAGGCATCTTTTGTGAGTGCAAACATCTTTCAAAAATTTTGCATATCTTTGGAATTTGTTTGATTGCTTTAAGCAAAGGTAAATTTATCTTCACTTGCTTGAAAGTCTCCATCATCTCATCTATTTTTGTGTTCCTTTATCAAAAGGGGATACAGATTTCATTGCATGAGGAAATGGTAAATGAGGAACTAATCTTTCATCTACTTTAGAAGTGTTTTTAAATTTTTTACTTTTCTGCTTTCCATTTTTTGGTTTTTCCGAGGTACATCAAGAACCCCATCGCTATCACTATGTCGCTCTTGATCTTTATCCTCTTCCTCATTTCTTTCTTCTTGATACCCACTTTGTTATCTATCATTTTCCACTTCTCAAAGTGGTGATGCTTTACTTCTTCATGTGAATTAGAAGCTTCTCCAACCATGAACTGTCCTTTGGGATTGTTCAAAGGTTGGTGGGTAACTTTCCTTCCTCTCTTTTGCCAAGGTATTTGAAAAGTCATTCCCAATGTTTCTTCAATCTTCTTTATGCTCTCGCTATGAAAATTCACGCTTGAGTTAAAGATCCTAAATTGAGTGAATTTAGGACTTGATCTTCAAAAGAAAGGGACCCGAAGGGTTTTGAATCAAGGCATCACGATGTGTTGTTGTGGAATGGGCTGCTGAAAGTTTGGTTTGATATAAAAATTCTGCTAATATGGTTGTGCAGTTTTGAAAGGCATTTGATTCTTTGGTTGTTGCTGTTGTTGGGATTGGTAATTCCCTTGGTTCCACCTCAAATTAGGGTGTGCTCTCCATGGATATTCATTTGACTGCTTCTGTCCAAATGATTAAGCAGCATGAGCTTGTTCCACCATTAAATCTGGGAACTGTGATGCAGTAGGACATTGGTCAAGTGAATGAGTAGGGGACTGGCATATCAGACATGCCTCCTCTACTCTTGAAATATTTGGAGTTTTAAGTGAGTCCATCAATCTATCAAACTTTGTGGTTAGATTTTCCATCTTTCTTTCCAACTCATTCACCTCATAGATCTTCCCTTTGGTGGGTTGGTGGTTGTTCAACCTAGCAGGATTTTCAATTTCTCTTGACAAAGATTCCTGCTGAGTTGAGTTTTCACCAATCACTGCAAATAAGTCCCAAACCTCTTCAACAGTTTTTTGCAAGTAAGTGCCTCCACAGGAGGCATCCACCATATTTTTGCCTTTTTGATCAATTCCTTGATAGAAGCTTTGAACCAGCTGCCACCTAGGAATTTGATGATGAGGACATTGCTCATCAGTTCCTTGAATCTTTCCCATGCTTCATGGAAAGTTTCAGTTGAGTTTTGGGAGAATGAAATGATACTTTGTCTCAATTGGCTTGTTTTAGACATTGGGAAATATTTGGCTAAGAATTGACACTGCAAATCATTCCAAGAAGTGATACTGTTTGGTGCTAACATGGATAACCATGCTCTAGCTTTATCCTTTAATGAAAAAGGAAAGAGCCTCACTTATTGCTTTCGACCCAAATCCGGCTATGTTGAATGTGGTGCAAAGAGCCAAGAATTCATCCACATGTTTGTATGGATCTTCCTTACTCAACCCATGGAAGGAAGGAAGCATTTGGATAGTTGATGACTTGATCTCATAATTTCCTTCAACGAGGGAAATTGAATGCAAAGGGGAATTATAAGCACCAGTGCAAAGTAATCCCTCAAAAGTCAGGTTCTTCACCCATAGTAGCAGTAATTCGTGTTGTTTGCTTGGTTCGTAGTAGCCTTTCAACTTCTAAATTCAATGAGAGAATCTCGTAATGAGTCCTCCTACCAAACATACAACTCGTAACAAAAAATCTGATTATGCACACAAACCTTCGTAATTCCTTTCAATAATTTCCTTCTTTAAAAACCTGAATATGAATAATCGCATTTCAGTATAAACAATAGAATAGTTTAATCGATAAAAATTAAAATGAAAAACTTAGGTCTATCTATTTTAGAACAAATTCCCCGGCAACGGCGCCAAAAACTTGTTGTTTCTTCTTAGTGTGCTTGATTTATGTGAGTTTTGAAAACAGATTTATAGCTGCTAAATTATAGTGGCTCTAGACTATATAAACAAATAAAGAAATATCGACAGTTAGAAGAGAATTAGCCCAAGATCGTGGCCAATTGTAGCAAGTTTTAAAAGTAAGTGAGTGAAAGATCGTCACGAGAATTTGTTTAAAATGTAAGATAAACCTCGGATCGAGCTACGGATTCCGGCTTCTTATCCTATCTAGAAAATCGATAAGATGAGAGGTTTGAATTTGTCACGTTTAACAAACTAAAAACAAAGAAAAATTTAAACTAAATGATCCGAGATCCGAGTTGGGGAGTGATTGAAACAAATATGGAGAAGTAATATCTAAATCTGATTTGGTCTTTGAAATCTAATGAGAATAATCGCATTTCAAGAGAGGTGTTCCAATCTTCATCTACAAGCGCAGATGTAAGAGAAATAAATCTAATTTAAGGATTAGGTTTAAGCTTATGGCTATGGTCCATCACTTTAATGGCCACAAACCATCCAATGCCTTTAATCCAAAGCCTTAGTTTAGAAGCATCACTACAAATGCCGTGAGAGATTAAGTTACCAACACTAATTCTCACAGGATTAATGAATCAAGGGAAATTGCATGAAAAACAGTAAATCTAAAGGAGTCTAATGCAATAAGGAGATCAGAGGGAACCCTTAACATGAGTCCAATTGGGAAAATACGGTTTCTGACAACCTTTTCAAATCCACGTTTACAATTTGAGGCGCGACCTCTCGATTTGTAGTCTTGAATACAACTCTCTTTTGAATTACAAAATGTCTCACTCTCAATTGCAAGTCAAAGTGAAGCTATTACGAGGATTTTGACAAACTATCCGGTTTGGAGATGGGGAATAGGAATGAAACTCAAAATCTGGATGCCCAAATTGGGCAAATGGTTCGTCTATTTATAGTTTTCCCCAAGTCCAAATTTCGATGTGTTTCAACCAATCAGAGGTGCTCAGGATGTATTGACCAATGTTGGCCGAGGATCGAGATCTGTGCTCGCCAATCGTAATTCTTCGATCCGTTCACCAATCGTGATAGAAGCATCAATTACATTATGTAATTCAAAAATCTGTTTGAGCTTCTAGAAGTTCCCGCCAAGTAATTTCATCTTTGGGTGTTCACATGGGGTGGAATATGCCTTTGGTTCGTGCTCAGAATCTTCCGGAATGTCCTTGGGTTTTAAAACGCATTGGGACGCGCGGCAATGACATCGAATTGCCCTTGTTAAAGCTATGAATCTCCAGAATACCTTTTCGCAGACCTTAAGGGCCTTTTCGCAAAGTGCTGTGACTTCTGAAGCTCTTTTCGCAATGTTCAATCTCTCTTCGAATTGTGTTTTCTCCTTTTCGCAAAGTTCAATCTTCTTTTCGAAGAGTTCAGATGCTCTTCGAAAACTAAGCCTGGAGGTTTAGTCCTTTTCGCAGAGTTCCAGGTTCTTGACGAAAAGTGCAGGTTCTTTGCGAAAAGAACTCTGTAGTGCATTTCTCTGTTCGAATTGTTCCCTGCTTCTCTTACAGGTCTTCGCCTCTTCCTTTTAGACCTTTCCACAGCTGATGAGGTTGTTTCTTCACTTCCTTCCTTTGGACTGACATGGATTGTCATCTTTTTGGCACTTTTGAGCTGCTTTTATGGTTAAGCATGCCTTTATTGTTAGCTGCAACATAGGTACTTAAAACACTTATTTAGTTCTCTCAAAGGTCTATCAAGACTTAAGTTTAGGGGTGAAAAATGGTATTTTTCACTTGTCAACAGTACACCTCTCCCTTCTGCATTCAGTTTCCCTCTATTGAGGGGAACTATGAAATTAAATCCTCCACGATCAGTATGTTGCCTTCATTTTATGGGCTGAGTAAAAAAGATCCCTACAACCATATCGACCAGTTTTTAGCACTTTGCACTACCTTCAACAATGCTGGCTTGGGGCCTGGGGTTACTAAATTGAGGCTTTTTCCTTTTTCGCTAAAGGACAAAGCCAGCACATGGCTATCAAAGCTCCCTACCAACAGCTTATAGTCATAGAGTGACCTTCAAACCAAATTCCTAGCTAAGTTCTTTCCCATGAACAAAATAAGCCAGATGAGGACAAATATTATGTCATTCACTCAGTCCTCAACTGAGAATTTTTTTGAAGCTTGGGAAAGATTCCAGGAGATGTTAAAACAATGCCCCCACCACCAAATCCCAACGTGGCAGCTTATCCAAGTATTTTATCAAGGAATTAATGCCAAGAGCAGAGATATAGTGGATGCTTCCTGTGGTAGTAGCTACCTCCACAAGACAGCTGAGGAAGCATGGGAGCTGTTTGACATAATAGGGAAAAATTTCTTGTAGCAGGAATCTCTGCCACGCAATGATAGTAAGATTCCAGCTAAGATGGTGAAAGAGGCCACCCCTAGAGGTGGAATATATGAAGTAAAGGTACAAGGTGATCTGGAGAGAAAGGTGGACAACCTGAGCTTGAAGTTTGACAAATTGATGAATGTGATGCAGCCCCGGATGGTTGCACAGGTGGAGGAAGCATGTCTGATATGCCAATCTCCCACACATTCTATTCATGATTATCTATCTGCCAACCAATTTCTTGATTTTGTTATGGAGCATGCCAATGCTGCTCAAACTTTTGGGCAGCAGCCTGTTGGGTATTCTTGGAGGAACCACCCAAATCTGAGGTGGAGATTAGATTCTTATCCTCAGCCTCAGCTGCAGCAAATGATAGCTCCTTACAGACCCCAACACCAGTTTAATCAAGGTTACCCACCAAGGCAAAATTTTCTGTTACCTGCCTCATAGTCTAACCAATTGGCCCTGCCCCCACAACAACCCATATCCTCTTCATTTGAAGAGCAGATGCTAGCTTCAATGCAAAATTTGGGGAGCTTGGTGCAAACTATCAATTCTCATGGACAGAGCATCAAGAAGATTGAGGACCAGCTGGGACAAATTTGTAATGCTCTGAATAGGAGGGAAGAAGGAAAATTGCCTAGTCAGCCTCTGACAAATCTGAAAGGTCAGTATATGATTGGTGATGCATCCTCTACTCAGGAGGAAGCTAGTGCTTAGTAATCAAAACATTGGTAAAAAGTGTACCATATGTATGAAAATTCTGTTTTGATTTGTTTTCTATAGAATTCTGTCAGTGGTATTTTTAGTGTTATGATGATTTGCTTGTCTTACTTTATCTGTTTATTTCTAAATTTTGTGTTGAATTTTGTGTTGGATACATGTGCATTTTTGTCATTGGAATTTGCTGTTTATGATTGTGGATGATTGGTTGAGGTGCTCTCATCATAATGGCATTGAACTTGATCTGAAAAACTATCTTTAGAATCCTGCAATGTTGATGAATTTGTTGATTTAAATGGGCATATGTGTTTCATGATTGAAGTGAATTACCTTTCCGAGGTTTGGTGCCCATGCACAATGGTTGGGTGCACAATAGCATGGATGCACTAACCACTGTGTTGCACTGCCCTAACTGAGTAAAGGTTGAAAAGATATGCTGTCCCGCAGAGGTAGAATGCTTTAATTTACTACGCGAGCCATCACCTGGCTTCCTCGCACACTAAAAGCATGAGCAAAGGCAATAAAAAAAATGCCTCGCGGAGCTACTTCTGCTCCACAAACCAAATCTGTATGTGAAGCATGGCTTTAGTGCTGTTCTGCTGAGAGTTGCGCCGGGTAACTTTCTAAAGAAACACAGAGCCTCGCGCACTAGCACCACTGAGTCAACTCTGTGATTCTCAATGCAAGGCAGTTTGCCCTTCATTGCAGAGAACGTCTCGCAGACTTAAAAGCCAACTGCACGAAAATCCTACTCCACGAGCACCTCTTTCCAACTGTGCGAACCACGAGAGTTGCTCTATAAACTCAGCGAAACCCCTCATTTTCTTCGTTTCATCTGTCTACCCTAGTTTCCGGCGCACTCAACCAGAGCTCCCAGTTCTTTCTTTCTTCTCTACCCCTTAAGCCACTCCACCTTAAGCATCTTCCTCTTACCATTTGTTCCCCAGCACCTTCCGGTCTCTTTGAACAAGGTTTGAGGGGATTTGAGCCACTGTGAACACGTTAAGGTGGAACTCTAGCTCTCAAATGGTACGATCTCTATTTCCTCTCTGTGCTATGATTGAATTGATTTTCAGAGAAAAGTAGGGCCAAATTTTAGTGCTTCTATATGTACTCATTGCCTTCTACATTTTCTGAGATTTATGAACCCTCATTTTAAAAAAAATTTGAGCACCCATGGCCAAGAGTTCAAAATTCATCGATACATTGGTGGCTATGCTAGACCCTACTCCTTGTGGCAGCCCGTTGGCCACTAGGAAATCTGAAAGGATTGTAGAGGCGTCCACATTGGAGACCTCTGCGGTGCCCTCACCTGGTGTTGACCCCACAATTTTAAAGGAAACGAAGAAATCTGCCCCAAAGAAGAGGGCCAGAGAGCACCCACCTGCTGAGAGCCCTAAAATTTCAAATAAGAAATAGATAAAGGGCAAGGCTGTGGCCCCTAAGGTTGCAAAGGAAGAGAATACTGAATACCTCAGGGTCCCTTCTGAGTTTGTGTTGGCAATTCCGCTGGAGGCTGAAACCATTTTTGATAAAGCCTACTTTGAGGAGCTACCAGAGATCTCTGCCACCATTGAGTATCTGACCGATGCATCTCTGCTACCCTTGTTGAGGCCCTTAGCTTCAGAATATGAAGTTAAAAATGGGTGATGATGGGAACCCAGCACTGCTGGTCTTAATTGATGACTTCGAGATGTTGTTCAACTAGGCAGACATTGCAACAATACTAGGGATACCAGCTGGGTATAACCCTGAGTGAAGTTTGGGCCCCCCTTTGACATCCTCCGTTACTAAAATTTCAAAAGAATTAACTGGAGGAATCACTGCCTCAAGAGGCTCAATCAGAAAGAGTGACTTGAATCCCAAACTTAGGCTCATGGATGCAATATTGAGGAAAAATGTGTATTGCTCTGGTCATGAGCAGGAGAGGAGGTACCCCATAGTTGATGCCCTCCTCTCATTTCACAGAAACCGCTACTTGGATGCAGCCAAATTGATTTTTGAGGGAATTAAAGATCTATGTGAGAAGGTGAAGGTAAAGAAAAAATCTCAGGCCCTCCCCTACTACAAGCTGATCACTGCCTTGCAGCAGTTTGGAAAGTACCCCTTCAAAAGGGAGGAGGAGACAGTGGCCCTGAATCCCAAAAATAGTGGAAAGAAATAATGGGCTATCAGTGGCACAATGATGGGAAAGAGGAAAAAGAGGAAGGAATTATTGAGAGAAGTAGCCCCCACCATTCAGGAAGTGGCTGCTGCTGTTGTTGTTGTTTCTACTACTGTTAGGCAGCAGCCTCTGTTGGGCCAGCCAGGCCCCCAACCTCATTGCCAGCACCAACCCCCTCTCCCTTAGATTTATCTATACCCATTGCCCCACCACCTCCACCCTTCATCCAGACATCACAACCCCTCATAAGCACAATACCCTTACCTGAGCCTATCTCCCCAATCACCACAGCATTAACCACGCCAATCTTACCACCAACCATGATAACCACTATCCCCCTACCTATTTTTCTAGCCCACCCTAGCCCACCTATCAAGATCCCATACCAGAAGAAAAGGAAAACTTCCAAAACCCCTACTCCACCCCAACCCACCTATATAACCCAAACACTTTCAATCCCTGAAACCACTACCATTCCAGGACCCACACCCACACCTTATGAACCTGAAGCCCCCATCTTTGAAACCCCACATTTTTCCATTGAGACTTCCCCACCTTTTGTATCTATCCTTAGTGAGCCTGTAGACCAATCCATTCCCTTATCCCATGATAGTGAGCCATTTTCAGGAGAGGAATTGTCCACTCTGATGTCTACTATCCTAGGAGACATCAACCTTGAGTATACACCTCTCCCAGACTCACCTCACCCTCCACACTTTACCCCTCCACATCCGACACCACCACAGGCCACTACCTTCACTCATAGACCCACATCTCCCTTCCAACCAGTTTCACCTATACAACCCACACCCAATACCATACCTATTCTCTTACCCCAAATCCTATACACCTCTTACTCTCCCTACAATCCCAAATGCTGGCTAACGCCCAAAACCAAGCCTCCATTGAGACATGCATTCAATCTCTAACCCCCACTCTCCAAAACCAGGCCTTTCTAGAAACCTGCCTCCAAGCCATTCACTCCACTTTGGCTACTTTACCCCGACCCTTACCCTTAGCAACCACAACACCCCATCCTACTTACACTGAAGCCTCCATATTAACCTACCCAGATATTCCCCCTGTTGTGGTCACCTTCGATGCTACAACAGATATGGATGACCTAATACCCACCTCTTCCAAGTCCATCTAAACAGAACCTGATCAGAACCCCAACCTCAGCTTCAATCTGCAATTCCCCAACCCACTCTCTTTTCATTCTTGGCTGACCCTTCTTCAAGTGACTACCAGCCCCTAATTCTTGCCTTTTTTTTTGCCATCCCCACCCTCCTTCAAGTAATGAAATCCAATCCTTACATCAAAAAGGATGTCGTTCGAGGGATGGCTACTATCAGCTCATCAATTAGCATACCCTATGAAGAAAGGATCCATTTCCTAAAATTGGATTTCGAGATGCAGCTTAAGGACATCGCAAAAGGGTGGAAACAAATGTTGCATTTATATAAAGCCCAAGAAAGGATAGCTGCCCAAGAGAAGATGAATGTAGAACAGGAGAAAATGATAGCTGCAACAGAAAAAACTGAAAGCTGATAGGTTAGAGAAGAGGTTGACTGCTTCGAAGGAGATCAGGGAGCTCCTTATCTCCCAAGCTGAATTGGCGAAGCAAAAAGCTACAATTCTGGAAAGAAAATTAGCTGAAGCAACTAGGAGAATACCTCCACCTGCTGTTGGGGAGTTCGAAAAAGGGAAAGGTGTCAAAATTAAAGATAAACCAACAGATATTTAGCCACAGACTGAGATGGCTAATGATTTTTACACATGTATTTAGTTAGGAAGTAGTGTGTCATATTTGTAGTTTACTTCTACATACTTTATACATACTTTAGCGGTATAATAACACTACTCTTTCTTTTATTTTGTCTAGTTTCCAATATGCCTTTCTTTATTTCTATTTGTTTGTTTTTATGTTATTTGTTATGTGTTCTGTTTTTCTCTCTTGTAGCTTTTGGTAGTTAATTTCTATGTTTTATACCTGCTGCACATCTCACCTTTGAATCAGTGGGGACACTACTCCTCATAGGTTTGGGGGTGTGGCAGGTTCTGCCAATGAAGTAGTTAACCCAAGTGCAGCAGAGTCAAGTAAGTAAAGATAGGAATGGAGCCATGTTCACCTAAGAATCATGAAAATTAAGAAATTTAAAATTTTGCAAACCTTTAGGCATTACAAACTGATTAAATTTCAACCTTTTCATGAGGTGAACACCAGGAAAACTCACTTATATCAGCACTTAGTAAATCACTAAAGAGATAAAAAGGTAAGGACATGCCTAAGAACTCAATAGAAGACCACAACTAGTGAGTTTTGGGCCTACACAAAATTTTTTTCCTCTCTTTGAGGAGTGACTGAGGCAATTCTTCCAGTCCTAAGGACTGGTTGAGGCATGCCCTCATTAGCAGTTAGGCATCTCCAAGTTGAAATAATTGACAGCACTTATGATACTTAGGAAAGGATCAAGGCCTTCTCTTGGACAGTTTGGGCCTAAACAGACCAAACCCTAATCAACTGCCCTTCTGCATACACCCTTCGAGCCTTAAATTCTTTTTTTTTTCTTTCAAAATACACCTGAGTACTTATACCTGAACCTATGAACCTGATTCAAACTTACCCTCACTCTGAGGAATCAAAAGGTAAATGAAAAGGAGATAAAGATAGGCAAGATAAGGTCAACATTGGGTGAATGGAGAAGAGAAACCTAAGAGCTTAGCAGTGTAATAGCTGAGGAAGGAAGTGGTAGGTCAAAGAAATAAAGATCTGATGGTCTGACTGAATATAAAAAAATAAAATTAATGAAGAGGAATAAGAGAGGGGTCAAAGAGGAAAGTTTCATTTGAAAAAAAAAAAAAAAAATAGGAGGAGAAGCTGGCCACTTCAAGTCTGGAGAATTTTTAAAAAAATGAAATGTGCTGAATCAAAGAAGGTGAAGTCATGAATCACCTCCTTCACCTACTGCCTTCTCAATTTTGAATCCCTTTTTAACCTTCCATTCTTTATAACCCATACCATAAGCCACATCATAACCCAGTCAAAAGACCTTATGATCCACAGTTGAATCAGCTGTCATGCAGAGACGAGGAGTTGCCCAATCTATGGTGAGGACTAGCCAATGATATCAGCACTTAGATGCTTTGCTGATGCTCATGCGTACAGACCCATTTGGGGGCTGTAACTTGTCTTGAGGTTGAGAGGAAATGAAAACCCTCAAGGTTCATTAAGAGAGTATGCCCTAGAGAGCATTGGGTTTGACATTGAATGTATTAGGCATGACCTAACCTATTTTTTTGAATTAATGATGAGCTCAGTGTTGGCATACAGGTGTTGTCTCCCTTGTTGTGAACTAATTGGAAATGTTATGCATTCATGAGAA
Source organism: Chloranthus sessilifolius (assembly GCA_021018995.1). Taxonomy (NCBI): domain Eukaryota; kingdom Viridiplantae; phylum Streptophyta; class Magnoliopsida; order Chloranthales; family Chloranthaceae; genus Chloranthus; species Chloranthus sessilifolius. The sequence continues at coordinate 36,101,917 of CM037592.1, read as the reverse complement.
GTTTGTGATGATTAAATGTTTGTGCATACCATGTATTTAAATTTCTCATATTTGTATTGATTCAAAGGTGAACAGATGCTATGTTTCTTGACAGCTAACTTGATGATCTTACACTTTTGCTAATTGTTTCATTGAGAATTTTATGGGTATCTTCACTAAGAACCCTCAGGAGACTTCACTCCTCCACTAGGGATCACCTAGGGGTTTAAAAGGCTTGGTACATATGCTAAATGTATCTGTGCTCCCTACGAAAGTGGCATTTAAATTCTTAAAATAGTTGTTTAAATTTTTCTTTGCTCAAGGACTAGCAAAGATTAGGTTTTAGGGTGTGTTATTCACTGAAAAGTACCACTTTTCACCTATTAACCTAGCCTTTATTGGACCTTGAAGCTCACTAATAATCATGTTTTATGTTTGTTTTGTAGTTAGTAATAATCTGTGCAGCTTAATACACAATCCATGCTTATTGGCCTAAAGAAGAGAGAGAATACATGTAAAGATGACAGCCGAACCAAAGTCTCATGGAACACCCTAGTAGTGCTCACCATGGTGATTCAATTACTGGTCATCATTGACCAAAAGCCTAGCAGATGGAAGAAGTTAGCTGAGAATGGAGGAAGTTGCAACAGCAGCAAATGCAATGCATCAGAGTGTTAAAAGAATCATCTCAGAGAGTTTAGGATCCCCCTCGCGAAGCTAAAGATGCAGTGAAAGTTGCCCTTGCGCAAATCGGCCGTGCAGTTAAGAGGAGAACAAGAAAAGACATCATGAAGATCTTGCAATTTAAAACTCTCAGAATTTATCCTCGTGAAGCTATCACGAAGATCAAGCCCCAAAGCAGCTGCGCGTAAAACATAGCGAGTGCATATGCATAAAGAACATTCTGTCACCTCGCAGAGTTCTCGCGTAGCCAAAGAAGAGAGAGACACTCAGAATTTTTCTCGTGCAGCTCTCGCGCACCCTAGAGCCTAATCAGTTACTATGTGAGCATAGGCGCCTTACTGCATGAGTACTCAGCAAGAGAGAGAGCTTCTGAAGCTTTATCTGCGCGAATAGTCCTAGCGCTCCAAATCATCTCTGTGAAAGTAATGTAGCGTAAAGGAACTATACAATGAATTGAAGATTGACTGCGCGAGTCAGCACTACTCACCAACTAAAGGCTACTCCACGATGGCTCTGCAACTGTGCGAATGAACTAATGCATATGCCAGCCCCGTGAAGCTCGGGCTCTCCACTTCTCAGTTTAAACTGATGGACTTTTTGGGAATTTCTCAAGGGTAGGGCACACTTCCTGAGGTGTAAATTTTGAGGCCCATATCTCCAGGCATCCAAGGGTTGAAATAGTGCCACGTCTGCTGGAAAAATTAGGGTTAATCTCTTCAGAGCCAAAGCCTTATGGACAGAGTATATAAGCTGTACTTAGAGTTTATTATTTTTATCTTTCCTTCATCCTCTGTCGACTGTGAGCTCCAGCAGGCTAGGGTTAGGGTTTGATCATCTCTTTTTCTCCTTTTTCTCCTCTCTTAGCCTAGCATTTGCTGGCTAATCCTTTTATAATCAGTTAGGTTTAGTTTGTATGGCAGTTTTATAATAGGCTTAGTATACATTAGGATTTTGGATGAGCAGTTGTGTATAGGCTACAGCCTGGAGGCAGTTCATTGTAAGTTTTGCTTCCATTAATAGATTGTTGTTTTAATGCTTACTCAATCTGTTATCTTCCTATCTGTCCATAGTTCTATTCGGGTTATAGCATACATTTAGGATTTGAGCTTATTAAAAGACCTATGGAAAGCAATGCTGAATCTATTGCGAGAATTGGGGAGCTTGGAGGCCTGTGGACCATGGTGGTCGTAGCAGTTTACATGTTCTTTCTCAGACCTCTGTGGTATGGACAGACCAATGGGATACCCTGTGACCGTTGCAGTGGATAGAGTATAGCCCTAAGGTTGTGTCCAGCCACATGTCTGAGAAGGATTCTTTTCCCCGGCACATGAGCTTTTAGAGCCTTGTGAGGAGGTTTGTATAGGAACTGGCTCCCCTCTATTTTTCTTAGCTACCATTAGAGGTTATATCTGATTTCTCTGTAGTAATTGTAGCTTGAGGCTAGGTCACTGCAGGCCTTTGTAGCAATGACCAGTTGAATCTAGAGCTTTATTTAACTTGTTACATGGTCCTTTTTATTGGCACAGTGAGCCGTTGGCCTTGGCAAAGCACTTAGGATCTACGGGTTTAAATACCTATGGATGTCAGCTAGATCTGTACGCAGATCTGGGGAGCTTGTAGCCTGGCATTACATAGTGCTGCAATAGTATTCATGTCATGATATGGTCCAGTGGTTGGGAAAATGATCAGTCCTCTCCTCTGGATCAGATTAGCAATTTCTGCTTTAACAATGGGATTTGACAAACTCTATCAGATACCCTGTGACCATTGTAGTGGACGGGGTATAGCCCTAAGAGCACCCCAAATGGCATGGGTTAAATTGGATATTCCTACCCTATTGAGGCTTTTGATAGCGTCTCAACAAGGACCACTGCAGAGACAGACTAAATCTGAGTTACATCACTGCTGTAGTTCTAGCTTAACCTGCTTACTTCTCACAACTTTTATATTTTATTCTGGTACACGCCATCACCATCTTCTTTTTAACCATTTCTTTAGGATAGGACTACATTATATTTCTCTATTTTTAGGATTAATTTAGTGTAGTCGTGACACCCAACTCCTTTTCTTTAGGATTGTCAGATCTGTAGCTAGATCTGGAGACCTACTATTATAGCCCATTTTGGGTTCTAGATCAATTTCTCTGTGGGCCAAACTCTTACATATCAAAACTTGCTACAATGGACCCTATATCTTGCATGACTGTGTGTGTTTTAGACTTGCTGTAATGACCCATCTCCACATCTCCACTCTTGATTTATTTCTCCACCGATTTCTAATAAAATAGCAGCAAGCAGTTTCGAACACAGAACACACACTAAAGACAACATAAACTGCTCGACTGGTTCTGGCAGCCACTCGAGAGGTTAAATCTACAACTACAAACTACTCGAGTAGATGATGTTGCAGCTACGAACCACTCGACAAAATCACTATAGCTTCAGCAATTGCTCGAGGTGCATTAGATTTGTTTGACAGGTGCTTTAACTGCTCTAGGAGTCATTTTCTGTAGGTCCAATGTGCTCGAGAACTGCTCGAGCTTACTGTTCTGCACCTCAGCTTCTATGCCTAGTCTATTGCAGCACTTTGTCATGCATGGGTCTTCTCATCAGCTAGTGGTTGACTCTGATCTCCCTCCTTTTGCCTTTTGCTACATGGATTTTTGCACGTCACTGCAGGTTATTGCTTACTACAAAACAACACTGAAAAAGCAGTTATTAAACAGCTCTGAGATCTAGTAAGGGCCAGGTTAGGAGGTGAAAAGTGACACTTTTCAGTGATTAACACACCCCCAAACCTAATCTTTGCTATCCTCGAGCAAAGCAAAAATTAAACACTTACTCTAACAATTTAAATGCCACTTCGTAGGGAGCACGAATGCATTTAGCTTATGCATCAATCCTTTTAAACCCCTATGTGATCCCTAGTGCAGTGAAGTTCAGTGAAGATACCGACAAACATCCTAATGAAAATAGATAAAACAAGTGCACTTAGTGACAAGTCAGATTTTAACATACCAAGCTTAATTCCACACCTTGCTCTTTCAAATTTGAGAAGTTTTAAAATAGTAAATGTAAACAATTTAATACCTAAATCCTCATGCATGCTCATCACAGCCAAGCAATTATCATCAAGAGTGTAGTGTGTGCAAATCAGTATAAAGCTCACCATTAATTCAAATATCAGGTTCAAACAGAGCCCCAATAAATTCAATTAGTATAAAGCTCACCAAGGCAGTCTCTCACAAATGAATTGAAGGGTGTTCAATTTCACTCCAGCTCAAGATCAGTCACTGACCTCAAATAGGCCTGCAAGCATGAGCATAGGCATTTGCTTCTATTTCCTGACTTCATCATGTTCTCTTCACCATAGATCAAACATCCCTTCATCTCCACATAACAGCTCAATTCACTTTAGATCACTAAGGACTTTTATTGGGTTGTAATGTGGCTTAGGGGTGAGGTTCATAAAGAATAAAGGGGTAGAATGGATTCAAAATTGAGAAATCAGCAAGGGGAGGAGGTGATTCATGACTTCACCTACTTCATTACAGCACAACTTCACCTTCCAACAGGTTTTTTTCATATCTGAAGTAGCCACTTCTTCTCCTATTTCCAATTTTTAGATGAAATACTTCTTTTGGCTTCTCTTTCTTTCTCTTATTTTCTCTTTCATTATATATATATACATATATATATATATATATTTTCATGATGGTTGCCACAGCCATACAACTGATACACTGCTTTACTTAGATTTTCTCCCTTCTCCTTCTCCTTCTCCTTCCACCAAGTGTCAAACTTGCTCACCTGTCTTCACTTCTTCTTTACCTTTTGAATTCTCAGAGTGAGGGTTAGGCTGAATCAGGGCAACAGAGATTCAGGTTCAATTATTCTGGTGTTTTTCAAAGAAAATTGGATTTTTCAGGCTCAAAGAGTGTATGCAAAGGAGGCAGTTCAATGGGAATAGATTTCAAGCTTAAACGGGCCAAATGAGGGCCTTAGATCATCTCCTTAGTGTCATGAGTTCTGCTAAATAGTTTCAATTTGGGAATTCCTAATTTCTAGTGAAAAGGTTTGAGTCAGCTAGTTCTTAAAGCACAACCATTGCCAAAGACACTCTTCAAAAGAAATTTTTTTATATGGGCCCAAATCTCACTGGGTATGGTCCTCATTTAAACTCATGGGGCATGTTCTCACCTTTTTCTCTCCTTACTAGGTCACTATGTACTGATTGTGAAAAAAATTTCTTGATGATCACTTCATGGAAGTGTTGACTTTTTAAAAGATTCCAGTATTAAACAGTCTACAATATATTTTAATTCTCCCTTTTTCAAAATTGCTTAGGTGAAACTTTACTTTATTTGTTTCAATTTGACTACTACTGCTACCCTTAGCTTAACCATCTCATTGGTCTACCCTGTCATACCCCCAAACCTAATATAAATAGTGTGCTCACTGTTGCAATGGACAGGTAGGTAGGGGCAGCAGGGTATGCAAAAGATTAACCAATACAGTAGAAAACAGGAATGTACAGCAGAAATGAAAAAATAGACAAAGAAGAACAATGCAAATCAACACAGAAGAGACATTTTCATTAATAAAATCAATATTAACCAAGACTTTATAAAATTAACAAGAGACTAAAAATATACAACCAGTTCTAAAATAGAAAATACAAATAGAACCTAAGTACAAATTGGCAACAGTGAACTCAATCCAGAAAGAAGTAAACACAGAAGCAACTGAGATAGAGAACGATGGAGAACTTACCCTACTACTAGGGTTTCACACCAGATCGAGCACAGAGAACTAAACTGAAAGAATCTTGGTGCTAAATGGTGACTTTAAGTTGCTGATCCATCCGACATAAGCAATGGGTGAAAGGAGGTTCAAAGGTTGAGTTGTAAAGGATAGGAAGAAGACAGTTCTCGTCGGGAAAAGGAAATGGGTTTCACCCAGAAGGAGAGAAGTGAGGAAATTAACCTCATGAAGGGCTTTAAAGCCTTAAAACCCAATCTCGATAGGTTGAGACATCAGATTTGTAACCTCGAGTGGTTCCTCGATAGGTTGAGTTAAACTGGAAAAGCCCTGTCGAGGCAATTTAAACAACTCGAGCAGATCTCAAGTAGATCACTTTGGCAATGAAAACCTCTCGAGGTTGGTTGGTTTTTAAAATAAATGGCTCAATAGGTTGCTTTATCCTCTCGAGAAGCAATGACTCTTCAGAAAACAAGACTCGAGAGGTTGCCTTTCAGTGGTAGAACCTCTCGACAAGCACTCAGAACCTCTCGACAAGTGATCAAAACCTCTTGACAAGTACTCAAAACCTCTCGACAGCTCTCACTCCTACATATATGCTCAACACTTCACTCTGTAATGTCCACAACTCAACAACGCCATGATTACAACTTAGTACTAGCAAAAGCTAACACATTTCTGACCAAAAACAAGCATCAAAGGACACAACATTCTTCAGACACCACAACTAAATGAAACCTAGGTAAAAAGTACAGAAATTTTCAAACTAAATGGCAAATATGATACATATAGTACAGGTTCAAGATCACTCTCAATTGGGAGGTTCTTGGAGGCTAATGGTCTTAGAGGGCTCCACAATATTTTCAATACAAGGTTTGAGCCTCTGACCATTTACCTTCATGACCCTCCCCGATTTAGGGTCCATGATATCGACAACTCCAGATGGGGATACATGCAAAACAGTATAAGGTCTATCTCATCTGGATCTCAATTTACCAGAAAAGAACTTCAATTTGGATTTGAAAATTCATACCTCATCACCAGCAATAAATTCCTTCCTAAGAAGGTTCTTGTCATAGAAAGCTTTGCCTTTTTCCTTGTAGATCCTTGAGTTGGCATAAGCATCCATTCTCAGTTCTTCCAGCTCTGACAACTACAATTTCCTATTAAGACCAGCAGCAGTTAGATCAAAATTTAAAGCTTTAATGGCCCAACATGCCCTATGTTCTCTCCACTGGCAGATGACAAGCCTTGCCGTACACCAGTCTGAAAGGGGATATTCCAATTGGGGTGTTATAAGTAGTCCTATAAGCCCATAGAGCATCCTGCAAGTTTAGGGACCAGTCCTTCCTATCAATCCTTACAGTTTTCTCCAAAATAGGCTTGATTTCTCTGTTAGAAATCTCCACTTGCCGACTAGTCTGTGAGTGATATGGAGTAGCTATTCTGTGTGTAACAAAATACTTTTTGAGCAAGATCTCAAGCTGCAAATTACAGAAATGACTCCCCCCATCATTGATGATAGCTATAGGGGTGCCAAATCTGGAGAAAATATTATCCTTCAAAATTTTGAGGACAACTGTGTGGTCATTAGCTCTTGTGGCAGTGGCTTCTATCCATTTTGACACATAATCTACAACCACAAGAATGAAATTGAAACCATAGGAAGGAGCAAATGGACCCATGAAGTCTATTCCCCATACATCAAACAGTTCTATCACAAGGATGGGGTGCAATGGCATTGAGTCTCTTTTGGATATGCTCCCCATCCTTTGACATCTCTAATAGGCCTTACAGTGCTCCATGGCATCCTTGAACAAGGATGGCCAATAAAAACCACATTAGAGAACCTTGGTTGCCATCTTCTTTCCCCCAAAATGACCTCCACAGGCTTGTTCATGGCACATTGTGAGAATACTATGGAACTCACTCTCAGGAACACATCTCCTAACCACCTGGTCTGCGCAACACTTATAGAAGTAAGGGTCCTCCCATAGAAAGTATTTGACCTGAGAAAAGAAAAGGTCCTTGTCCATCTTAGACTAGAGTGGGGGAATCCTACCAACAACAAGGTAGTTTATAATGTTATCAAACCAGGGAACACTCACATTGATGGCAAACAATTGCTCATTAGGGAAAGAATCATTCACAGGTATATCAGCACAATCAGCAATCAAAATCTTGGATAAGTTGTGTGCTACCACATTCTCCACACCCTTTTTGTCCTTAATCTCAAGATCAAAATCTTATAGCAGGAAGATCTATCTGATAAACCTGGGCTTTGCTTCTTTCTTGGACAGTAGGTACTTTAGGGCAGAGTGATCAGTAAAAATCATAATTTTATACCCTAAGACATAAGATCTAAATTTGTCCAAAGCAAAGACTACTGCCAGAAGCTCTTTCTCAGTGGTGGTGTAATTCAGCTGAGCATATGTCAGTGTCTTGCTGGCATAGTAAACTACACTAGGCAGTTTCTCTCTTCTTTGCCCCATGACTGCACCAATTGCAAAATCAGAGGCATCACACATTAACTCAAAGGAAAGAGAATAATCCAGGGCTTGTATCACAGGGGCAGAAGTCAAGCACTTTTTCAATACCTTAAAAGTAGTCAAGTATTCAACATTAAACCTAAAGGGTACCTCTTGAAACAGCAGGTGGCACAGTTGTTTAGAGCTCTTACTGAAATCCTTGATAAACCTCCTATAAAAACCAGCATGTCCTAGAAATGACCTAATTTGCTTGACAATTTTTTGAGGAGGTAAGTGTGAAATAAGATCAATTTTTACTTTATCCACCTCAATCCCCTTCTAGGAAACCACATGACCAAGAATAATTCCTTGGGTGACCATGAAATTGATCTTTTCCTAGCTCAAAACTAGATTGGTTTCCTCATATCTTTGAAGCACAAGGGTGAGGTGATACAAACATTGATCAAATTATCACAAACTTATCTTGGTCATCCATAAAAATTTCCACAAACTTATCTAGCATGTCAGAAAATATCGCATACATACATCTCTGGAAAGTAGCAGGAGCATTGCATAGTAAAAGTGCTAAATGGACAAGTAAAAGTTATCTTTTCCTGATCTTGTGGATACACTGGTATCTTGTTGTAACCAGAATATCCATCAAGAAAATAGTAATAAGCCTTTCCTGCTAGCTTGTCCAAAATCTGGTCAATAAAAGGCAATGGGAAGTGGTCCTTCCTAGTCTTGGAGTTCAGCTTTCTGTAATCAATACAGACCCCCCAACCAGTGACCTCTCTGGTTGGCATTAATTCTCCAGACTCATTTGGGGCTACAGTGATGTTAGACTTCTTAGGAACCACCTGGGTAGGTGACACCCATTCAAAATCTGAGATAGGATAGATCACTCCAGCATCAAGTAGCTTCACAACCTCTTTCATAACCACTTCTTGCATGTGAGGATTTAATTTCCTTTGCATCTCCCTAGAGGGTTTGGAACCCTCTTTCAGGTGAATCTTGTGCATGCACATAGATGGGTTAATTCCTCCTAGATCAGCAACAGTTCATCCTATTGCTTTCTTATGCATCCTGAGCACACAAAGTAATTTTTCCTCTTGCTCCTCAATGAGTCATTACAGGCAATTTCTGATCTCACCCCAAGAAAGCATATTTGAGAGAATTTGGGAGCTGTTTAAACTCTAAATTAGGTGGATTGTCAAGTGAAGGCAGCAAAGGTGCCTTAGAAGGTAAAGGGAGGGGCAGCACAGTAGGTTTCTAATGAGAATATTGTATTTACCCCACAAAAGAGTCCAAGGTTTTCACCTCTTCAGTAAAATGAGTGGGGGCCTCCCTTTCAACAGTCTCAGTCCAAATCTCCTCAAATTCATCACGTACCTCATCCCAATTCAACAGTTTGGGCAAGGTCTCCTTAACAAGCTCACCAATAACATCAACCATAAAACAGTCTTCACTCTCAAAGTGAGGTTAATGAGCTGCATTATACACATTAAGCCTAACTTCCATATTTCCAAAAGTTACCTCCATCACCCCAGACTTGTATTTAATATAGGCATTGGCAGTAGAAAGAAATGGTCTGCCCAATATCACAGGGATAGGGGTGGTGCACTTAGTAGGCTCCATATCCAAAACTAAGAAATTTGCTGGGAAGAAAAATTTATCTACCCCTACCAGCACATCCTCAATGATACCCACAGGCCTCCTCATAGATCTGCCAGCCAGCTGTAAGACAATAGGTATGGGTTTCAATCCCCCCAAACCTAACTTCTCATACACAGAATATGGAAGTAGGTTAACACTGGCTCCCAAATCTAGGAGAGTTTTCCCTGTGGTGTGGTCTCCAATAATGCAGGGAATTGTGGGAACTCTAGGGTCTTGGAGTTTAGCTGGGGTTGTAATGGACAAAATCTGTTTCACTTTTTCAGCAAAAATACTTTCTTGGATAAATGGATCCTAGACATTCTTTACTGGGTGCACAAATCCTTCAAAAATTTTGTGTGGGTTGGGACTTGCTTTATGGCATCAAGCAAAGGTAAATTAATTTTTACCTGCTTAAAAGTGTCCATCATTTCCTACACCTTGGCATTCCCCTTGTCAAAAGGAGAAGGCTCATGAAGGACTTTAGGAAATGGAAGATGAGGCACTGTTGGAATCTCATCTGCTGCCTTAGCATTTTCATCACTTTTTTCTTTGTTTTTGCTTTTTTCTTTCTGTGGGGGCTCAACAGCAGCCCCTTTATTTTTCTCATGTTGCCCCTACTGCTCACTGACATGGACTGAATTCTCTTCTCCTGCACTCCTTTTGGTCTCCAAAATAACTTGGTTGTCCACCATTCTACTACTCCTCAAGGTAGTGATGGCCTTAGCTTCCTCATGAGTTGAAGAAGCTTCACCCACCAAGTACTGTCCCTTGGGGTTATTCATTGGCTGGCTCGGAAGTCTGCCCTTTTCCCTCCTGGTCAGAGTATTGGAGAATTGACCAAGGTGGTCCTCTATCCTTTTGATACTCTGGCTATGAGAATTCACAGTTTGTGATAAGGAGTTGAGGTTTTGTAATGAGGATAAAACCTGCTCCTCAAAGGAGGGTACTCTGGCTAGTGGTGGTGGTGCACTTTGGTGACTTGGCTGTGCCATTTGTTGTGCCAAGGGTTGTTGGAACTGATGCCTTGGGAAATTATTTTACTGGTATTGTTGAGTGGGTTTGTAGGGCATTGCCTGCGCTGCTGGGGTTGAAAATTCTCTTATCTCCACTTCAAATTGGGGTGGATCCTCCAAGCATACCTAGCAGGCTGCTGTTGCCCATAAGATTGAGCAGCATTGGCATGCTCGATGACAAGCTCAGGGTACTGACCAGTAGAAGGACAGTCTTGAAGAGAGTGTAGGAGGGATTAGCATATCAGACATGCCTCCCGCACTTGTGCAACTGATTAGGGCTGCATCACACTCAGTAATTTATAAAACTGTTCTGACAAGCTGCCCACTTTCTTTTCCAAGTTATTGTATACATTTATTTCATACAATTTTCCTGATGCAGTGGGTTCTCTTGTAACTCTAGCAGCTGGCTCAATGTCATTTCTTGACAGTGTATCCTGCAGTGTAGAGTTTTTACTGATGACATCAAATAAATCTCAGCCTCCTCATCAGGTTTGCTGAGATATGTACCACCACATGATGCATCCACCATGTATCTACTCTTAGAGTCTATACCCTGATAGAAGCTTTGAACAAGCTGCCATCTAGGTATTTGATGGTGTGGACATTGTCTCAGCAGTTCCTTGAATCTTTCCCATGCCCCATGAAAATCCTCAGCTAGAAATTAAGCAAAAGAAATAATGCTCTTTCTCAGCTGATTGATCTTACTCATTGGGAAGTATTTCGCTAAGAATTGGCCTCGCAAATCACTCCAAGATGTAATGCTATTTGCTGGGAGCATGTTAAGCCAATGTCTAACCTTGTCCTTTAAGGAAAAAGGCAACAATCTCAGCTTAGTGGCTTCATCTCCCAGACCAGCAATTTTGAATGTTGTGCATAAAGACAGAAATTCATCAATGTGTTTATATGGATCTTCCTTGCTTAGTCCATAGAAGGATGGAAACATTTGAATAGTCTGAGGTTTTATCTCATAATTTCCTTCACTTGTAGAGAATTGAATGCAAAAGACGGATGAGTATGCCCTTGGTGCATAGTAATCTCTCAATGTTCGAGGTTGCTCACCCATCTCAAATGTTTCACAATGGTCAGCAGGGATGTGTGTTGGTTGTCTAGCTTTAAGGATCCTCTCAACTTTAAGATTTACAGGTAACATCGCAGGGTTAAGAGTCCTACCAAGCATACAACACACAGCAGGAACAAATTACGGCTAATAAAAACAAACACACTAAGTACTGCTGCTAAATTCAAAAATTACAGAAATGAAATTGTAATCAAAGGAGCAAGAAATGCAAACTCAGGCAAAATCTGGTCCAGTGGCAAGCAATTTGCTCTTCTCTTGGCTACAGCTCCAGATCTGAAAAAAAATTCAAAAGACTACAAAAACCACAGTAGTATTTATTCAAATACAGATCTAATCTCCTAACATAAAGAAAAACTCAGATCTACTACTTAGATCTCAAATCCCCGGCAACGGCACCAAAAACTTATTGAGTATAATTGTTGTGCATTTATTTTATTAAAAAGTGATGGTAAAAATATGGCACAAAAGCACAGAAATGGAATGGATTGAAACATCACAAAAAACACCAGCAATTTATACGCTGTCCTACAAGATCAGGGCTGTTGTAACAAGTTTTGATGAATAAGAGTTTATCCCACAGAGAATTGTGATCTAAGGTAGTAAATCTCCAGATCTACTATAAATCTGGCAAATTTAATCCTATTCTAACTTAAACTAAGAAAAATAGGAGAAAGAGATGGAGTTTTTGGTTGTCACTACACAAAAAACAAAAATTAAAAAGATCTAATTAAAAACAGAATCAAAAGCCAAATCAAAGATAAAGGAAGAGAGAATTGAAGAAGATAGCAGATGTTTTGGTAAAATAAAACTAAAATATGGAGTAGTGAACAACCAGGGAATAGTTTTTCACTATAAACTTGGTTTGCAAAGCATAGTAGAAGTTGGATCTGTAATAAACCTTCATTTGGCTCCAAGCACAAATGCAAGATAAAAGGATCCAAATCAGTCATGAGATATGGACTAGTCCTAGGGTTATACTCGGTATACTCGAATGGTCAAAGAGTATCCCATGGACATAATCTAGTCATGGGGGAAGAGATGAAATAGTAAAATCACTGCAAATGCTATGGATGCAAGGCTACAAGCTCATGCATCCATAGGTACATAAAATCTATAGAAATCCGATGAAAATCACTAGATCTACAGATTGAATGAACAGTAAAACCAGTTATTCATTGATCCAATACTTACAGTGAATCAACCCTCAGATCTCTAGTCTCTGCAATGTCAACACTTCTTACAAAGCTTTTACAATTCAAATTACAGATCGAACTAACCCTAGCTGTTACAGAGATTTAGCCAGCCATGGCTGCACTAAGGAGAGAAGAGAAGAAGAAGAAGAACCAAAAAGAAAAGGCGGGAATAGACTTCTTCAAAATCTCCCGATCTTTGGATGCCCAGATCTCTGTCATTCCTTCCTATTTATATAGTTCCTAAGTGTACTTGATCTGCCTTGGCCAATCAGAGAAGAGGAGAATCAAATCAGGTTAAGACCTGATGACGTGGCTGAATTACGTCCATGTATTGCCCCAAATTCGTTACAAAAACAATGCACAAGTGGGGCAGTTCGGTCAAGTGTTAGCTGTGCTGATGGAATTCCACAAATGTCTTTCAAAACTGACAACTAACTACTTGAACCCATGCCTCGAGTGGTGTCAGCTTCAGAACATCAATCTCGACAGGTTCTCGAGCAGTTGGAGTGTCTTCAGGATGAATCTCGAGTGGATCAGTGGCTTCAGGATTAAAACTAGAGTAGATCAGACAGCAACTCGACAGGTTAGTGTGCATTTCGAATGTATTTGATCCAGCTGCTCGACAGGTTAGTTGCCTCATTCATGAACCACTCAACAAGTTACTGTTTCAAGTTGTTAACTGCTCGGCAGGTTCGGGCAAACACTCGAGAGGTTAAATCTAAAGATACAAACTGCTCGAGTAGATGATGTTGCAGCTATGAACCACTTGACAACATCACTACAGCTTCAGGATCTGCTTAAGTATGCATTAGATTTGCTTGACAGGTGCTTTAACTGCTCGAGGAGTCATTTTCGGTAAGTCCAATGTGCTCGAGAACTGCTCGAGCTTACTGTTCTGCACCTCTGCTTCTATGCCTAGTCTGTTGCAACACTCTATCATGCATGGGTCTTCTCATCAGCTAGTGGTTGACTCTGATCTCCCTCCTTTTGGCTTTTGCTACATGGATTTCTGCACTTCACTGCAGATTATTGCTTACTATAAAATAACACTCAAAAAGCAGTTATTAAACAGCTCTAAGGTATAGTAAGGGCTAGGTTAGGAGGTGAAAAGTGGCACTTTTCAATGATTAAGAATGTAGCTTAGTACAACAATCCAATTAATGTGTGCCAAGAAGAAAGAATTTAGAGGAAAGCTGTGGAGTTGATGGAATTATAGAGAATGCACCATGGTGGTCCCCACCATGTGGGCCATTTAGCATACCCAAGACCCCTAGAAATCCAACAGTGAGAAGGAAAGTGGACCCAAGCACAGTGGAGTGTTGCTACAGCAGATTATATAGAGCAGCTATTGAGAACATTATAGCTTCAACACTTCAATCACATGCAGATCTCGAACACTTTAGAGCAGCTGCAATGAATTTGTCAAGTAACCTCAAAAGCATTCACTCGAGCACATCAAAGGACTACTCTATATCCACTCGAGCAGCTATTGTATATACTCGAGTAGATCAGCAACTTCAACAATCAACACTCGAGTTGCTTCTATGCACACTCGAGTAATTTAAAAGCCTATTGTAGCAACTTATCAAGCTGCATTGTTAAAACAACCATCCACTCGAGTGCTTTATTGTTGAAGAAATGCAACCACTGGAGCTGCAGCCTAAAGACATGCAACCTGCCGAGCTGTTCTGTGCTGAAACCTTCATCCTATTGAGTTGCAATTGTTGAAGCTAGTTACCTCACGAGCTAAATGCTTGAAAACCCTATCCACTCGAGCTGCATTGTTGAAGCACTATATCCACTCGAGAATCTCTCGAGATTCAACACCTGAAGCTCCATCAACTCGAGGCATGGGTTTCAGCCATGCTATTCGAACTTCAAGGATATATTTGGGATTTCATAGCTCTTAGGGCACGCATCCCAATGTACTGAGTTGTTCCCCACATCCCGAGGCAACACTAGGATGGGAAAGAGTCACGACAACAACTCCCAAAGTTCTAATTTCTGATTTGCCAAAACATTTCATTGTTAAATGGATTGTATATATATATAAGCTATTTTGTAGTCTGCCAGCCAAGAATATTCTTAGCCTGTGCTCATTTTAGGATTAGGGTTAGGGCTTAGTTTCCTCTCTTTTACATTCTCTTTTACTTTCCTTAGCTTAGCAGCATTTGCTGACTAAGTCTTTGTAGTAGCTAGGTCTATTTCAGATCTGTAATTAGTTTAGTAAAAACATTGTGAGCAGCCTTGGAGCTCAGTAGAGACTGCTGCCTTGAGAGTAGGTCATTGTAAGTTCTTCTCATGTAATGTAAAGCTATTTTTATTGCTTCTTTCAATCTATATTCATATGATGTTTTTCATTTAGATTTTTATGGGTTGTTTGCGCCTATGGATGCATGAGCTTGTAGCCTTGCAAACATAGTGGCTGCTGTAGGTTTATTATTTTAGTTATAACCCCATGACTAGATCACATCTCTGGGATATTCTGTGGCCATTTAAGTTGACAGGGTATAACCCTAAGACTGATCTAGATCATAGGGCTGAGCTGAAATCTTTTTCCCTGCTCTTGTGCTTGTAGCCAAGTGAGGGACTGCTGCAAACCCAAATTCTCCTCTATTTTACAATACTATTTTCAGTGAATAGATCTGGGGTTTTGTGGAGATTGCAGACTTGAGAGAGAGATCATTACAAGCCTCTTTGTAGCAATGACCAGCTGATTTTAATGACCCATTCAATTTGGGAGTTGTGATTTCCACTAGATCTTCATAGACTATTTGCTCTTATGAATGCAAAAGCTTGTAGCCTTGCAAACTCAGTGTCTGTAATGATTTTCCTGTTTCAACTAACCCCTTGATTGGATGAAGTCCCTGGAATATTTTGTGACCATTTAAGTGGACAGAATATAACCCTAAGATCAGTTCATGTCTCTGGGTTAGATCAGTTCTTCTACCTTGCAGTTGTGCTTATAGCCAAGTGAAGGACTGCTACAGACCCAACTCTTGATCTGTTTTACAGTGAAGATTAGCCCATAGCTGTCTACTTCTCCACATTTTCTATTTTATTTTACCAACCCATCTTTACTCTCTTTCACCTCCTTTCTTTAGATCTAGTTGTTATTTCTATTTTTAGTTTAGTTTGTGACAGCCCAAAAATACCCTCTCTTTACCTTGCTTTCTAGTTTAGGTTTAGAGTTGCCATATCAGAAGATTTACTATTCCACTATAGTGTTTAGATCATCACTCCTTGTGGGACAAACTCTTACTTATCAAAACATGCTACAACAGCCCTGGATCTTGTAGGACTGTGGGATTGTTTTGTGCTCTTATGTTCTAATCTCTTTATTTTCTCCCCCTTCGATTTATTCTTCTTTTTTACCATTCTATATTTCCATCATTTTTATAATAAAAAGAACACAAGCATCTTAAACCAACAATACGTATGCCGATTCTACTCCTAGTCTCCACGGCAAGGTAACAATTGATAAGATGGATACATGACTGCTTTAGGACCCCATGAAAGAGGCCATCATTTCAAAGTCAAGTGGCGAAAAAAGCATCCCTGAACACTTCTACCTTTGCTACACCCATTGAGCCATTGGCCTTTCTTTCGTTAAACCCCTCCCCAGAAAAAGCGTATATACCAAACAAAAAAAGGAGAAAAAGAGTTACCATCAAATTTAAAAAAATCAGAAAAGTAAAATCCCAAAAAAGAGGATGTCTGAAAAAAGTAAAAGAGAATAAAAAAGATAAAAATATAAAAAAGAAAAAGTAGGGTATGTACAGTCAAAATTTCCCATGGAAGAAGTGTATTATGGCAACTGGAACCCTATCATGTTTCTTTAACCCAAGAATACCTTCAAAATTCCTAACCTATCCCATAGCCAAGATACATCCTGAGAAAAAGCTCTCTTTAAGGTCTACGAGCATTCATAGTATCCATTAAGTTAGCACGAGTCAAGCTGAGAGACAACAAAAAAATTCCATCCAGCCGGCTATGATAGAGCCGATGTCCATATCGTGGCCTTTGAGAAAATAAATAAGAAAAGAAAAAATGAAATATACAAGCTCAAAGCAAAATGGATATGGTAAAAACCTGAAAGGGCACCATAGTAAAAACAGTGAGCTTGTGCAGACTGGGTGAAAACTAGAAAAGGCGCCTGGGAAAAAAATGCATACCCATGGACGTATTGAAAACCCGAAAGGGCGCTACAGGTAAAAAAAGAGGGTAACAACAGGCATGGGGAAAACCAGTCTTGGGCGCTGTGAGTAAAAAATATTCAAGGTAAAGGAGAAGAAGTGGGCTACTCAGTTGGTTATGATTCCAAGCTCTGGTCTTCATTTGGGCCGCTCATGTTAGCTCAAATCGGATATTGGTCAAGTGTATCTTGGACCGCATCATCAAATTCATGACCTGAGGTAAGGATAAAGGGTCGACTCAATCCAAGGGGATGGATGTTCGAACCTTGGTGAAAATTGTTGAACCTCACTCAAGTTTGACCGTGTGATTGGGCTCAACTATGCTCAGAATGGGACCTGTCACTGTAGACACCCCCATTTTGCCCTCTCAGAATATACAAATTTATTCGATCAACCTTTGACCTCATGACCCTAATTGGGACCATATGCTGAAATAATAGTATATGGCTGAACGTAGATTGAAATAATAGCTCTGTGGCTCTGGCCCCATGACCCTAACATGGGAACCATGCACTGAAACAATAGTACATGGCTGAACACAGGCTAAAATAATAGCTCTATGGCTTAGGTCCCAACGTAGGGAGACTATATACAGAAACAATAGTATATAGTCGGAATGCATACTGAAATAATAGTCTTGCATTTCAAGCCCTTTTGCCCTCATATTGGGACCATATGCTGCAACAATAGTATATGACTAGACACAGGCTGAAATAATAGCTCTGTGGCTCAAGCCCCATAACCCTAACGTGGGAATCATGTACTAAAACAATAGTACATGGTTGAACATAGGGTGAAACAATAGCTCTGTGGCTCAGATCGCACCATTGGGAGACTATATACTGAAACAATAGTATATAGTCAAAATACAGGCTAAAACAATAGCCTAGCATTTCAGACCCGACTCGGACCCAGACAACCGCAAATTACGCGCCTAAAACCACATGCGTAATTTGATTGCATGCAACCCTCAAAAGCGCAATCAGTCCCCCTTCCAGACGAGACTCCCTTTCCCATACCACTCCGAGACTCGATCACACGCTTCATATGAAACGCGCAATCGGATTGAGCACCCCACCACCAGCACGCAATTGGCCTACGCCCGACCTAGTCTTACAGTCCTTGACCCCCAAGTTTCCTTGATTAAATGCCTCGAAAGAGGCGCTTAATTGGATTGCGCACTCCACACCTAGCGCGCAATTAGTCCTAACATTGTTAGAACTAGGAAACTCACTAAGCAAGTCAGCCGGTCGCTCACTGAGTCGGTGACCGACTCAAAGCAATTAAGCATTGGAAGACCGACATGTAATTCGGTTAAACGCCTGAAACAGGGCGTTTAATTGGAGAAAAACCTATCATAGATTTTTTTCTTAATTCACTCGAGATGGCTGGTAATTTTCAAGAGAACGAATTTTTTTTGGGATTTTGAAACCAGAGAACTCCGTGAATGAACACATAGAGCAACCTAGCCATGACTTCGAAATTCAAGCTTAGAATCTTCGAGGATTCTCTCCGCAACCCCGGTCCTAGGTAAAAATCTTAGTTTTAGACTTAAGATTTCTCTTAGTTTTAATTATTAATATTAGTTCACAGTTTTAGACTATAGCACCCATTTTAGACCGTAATCTTCAATATCTTGTTCTAGTTCCCCGTTTCTAGAACTAATCCTTAATCTGACGGTCTAATTTACTAGCCCTAGGCTTTAATTCTATTCTAAAGTCTTAATTTCTAGTCCTATCATTAATCTCTGGTTCTAGTTCTAAGTTCTAGAACCAGTCCTTAATCATATGATCTGATTTTCTAATTTTGGACCCAAATTCAGTCCTAGAATTTTAAATTAAAAATTTTAATTCCTTAGTTTAATACTTTAAAAAATCCTAAACATTATTTCAATTTTCTATAATTCTAGTTTCTCAATTTAATTCATAATTATAATCCGAAAATCGACTCTGAAAATCCAAAGATACTATTTTTATAACCCGAAATTAAATTTATGTATAATCTCAGCCACCTAATTTGCCCAAGGGAGGTTACGGAGGGTACTCGGGAACGAGGCCGATCCTGCATAGCATAGAAAGGCCAAAACCCTTTTTTTTTAGAATTATTTTGTTGCTTCAATTAAGATTAGAATATCAGTTCCATAATTTCTTCTCAGAATTTTAGTACAATTAATTTACATGCTTTATTTTTACTAAATCCTTAGAATTCATTGCTTTGATTATAATTCTAGAAAAAAATCAATTCCCTTATTTTAATTAGATTTTAGCATAGAAAATTCATTACTTTAATTAGAATCTTAGGATAATTAATTTCTCGCTCTAATCGTAATTCTAGTAAAATTAGTCTCTTTATTTTAATTAGAGTTTTAGTAGAATTAGTTCCCTACTCCAATTAGAATTCTGGTAGGACTATTTTAATTGCTCTAATTAGAATTTCAATACAATTATTACATTCGTTTTGATTAGAATTTCAATATAATTAGTATACTTGCTTTACTTAGAATTCCAATATAATTAGCATGTTTGATTTAATTAGAGTTTCATTAAAACTCCCTCTCAAAATGGAGTCCATCAGCAAACAGTGGGGTTCTAAGTCTCTCCTCATGTAATAGCCCGAAAAATCACACTAAACTATGACCTCAGGATCCGTGCCCGATCGGTCAAAGGTTTGACCAAATAGAAGTCCAATAGTTAGTATGGGGTGTGATGAATGGACGAGATGTGATGGGTTGTGTGACTATGTGGTGTGTGTTGTAAATCTGAAGTCACATACACCTATCGAGGTGCATGTGCTCAACACACAAGCTAGGGGGGAGATAAAAGGGTTTAATAACCCTAAAATTCTAGAAATTGGTTGTTGAAGGAGTAAAGAAGAGAGAGAGAGGAGTAAGAGGTTGAGCAAGCATTATTGTGAGGGATTGGAAGGGGGATTCTAGCATTAAAGAGGCCGATTTAGCGAGGAGAATCCGTTCAAGCTAAAGCTGGAACCCTAGCCTTTCCAACCATGGATTTGAAATCAATTTGAAATTTGATTGAAGGTAAGAGTTATGTAGTTTAAATGCATGGATTGTAAGGGTAAATAGTGGTTAGAAATAAGTGTAAAATGTAGGATAAAAGTGTGGAGAAATAGAGGAAAAAGAGTGGAAAAAGGTTGGGAAGAACAGCTCAAAAGGGGGCTGAATCTGGCAATTTCGATTAATCGGAATTGAGGTTCGATTAATCAAAACTCGCCAAGAAGTTGAAAAGTCAAGGAACCCGAGTTCGATTAATCGAACTGAGTTTTGATTAATCGACTTTGGATTTCGATTAATCGATTTGAATAACGATTAATCGACTGGGAACCTACAGTGAACTCCAGTGGAGGAAAGAAAATAGTTTGGAGAAATCGACTAATCGAAATGGGAATTCGATTAATCGATTTAGAATTTCGATTAATCGATTTGGGATCAATTAATTGATTTTGGAAATTCGATCACTCGAATTGAGAATCGACATGATAGGTAGGGAATTTCGATTAATCGAATTTGGGTTTCGATTAATCGAATGGGAATCTCGATTAATCGATTTGAGAATCGATTAATCGATATTGACTTTCGATTAATCGATTTTGGAGTTCGATTAATCGACTGAGCTAATTTATGTTGACTTTTGAGTTTGACTTTAAGATTCTTGGAGGGTCTTGGACCTTCTTTATTACATCTTTAGTGATGTATTTCACATGTTATGTGGTACCACAGGTGGTACGTGTGAGCTAGTGCACAAGAAGCCACGTGGGACCTTGATGCGTTGATCAAACAAGACTTGAGGTAGGGAACACCTTGAACATGTACTTTATTTTACAAGAGCATGTATGTAGTGATATAGAATTCAATTCAAATTGATTTTATTGCTTAAGAATTATGAAAAGTGTGTGTGTGTGACATCCATAAGAGTAAACATAATGAACCATCCCCAGGGGATGAGGAAATAAAGAGGTAAGGGCATCAGGTGTGATGCAAGTGAATGGATACATCCCAAGGATGTATCCAATATTGAATCATGTTTGATAGGGCCTAACTGATATAAGATAGCACACTTACACGGTGAATAACTATATGTAAGGCAATCATATTTTGTTATTTGAGGTTTGATAGGGTACAGCGGCGTGGCGGGATATCCACGAACACACGCAGGATATCCGTGATAATCTGGCGAAACCGTAGGCCGGTCGGAGGCTTATTCAACAGAAGCACACCCGGTGTTGATTTGAGACAAGTGAAACCCCGCCACCAATCCCCAGGGGAAAGGGGCTTGGGTACTATATTGTATTCCCAGGGAATACGTTAAAAGTGTCTATATAGATGACGATGATGGGTATCTCATCGGGGCTCGATGCTATATTGCTCGGGGATTACTTAAGTTGAAAGTTTAAGTTTTGCTTTAGGCCTTTTCAGCATCATTCATGAATAAATGAAGACATAAGTAACTACCAGTAAAAATGCAATGCTTTTTAACTGTTTTCATCAGTAACTGCATAGACACATCATGCATGGCATATCATGGAATATATGTGAGTGATAATTTATATGTTCAACTGTGTCTTGTTCCCTATTGAGCTAGGATGTAGCTCACCCTATAGACTATATGTCGCAGGTCCACTACTAGTAGTGGCCGAGGCTTCAGGAGACGCTGACCCCGATGAGTCGGACCTGGCGGCTGGAGACGAGTTGGAGCCACCTCCTGAGGACTTCTTCTAGAGGACTCCGTTGTGCCGCTTTGAGGGCTTTTTGAGAGAGAATTGTACGGCTTGGTATGTCGAGCCTTGTTTTGGTTAAACCATGTATATATTGAGTTTGGGATTATTCTTTTGGGGCGAACCATCCGTGATGATTGCTATCATCGATGGTTCAGATCGGTTCTCCATTCATGCAGAGGCATGGGGGTAGAACTATCTTTTGGAGAATTACTTTAATATAGATTTAAATTTCGCAGTTCGTTTATTATTTCATTTTATGCTTGATATGCCAATGTTCCGTGCATAGCTAAGGGGCACGGTCAAGATGATCGTGCTGATGGCATAGGTTCCAGGGTGCCGAAAATGTCATCTAGAGGAAGAGGCCGACCAAGGGGAGGCCAACAGAGGAGTCTACGTAGTGGAGATGATTACATCTCTCCTACTAATAGAGTGCCTTTAGGAGGTACTAAGGCCCCAGGGGGTAGTAGTAGTAGACAACATGATGAAGAGGATCGAGATCGGCAGGATCAAGATCTAAGAGAACAAGAGAGAGTGAGAGAAAGACAAGAAGATAGAGAGGAGCGACAAAGGATGATGCACACTATGGAGACTATGGCAGCTGCCATGGCACAACAAGCTGCATCCTTTGCAGCTCATGCGTCAAGAGAATGACCACCTACACCACTGTGGGACCTCTCACTGTGCCCTCATCCTTTACAGAGTTTAGGAGGATGAGACCTCTTTCATTTTCTGGGCAGGCAGACACAATGGCCGCTGAGAACTGGCTTATGGAGATGGAGAAAGTCTTTAGCGTGCTGACATGCATGGAAGATGAGAGTGTGAGATGGGCAGCTTATATGTTAGATGGGGAGGCTGGGCCTTGGTGGAAGTCCGTGATACGGACTCGGGCTCAGGAGACCCCAGAGTTGCCTTGGACTTGGGAGGAGTTTGTTGAGGAGTTCAACAAACAATATTTTTTGGAAGTGGAGAGAAACCAGCTTGAGATATAATTTTTACAGTTAGTGCAAGGGAGAATGACAGTGAGAGAGTATGGGGTAGAGTTTCTATGACTTACCCGTTTTGCTCCGGATTACGTCATTACCGACGTGATAAAATCCAAGAGGTTTCAGCAAGGTTTGAAGCCTGAGGTTAGGGGAGGCGTAGCCCCATTTCAGCTGAGGACCTATGAAGAGGTCATGAGCAAGGCACTGGTTGTGGAAGAAGAAAATACAAATAGGTATAGACAGAGGGAGCAGCAAAGAGGAGGAAATGAACAAGGAAGGACGGGGACCTATGAACCGGTGAACAAAAAGTCGAGGTTCGTGGCCCAAAATCAGAGACCATAGTTTCAGGGAGGTTTTGGAAGGCCGGCCCAGCAACAACACCAACAGAGGTTTCCATTACTTGTGTCGGGGAGACCTCTACGATATGAGAGCCCTGCCATGTCTACTGGCGCCACTATCACACAGGGTTCTCGTACTGTTTCTTCCGCACCTCGAGAGACTTGCGCAAAGTGTGGCAAGCCTCATAGAATAGTAGATTGCAGAGCGGGAACTAGGGGTTGTTTCCGATGTGGCAAGGTGGGCCACTTGATCAAGGATTGCCCCGAGACGGATTAAAGAAAGACGGTTTCAGTTATAGCACCACGACCCATTCAAGCAAGGAAGCCGATTGTTCAGGGGAGAGCTTATGCAGTCACTGCTCAGGAAGCAGGGAATGTGCATGACGTCATCCAAGGTGAGACTCTTTTAAATTAAAGAAAATTTCCATTTCATTAAAAATTTAGATAGAGAAGGTGCATGCATTAGGAATTGTATAGATTCTTTTTCTCAATACTAAATCTATATGTGAATTAAGGGTGTAAATTGATGTGTAAATTATTATATGTATGTATGTATACTATAGGTACTTTAACTATATATGAAAAGGGATGCTTTGTTGGATATGACGCTAGAGTGTTGATCGACCCAGGGTCTACCCACTCATTCATCACTCCACGTTTCGCTAAGAAGTTGAAGATTGTTCCAGAGGCATTGGACTTTGTCCTATCTGTGTCTATTCCGACTGGAGAGTTAGTAGACAGGGAGTTAGCTTGCAAATCCATCATTGTAGCAGTTCGAGACCTAGAGGTGCATGAATTAGAAGCAAAGTTGATACTGTTAGACATGCAAGGGTTTGATGTGATCCTTGGCATGGACTGGTTGGCGCAGCATTGTGCAACCGTCGATTGCAAGGACAAAGTAGTCATTTTCAGACCCAACACAAGAAGATCATTTCAGTTTCAAGGAGTGAGGTCATCATCTGTGCCACTGTTCTCAGCAGTAAGGGCCGAGAAAATGATCAGAAAGGGTTGCAGTGGATACTTGGCTTTCTTAAAAGAGGACAAGGAAGAAAAGAATGTCATTTCTGAGATAGCAGTTGTGCGAGACTTCGCCGACGTGTTTCCAGAAGAATTGCCTGGATTACCTCCAGAAAGAGAAGTAGAATTCGCCATTGACTTAGCACCAGGAACGGAGCCTATTTTGAAAGCGCCTTATAGAATGGCTCCTGCTGAGTTAAAGGAGTTGAAGGAACAACTACAAGAGCTTATGGACAAGGGGTTTGTTAGACTGAGCGTGTCTCCATGGGGAGCACCGGTCTTGTTTGTCAAGAAGAAAGATGGGTCAATGCGACTATGCATTGACTATCGACAATTGAACAAACTCACTGTGAAGAACCGCTACCCTTTGCCTAGAATTGACGATCTATTCGACCAACTGCAAGGAGCAAGGTATTTTTCCAAGATCGACCTGAGATTTGGATATCATCAGTTGCGAGTCAAGGCAGAGGACATCCAGAAGACAGCTTTCCGGACACGGTATGGACACTATGAATTCCTTGTGATGCCGTTTGGATTGACGAATGCTCCGGCGTCGTTTATGGATCTGATGAACCGAGTGTTTAAACCACACTTGGACTCCTGCGTTGTAGTATTCGTTGATGATATATTGATATACTCCAAATCCAAGACGGAACACGAAGAACATTTGAGGATTGCTCTACAGACGCTACGAGAACACCAATTGTATGCCAAACTCAGCAAATGTGAGTTTTGGTTGGAAGAGGTTAGCTTTTTGGGACATGTCATCTCAAAGCATGGTGTCACTGTAGATCCAGCAAAGATAGAAGCAGTGGTTAAATGGGAGCAACCAAAGACAGTGACCGATGTCCGAAGTTTTCTGGGCTTAGCAGGCTATTATCGACATTTCGTCGAGGGGTTTTCAAAGATATCGGGACCTCTCACAAAGCTGACACGAAAAGATTCAAGATTTGAGTGGAGTGAGGCATGCGAGAAGAGTTTTCAAGAACTCAAAATGAGACTCACTTCGGCTCCAGTGTTAGCGATTCCTTCAGGCAGTGGAGGATACGCCGTGTACAGCGACGCGTCATACAATGGCCTCGGTTGTGTACTCAACCAATACAAGAAGGTGATAGCTTACGGATCAAGACAGCTGAAAGAACACAAGAAAAATTATCCGACTCATGACTTGGAACTAGCAGCAGTCATTTTTGCGCTGAAGATTTGGAGACATTACTTGTATGGTGAGACTTTTGAAATTTTCACCGATCATAAGAGCCTCCGATACCTGTTTACACAGAAAGAACTCAACATGAGACAGCGTAGATGGATGGAGTTTCTCAAGGATTATGATTGTTCTATACAGTACCATCTAGGAAAGGCAAATGTAGTAGCCGATGCATTGAGTCGGAAGGGTTCAGCTCAGTTAGCTTGTTTGGTTTTGGGTATGCACCGATGGAAATTGTTGGAAGACCTGGCATTCTACGATGCAAACATTGAGTCAAAAGCCACCGGATCCTTTTTGGCTAACATATCGGTAAAGCCAGTGATATTTGAACATATCCACGATCTACAGATGAAAGATCTGGCATTAACAAAGATTCATCAAGACGTGAGTGAAGGCATCAGGTCGGACTTCTCAGTTAAAGAAGATGGTTCTTTATTATTTAAGGGCCGTCTATGCATTCCGGACAATGCCGACCTAAGACGAACCATTCTTGATGAAGCCCATAAGTCAAATTATGCTATCCACCCTGGTAGCACCAAAATGTACCAAGACTTGAAAAAGAACTACTGGTGGAGAGGACTGAAGCAAGACGTGGCCGAATACGTGTCACGGTGTTTGACTTGTCAGCAAGTGAAGATTGATCATAGACATCCTGCTGGACTATTGCAGCCTTTACCAATCCCAGAATGGAAATGGGAATCAATCTCGATGGATTTCATTGTTGGATTGCCCCGTACTGCCAAGAGACACAATGCCATTTGGGTCGTTGTGGACCGATTGACCAAATCAGCACACTTTTTGCCGTACAATACGATGTATACGGCAAGAAGAAGATGTGAACTATATATGAGGGAGATTGTAAGACTACACGGGATTCCAAGCAGCATAGTTTCAGATCGTGATCCACTATATACATCCAAGTTTTGGAAGAAATTTTAGGAAGGAATGGGAACACGACTAGACTTTAGTTCAGCTTTCCATCCTCAAACTGACGGGCAGACAGAGCGAGTAAACCAAGTGATAGAAGACATGCTCAGAGCGTGCATGCTAGATATGCAAGGATACTGGGACGAGTATCTACCGTTGCTCGAATTCGCATACAACAACAGTTTCCAAACGAGCATTGGCATGGCTCCGTATGAAGCTCTGTACGGACGACGATGCAAATCACCCCTCAATTGGGAGGAAACAGGTGAGAAATTTGTGTTAGGGCCAAAACTACTTGAAGATAATGCCACCGTCGTTCGAATCATCAGAGAAAGGTCAAGTCGGCCGAGTAGGAGAAAAGTTACGCCGACATGAAGCGGACTAGTGTCGACTATAAAGTGGGTGAGCACGTGTTTGTGAAAGTGTCACCTATGAAAGGCGTAATGAGATTTGGCAAGAGAGGGAAGTTAAGCCCACGTTATGTTGGACCATTTGAAATTTTGGGACGCGTAGGTGAAGTTGCGTATCGCATTGGTTTACCACCGCTGTTTGATCGGGTACATAACGTTTTCCACATATCGATGCTCAGAAAGTATGTGAATGATCCATCTCATGTGTTAGGAAAACAACCTATGGAGATGTGTGAGGACATGAGCATGATAGAGGAACCAGTGGAAATCTTGGATCGAAAGGAACAAGTACTGCGCACTAAAGTGATTCCCTTAGTGCTTGTTCGGTGGAACAATCATCCAAAAGAAGAGGCTACTTGGGAATGAGAGGCCGATGTGAACGAACAATATCCAGCCTTGTTTCCAATGACGTGAGAATCCAATGTAAACCACAAGCATGTTTGTAAAATCTCCACAATACTTGTAATTCAATGGAAGTCTTGATCAAAAGTATGATTAAAGGAACAGATTTTTTTATGCATATGACCAAGTGTATGTGTTTTTATGGAACTAAGAGCCACTTGATGTCATAAACTACCAAAAGAAATCAAAGAACCAAAGAACTTGAAAATCTACGGAAATTGGGCAAAACCGATTAATCGAATTTCAAATCGATTAATCGATTTGGAATTTCGATTAATCGATTTTGTTCGATTAGTCGACTGGCATGTGCCACTGACTGGAAATTGAAATAAGAGTTAGGACAGACACAGAATACAATTTCGATTGATCGATTTATAAATTCGATTAATCTATTTGAGATTGATTAGTCGATTTTGGGAAATCGATTAATCGAACTGCATGTTCGATTAATCGAACAAACTAGGAATGTTAAAAGAAATTAGGATGAAATAATGGAATTTCGATTAATCGAGGAGGTTTCGATTAATCGATTTGAGGTTTCGATTAATCGAACTGGAAGTTCGATTAATCGAATTACTAAAGGGACTTGGAAGAAATATGAAGTAAGTGGACCGATTTCGCTGAATCGAAGTGGAATTCGATTGATCGATTCAAAATTTCGATTAATCGAACCACAGTTCGATTGATCGAATAACTTAGGGAATTCTGAAATTTTTGGAAGTTACTGCACGATTTCGATTAATCGAAGTGAATTTCGATTAATCAATTTTGCATATTCGATTAATCAAAATGGATTTCGATTAATCGACTGGCTCGAGCCAGTGAGCTCTAAAACCTAATTTTTGAACGGATACGATTTCGATCAATCGAAATGTTTTCGATTAATCAAATTTTACTTTCGATTGATCGATTTGAGAAATCGATTAATCGACTTTGCGCGGCTTAACCTAGTTTTGAATCTCGATTAATCGATTCTAAATTTCGATTAATCGAGCCGAAGTCTATATATATAAAATTAGGGATTTTCTTTCCCATTCGAATCATTTGCACTTTGAGTTTTCGAGCGCCTTTTCTCCTTCTTCTCCGGCCATCCATCCGAGCTAGGGTTTTGAGCATTCTCCGTCGATTTCCGACCAAGATCGCCCCATTTCGGATCGAAACCTAAGGTAAACCCTAGATTTGTACCTTTTCTTTCCAATTGAGCTATAAAAACCCTAGATTCTTACTATTTCACCAACCATGCCGCCCAAAACCCGATTGTCTTCGAAGAAGGCAACCTCTATGCTCCCGGTTCGGCGTAAGAACGCCGCGCCACCACCACCTACCCCATCGCCAGTGAGGACTCCATCACCATCGACATCGGAGACCACCTCCGGTTCGACGAGCGCATCCTCGCGCGAGTCTTCCCGCGAATCAACCCCAATGCCCCCACCACCCACTAACGTGGTGCAACCAAACGAGTGGTGGGCGGCCAAGACCTTCGAGGTCGTATACATTATTGACCCAACCCTATTCACAAATCCCGATGTACCAGGCGAGACCCAATGGGCTCGAAACTACCTCAACAACGCCGGTCTCGGCAACCTTCTCAAACCAATCTGGGGTTCTTACTACCCTAGATTGGTGAGATTATTCAACCAAGGGCTTGTGGACGGCCCGACCGACGATGTGATCAAGACCACCATCGAGGGTCGAGAGTACACGATCACTCATCGCCACATACATGAGGTACTAGAGTGTTACCTCGATTTCACACCCGAGACCACCCTCTTCCCACCCTTTGAAGAGGAAGTGAGATTTGAAGAGGTCATGACCCGCATGACCAACGGGAAAAAGGGGTCGGGATCCTCCATAAAGAGGGTCGACCTTCCCCACTACATGTGGATGCTTGATTCCATTATCAAGTGTAATCTCTATCCGCTCTTGCACGACAGAAGCGGATAGATGTAGTGCAGCAGGCACTATATGCGGCCTTTTGTGGCCAGTGGTTCAACGCCACCATGCTCATCCTAGAAGGGATGAGATATATAAAAGGGAAATTAATGAAGGGCAATTTGAGGCCCAAGGAGAAAATGCCGTATGCTCGGTTGATCTCGAGCATGTTGGAGTGTTACTCCAACGCTCCCGAGTATCTTGATTATCGCCCACGAGGTGCAGGCGTGACGGACCCGGGTGAAGACGTTCTCAAAGTCTTCATGGACCGTAGCTATAACACCTTAAGCGGACCCTCGCTTGGTCCCACTCAGCTCAAAGAAGCAGCATCGCCGCCACCACCCCCACCACCACAGCAGGACCCACCCATGGGTGGGGCACACCCAGTCGAGCCTTCAAGGGAGAGGGCCACCTCTCACACAGCAGCCTCACCGACACCGCCAGCCCACTCCGCGCCCGCTACAACCACCTCATCCTATCGCCGACGCGCCGCTTCATCAGGGCTGACCATCGAGGAGGTGTTGGCCCGTATGGAGGCCAACAACGAAAGGATGAACCGGAGGATGGACTTCCTTCTATTCCATACCCTCCGCCACATCTACCCTACCGACTACCGCCGCTACCTCGCCTAGGAGGAGGAGTGGACAGCTGGACGCACAGCCTTCCACCGAGGACCCGTCTTCCATCCCACCACTGCCACTACAGACGCAGCTCCTTCCACATTTACCTCCTCTCCGGCCAGAGACCACCTTGACCTCGGCCGCTACCTCCGACTACCACGCCTGCATAGTCTCCACTGCTAGCCATGACCCGGCTCAGATAGTCTTATCTTTCTTTTGTATGAGTCATGATTGTACGCCAAGTATATTTTGTACGCCAACTCATGTGGCGCCTTGTAAAAAATTTCTGATATTAATAGAAATCCAAAATTTTTGTGTAAATTGTTTCAATTCGTCAACATTTATTCGTCAACATTTAAGTTAGATGCTTGTATATTGTAACTATCGGTATGTGTCTGAGCCTACTAGACCACCTCACCTGAGAGTGTGGGGGGGGAAGAGACCCAGACCGACGAACCTTGGGTTATTTTCGAGGATGAAAATTCCCAAGGTGGGGAGGATGTAATAGCCCGAAAAATCACACTAAACTATGACCTCGGCATCCGTGCCCGATCGATCATAGGTTTGACCAAATAGAAGTCCAATAGTTAGTATGGGGTGTGATGAATGGACGACATGTGATGGGTTGTGTGGCTATGTGGTGTGTGTTGTAAATCTGAAGTCACATACACCTATCGAGGTGCATGTGCTCAACACACAAGCTAGGGGGGAGATAAAAGGGTTTAATAACCCTAAAATTCTGGAAATTGGTTGTTGAAGGAGTAAAGAAGAGAGAGAGGAGTAAGAGGTTGAGCAAGCATTATTGTGAGGGATTGGAAGGGGGATTCTAGCATTAAAGAGGCCGATTTAGCGAGGAGAATCTGTTCAAGCTAAAGCTGGAACCCTAGCCTTTCCAACCATGGATTTGAAATCAATTTGAAATTTGATTGAAGGTAAGAGTTATGTAGTTTAAATGCATGGATTGTAAGGGTAAATAGTGGTTAGAAATAAGTGTAAAATGTAGGATAAAAGTGTGGAGAAATAGAGGAAAAAGAGTAGAAAAAGGTTGGGAAGAACAGCTCAAAAGGGGGCTGATCTGGCAATTTCGATTAATCGAAATTGAGGTTCGATTAATCAAAACTCGCCAAGAAGTTGAAAAGTCAAGGAACCCGAGTTCGATTAATCGAACTGAGTTTTGATTAATCGACTTTGGATTTCGATTAATCGATTTGAATATCGATTAATCGACTGGGAACCTACAGTGAACTCCAGTGGAGGAAAGAAAATAGTTTGGAGAAATCGACTAATCGAAATGGGAATTAGATTAATCGATTTAGAATTTCGATTAATCAATTTGGGATCGATTAATTGATTTTGGAAATTCGATCACTCGAATTGAGAATCGACATGATAGGTAGGGAATTTCGATTAATCGAATTTGGGTTTTGATTAATCGAATGGGAATCTCGATTAATCGATTTGAGAATCGATTAATCGATATTGACTTTCGATTAATCAATTTTGGAAATCAATTAATCGAATCAAATTCGATTAATCGATTTTGGAGTTCGATTAATCGACTGAGCTAATTTATGTTGACTTTTGAGTTTAACTTTAAGATTCTTGGAGGGTCTTGGACCTTCTTTATTACATCTTTAGTGATGTATTTCACATGTTATGTGGTACCATAGGTGGTACGTGTGAGCTAGTGCACAAGGAGCCACGTGGGACCTTGATGCGTTGATCAAACAAGACTTGAGGTAGGGAACACCTTGAACATGTACTTTATTTTACAAGAGCATGTATGTAGTGATATAGAATTCAATTCAAATTACTTTTATTGCTTAAGAAATATGAAAAGTGTGTGTGTGTGACATCCATAAGAGTAAACATAATGAACCATCCCCAGGGGATGAGGAAATAAAGAGGTAAGGGCATCAGGTGTGATGCAAGTGAATGGATACATCCCAGGGATGTATCCAATATTGAATCATGTTTGATAGGGCCTAACTGATATAAGATAGCACACTTACACGGTGAATAACTATATGTAAGGCACCGATATTTTTATTATTTGAGGTTTGATAGGGTACCCCACCGACGTGGCGGGATATCCACGACTGACACGGCAGGATATCCGTGACCAATACGGCGGCGAAATCGTAGGCCAGTGCGGAGGCTTATTCGTACACAGTAAGCACACCCCAGGGGTGTTGATTTGAGACAAGTGAAACCCCGCCACCAATCCCCAGGGGAAAGGGGCTTGGGTACTATATTGTATTCCCAGGGAATACGTTAAAAGTGTCTATATAGATGACGATGATGGGTATCTCATCGGGGCTCGATGCTATATTGCTCGGGGATTACTTAAGTTGAAAGTTTAAGTTTTGCTTTAGGCCTTTTCAACATCATTCATGAATAAATGAAGACATAAGTAACTACCAGTAAAAATGCAATGCTTTTTAACTGTTTTCATCAGTAACTGCATAGACACATCATGCATGGCATATCATGGAATATATGTGAGTGATAATTTATATGTTCAACTGTGTCTTGTTCCCTATTGAGCTAGGATGTAGATCACCCTATAGACTATACGTCGCAGGTCCACTACTAGCAGCGGCCGATGCTTCAGGAGACGCTGACCCCGGTGAGTCGGACCTGGCGGCCGGAGACGAGTTGGAGCCACCTCCTGAGGACTTCTTCTAGAGGACTCCGTTGTGCCGCTTTGAGGGCTTTTTGAGAGAGAATTGTACGGCTTGGTATGTCGAGCCTTGTTTTGGTTAAACCATGTATATATTGAGTTTGGGATTATTCTTTTGGGGCAAACCATCATTGATGATTGCTATCATCGATGGTTCGGATCGGTTCTCCATTCATGCAGAGGCATGGGGGTAGAACTGTCTTTTGGAGAATTGCTTTAATATAGATTTAAATTCCGCAGTTTCATTTATTATTTCATTTTATGCTTGATATGCCAATATTCCGTGCATAGCTAAGGGGCATGGTCAAGATGATCGTGTTGATGGCACGGGTTCCGGGGTGCCGAAATCCGGGCTGTCACACCTCATGATGGACTGTCCACTTCCAACTATGCCTTTTGTTAGATGGGCAGCCATTTCTCTAAAAGAAGCTGTTTCTGGTGCAGCTAATGGACCAGCAGGGTCATATTGAAATGGTATCCCCAAAGTATTTCCAATGTCTTCATAAGTGACAGTTAAGTCACAATCATCAATGAAAATTACAAGAGTAGGGACATCAGCATCTTTCTCTGTCACTTTTACCAAGTTTTGGTACCATAATCTCACCATTCGTGGATAAATTTTCTCTGGAAGAGGAGTTAGGATATTACTCAGAGAAGCATCCCTGATGTATTTCAAGGATAGCTGACATTCAGGTTTGTTTAAGAAAAAAGTTTCATCCACGATAAGCTCTGGGATCAGCTTCTGAGCTTCAATGAATGGGTTTGGCAGTACCAAATGCATAGGGAGAGGAGGAAGCTCAGGCTCAGGACTAGGGTCAGCTGCTGGGATGGGTTCCTCATGTCTAACCTTCTTCCCCTTCTCAATTCTATCCACTTTATCCATCGAAAGTTTTCTCTTGGCTGAGGTTTTGGCTTTTCCTTTTTTGGAGGGTTTGCTAACTTTCTTAGCAGAAGATTGTGGGAACATTGCGGCCAATGATTTTTCAGTTTTCCCCATCTTAAAGTTTCGTTTAAATCTCACACAATGAATGCTGATATCAAATTGAACTTTGCAAAACACAAACAGAGGCAATGCACAGAAAAATACTGAAATCTAGGGTTTTGGTTGAACTCTTTGAACGCTTGATGCGATCCACCAGAATCAGAAGCAAAATGTCCCTCTCTTCAAGCTTAATTAGTGGAACAAATATGAAACAAATTGGATCTGAACTTTAAAAGCACACAGAGATGGAACGAAAATGGGTTTTCTATGAAACAGGACACTCAGGGAAGGCTTTTGAATATGAAACCCCTGTTTCGAAAGGGTTTAAATATGCTTAAAATAAGTTTCGCAAAGTATCTTTGAAGTTTTCGAAAAGTTCAAAACAGTCCTTTTTACAAAAGAGAATGGCATCAGTACCATTCGAAAAGCACATGGCTTCAGAAACAACATTTCGAAAAGCAAATAGCTTCAGAACTAACTATTCGAAAAGCAAATAGCTTCAGAACTAACTATTCGAAAAGCAAATAGCTCTTTTCGATCAGTTATTTACAGGGCCAGATCCTTTTCGAACAGAAAATTGAACTTTTCGAAATGAATTTTTTCTTTGCGAATTCATTTTTCACATATTATAAACTTCTCGAATTTAGTGTACACATGACTAAAAACAGAGAGAAGAAACTATGAAAAAAAACTACAAAACAAACACAGGTAAAATACATATGATACAGTTGTTTATCATCAGATATGTGGAGGTTCTTGGTGATAGATGGTCAGCACAGGCTCCAAAGTATTTTCAATGCATGGTTTGAGCCTCTGACCATTTACTTTCAAGGTTCTCCCATCACTTGGGTCTAAAATTTCAACAGCCCCAGAAAGAGATACATGAATGACAGTATATGGCCCTTCCCATCTGGATCTCAGCTTTCCAGGAAAAAACTTAAGTTTTGAGTTAAATAGCCATACCTTAGAGCCAGCTATGAACTCTCTTCTCAGCAGATTTTTTTCATAGAAAGCTTTAACTTTTTCTTTGTAAGATCTTGCATTGGTGTATGCATCCATTCTCAGCTCCTCCAACTCAGCAAGCTACAGTTTCCTGTGATTACCAGCAGTAGTAAGATCCATGTTTAAGGTTTTAATAGCCCAAAAGGCTTTATATTCTAACTCCACTGGTAAATGGCATGCTTTGCCATAGACCAATCTGAATGGGGACATGCCAATTGGGGTTTTATTGGCTGTCCTATATGCCCACAATGCATCATTCAGCTTAAAGGACCAATCCTTTCTGTCCTTCTTCACAGTCTTTTCCAGTATATGTTTGATTTCTCTATTGGAAGTCTCCACTTGTCCACTGGTCTGTGGATGATATGGAGTAGCTACTCTATGAGTCACAGAGTATTTTTTCAATAAAGCTTCAAAATGTTTATTACAAAAATGGCTTCCCCCATCACTGATAATAGCTCTGGGGGAACCAAACCTGGAAAAAATGTTGTCTTTTAAAAATTTCAAGACAACTCTATGATCATTGGTTTTAGTAGTTGTGGCTTTAACCCATTTGGATACATAATCCACAACTACTAAGATGAAATTACAACCATTTGAAGGAGTAAAAGGTCCCATAAAATCTATCCCCCAAATATCAAACAATTCAACTACCAAAATGGGCTGTAAAGGCATTGAGTTTCTCTTGAAAATGCTGCCCAATCTCTGGCAGTTCTGACAAGACTTACAGTGCTGCAGTGCATCTCTGAAAAGTGTAGGCCAATAAAATCCACACTGCAAAACCTTTGCAGCAGTTTTGTTTCCACTAAAATGGCCTCCACAGGCCTGTTCATGACACATGGAAAGTATGCTATGAAAGTCTTCTTTAGGGACACATCTTCTAATTATTTGGTCTGCACAAATCTTGAACAGATAAGGATCCTCCCAAATAAAATGTTTGACCTTTGAGAAGAAAAGATCTTTATCCATTTTATTCCAGTGTTGAGGAGTTCTTCCAATAGCCAAAAAGTTGACTATATTTGCAAACCAAGGGGTGTATACACTGATAGCAAAAATTTGCTCATCAAGGAAAGATTTATTGATAGGCAGCCTATCAATCTCAGCAGTTAGAATTCTAGACAGGTAGTCAGTCACCACATTTTCCACACCCTTTTTATCTTTAATCTGTAAATCAAATTCCTGTAATAGGAGGATCCACCTGATTAATCTTAGTTTGGTATCCTTTAGACAGAAGGTATTTCAAGGCTGAGTGGTCAGTGAACACCACTATTTGTGAACCCAAAACATATGACCTAAATTTCTCCAAAGCAAAAACAATTGCCAGCAGCTCCTTCTCAGTTGTTGTGTAATTGAGCTGTGCATCAATCATTGATCTACTGGCATAAGCTATGACATGAGGCAGCTTATCCTTTCTCTGCCCAAGAACAGCTCCCAAAGTATAATCTGATGCATCACACATCAGCTCAAAATGCAATGAATAGTCTGGAGACTGTAGTATTGGAGCTGAAATCAAATAATTTTTTAAGAATTCAAATGCCTTCAAGCATTCATTGTTAAAAACAAAAGGGACATCT
This sequence comes from Chloranthus sessilifolius, assembly GCA_021018995.1. Classification (NCBI taxonomy): domain Eukaryota; kingdom Viridiplantae; phylum Streptophyta; class Magnoliopsida; order Chloranthales; family Chloranthaceae; genus Chloranthus; species Chloranthus sessilifolius. The sequence goes on along the minus strand of CM037592.1, from coordinate 36,066,082 downwards.
TGGCACAATAAATGACAAAGAGGCTTGGATATTTTACTGAAGTCCTTAATGAACCTCCTGTAAAATCAAGCATGCCCCAGAAAACTTCTGATTTGTTTAACAGTTTTGGGAGGTGGCAAATGTGTAATTAATTCAATTTTTGCTCTATCCACCTCAATGCCCTTGTGGGAGACAACATGGCCAAGGACAATGCCTTGGGTGACCATGAAATGGCTCTTCTCCCCGCTCAAAACTAGATTGGTTTCTTCACATCTCTGTAACACCAAGTTGAGATGATGTAAACACTGGGCAAAACTGTCTCCATATATTAAAAAATCATTCATAAAAATCTCTATAAATTGGTCAATCATATCAGAGAAAATGGAGTACATGCATCTTTGAAAGGTAGCAGGAGCATTACAAAGACCAAAAGGCATTCTCCTATAGGCAAAAGTGCCAAAGGCGCAAGTGAATGTGGACTTTTCCTGATCTTGCGGATGCACAGGAATCTGGTTGTAACCAGAGTAACCATCAAGAAAACAATAATAAGCTTTTCTTGCTAGCTTATCTAAAATTTGATCAATGAATGGAAGAGGGAAATGGTCTTTTCTGGTCATTGTGTTTAGTTTTCTGTAATCAATACAGACCCTCCAACCAGTGGTTTGCCTGATTGAAATGAGCTCACCAGAATCTGAGGTTACCACAGTGATCCCAAATTTCTTAGGTACCACCTATGTAGGTGCCACCCAAGCTGAATCTAAGAAGGGGTAAATGACCCCTGCATCCAACAACTTAACAACCTCCTTCATGACCACATCTTGCATATGAGGATTCAGCCTCCTCTGCATTTCCCTAGAAGGCTTTGCATCTTCTTTCAAATGAATTTTATGCATGCAAACAGCTGGACTGATTCCTCCCAAATCAGCAATAGTCCAGCCAATTGCCCTCTTATGTTGTTTCAATACAATCAACAACTCTTCCTCCTACTCCTCAGTGAGCGAGGAAGAAATAATCACAGGCAATGTTTTATGGTCTCTTAAAAACACATATTTCAAATTTTCTGGCAACTGTTTCAGCTCTACATCAGGTGGGCTGAGAAAAGAAGGTAACAAAGGTACCTTGGCTGTTTGTGGAAGGGGAAGAATAGCAGGTTTCCATGAAGAGCCTTGCTGATTGATCATGAGTTCCTTTCACAGCATTTACTTCCTCAGACTTTGAGGTACAAAATGTTTCTTCCTCAGCATTTCTCCAAGCATCTTTAAAATCTGTGGTTAAATCTTCACACTGCAAAAACTGTGGTAAAGCTTCTTCTACCAGTTAATCCAACAAATCAATAAGAAAACATTCCTCAAAACTGAATTGAGGCTGTGTAACTGCATTGTAGACATTTAACTTTACCTTCATATTTCCAAAAGACACTTCCATAATACCAAATCTGCATTGAATGCAAGCATTGGCTGTAGCCAGGAATGGTCTCCCCAAAATGACAGGGATGGAAGTTTTGCTTTTTATAGGTTCCATGTCCAATACCAGAAAATCAGCAGGGTAGAAAAACTTATCTACCCCTACCAACACATCCTCAATCACCCCAATTGGCTTTCTTTCAGATCTGTCTGCTAGTTGTAACACCACATAAGTGGGTTTTAACTCTCCCAAACCTAGTTTCTCATATACAAAATATGAAAGCAGGTTGACACTAGCACCCAAATCTAATAAAGCCTTTTCAATGGTATGTTCCCCAATAATGCAAGAGATTGTGGGGATTCCAGGATCTTGGAGTTTTTGAGGTGTGGTAATGGACAAAACCTGATTAACTCTTTCCACAGCAAAGACCTTCTTGGATAACTGTATCCTAGATTGTCTTTTGTGAGTGCAAATATCTTTCAAAAATTTTGCATATGCTGGGACTTGTTTGATTGCATCAAGCAAAGGTAGATTTATCTTGACTTGCTTGAAAGTCTCCATCATTTCATCTATTTTTGTGTTCCCTTTATCAAAAGGGGATGCAGATTTCATCGCATGGGGAAATGGTAAATGAGGAACTAGTCCTTCATTTACAGCTTTAGAATCATTATCAGAATCTTTTTTATTTTTTGTTTTTTATTTTTTTTATTTTTCTGAGGTACATCAAGACTCTAATGCTAACATCATCATGTGCCTGCATATCTCTAGCAGTTTCCTCAATTTTTTCTTCTTCCTTTTCAGTACCCACATTGTTATTTACAATTCTTCCACTTCTCAAAGTAGTGACAGCTTTTACTTCTTCATGTGAAACAGAAACCTCTCCAACCATGAACTGTCTTTTGGGATTGTTCAAAGGTTGGCTGGGTAACCTACCTTCCTCTCTTTTGGCCAAAGTATTTGAAAGTTGACCCAATGTTTCTTCAATCTTTTTTATGCTCTGACTGTGAAAGTTTACAGTCTGAATTAAAGACCCTAAATTCTGGAGTGAATTTAGAACTTGGCCTTCAAAAGAAGGAGATCTAGAAGGGGTTTGAACTGGAGCAGATTGCTGTACAGGTTGTTGTGAAATGGGCTGTTGAAAATTTGGCTTGGTATAAAAATTCTGCTGATAGGGCTGAGCAGTTTTGAAAGGTACTTGGTTCTTTGGTCGCTACTGCTGTTGTGATTGATAATTGCCCTGGCTCCACCTTAAATTGGGGTGCCCTCTCCATGCATATTCATTTGACTGCATCTGTCCAAATGATTGGGCAGCATGAGCTTGCTCCACCACTAAATCTGGGAACTGTGGTGCAGCTAGACATTGATCAAGAGGATGAGTAGAGGACTGGCATATCAGACATGCCTCCTCTACTCTTGCAACCATTGGATTTTTAAGTGATTCCATCAATCTATCAAACTTTGTGGTTAAATTATCCATCTTTCTTTCCAACTCATTCACCTCATAAATCTTTCCCTTGGTGGTTTGCTGATTGTTTAACTGAGCAGGATTCTCAATGTCTCTTGACAAAGATTCCTGTTGAGTTGAATTTTCACCAATCACTTCAAATAAATTCCAGACCTCCTCAACTGTTTTTTGCAAGTAGGTGCCTCCACAGGAAGCATCTACCATATTCTTGCCCTTTTGATCAATTCCTTGATAGAAGCTTTGAACAAGCTGCCATCGGGGAATTTGATGATGAGGACATTGCCTTAAAAGTTCTTTAAACCTTTCCCATGCTTCATGGAAAGTTTCAGTTGAGTGTTGTGAAAAGGAAATAATATTTTGTCTCAACTGGCTGGTCTTAGACATAGGGAAGTATTTGGCTAAAAATTGACACTGCAAATCATTCCAAGAAGTGATACTATTTGGTGCCAACATAGACAGCCATGCTCTAGCTTTGTCCTTTAATGAAAAAGGAAAGAGCCTAAGCTTGGTTGCCTCTGGACCCAAATTCACTATGTTGAATGTGGTACAAAGAGACAGGAAATCATCCACATGCTTGTATGGATCTTCCTTACTTAAACCATGGAAGGAAGGAAGCATCTGGATAGTTGATTGTTTGATCTCATAATTTCCTTCAACAGTAGGAAAGTGAATGCAAAATGGAGAATTATATGCACCAGGTGCAAAGTAATCCCTCAAAAGTCTAGGTTCTTCACCCATAGTAGTAGTCTCAGCAAAATTCTATGATGTTTGTCTAGTTCTTAGTAGCCTTTCAACTTCTAAATTCAGAGGGACAGTCTCAGGATTGAGAGTCCTCCTACCAAACATACAACACAGAAACAAAGAATCAAATTATGCACAGCAAACCTTCAGTATTCCTTTCAAAGTATGTTCCACGCTCAAAGTGTATATGAATAACTGCACAGATTTAAACAATAGAACAGTTAGCACTGATGCAATATTAAAATAAAAACTTAGGTCTACGAATTTTAAAATAAATTCCCCGGCAACGGCGCTAAAAACTTGTTCCTGCTCTAAGTGTGCATGCTTTATTTGTATGTTGAAAACATACTTGCGAATGATGAATGCTACTGAATTTGGAAAATTAAAACGAATAAGGAAATATCAGCACAGAGAGAAGTTAATTAGCCTGCAAGATCAGGGCCAATTGTAGCAAGTTTTAAATGTAAGTGAGTAAAAGATCATCCACAGGGAATTTATTTAAAATGTAAGATAAACCTCCAGATCTTAGCTACCAGATCTGGCCTCTGATCCTATCTATAGAGCAAATAAGATGGGAGGTTGAATTTGTCACATTAACTAAATGATAAAAGTAAAATTAAAACTAAGTGATCCAGATCTGAGTTGGGGAGATTTTGATGTAAATTAATAAGAATGGAGAAATAATATCTAACTTTGATTTGGTCCTTGATGCAAAATGAGAATAAATGTAGATCAAATGAGATGTGATCCAATCTTCATCTGGCTACAAGCACAGATGCAAGAGAAAGTAATCTAACTCAAGGGTTAGAGTTAAACTTATGGTTATGGTCTGTCCACTTCAATGGCCACAGACCATCTAATAGTCTTTAATCTTAACCCTTAATTCAGAACGAGAAACACCACTACAAATGCTGTGAGAGATTAGGTTACAAACACAAATTCTCACAGGGATAATGAATTAAGGGAAATTGCTTAAAAAATAGTAAATCTAAAGGAGTCTAGTGCAATAAGGAGATCACAGGGAACCCTCCCCTCAACACGAATCCAATTGAGAACGTACGGTTCACAGCAACCTTTTCAAATTCACCATTACAATTACAGAGCATAGCTTAAACAGCTCTCGGATTTGTAGTCTTGAATACAATTCTCTTTTGAATTACAGAAGTATCTCACAGCTCTCAATTACAAATAAAAGCTAGGCTATTACAAGAGTTTCAGACCAGCTATCTGAATTGGAAATGAGGCAATAGAAATGAAACTCGAAATCTGGATCCCCAAATTGGGCAAATGGTTCATCTATTTATAGTTTCCCCCAAGTCCAGCTCAGATGTGTATCAACCAATCAGATTGGTTAGATCTGTATCAACCAATAGGAGCCGAGCACAAGGATCTAGATCTATTTTGGCCAATCAGAACTGCTTGATTTGGTTCAGCCAATCAGATCACAGAAGCATCAATTCTGTTATGTAATTCAAAAATCTGTTAGAGCTTCTAGAAGTTCCCGCCAAGTGATTTCATCTTCGGGTGTTCACATGGGGTGGAATATGCCTTTGGTTCGTACTCAGAATCTTCTGGAATGTCCCTGGGTTTTTAACTGCATTGGGGCACGTGCAAAGATTACTGAATTACCCTTGCAGATTCTGGGGGGCTTCAGAATACCATTTCGCATAGTTTGGAGAACTTTTCGCAAGGTACTGTGACTTCTAAAGCTCTTTTCGCACAGTTCAAGTTCTTTTCGAAAAGTTCAGAAATCTTTTCGAAGAGTTCAGGTGCTCTTCAAAAACTAAGCCTGGAGCTTTGAGTTCTTTTCGCAAAGTTCATGTTCTTTTCGAAAAGCAATCTGTAATGCATTCTTCTGTTCGAATAGCTCCACACCTCTTTCCAGGTTGAAACCAGGCCTTTGTCCTCTTTAGTCTAGGCATTTTGACAGTTAGTGAGGTTGTCCCTTCTCCTTCCTTCGGATCAACATGGATTATCATCTTTTTGGCACTTTTAGACTGCTTTCATGGTTAAGCCTGCCTTTATTGTTAGCTGTGAAACAAACACTTAAAACACTTATTTAGTTCTCTCAAAGGTCTATCAAGACCCAGGTTAAAGGGTGGAAAATGGTATTTTCTAGTTCTCAACACACATTAAAGGCGGAGACATTGCTCTATCCATAGTCACATCGAAAGTAGTCTCTTCCAGTGAATCAAAATCGAAAAATATTAAGAAAGCCTCAGGAACCAAGCAGGTTAACACCGTTGTCAACCAAGCACAAAAATTCGAGAACGGGAACTTCCAACCACGAAATTTTGGGTAAAATCAGAGTCAACAACGATACACCAACCAAAACCAAGGCACTAATCAACAAAGATATACAAACCAAAACCAAGGCCAGAACCAGAATCAAAGCCAGTATCAGAATAGAAACTAATATCCCAACACCTACCAGAACTAGAACACGACGCAGAATCGACCGGCCCACGTGCGGAACTATAATAGCGTACCCCCATCGTAAAACTTCAACCCAGCTAGAGGCCCCTACCAACCAAGGTGGGAACACTACCCCCTCTACATGATAGGATTCCCAACATCTTTCATCCCCTCAACACTCAGAATCTTCTTCGATTCCCACAAGAAAGACCTCGCCCATGGCCGACAAATCTAGACTGTAAATATTGTGCCTTCCATCGATACGCGGGACACAACCTAGAAGATTGTTGGGTCCTCAGGGATGTAATCTATGACATGAATGACCAAAATCAGATCGATTAGGAAGCACCTAGGAATCCTAACCCTAATAATAACCATCCCCAATAAAATCTAGTGATTATTAATAACCCCATGCCCAACCACAACCAAGCAATGCTGGCTTAGGTCACCATCGTAGATCTCTCTGGTCGATCCTCCTTCTAGCCTTCCACCTTAATCACTCTTATTCAACCCTCTAATACTTCCGCCACTTTAGTGAGAGTTCCTTCACCCCTACCTCCCTCGGCCTTGATCACTTGGATTGCCCCACCGAGCCCACCTCCCTATCCGAAATTCACTTTGATACAAGTCCATTCCTTTAAAGCTAGGAGACCATTCCTCCGTAGTCACCCGCCAAAACCTTCAACCCCTCCAAATCTTGAACCAATCCTATTACCTCTCCCTTCGTCTGATTTTAAACCCGAGTACAAAGATCACGTTCTTCAAACTGCAGCCCAAATTGTTGCATGGGTAGAAAGTGTCAACCGGAAGACTCCAAGCCAGGAGAATGAAACAAAGACTGAGTGTTTTCCAAACATAGAAGAAAGTGAGTGTGAAGAACATTTTGACCCATGTGAAACGCTGGTCTCTGCTTTCCTAGAAGAAGAGGATTACACAAAATATCTTTCACCTTGGAGCGCACCATTCAGGTACGCGCTCCGACCATGAATTTCACTCACTTCACAAATACATTCGCTTCGAGCCACGTCGGGTTTGGTCAATAACCGACGTGCCCAATTCTCAAGTCGGGAATCAATTATCAACCTCCGCCTTTCCCTCGAAATAAGGATTTCATGAACACACAACCACCAGAGGGGAGCGTAAGAGAAAGAGAGGTTAACTTGCCACCCCACCTCACGTTATTCCTCCACCAATTCCCGCATCTCAACCAATCCAACCATCTACACCCAAGGCTCATCGGCTAGGCAAAGAAATGGCACTTGATCAAGGGCAAGAATATGACCTTCTGCGGCATCTCCAAAAGAACCCCGCTCAGATATCTATACTAGAAGTCATTAAGAAATTGCCTAACCATCACCGGTTGTTGATAAGAACACTTGAAGACACACAAGTGGATGAGAAAACAACCCTAGATGAGCTTCATCAAATCACCTCGATCATGATGCAACCTCTAGCACTCAATTTCACAAACGCAGATATGCCTAAAGAGTCACTCCGCGGGAGTGCGGCTCTCATATATCTTACAGTCATAATTAGAGGGTTCTCTGTACCCCATGCGTTGGTTGATACGGGAGCAGGACTCAATATTTTCCCTCTCACAATGTTAAAGACACTCCAATACATAGATCAGGATGTCAGGCCCTCGGCACTGTCACTCATAGCTTATGATGGATCGCGTCACTTTGTCAAAGGAACTATTAAACTCCAGATTCGCCTTAGACCTGTAACGAAAGACGCTACCTTCCATGTTTCTGATTTCACTAGTACGTACAATCTTATCTTAGGAAGAAAATGTCTAGAGTCAATGAAGGTTGTCGCATCCACATACCATCAATGCGTTAAATTCTCATACGAGGACTCCATTGTCCGTATATACGCTGACGCACCCCTTCAGGAGATTGATACTGATTACGTGGCAAGTATTCCGACAGCCCATGATTCTGTATTGAACATGGGCCACATTCAAAAGACTCAAATCCCTGATGAGAAAACTGTTGCGAAAGTCCGTCCCCCTACCCCTCCTAGTTGTCCCCCAATGTGTCAACAAAAATTAATGAGGAGAGAGGTCGGCCTAGACCTCGCCAAACTTTATAATATCAACCCCACCGTAACGAAAGGGTGGGACCTTATGTACCAACTCAGATATGTTCCCCACACTAGACTAAGTAAAAATAAGTAAGGTCATGTAGGACCTGTCGTCCCAATGAAAATACGCAAACACATAGGTTAGGTTATCAATCGGACGGCCCACAAGCCGACTTGTTTCCTACCTCACCAAAATGGTCTCTATATGACCACTTCGTCTATGGAACCACTGAGAAAGCAGATATATCAAGGCAGAAGGAAGTGTCCTCCGCTAGATCCCAAGAAGTGGAAATCGAGCGAATGGCTAAAGCATTCAATGATTTAACCAATTTGAACGACAATATTGATAAACCACTAGAGGGAGTCAAACCCTTGTTTGATACTAAGGAGCTTACAGAAGAGAGACAGAAGGAACCTCTATAACTCGAGCCACATGTGGGAGATTAGGAATCTACTGATGACGAAAATTTTCATATAGCAGCCTTGCAAGAGGATGAAGAGTATTTACACTCAACATGGGAAGAAGGTGACACCACAAGAGGATTTTAACTCGTATAGCTTCTGCCTTGGCCTTGGCCTTGGGGGATTAGAATGCCCTTGGGACTCCCCTTGTATCGCTTACCCATATCAACTCTATTGTAGGGCATGCACCAGCATATTAGAGCGCTTCGCTAGTTAGACCCAATATTCTACAATGGAAGAATCGAATCACTCTAATCTCATGACAACCAAAACAGGTAATGACCTACTAGCTCGGCCACCCACACAAGAAGTAAAAAATCCCAATGATCATCTGATTGATCTAGGGGGAAACACTCACATCGCCCTAATAGAGTTTGAAGATGAGCTTAAACTAGACACTTCTTCATCCCTAGATGTGCCACAACTCTAAATATTCTGGAAATCTCTCGAGGAAGAGTGGCAACCTCCCTCGAGTGATGACGAGTACTACTTGATAGCCTTCCCTGCACTCAAGTTAGCAGAGCAAGCTAACTTAGGACTTCAAACACTATCAGATCAAGAAGATGAATTCAATACCATCTTCGACTCTAACCTAGAAGGATGGGAATGTCCTTGGGGATCTCCCTGCATTTCTCACCATTATCAACCTTGTTGTCGAACATGCATGCTTATCATAACATATTATGAAGATCAAGGAAAAGAACTCGCTACCCCTGAGAATCCTTTAGGATATCCCCCTCGATGGGAAGAATAATCTGATTACAACTCAAAGGATGATTGTTCAATTGACTACGATCTCCCGACCCTCTTCGAAGAAGCAATCAATGTGGTAGAAGAAATCCAAACGTCAATGTCGTTGTCGCCAGTGTTGCTTATTCAAAAAATCTCATTAGATGAGGACTGCAAAAAAAAAATGCCAAATCCATAACAAGTTCATTTTTCTCGAAGAATCACCCAAACGGCTCTAGCAGCCATCTCGCTCCCTCAGTTAGAGGAAGCAACTTTCCTGGTGCCTCTTGAGGCGACCGACCCTATACCATATTTATTATGAAAAATCAAAAAAATAGAAAAAATAGAAAACCCTAAAACTTTAGAAATACAAAATCCAAAAAAATCATAAAATCTTAGAAAAGAAAGGGGACCCTTCATCTTGAATCGAGTTTGCGGCCAACAAGGAGACTTTTCTCCTAAGACTTCTATCTCATCTCCCGCACGAGGATGCAAAGAATCCAGGCTAAACAATAAGCCAGTGATCATACCAGATGAGATACTTCGTGACTTTGAGAGAAGAATCAGTAGTTTTGACCTTCACCTTACCAAAGATCTCTTAGTCATAGATTGTGCCGATGAAGGGATACCACTCACAAAAATCGAATCCCTAGTGTAGCAATTTCACAGTATACGAGCTTATCGAGGATGAAGAAGGAACACCAATCACCAAGGAGGCACCAGACTTCTAATGGGTTATCAAGTGTTTCGACGAGCGAACCCAAGCTGCCGCGGAGCCCACAGAAGAAATTAACTTTGGCACTGAAGAGAAACCCAAGAAACTACTGATTAGCGCAACGCTTAACTCTAAGGAACGCCAATAAATTGCACAAGTCCTACAAGAGAACCTCAATTCCTTTGCATGGTCCTATGAGGATATGCCTGGTTTAGACCCAAGTTTAGTAGAACATCGCCTCATCTTTGAACCCAATGCAAAGCCTGTTAAGCAGAAACTCCGTAGGATGCACCCACAAACAACCCTTCAAGTTAAAGAAGAAGTTGACAAGTTACACAAAGTTAAATTAGTCTGAGACATCCTGTACCCCAAGTGGGTCGCCAACATAGTGCCTGTCGCCAAGAAAGACTAAAGAATACGGGTTTACATTGACTTTCGAAACCTCAACCAGGCATGCCCAAAAGGCGACTTCCTGTTTTGGCACATCGACACTCTAGTCGACAACACCGCTGGACATGAGATGCTATTCTTCATCGATGGTTTCTCGGATATAATCAGATCAAGTTAGTAGAGTCTGACCAAGAGAAGACTTATTTCTCCATACCATGGGGAACATACTATTATATCATCATGCCTTTTGGGCTCAAGAACCCAAGAGCCACATATCAACGTGCCGTGATGGCTATCTTTCATGACATGATGCATAAGTGTGTAGAAGTCTATGTCGATGACATATTAGTGAAGTCCCAAATGCAAGTAGGACATGTTGAAGCACTCTGACTGGTACTACAAAGAGCTAGAAAGTATCAGCTGAAAATGAACCCAAAGAAATGTGTCTTCAGAGTCACCTCCGAAAAATTACTCGATTTCATAGTCAGCAAGCAAGGGATTGAAGTCGACCCTACCAAAGTCAGAGCCATCCTCGAGATGCCACCTCCCAGTAATATCAAAGAATTATAGGGCCTAATAGGAAGATTGTAATTCATCAAGAGATTTATCTCCCAACATTCAGACAGATGCGATCCTTTTTACAGGCTACTTAAAGGAGAAACTAAGTACAAATGTCATGACCAGTGTTAGCAAGCCTTCGATAATATCAAGAAATACCTCCTTAACCTGCCAATACTATCACCACTAGTCCCCAGAAGACCCCTAATCCTATACCTCTCAGCGAACAATAAAGCAATGGGAGTGATTCTGGGGCAATATGAAGAAGACGGCAAGAGAGGGAAGGCTATCTACTACCTCAGTAGGGCGATGGTCGAGTACGAACAAAAATACACTTCAATGGAGAAGACTTGCCTCACATTGGTGTGGGCCTCAAATTACGGTACTACTTCGGAGCACATAAAATACTAGTACTAGCCCGAATGGACCCTCTGAAATACGTATTTGAGAAGCCCGCAACATCAGGAAAGATCGCTCAAAGCATATGCTATTGTAAGAATTTGATATCACTTACGTCACACAGAAGTCGATCAAAGGACAAGCAATCACTGATTACCTCACAGATCTACCACTCCCGAGCAATGAGCCCATACACGCAGATTTTCCCGATGCTGACCTGCTCATAATTCATAACGAAGAGCCCGACAAGACCTCATGGACCCTTTACTTTGACGGTGCTCTAAATCACAAAGGAAAAGACATCAAGGTAGTCCTCCTAAGTCCCAAAGGAGTAGTTATACCTAAGGCTTTTCAATTAGATTTTCCTGCCACTAACAACATCACAGAATACGAAACTTTTATAGTTAGACTACGAGCAACATTATAATTAGGCATTAAACAGTTAAAAACCATCGGTGATTCCAAGCTAGGAATCTTGCAAGTTATAGGAGAATAGAAAACTAAGGAAAGGAGACTAATGGTATACCTAGAAACCGCTCAATATTTGGTTAAGAAATTTAAAAGAATCTCTTTCATGGACATCCCTAGACCAGAAAATAAGCTCGCAGATTCCTTAGCCACGTTAGCCTCGGTCATCCAAGTACCCATCGGCAAAAGTACCAAAACATTCTTCGTCGAAAAACTGACAGCCCCTGTCCACGAGGTAGCATGGACCGTTAAGACAGAATTATCTATCCTCCCCACCAGTATAGGACCAAACGAAGCAATCTCTCTGAAAAAGCACGTCAAGGCAGAAATTGAAGTCACTATGTTTAGATTTTAAAAATCACCAACTGACAATGGATAGCCATGGTATTTCGACATTTGGAACTTCTTAAAGCATCAACACGTCCCTCCATACGCCACAAAGATCGAACGGAAGACTATAAGGAACCAATGCGCCCAATTCTGTATACTCGGCAAAATGTTATACAAAGAAGCCTTCACCAAAAGAGTACTACTACGATGCGTCACAACTATCGAAGGACAATACATCATCCGAGAAGCACACTCCAATGCCTGCGGTGCCCACTCCGGTAGACAGAGGCTAGCCGATCAAGTTGCATGACAAGGCTACCTCTGGCCAACAATGATCAGAGATTTCCACCTCTATGTTCAATCCTGCAAATAATGCGAAGAACATGTCACACTCATCAAATATCTATCAGTTGCATAGAACACTATGACCTCGTCATAGCCATTTTTTATGTGGGCCTTCGATGTCATCGGACCTTTCACAAACACAGTTGGGAACACTCACAAGCATGCGTTCATATTTACAGCGATCAAATACTACACCAAATGGGCAGAAGTCGAATCCTATGTTAGAATCACTACTTCAACACTCATAAGGTTTATCATTCGGAATATCATCACCAGGTTTGGAATACCCAGGATGTTTGTCACTGACAATGGACCACGGTTCATCACATAGAAGACGAAGAAGTTATGCAAGAAGTACGACATCGATCTACGCCACTCATCACCATTCTACCCTTAAGGCAATGGACAAGTAGAAGCTATAAACAAAACGTTGATTCAAATCTTGAAGCGCACAGTAAAATCAAGCAATGGAGAAAACTGGCCTGAACGACTCCCAAAAGCACTCTGGGCCCATAGGACCTCTATTCGTATGGCCACTGGCCAAACTCCCTACCTCCTCACCTACGGGATAGAGGCAGTCTTACCATATGAGATATAAGTACCATCCTTACAGATTCAACTCGATGATGAGCTATCCTTAGACAAGAGGAGAATTGCCTACTCACATAGCTAGAGTGGCTTGATAAAACACGTCTAAGGGCAGCTGATCACACTCAGGTATATCAGAGGAGAGTGGCCAAGGCTTACGATAAGAAAGTCCTCAAACGAACGTTTAATATTGGAAAATTAGTCTTAAAGAAAATCATGCCTTCCAAGCATGCCCATCTGAAAGGAAAACTGAAATCAAACTGAGAATGCCCTTATGTTATAACAGCCGCATACCCTGGAAATGCATACAAACTAGCGAACCAATGTGGGGAAGAGCTCCCCAGCCGTTGGAACGCCATGTACCTTAGAAAATACTATCCTTAGCCCTGTGATCATCACATCCCATGGTTAAATACTTATGCTTATCACCTCCGTAGTCGTCACAACCCATTCCTTGGTCGTACGTTATCAATTCTCATAATATCCTTAAGACCTCTGATTTATCGCCCACTTTTTCTCACTCAGGCAATCTGATTACAGAACTAGAGACCTACCTAACCTATTGCAAAAGCATAAGTAACACCCGATCCTCATTTCTCTTCCACCGCCATTGGAGGAGACGTTAGAATAAAAAAAGAATGAAGATGTTAGGTTCAATCAAAACTCATTATTCTTGCGCTAGCAAGATGCTTTCAAAGAATACATATATCGAAAAATTTTGAGTGAGAGCATTACGATGAATGAACAAGTCAATGAGCTCGGGGAAGAATAAGCAGACCGTTAGGACATCTCTGGTAACTTTACTAGAAGTGTATAAGCAAGCTGCGAGGGTATCCCTGATGTCCCCATACTACTAGATGTCATCGTAAGGTGGCGGGAGGAGGATAAACTCCTGCTAACCATAGAATGTGAGATTTTGATGGCACCGAAACATGATGAAGAAGCTCGATCATGGCATCCCGTATCCCTCTGAAAAAAAGATCGTTACTTGTCCCTTTTGGGACGTGTTAGTTACAAACTATTCCCCACATCACTGAGCCTTACCTCCCCCTTCTATTTTTATTTCGGATGATAAATCAGAAGCCTTACAGGATGCTCTTAGAAATGAAACTGAAAACTGATGAATGACGATTAACGCAATCACCCATGTACTTACCATACTTCTCCTTGATGACCACAGGATAGGATGACCACCACCCCAATATAGACCCCTGTATACAACTGACCTAATCAAAATGACCCCCCCCCCGGTTCGATGACAGTACTGATGAAATTTTCTTCAAAACTAACTCACTAAATACCCATGACTGCTTATAGACCCAAAGTTCTCATCTCGCGGCCCAGAAAAGCTCCATTGCATCCACACACTAGGGCATTTTTTTGAGACAAAAGGAGAATCACATTAAAAGCGCCAGCTTGTCCACAAAGAAGACGAGGAACGACGAAGTTACCATCCAGAAAGTGCTACCGAAGATATTATACTGCCAATCCTACCACGCTCCTACACTGGGGCATTTTCATTTTATATTTTTATTTTTTATTTTAGTTATTTGCTTTCCCTATTGCATTATTCATTTAAAAAAAGAAAAACGAAGAGAAAAAAGAAAAAAAAATAATATCCACCTTTATTACCAGACCCCGGTCTGAGATACTCACCCCCCTTGACAACTAGCAAGGGGGAGAATAAAAACTACTGATAGCATTACCTTCACATATGCAGATATGAAGCAACCTTCAACCATCACCAGGCCAGCTAAGGAAGCATCGACGTCCCAATGACGGTCGATAGTGCTAAAGAAACTAAAAAGCAAAAGTAGACGCAAGAGGTAACTAAAAGAAAAGGAGCCAATCAGGTACTTCTAAACCCAAAAAAATCTCTATATATATATATGTCAAAAATTTTCTTTTCCTTTTACACTTGTCACCAGGGGCATCCCCCCTAAATATACAATGCACACACAATAAAAAAACACACACACCTCTACTCCCTATGCTGCTACTGGGATGGACGAGCGCTACTGTCCCAAGAATCATCAGCCCGGAGGACTGTAGACTGGTCCTCCGAAAATAAAATCCCGGCATCGAGAGTCCTCGGAACCTCTAAACGATGAGGCCCCCCCACAGAACCCCCCTCACTCTTCTAACTAACTGATCGCCTCGAGCGAGAATGAGGAGGATACCCCGCAAGAATCTCCCGAACAGCAGAATCCTCACGAGCATCACCCCTGACAGGATCGCGAGAGGTGCGACGAGACTACCCAGCCGAAGAACCCATAGCCCTTGACTCCGACCCACCAAGCTAACTAGCCAGCCTATGTATCCCCCGCTCGCTCCTCGCCAGACGATACTGCAGCTGATCTAGGGTCACCTGCATCTCTGCCTACATCGTCTGACGCGCCGCCTCCAATGGCTCAGTCTAAGTCTTTTGCGCAGCCATCATCTCAACAAATAGGTCATCGTGACTCTGCGTCTCCCCAAGGATCCATCTCACCTCGGTAGTGGCGCACACTCGCATCGCCTCTAGACGCACCTCCTCAAGCTGACAAACCTACATAACTGTACCAAGTCAAAGAAAACCAACATATACATGAACAAAAAAAAGAGAGGAAACTTTGAAAAGGAAAGAGTTATACCAGATCTAGCCTCTCCTCCAGAAGTCGCTCAACTGTCTCCACAGTCACTGGATCGGCAGGAGGGAAAAAAGGGACAGCAAACATAGACGACTACAATAAGAACAAACAAATACATCAGATAAACACTATGATGAAAAATGAACCACAAACACAATAACTAAAACATACTTGAGTAGGGATAAGAACAGACCCCTGAGGGGGAGCCTCAGGAGCGAAGTCCAGAATAGCCTGCACAAAGAACCAAACAACCCAACACAAAGTATATCAGAACAAAATAAAAATGAAACAACCTAAATAGAATTATGCCACACCAAAGAAAAAACTATACCTTACTCTCTGAGCATAGAGAGGTAGCAGTCGCCTCCCTCGTCTGATGATCCTCGGCAACCTAATGCTGAAATACCACATGATATTAGTAAACTATTAAGAAAGCGAAACAATAACGCCCAATGAACTGTGATAATTACATAAACGAGTCAAAAGATTGAATGGAGACTTATGCAATGATCTAGCTCGGCCTGAAGCTGAGCCATCACTGGATCCTCCCAACTAGAGGAAGCAACTGAAAATGGATCAAATGCCAGAACGAGACCTCCAACAGCGAGCTCGGCTCCCTACGAATAATAATAAACATATCAGTTGGCAAGCCCACAATGCTAACAATTAATAAAACCAAGGTCCCATATATAGACACTTACCAATCGATCAATCTCATATTGCAAACTAGCCTCCTCCTCTCGGTCGGCCTGCTGTTGACTGCATAACAACTCAATCATCGTCACATGACTAGCGACCTCGGCCTCCCTCTCAGACTGTCTAAAATAAAATAAAACACCACAACCATGTCAAAACAACTAAAAGACTAAGTCAACATAATACATAAACAATTAAACTAATAAATCAACTCACCAGGAGCTGTCGAGTCTCCGCTAGCCGAGCCCCCAACTCATCCCCCACTGCCCTAGCCTGATCAACTGAGGGGGCTAAGGACTGAACCATCTCCTCATCCGAATGAGGAGCACACCCCATCCACTCCATTGCCCTATGGAGGGCATCTAATGCCCCTCGCACACTTGCCATGAGATGGCCCTGCTCCAACGCAGCGAACCTCTCCCTCAACATTGACTTCGACTCTGACCCATCAATCACGAAAGAACCAATCTCATGGAAGGGACGTGTGAAGAGGTGCCCACCTCCTAATGCGTTGAACCACCTCACATACTCTCAGGCGTCCGCCTCATCACTCACCCCTATAACCCTGGTCCCCCCAGCTCTAAAATCTACAATCTGAAGCGCCATCCGCTCCTCAAAGTTTCGGCTAGGAGGGTCAGTCATCCTCTTAGCCACTCTGTGGAGAATATCTAAAGGGACTCCCTGAGCGAGCCCCAGCTACCGTACCACTTGAGATGTATGGATCCTCTCCACCCTCTCAAAACAATGGACCCATATGCCCACATCAAAGAAGGGCCGGCCAAACTGAATCACTGGCACGCCGGCATCCTCCTCATCCTCGTAGGGCCTCCAAATCACCTACAACCAAATAAATGAGCTGACCCCTCAATGAATCCTCATATCCTAAATGACCGAAATAAATGAAGCAAAACATACACACGATGATCTATACCTACCCCGCATGAATATCCTCAAAGAGGCCTCGCACAGTCTGAAGATCTGAAGACCAATGGCGACCCCTCAACGCCTCCCTCCACACGTGCATCCGTGAAAACGTGAACCTCACCTCCAACGGAACCCTCGGACGAAGAAAAGTGAAGTGATCATATGCCCAAAACTAGAAAACAAAACAAAAGAAACACTAATTAGATGTTACTATCAAAATACCAAGAAAAATGAAGACACTATGACATTAATTGATTAAACCTCACTTGAAGGAAGGGAAGGAAGCCTCCGATCGTCTCGACGCCCTATCTCTGACTGTAAAGCTGCACATAGAGATGTGCCAATGCGGCCACACCACATGCATAGGTAAGGACTCGATCCAAGTCCCCGAGAATCATAAACAATAACCCGGTGATGCATCCCCGAGTCGAAGAAGAAAAGAGCACTGCACCAAGGAAGTGCATCAAGAACGCTCGGAGCTCTCAATCTGTAGCCTCCACCATGGGCTCTCGACCTGCCACCACCACGCACCGCGCCTCATAAGGCGCCCTCACCTTCGAATGGCCCCTTAGAGGGACGAAGCCACTGACCAACGTATCAAAGAACCAAGTGACTCAAACTACACCCGGCCCTGATCCACTCGACCGGTACGGCACACCCAAAATCTCCTCACATACTGCCAAATACTCTCCTGCCATCTGCCCTGTGATCGGCTCACCCTCAAAACAAAGTTCGATAACGCGGACCCAGTCCTCTAGAGTCGGCACCATCATACAGAATAGAAAGAGAAGCACCTGATGCCTCTCCCTCCACCTCTCCAAAATCGCCATGATCAAGCCACGATCGACTTGAAAGAGCTCTAGCTCTAGGATTGGCCCAAAACTGAAAGACATCAATCACGCTTGCTGAAACTCTGACAAGGCACGATACCAAGTATGAGACTCGGTCCATGCTGAGTTGATAGCCAGCTGTGGGGGCTCCTATTAAATGCAATACAAATAATGACAGTAAGACTAACACATACCTACGACGAATGACAAATAGGTCTAGAGCTAAAAGCAAACAAAATATACCCAAACAGCCATTAACAACTCATAAAAAACACATAAAATATGATAAGAACAACTAGACAAAAACATGACCTATCACTAGATGCTCCTCACCCTAGTGCTCCTCAGCCGCATCCTCAGCTCTCTCACCCTCAGGTATCTCACCCTCAACCCTCTCACCCTCCTCAGCTACACCCTGCTCAATCTCGAGCACCTCCTCCCTGACCCCCACCTAGTCAACCTCTGGTACCTCCTCTCTAGCCACCTCCCCGACGTCCACCTCTCAGACGACAACATCAGTTCGAGCCTCAGAGGTCTCACATATCTCCCCCATCATCATCCTCTCCAACTCAGAGATAGTAAGAGCGAGTCTACCACCACACCCAAACTCCATCGTAGAAGAAAGAGCTCAAAAAATTGAAGAGAATGGAATAAATGGTGCCTAAAATGGACGGTCAGATCGCAAAATATCATGAAAACTCGAGCATAAGGAAACATGAAAACCAAGAATCAAAGACCAAAACGGATAGCACGGGAAAAATGAACATTTTTGAACTATTTATAAGGCACGGCTGAATCCTGCGTGTAAACTCACGTGCTCAAATTAATCACACACCACACCACTCGCGCTTAATTTGGATCAAGTGCCCATCCCTGAGCGCGTAAACGGATTGTTGCCCACTCACACTAACCCGACCACCTGGTTACGTGCGTCCTACTGAACGCGTAATCACCTCAAGTGCCAACACAGTGGCGCATGAATGCCAAAGGTCACCCGCACAGTAACCAGCCACCGTCCTGTTCCTGTGCTCCAAACTGTGCTTAACTCGATTAAACGACCGGAAGCTAGCGCTTAATGACCTTCCGATGCTCTGAAACACGCACTCCAATTAGAGCGTGCAATTTATTTATGCACCAGGAGCAAAGCGCACAATTTCCCAGAAACCAAAAAAAAACATGCCCAGAACAGTAGGCCCAAGCCCTAAATTGGGTAACTTCTAGCACTAACTATCAACCCCAAACTACGCCCTTGTTAAGACCAATCAAAAAACACTCCTAACTTAAAGACCAAACCAAACTAAACTGAGCTAAAAAAATGCCCAACATCACTCACACGCTCCAACTAAGAGCAAACTAAACAAACAAAAAATGCCCCCATCGTTTATACACTCCAACTAAGCCCAAACTAAATTAAAACAAAAAAAATGCTCCTAACATGCCCCGATCCAAAATAAATAAACTAAATCAAACCAAACTTAAACAAGTAAGCCTCACCCTCAAAACTAGTCAAATAATCTACAAAGTCAACCAAACCAAAAGTTACTAAATATAAATAATCACAAGTGAAATATTAAAAAAAAAAAACATAATCACTTCATAAATAAATAAATAATTATAAAATACACCGAGGGCATACCCTCTGAATATACAACTTAAAATAATAAATTTAAAATCGGCATGTTTAGGCAATGCCCGAATCCTGATTTTTCAAGAAACTAGATATCTCGGAGAAGCCCGGAGGGGGGGAAGCGCCCTGAATGAATTCTAACTGTGATAACCTCTTCTCCTCACCCCAAACCGACAGGAAAGGAAGAGTGGCTCACGAAAAGGCATCCAGGACCTGCGAGATCCACCTTTAAAAGTTCACCTTGGAAACCATAAAAAGGAGGAGCAACTAACACTGAATCCGCAGACCCCACTGAGAAAAAATAGGCATCGGTCACGAGAGCTCTGACCTTGCCTTATCCATGGGTTTCCTTTCTACCACCTTTTTCTCCTCCACCTATTCCCTTAGCATGGTAGCAATTCAACAGCTACCTAGCATTCCCAATCCCGTCCATTCTCAATAATCCACTCAATAAACACAATTCAGATGTAAGAGAAAATAATCCAACTCAAGGATTAGGATTGAGTTGAACTTATGGCTATGATCTGTCCACTGTCATGGACACAGATCATCCAATAGTCTTCAATCCGAATTCTTGATTCAGAACTTGAGCACCACTACAAATGCTGTAAGAAATTAGGTTACAAACGCAGATTCTCATAGGGTTAATGAATTAAGGGAAATTGCTTTTAAAAAAATAGTAGATCTAAAGGAGTCTAATGAGTAAGGAGATCACAAGGAACCCTCAATATGAATCCAATTGAGAACGTACTGTTGAAAGCAACCTTTTCAAATCCACCATTACAATTACAGAGCACAGCTTAAACAGCTCTCGGATGTGTAGCCTTGAATATAATTCTCACTTGAATTACATAAGTATCTCACAGTTCTCAGTTACAAACAAAAGCTAGGCTATTACAGAGGTTTCAGACAAGCTATCTGAATTGGAAATGGGGCAGCAGAAATGAAACTCAAACTCTGGATACCCAAATTGGGCAAATAGTTCGTCTATTTATAGTTTTTTCTCAAGTCCATTTCAGATGTGCATTAACCAATCAGAATTGGTTAGATCCATATCAGCCAATAGGAGTCGAGCACAAGGATCTAGATCTGTTCTGGCCAATCATTATTGCTTGATCTGGTTCAGCCAATCAAGCGACAGAAGCATCAATTCTGTTATGTAATTCAAAAATTTGTTTGAGCTTCTAGAAGTTCCCGCCAAGTAATTTCATCTTTGGGTGTTCACATGGAGTGGAATATGCCTCTAGTTCGTGCTCAGAATCTTCCAAAATGTCCCTGGGTTTTCTAATGCATTGGGGTGCATGCAAAGATTACTAAATTGCCCTTACGAATGCTGGGAATCTTCAGAATACCATTTCGCATAGTTTGGAGACCTTTTCGAAAGGCATTGTAACTTCTGAAGCTCTATTCACACAAATCTGGTGTTGTTCACAAGGAATTTCCTTCTTTTCGAATAGGTCAAGAATCTTTTCGAATAGATCAGGTGCTCTTCGAACACTAAGCCTAGAGCTTTTAGTTATTTTTGCAGAGTTCAGGTTCTTTTCGAATAGTTTAGGCATCCTATCGAAAAGCATTCTATAATGCATTATTCTTTTCGAGTAGCTCTAAACCTCTTTCTAGGTTGAAACCAGGCCTTTGTCCTCTTTAGTTTAGGCATTTGGACAGTCAGTGGGGCTGTCCCTTCTCTTTCTTCCTCTAGATCAAAATGGATCATCATCTTTTTGGCACTTTTAAGCTGCTTTCAGGGTTAAGCCTGCCTCTATTGTTAGCTGTAAAACAAACACTTAAAACACTTATTTAGTTCTCTCAAAGGTCTATCAAGACCCAGGTTAATGGGTGGAAAATGGTATTTTCCAGTTCTCAACAGAGGTACCAGCAGGACCACAGCTGCCATTTCCTCATGCTCTTACAAGCCCCTCTCCTTTTGACAAGGGGAATGCTAGAATGGAGGAAATATTGGAGACCTTCAAGCAAGTTAAGATCAATTGACCTCTGCTTGATGCCATCAAACAGGTCCCTGCCTATGCTAAGTTCCTCAAAGACTTATATATACAACAGAGGAAGGCAAGGATCCATTTGTCCAAGAAGGTCTTCACAGTAGAAACAGTTGTATCAGTGTTGTCAATAGCCACACCTATAAAACTGCAAGACCCAGGGGTACCTACCATCCCCTGTATTATTGGAGACCACACCATAGTCAGAGGTCTCTTAGACTTGGGAGCCAGTGTTAACCTACTGCCATATTCAGTATATGAACAGCTAGGTTTAGGGGAACTAAAACCAACTCCTATTGTGCTCCAACTGGCTGACAGGTCTAAGAAAAGACCTATGGGAATTGTTGAAGATTTGTTGGTGGGGGTGGATAAGTTTTTCTACCCTGGTGAGTTTTTGGTCTTAGATATGGAGCCTTCAAAGAGTAGCACCCCAATTCCTGTGATCTTGGGCAGGCCATTCTTGGCCACTACTAATGTCGGCATTCAATGCAGGTCTGGGTGATGGAGGTTACATTTGGGAACATGATGGTCAAATTAAAGGTGTACAATATTGCAAAGCAACCTCAGCTGAATAATGACGACTGCTTTGCAGTGGACGTACTAGAGGACCTGGTAGAGGAGAATTTATCCAATCTGTTGGATTGGGATAAAATTTGTGAGGAATTTGAAAATGTGTGGACTGAGGTTCATGAGGAGGAGGCCCTAAATGGCATTACTGTTGAGACTTCTATGGGCCTAGTGCAGCACTCCATTTGGAGACCCATATTGTTGCCCCTACCTCAACCCTCCAAGGCACCTTTGTTGCCTTTAATAGAGTGTCCACCTAATATGAAGCTTAAACAGCTGCCAGAGAGATTAAAATATGCCTTCCTAGGATAGGAGAAGAATCTATCAGTCATCATCTCATCCTCTCTCTCTGTAGAGCAGAAGAGGAGTTGCTTGAAGTCCTTAGGAAACATAAGAAAGCAATTGGCTGGACCATTATAGATTGGAGAAAATTGACCCATCTGTGTGCGTACAATAAACATTTGGAAGAGGGTTCCAAGCCCTAAGGGAAATGCGAAGAAAGTTGAACTCTCATATGCAGGAGGTGGTCCTAAAAGAGATTATAAAACTGTTGGATGCAGGGGTCATATACCCCATTTCAGACTCTGAGTGGGTCTCACCTATCCCCAAAAACTTATTAACTTGCTTACCTTATAACTATTAAAGGGTTAAAACATCAAAATAAGAGGATAAAGTATAGTGGTATGGGGTCAAGGTAAGTAAACAGTCCTGCAAGAACAAGAGCTGTTGCAGTAAGTTTTAATAGGTAAGACAGGGTAGGTCCATAGGGAAACGTATTTTGAAATGAGATAAATCTCCAGATCTATAATAGATCTGGCACTCTATCCTAATTTAGACTAAATCAAAACAGGGAGGAGGAGAGGTTTCTAAGATTTGTCACTTCACTAAGAACTAGAAAAATCAAATGCAAATGATCTAGATCTGATTAAACACATAGTTAAAGGAAAATGGAGAAAAAATTAGAATCAAAGGGTGGAGAGCAGCAGCTAGGGATTTTGGTCTTTACTAAAAATCAATTGAATCAAAGGCAGTGCATAGGACAGATTTGCAGTAATCCTTCATCTGGCTACAAGCTCAAATGCGAGGTACAAGAATCTAATCTCAACCAAAGAATTGAAGCAATCCTAAGGTTATGATCTGTCCATTTCAATGGCCACAGATCATCCCAGAGATTGTTTCAATTCCAGGATCTTGATTGAAACAGGTAAACTATTACAGATGTTGTGGGTGCCAGGCTACAAGCTCAAGCATCCACGGGAATATCTAATTCAGGGAAATCAAATATGAAAAAGTGAAATATAGATCAGAATCACCTTTAAAAACCACAATTACATTGTAATAATACAACTTACAATCCTATTATGCTCAGATCTGTAATCTGTGCAACATACAATCCATCTACACAGCCTCTGAAACTCTTAATTTACAGCTCTCAACCTCACCCTGCCTATTGAAGGGGTTTAGTCAACCATGATTGGCTAAGAAGAGAATGGGGGAAGCAAGGAAGAGAGAGGGAATTTTTGGAAGGAAAATGGAGATTAGATTTAGCTCTGGTTCTCTTAATTTCTAGATACTAGTTTTATAAATTCTTTAGGCCTTTATACTCTTCCTCTCTGTCCTCAAATCTATTTTAACCAATCATTGCTCAAGAGAATAATTCAGTTATGCTGATGTGGTTGATTTCTCTTCTAGAAGCTCTTCTCCCATTCATCCATGACTGATAAATATATGTGAGGCAGTTAGAGTACCCATTCGTGCCCAGTTGTATACCAAAAGTACCCCCAAGGGTTGCTGACATGCTTTGAAATGTGTGCATAGAATTTTGAAGTTGGCAACTGCTGTGAAAGGAACTGGGAAGTTCCCAATTCGAGTGTCAAGAGGTTTAGGGAACCTCTCGACAAGATTAACAACATTTCTCATCTTCTATCCAGTTCTTCATTCATCCTCTCAATGGGTTATAATCAACCTGATGACTTGTTATACTGCTTCAGTTTGGCTCTCGACGGGATCTTCTAAACCTCTCGACAAGTTGGTTCATCCTCACGCTGATGAGCATAGCTTCACGTAAGTTGTCGACAGGTTTTCTTGCACAGCTCAACAGGTTCAGTTGAACCTCTCGACTTGTAGTTGGGACCTCTCGACTTCCCCTGCACCTCTAGGTAAGGCTTCGACAGGATCCACTATTGTACCTCCAACCTCTCGACAGGTAACTGGAACCTCATGAGATCTTCACATTTCCACCTCAGTACCTCCCGACAGGTAGGTCTATACTTCTAGAACCTCATGACAACTTAATGGAACCTCTCAACAGGTTCTGCTTTGCGCTTCCACAGCTAGCACACATCTTTGGTGTGTTGTTCTTTATTTGTTCACCACTCAGTAGCTTCTTGGTTGGTTCAATCTTCATTCCTTGCAATTGCACTTGATCCCAAGTATCCCCAGTTGGGCCCATGACCTTCTCATGCACTTCTAAAGGTCTGTGGATTACTTGGTTGGCTAGCCTTTGGGCTGCATTAATACATGATGAGGTAGCAGGTCTATTCTTTAGCATTCTTAGATGGATGTCTGTACTAAGGCTGCAATTTATTTCTTATCTATAAAATACACTCAACACACATTATTAGTCATCTCAAAGGTCCATCAAAGGTCAGGTTAGGAGGTGAAAAATAATATTTTTCACTGCTTAACAGGTGGTCCCCAAAAAGTTTGGCATCATAGTTGTTACTACTGAGTCTGGAGAGTCAGTACCAACCAGGGAGACCACTGGTTGGAGAGTGTGCATTGACTATCGAAAGTTGAACTCCAAGACAAGAAAAGACCATTTCCCCCTGCCCTTCATTGATCAGATTTTGGATAGGCTGGCTGGAAGAGCATTTTCTTGCTTCCTGGATGGATATTCTGGTTACAACCAGATACGTGTGTATCCTCAAGACCAGGAAAAAACCACATTCACATGTCCACTTGGCACTTTTGCCTATAGAAGAATGCCTTTTGGACTATTTAATGCTCTAACCACCTTTCAAAGATGCATGTATGTAATTTTTTCAGACATGATTGATAAGTTTTTAGAAATTTTTATGGATGATTTCTCAGTTTTAGGGGACAATTTTAGTCAGTGTTTGCATCACTTCAGCCTAGTTCTTCAAAGATGTGAAGAGACCAACCTAGTATTGAGTTGAGAGAAAAGTCATTTCATGGTAACCCAAGGCATTGTGCTTGGCCATGTGGTCTCCCCTAGAGGCATTGAGGTGGATAGATCAAAGGTTGACTTAATCTCACACTTGCCCCCATAAAAGACAGTCAAACAAATCAGATCTTTCTTAAGACATGCAGGATTTTACAGAAGGTTCATCAAAGACTTCAACAAAATTTCCAAACCTCTGTGTCACCTGCTGTGTCAGGATGTGCCATTTAATTTTGATGTTGAATGTCTTGATGCTTTTGAGGTGTTGAAGAAATGTTTAACCACTGCCCCTGTGATCCAAGCCCCATACTACTCCCTACCTTTTGAATTAATGTGTGATGCATCAAACCTAACTGTGGGTGTTGTTTTGGGTCAGAGGAAAGATAGACTACCTACTGTGGTATATTTTGCCAGCAAATCACTAACATAAGCTCAGCTGAATTATACAACAACTAAGAAGGAGCATCTAGCAGT
Organism: Chloranthus sessilifolius; assembly: GCA_021018995.1. Lineage (NCBI taxonomy): Eukaryota > Viridiplantae > Streptophyta > Magnoliopsida > Chloranthales > Chloranthaceae > Chloranthus > Chloranthus sessilifolius. Next base: position 36,040,083 of record CM037592.1, on the reverse strand, counting down.
AGTGTTTGTTGTGGACAAATTTAGATCCTATCTACTTGGGTCTAAAATTATAGTCTTCACTAATCATTCTTCCTTCAAGTACCTGCTGGCTAAGAAAGATGCAAAGCCAAGTTTGATTAGATAGATCCTTCTACTGCAGGAGTTTGATCTTGAAATCAAAGACAAAAAAGGAGTAGAAAATGTGATGGCTGATCACCTATCAAGGATTTTAGTTGAAGAGTGTGCTGCTACACCATTAACAGATTCTTTCCCTGATGAGCAATTATTTGCCATCCAGTCAGTTGTCCCCTAGTTTGCCAACATAGTCAACAACCTTGTTAGAGGTAGGATCCCTTCCCACTGGACCAAAATGGACAAGGACTTGTTCTTCTCACAAGTCAAATATTTTTTCTGGGAGGATCCATGCTTGTTTAAGTATTGTGCAGACCAGGTCATTAGGAAATGTGTCCCTGATAGTGACATCCACAGTATTCTTAGCATGTGCCATGAAAATGCCTGTGGGATCACTTTAGTAGGAAAAAGACAGTAGCAAAGGTGCTGCAGCATGGGTTTTATTGGCCTTCCTTGTTGATACCCATGCACACTGCCAAGCCTGTTTAAGATGACAGAGGATGGGTGGCATTTCAAAGAGAAATTCAATGCCACTGCAACCCATCCTTGTTGTAAAGTTGTTTGATATATGGGGAATTAATTTCATTCTTCAATGGGATACAATTTTATCCTTGTGGAGATATGGATTATGTTTCCAAATGGGTGGAAGCAACTGCTACAAGGACAAATGATCATAAGGTTGTCCTAAAATTTATCAAAGAAAATATTTTCTCCAGATTTGGCACCCCTAGAGCCATCATCAGTGATGGGAGCAGCCACTTCTGTAACAAGCACTTTGAGAGCTTGCTCAAGAAGCATGTTGTTACTCATAGGATTGCTACCCCATATCACCCACAAACCAGTGGGCAAGTGGAGATTTTCAGTAGGAAAATTAAGCGTATCCTAAAAAAGACAGTTAGGATTGATAGGAAGGATTGGGCTGTGAAGCTTAATGATGCATTGTGGACCTATAGGACGGCCTATAAGACCCTAATTGGAATGTCCCCATTTAGATTAGTCTATGGCAAAGCTTGTCATTGACTTGGTTGTTATTGTGTATTATAATTATATTAAATTCAAGTCTTAACCTATTTCAAGCGCACAATGGAAATTATAGTACTAGCATAGAATCGTTCTCACGAGGAAGTTCATTATCTTATTAATTTCTATTTCTATCTTCTATCTAAATCTCTATCTTAAAAACTTTTATTTATCTTTAAAATTTCCTAATCTACTGAAGAAATATGAATAAAAGAATGATTTTCTAAACTAAAGTGCATAAAAAAAATCCTAATCCTCCTTCAGATTAAGGTCGTCAATATTAATCTTTAGCTTTCAGATATTTATGAAAATAAATAGTATAGTTATATCATATTTTTAGTCTCCTAGCATTGGTCGTCAATCAAGTCTAAGATCCTATCAACACAGATTTAATCTAATCAATAATCAATCAAAAATTTGGGCGTCAACCAAACTCTACCAAACTGAAGATGGAAAAGTAAAAACTGTTACACTAATCTGTAAATTCTAACCTGAGTCGTCAATTCAAATTAAAACTTGGAGATGTTTACAAAGCAAATAAAATCTAAACTAGAAAGCAAAGTAAAATATATCCTTCACTCCTCAGGAAAGCAAAGTAAAATATATTCTTCACCCCCCAGCCACAATCGTCAATTTCTCATAAGAAATTACAGATATCTACACTAATCTTCAGCACTCAATTGCAGTCGTTAATTGCTCTTGAGAAACCTTTTATATCTAATCTACTCTAACTAATATACACTAGTTTGATCGAAAGAAAATCTAAGGCATCAATTGATGTTAAAATTTTTCAATGATTATTCCTATGTCGAGCCTTCTTATCTATAGATCATAAGGGGTCGGTTTACAAAGATCTAATTCTAATAAAAGAAACTACTAAAAACAAAAGTATCCCAATATAACTCTAATTCCTAATTTCATCTTTCCTTGCTTCCTTTAGTTAATGCGCTTCTAGAGTGTTCTTTATTTAGCAACAGCAGAGTCCTTCGGATTTAGATCTTTATCAATCTTCTCAGATTCGTGGTTCATTAGACTTCTAATTGCATGAGTCTTTTAATTTTGGATATGGTGGTGGTAGTTCTCACGTGATCAGCAACAGCAACAATAGTAGGAAAGCTTCTATTTTTGGAAAATCGTAAATAGCAATTTCTTTCTTTCATAGCTTCTTCTTTGGAAAATCGTAAATCACGATTTTTTATTGTCAGTAGGCTTCCTCATAGTTGATGATTCTCTAGATTACGCTTTATCGCTTTTCTCTTTGTCTCTTTTGAAGAATCGTAAATTATGATTTTCTTACTTTCAATAGCGGCAAATCGTCTTTTTCACTCAATCATTTTTCTTATTGCTTTTTGAGTTCATTTTGACAAAGATTAATATTTAGGGTCTAATTTACTGCTTATCTTTAATATCTGTACATCTGTAACTCGTTAGTAGCAAACTAAGTCCTAGCACCACTAAGTTAAGGGTGATAAAATGATAAATTATGTGACTGATTACACCCCTAAACTTAAATTTTGCTAGTCCCTAGCAAACAAAGAAACATAAAATATTTAAAACTTAAATTTAAATGCCACTTTCGTAGGGAGCATGATTGCATTTATCAGATGCAACAAGCCTTTAAACCCCTAGGTAACCCCTATTGGAGGAGTTGTAGTCTCCTGAAGGTTTTCAGTAAAGTTACCTACAAACTTTAAATATTTTTGGATTTTTTTAAATATTTTTGAAAACTAAAAATTCAAAATATAAACTAATTTTATTTTTTATATTACTAATTATTCAGTTAGTCATTATATGTTCATTATTTCAAAATATTTCAAATCTTTTATCCTTAGTTTTCCATCATCGCAATCATCCTTGATCAGAACTCAATAATTTTAATTCTTGTATAGCGTAGAGTGTGTGCATATAAGTGAATAGTTTATTCATCATAGATTTTTCTAAATTGTAATTTTTAAAAAATATTTTCATCCAAACTCTCACTTATTGACATACTCTAAAAAATAATCAAAATTTTGGGTTCTCATAATATGATATGTTCGTGAAATTCAAAGGACAATCAGCTAAAAAGATAAATCTCATGGAAAGGATAATCAATTCTTTTTATATAATTTTTTTATTTATGCATATTGTCTATTTCATATATCTCTACTAGACTCATATTTTTGCAAATCGTAAATCACAAACGTATTTCCTTCGGCTTGTAATGAGGTTTTAGGTTTTCAGAAGGTTTCAAAGAAATGGTAAAGAGGATTCAAAATTATTTCTAAGAGTTTAACTCTTCCTTCTCTTCTTCTTCTATTTTTCAGCTTCAGTAAGTATCCTGTGGACACCCAAATTTGGCCCAAGGCCCGATCAAGACACATTTCGAGAGAGGCGCATCTCCGAGCTTTTGATGGCATGTATGGAACCCTTAGAAACCTTTTTAAAACTTTAGGATCTATTTCAAACCCTTAGGAATCACCCTAGACCCCTTAGGAACCTTTTCGAACCCTTAGAAACCCATCCCGACCCTTAGAAACCATTTCAGACCTAAACCTAGCTTTCCCGGACAATGGATGAAGAGTGGTATACTAGGATTAGCTGTGACCTTCTACTATGATCGAAACATATACCATTGAAAAGTAAAAGTCCTCAGCTTTCTAACAAGCCAAGGATCACCCCAATTGGAGCTATATACAAGAAGATATCACATTCCGAAGCTTAGGGGAAAAATTGTAAATTGACTGAGTTCCCCGTTGAGATTTGGTGCAAGTATTACTTGCGCCAAGCCATTTCTCCTCAGAAATGGTTGGGCACAACTAATAGTTGCACCAGCTATACGGTGGGCCCCACCACAGGGAGCCAACTTTCGGACCCTGTTCAAACACTGTTTTACTGTACCTTTGCCTGGCACATCTATTAGTTGTGCCAAGCTTAGGAATAATAACTCTATGTTTTTGCCTCAAAAATTGAGATTACGGTTTGACTTGTTGACCATCTTAATCTTTGGAGTGTGTTTTGCTAGTTCTGTTGCACCCATTCACTATCTATTTGTAACCCCTTAAGTGGCTTAAAGCCCCACCCAATCATCCACCATTGAAGCACCTTTTCACACATTTCAAGGCTCTAAAAACCCTAGGAAACCTTAGATGGCTAGATTACTTAATTGCTAATCCAAGTTAGCCTCTAAACACCCTTCTAACCTCTCTTTTTCCTATAAATAGAGAAGCACCCCCCCGTTTACAAAGGCTTGAAAAAATTTGCAAATTAGAGATTAAGGAATCCCTTCTCTCTCCCCTAGTGCACTCTTTTTATCCAAATTCCAGAACTTTCAAACCTTCTAAAAACCTTAGCCTTTCACCTAAAAGCTTTAGTTTAGGTGTGTGCTATCCCCTATCCTCCCCTCTCTACCTTTTAGCTATCCACCCTAGGAGTTAGAATCCATCATCAAGCTATACAAGATATCAAAAGCTCATCGAAGCAAGCCAACGCAAGGCTTGACAGTGGTGCAACAAGGGCCCAAGAGCTCTGGCTCTCTCCTCTATTCTCCTACCTTCTAGGTTCTTCCTTCGTCCTCACATTTATGCCGTTACGCCGTTGAATTTTTGGTAGGAACGAAAGAGCACAAATAGGATTTTAATGCCCTTTGGGCAAGAGGAAGACCTATATGATTTTTCACTTCCTTTTTACTTTGGCCATAAGTAGAGACCATGTTAAGTGGGTTGATTGAGTGCCTAACACCTTCCCGATCGATAACCGAAGCCCCTATTCGAGAGCCTTTGGCATAGACTGGATTCAGAGTCAATTTTTTGCACATCGGTGCTCTTTAAATTTAATTTGGGTTTCCCGGGACACCAAAAGCTTCGGGTGGCGACTCTAAATTTTTATCACGAGCGCAACGTCGCGACGGGTTTGACGAAAATCCACGGTTGCACAAATGGCGACTTTGCTGGGGAGTAGCTAGTAGATCTTCCCCTTGAATTTGGCCTCCTTATTTTTGATTTACTAACCATTTATTATTGTTTTTTTACTCACCTCTCCAATTACATCATTTTACTTACCCCTACTTTTACATCATTATGAGTCTTAGCCGATTGGCAGGCCTACTTGCGCACCACATTCAATTTCTTTACGTTTCTGTCATTTTAAGTACCTTAGCCAATCGGCGGTCTACTTGTGCATTGTCATTTTGTTTTCTTTACTTTTATGTCATTTTAAGTGCCTTAGTTATTTGGCGGGCCTACTTGCGCCTTTAATTCTGCAATCATATTCCGCCAGTGGACACCGGCCTGTAGAGGCGGCATGGCATCCTCACCCTCGATATTTGAACTTAAGAAAACTCTCTTAAAAGTGAAAAGTAAAATTAAACCAATAAAGGGGATTTAAATTGATTTTTATGGGGTAGATTTTCAAGGGTGGGATTATTTAGGCACACATACAAACTCCCGGGTCTTAATACGGCGGCAACCCCTAGTGGTGATGATCCGAAAAAGTCCCAACCCACCTAGTACCTGAGAAAGTGCTTGCACTTGAGGTATATTGGGTGGGTAACCTTCTCGTTACCAAGTTTAAAACTCGGGGAAAAAGTGAGCATTAGTGGACCCGAATCGACCTTGTATCCCTAGGTTCGGGGAGGAAGAGAGCCGATTCATATAAACAGTCAGTCCCCAGAAACCTAGCTCCCACAAAAACCAGTTTGGTAACTCATTTCAGGCCAGAACTTCTGTTGTCAAACAGGCTGGAACCCCAATTTTTGCCTGGCGCCACTATTACTTGGGCCAAGCCAAAAAGCCCCAAAATTACACTGGTGCATGTATTAGTTGTGCCAGTATAAAATTGGGCAATTTTTGGTCTGGCGCACCTAATAGTTGCGCCAGCTTTGGTTTAGGCAACAATAGCCCGAATCTAAGACCTGTTTCACACCTCGGACTCCTCGATTAGTGTCTTTAGTGCTTTTGTTTAGGCCCCGCAATCTCCGACACCCAATACGCCATAGCCGGTTTTCGTACCTTCAATAAAGCAAGGGGCTTCCCTTTTATTCTTCCGAAGCGCTTCGGAGCCTTTGCCGCGGGACCTATTTACTTTATGAGAGCCATCAGAGAAGGGAATTTAAAAGGCCCCAGAATCCTTAATTCTTTTTGCTTATAAAAATTCAAAAAAATCAAAAAAATCAAAAAACTAAAAAATAGAGTCTTGATTGGTGTCGGCACAACGGCATCATCGTACCCTCCGTCATCCCGTAGGGGAAGGAGGAAGCTTTACGAGCCCTACCCAAGGTACCCGTACCCAACCCGATACTAAGCCATGTCATGGGTTGTGGATCTAGTTTATGCCGAACCCAACTCATCCCCACCGCATTCCCCAATCCATTCTCATACCGAAGAGGCTTTCACATCCATCCCCCTCACTCAATCTCCATTCGCCGTCATCGGCCCATTCGGTGCCCCCCATTTTCCCTTTCACCACTTCTCAAAATATCCTAAATCCAACTCCCCATTCCCCATTTTTACAAGCCATGCCTTCATCCATGGCCATTCCCAACCCATCTCACCTCCCATCCACACCCATTCAAATCCCGGCACCATCTTCCACCTTCACTAGTATACCCTATTTCTCATCCGCCCGACGCATACCCAATCCACCCACATCTATCCATACCGCACCCAATCCCCCATACATCCCTCCATCTACCCAGGTCATGCCCATTTTTATTGGGGCACGACCAGCTTTCCTCTCTCATCATCCACATTCATGCCCCATACATCCTCCCTACACATGCCCAATCCATCCCCATTCACCAATGACCCATCTCATTTCTTCAACCCACCTCATATCCCACCACCTACCTGGGTCATGCCCGATTTTACTAAGGCCATGCCCAATTTTCCCTCTTCATCCACCCCCTTCATGCCCCTCCAATCCTTAAATATCCCATCTCCATCCGATCCCCCTTTCATGGCCATGATAGAGGAGATGTTCCACACTTACAATAGGTGGAAGGCCTCCCAACACATCCCCTCTCATCTATACCACACATCCATGGATCGATCTGAAACCCTATCAAACCTCCATGCCTCATTCCCCCATGACCCCCATCAACCCCCCATCATCCACACCATCCAAACCCCCACTACCCACATACCCCAAGGCCCAATGACCCAAAACCCCATGACCCATACCCATCAAGGGCCCATGGCCCATGGCCTAGACCCACCAATGGTCCATGGCCCAGACCCACCAAGGCCCCAATGGGCCAGACCTATCATGACCAAGGCTTTATGACCCAAACTTCCCAAGGACCCATGGGTCAAACCTTCATTGCCCAACCCTCCCAAGGCTTTATGGCCCAAACTTCCCAAGGACCCATGGGCCAAACCTTCATAGCCCAACCCTCCCAAGGCTTCATGGCCCACACCCAAGCCCAGCAAGGCCCTAACCTTGGAGCCTCACACCCATACCACTCACAATTCCTCCAAAATTACACTCACCCACAACGCTCATACCCAGCTCAAACCCACACCTTACATCAACCCCAATTCACCCATATCCCAACATCCCAAAGTCAGTTCCAAACCTTTCCCCATGCCCAATGGCCTTATCAGACCCCACCCCAAAATTTGACTTCCACCCATCCCTCACCCAACAAACCTTCCCTCACCTCTAATGGACTCACCCAACTCCCATCCAGGCCATTCCCATCCAGTCCATGTAGCACCAACAAGAGAATCCCGCTCTCACTACACCTTATATAGACCAGAAGTATAAAGAGGATGAGATTAGGAATAGTGGAGCCTATGTTGGGGCATTGACCAGCCTTAACCCTCCTCCTATAATTTCCCACCCCCTGGTAGCCCAGAATGAAGCCCAACCGACTAATGAGAAAGTGGCCCTCATATCCAAGAAATCAGAACAATTGAAAGAACAGTTAGATAAAATTTAGAAGCAGTTGTTGAAGATGGGTGGTACTGAAATCCACGCCACAGACTTCTTGGATTAATGTTTATTCGCTGAGGTCCCCTGGCCTCCAAAATTTAAAATGCCAGCTTTTGATAAATATAACGGCACTAGCAATCCCATAGCACACCTCAAGTCTTATTATGGGGACATGTGCCAGTATGGGGAGACGAAAGACTACTAATAAAGGTTTTTCAAAAAAGTTTGACTGGTCCGGCCTTGAGGTGGTTCACATCCTTGGAACGTCTATGATAAAGATCTGGAAGGACTTGACGCACTTGTTCCAAGAACAATATGTCTACAATATAGACATTGGACCGTGCAAGTCAGACTTAGCCCGATTGAAGCAGAACTCGAATGAGACCTTTAGTGAATATTTGGGGCGTTGGAGAGCACTGACAACTCAGGTAAAAAATAGGATACTTGATGATGAGCAAATAGAAATGATTTCCAAGAACACCCTGCCAGTCATCTCAGACTTCTTATTATACCAACAGCAGTCTAGCTTTACTAATTTGGTAAGGAATGCCAACCATTGCGAGGATGCAATAAGAAAAGGTCGCCTGAGAAAAAATGTACCTAGTGGAGCCAGTGGTGTTAGAAGGTTCTCAGAGCAGAGGAACGAGAAGAGAGCAGGGGCCGATGTCTAGAACATTGCCAACACCAAGCCCAATAATAATATAATCCCATTCCAATTTCAAGCGGCCAAGCCAGTATTAGTTAGAACTAAGCAGATCCAGAGAATAAGGAATGGACAAGGAATGCAGATAACTCTGAAGCAGAGGAGATCCCACTACGATCGAGTGTTTACACCCCTAGGGCAATCATTAAGTGTACTTTTACCTTTACTAGTAGAAAAGGGATTAGTTACCACTCTTCAATCGCGACCTCCTCCTAATCCAATCCCGAAGAATTATAACCCTAACACTCACTGTAATTTTCATCAAGGTCTAGGCCACCCGACTGATCGCTGCTTCCCATTAAAGCATGCGATATAAAATTTAATTGATGTTAGGAAAATCATTCCACCTGCACCTTCTCAAGTAAACCAGCACGCAAATATACATCAGGTGTCATTACCCCCACACCCTACCGGAGGAGCAGGTCTCAGACCCACCATCGGGATGATAGAGGAGTGTGAGGAAAAGTTTGAATTTGATTCGTCTAATTACATAAATGATCAGGAGAGTTATGTGGCACCATTGCAAAGAAATTATGAAGAAAGGAGTATCGGGGTGATTGAACCCTTTAATTTATCATATTATTTCCCCAATCCTACACCACAAGTTGAAACCTTAGATCTTAGGGCCTATTTTCCATCACCCACACCCATTAATTATGTGCACATAAATACATATCAACCGTATACTGCCACCCCCATCAACTATCTGATAGCCCATCAGGTCCCCCATCCCCCACCATCACGTATCAACTACCAATGGCCCACTCCTACCCCATTACCCCCGGTGCAACCACCTGCAAATCACATCACCCCAACCTGGCCCAATTTTGACACCCAACCGTCTATCACTAAAGTGAGCCAAGTATTACCCATCCCTTCGGAGCCATCAGTGCGAGTACATCAGATGTCGGTAGCTACACCATTTCAGATTTCGAGACCATCCTACAATCCTCATCAGGTCCCGTTGAGTTATGAGCAAAAAGATACCAATACCGACAGCAACAGAGAATGGGTAGTAGACTTTTTCACCAGATCTAGGAAGATTTCAAAGCAATCAGAAGTGCCAGCAGCAACACAAACCCAACCAGAAGGAAAGAAGGATAGCACCGTAAACCCATTTGAAAAAATGAGTCGCGAGCATATACTGGAGACTCAATTGAGAAGAATACCTGCTCACATCACAATTTGGGATTTACTAATGGCGTCCCCACTCCATTTTCAAGATTTAATGGGGGCGTTAAAGAATGTGCATGTATCACTTCAGGTGAGTGCAGATGAAGTTGGGCAGATTATTGGTCAAGTTATGGCTCCAAATGCAATTTCATTTTTGGATGTCGATTTACCGGATGAGGGAAGTAGTCACTCTAAATCCCTTAATATTATTGTGGAATTCAGAAATATGATAATTCCTCTGGTTTTGATTGACAATGGGTCTGCTCTAAATATATGCCCACTGAGAACCGCCACCAAGATCGAGGTAGATCCATGCATGTTGAGACCCACGAGAACTAGTGCTCGAGGTTTTGATAATACCATAAGAGATATAATGGGAGAAGTTGACCTTGAGCTATTGATTGGGCTAATGACCTTCTCCATATTATTTCAAGTCATGGATATCAAATCTTCATTCAATCTGTTGTTAGGACGCCCCTAGTTGCATGAGGTCAGAGCAATACCCTCAACACTGCATCAAAAGCTCAAGTTTGCATTCGGGTATAAGATTATCACCATCATTGGTGAGGGGCACAGTGAGAAGGAAAAAGCCACCAACAGCGTTGAAAAACCTAAGGTGCTAGATTTTCTGCACACAACTGAGGATGTCGACCTCAACAATTTTGAGTATGAAGTATCAACAGTACTCCTGGAGCCCATTGATGGCATCATTCCAAAAATCAGAGGTGAAATGGCAGCGGCAGTGGCCATGCTCCATAAGTGAGACTATCAAAGAGGAAAGGGGCTGGGACCCCGATTACAGGGAAGAAGAGAGCCCGCCACAGCCAAGGGTCAGAAAGTCCTATTCGAATTAGGTTACAAGCCCACGAAATAAGAGGTTCGAGAGGCTAAGGAGAAAGCCTGGGCCACGGTAGCTATAAGAGCCAGGGGGATACACATAGAGAAAAAACCCCGTCCCAGGCCTCACATCAAAGACTTGATCGTGAGTGTCGAGGTTGTAAAGATCAACCGGAATGGGGTAACCCAAATAACCCCACACAAGCCTACAGCATCGGTTCACCCCACCAATCCCCACATTACTCTTCCCAGTTTGGAAATAGATTTAGCTGCTCTGTCCCTATTTGAGGAGCAACCCTTGATACCTGCATAATCTCCCCTGTGGTAAATCACCATAGAACTCTACTGTCGTTTAAGGACATAATCTCATATCAGTGGGCACCCTCCATCCAAATAGGTAAAGGAGCGACCTCTTAGGTGCGCAACTAGGCAACTTTTCTCCAAACTCTAGAAGCGAGGAGTGGCCTAAAATTCGATACTCGTTTTCAAAAAAAAATAACCTATAAAAAGTGAGATAAGCCCTTGGCAAGCAATACTTTGTATATACACAGACTCGCACCGCCAAGGGTCCGTCTCCAAAGAAAACAAAAATCCTAAAAGCATTAAAAAATAGAAAATCCAAAAATATTGTCATTTAAAATTCTAAATAAAATCCTATAAAAAGATGCCTTAATTGAAAAAACCGTCCCACGTAAAATCGACCCCTTTCTTGTAGAAATACAAGAAGATGTAGGAGTTACGAGTCTGGATGAGGATGTTGTTGTCGCTCCAAGTGTGCCATAATTGTGTGCATTATGAATCAAAAATTAAAGAATTAAAGAATGCTAGGTTATATGGATGTTAACTTATGAAAGGGATATCAGCACATTGGGGCTAACACTGGCCTGCAAGATCAGGGCCAATTGTAGCAAGTTTTAAATGTAAGTGAGTAAAAGATCGTCCACAGGGAATTGATTTAAAATTTAAGATAAACCTCCAGATCTGAGCTACCAGATCTGGCCTCTGATCCTATCTACAAAGCACATAAGATGGGAGGTTGAATTTGTCACGTTTAACTATAAGCAAATAAAGAAAAGAACTAACTACATGATCCAGATCCGAGTTGGGGAGATGTTTAAAATAAGACAAATGCAGAAATAATAGCTTCATGTACTTTAGCCTCTGAATTTTAATGGAGAATCTGTAGTTCAACAGAGCAGATTCAATCTTCATCTGGCCACCAGCACAGATGTAAGAGAAATAAATCCGAATTAAGGAATAGGTTTAGACTTATGGCCAATAGTTGTGGCCTATTCTTTAGTTCAGAACATGAACATCATCAGAATCGCTAGAATTAGGTTACCAACGCTAATTCGCATAGGGGTGATGAATTAAGGGAAGTTGCATGCGGATGAGTGAATCTAAAGAAGTCTAATGCACTAAGGTGAACATTCAGAACCCTCGACATGACTCCAATGGAGAAGACACAAATTACTGCAACCTTTTAAAATCCAAAATTACAATTACAGAGCACGGCTTTAGAGAGCCCTCGGACTTACGCCTTGAATCCGAACTTGGAAGTACAAATCACTCACAATGGCTCTCAAAGGTAAACTACAAGAAGGATTCTGGGGGTTCGGATAAGCTATCGACCGGAATGAGGGAAGCAGAGAGATGAAAACTCTAAAACTGGATGCCCAATTTGGGCGTAATGGCTTCTCTATTTATACTTTTCCTCCATCCTCGCGCATGGATTGACCAATCAGAATGCTTTAGATCTGGATTGCCCAATGCGGTTTGAGCACGGGGATCCAGATCTGTTTTGGCCAATGGAAATGCTCACGATCTGGTTTGGTCAGTGCCAAGCATCAATTACATTATGGGTTTGAAATTCTGCTTTGAGCTTACGGAAGTTCCGCCGTAATTTAACTTTGGGCGCTCACATGGGTTGGAATATGCCTTGGATCTTGATTGGAACCTTGGAATGTTCTGGTCTTTTGATTGCACTGGGGCGCGTGCAAAGTTTCCTGAAATACCCTTCGGACGAGCTGTAAATCCCCAGAATGCCATTTCGCAGAGTTCAGGGGCCTTTTCACAAAGTTCAATGACTTCTGAAACTCTGTTCGCAAAGTTCAATCTTCTTTTCGAGGAGTTCAGATGCTCTTGCTACACTGGAGTTTTAGTCCTTTGCAGAGTTTAGGGCCTTTTCGCAAAGTTCAATCTTCTTTTCGAGGAGTGTTTTCTTCTTCGCAAAAGTTCAAGGTTCTTTGCGAATAGTAGAAGTTCTTTGCAGATGGAACGCTAGGCTCCCATTCTACTTTGCGAATTGACTTTTAACTTGATGTTTTCTTTGCGAATGGCACGCTCTCTTGCTTGTGTCTTTATGCGCTCTTTTAGACCCTCTTTAGCCATTCTTTGAGGTCGTTTCTTCACTCCTTCTTTAAACTTGACATGAGCCGACTTTTTGATCTTTTGGGATGCTTTTCGATTTGGACCCGTCGATTGGTTAGTCTGTAAAATGCACACTAAAGCACTTATTTAGTCTTCTCAAGGGTCTTTCAAGGCTCATGTTTAGGGGTGAAAATGGTATTTTCACTACTTAACACACCCCAAACCTAAGCTTTGCTAGTCCCCGAGCAAAGAAACGTAAAAGCAAAATAAAGAGCCACTTTTGTAGGAAGCACAGGTGCATTTAGCATATGCAACAAGCCTTTTAAACCCCTAGGTGATCCCTAGAGGAGGAGTGAAGTCTCTGAGGGTTTTCGATGAAGGTACCCACAAACTTCTCCATGGGACAATTGGCATTAGTGCACTGTCATCCCATGAGCAATCAAAGATCAAAATTAGTTACTCTTGAATCAATGTTTAAAGAAATTTAGGTTTATTGTTTGCAAGGATTTCAACATTTATAAACCTTATGAATGTTTCACTCTTTCCAACTGTGAGCAGCCATAGAAATCATGCAAATGTGTGATTAGTTCATCATTTGAATAAAAATTAGGTTATAAGTCATACTTAATGTGCTCAAGTTCCAACCCAAACACTTACCAGGTGTACTCTCATCAAGATTTTTGTTGAAGGGTTCATTTTCACTCAAGCTCAAGAGCGTTACATCTCCCAAATGGATTTGTAAGCATGAGCATAGGCATGATTCTCAGGTCGGCATCCTTGACATCTCCTCACCATAGATTGGGAACCGCTTATCTCCACATGACAGTTCACTCAACTTTGGATCACAAGGACTTTTAGGTGGGTTTGTTGTATGGCTCGTGGAGTGAGGTTTGTGGGTAAGAAGGTTGAGCAGTGTGTTTGGATTTTGAGAAGTCAGAATTGAAGGAGGTGGTTCATGACTCCACCTTCTTGAGTTTAGCTTCTTCTGAGATTCTCGTGTTCAAAGTACTCAGTTCTTCTTCCTTTGATCTTGAATTTTCAACATAAAGTTCCTCCTTTTGCCTTTTTTTTTTTTTGCTTGCTTTTTTCACATTGTTTTCTTTTACTTTCTCACCACCATCTTGCCCATTTTTGAGGTATTTCTTCTTCATTTATTTTGATATTTGCCCGTAAATGTTCCATCTTTACTTCTTTCTCCTTTAACTCTGAATTCTCAAGGTGAGGGAAGGTGAATTGGTTCCATTGGTTCAAAAAAGAAAAATGGGTGTTTTGATGAAGCATTGTAGGATTTATAGCTCAATTGGGGTACAAACAAGGGCAGATCTTTCTTGGTTGGTTACATTAGCTCAAGCTGTCCAAAGAAGGCCTTGATCTTTTCCTCGGTTTCATGAATGTTGCTTGTTTTGATTTGGAGTTTCCTAATTTCTAGTGGATCTAATGCCTCACCAAATCCTTTGAATCGTAAAAGGGTTGCCTCAGTCCACTCTTCAATGAGATGTAAAACATATAGGCTCAATTCTCACCGGTTATGGTTTTCCTTGAGCTTTTAAGTATATCTTTACCTTTTTCTCTTCCGTGGACTTGCTATGTGCTAATACAAGTGTATTTTCCTGTGTTAACATCATGGAAATGTGGAATATTGTAGGGTTTAGAATGTCTAAATTCTTGCAAAGAAAATTTTAAAATTTCCACATTGTCATGATTCTTAAGTAAATTGATTCATTTCTGATTACTTTGGTGATTGTGATGCCCTTATGCTAATTATCCCATGGTTTGCCATACCCCCAAACCTAAGATGAACATTGTCCTCAATGTTCTAGACAATGAGAGACTAGGGGCAACAGGGTAAAAGAAGAAAGAAAAACTAAGAACAGTAAAAATCTAAACTATATGCAGCAGAAAATAAAAATGTAGAATCAAGATATGAGCAAGGAAATGGAAAACATGATATACAAATGCAAGAAAATCAACAAACCAACGCTAGAACGCTAAATAAAATCTAAAAATAGAAGGATTACTATGCAAATGGAAGGAAACTAATGCTAATAGCAGAGAACAAAGAAAACAAGGTAAGGGAATGAATATAAAGTTAAAAAAATAGAAAAGTGTTGATACAAAACAGAATTTGTGAATGCAAAATAGAAACAAAGTTAGAAACTAACTGTACTCACGGAAAAATGATGAAAATTAGTAAACCGGCTCCGAAAGATCTTTTCGCAAAGGACTTCTCCTAGATTTTCTATTCAAAAGGAAATTTTAACTATTCAATGTAACATGGTTCTTTTCGAGTAGCTCATTACTGACTCCGTAATCAATTGAATAGAACTTTGAACTTTCAAAAAGTACTTTTACTTTACGATTTGAACTTTGAAGTGTATTTACACTATGCGTACAAGAAAAATAGATGAAACAAAGAAAAATCGGAAAAACAATGTTGTACAAACATATTATACACTTTTCTACCATCGATTTTTGGAGAATCATGAGGATAGGTGGGCAGCGAGGGCGCCGGGGTGTTTGCAAGGCATGGTTTGAGGCACTGACCACTTACCTTGAGTATTCTTCCATCGTTAGGATCTGAAATATCCATGACTCCCGAGGGGAGGCCTTGATGATGTTGTATGGCCCTTCCATCGGATCTCAATTTGCCAGGAAAGAATTTAACTTTACACTTCAATAACCATACCTTGGACCCCGGTATGAACTCTTTTCTCATGAGGCTCCTATCATGGAATGATTTAACCTTTTCTTTGTATAATCTGGAGCTAGTGTAGGCATCCATCCTCAGTTCTTCGATTCGGTGAGTTGAAGCTTCACGTGGTTACGCAGTGATTAGATCCATATTAAAAGTTTTGATTGCCCACAAGGCCTTATATTCTAATTCTCTTGGTAGATGGCATGCCTTGCCATAAACCATCTGAAAGGACATCCCTATAGGAGTCTTGTAGGCGATTCTGTATGCCCACAAAGCATCATTAAGCTTAAGGACCAGTCCTTTCTGTCCTTCTTCATGATTTTTTCCAAAATGTGTTTGATCTCTCTATTTGAAATCTCCACCGCCCACCGGTTTGTGGATGATAGGGAGTGGCTACTCTGAGTGACAGTAGTACTTTTTAATAGAGAGTCAAGCACTGTTACAAAAGTGGCTTCCCCATCACTAATGATGGCCTGGGAATCCAAATCTGGAAAAATGTGGTCTTTGAGGAATCTTAAAACCACTTTGTGATCATTGGATTTGGTAGCTATGGCCTCAATCCACTTGGAGACATAATCCAGCCTACCAAGATGAAATTGTTTCCATTAGAAGGGGAAAGGGCCCATAAAATCTATGCCCCAAACATCAAACAACTCAACTACAGGATTGGTCAGGGCATTGAGTTTCTTTTGGAAATCGCTTGATTTTTGGCGATTCGCAAGATTTACAAGATCTTGTAAGGCATCTTTAAAGATTGTGGGCCAATAGAAACCACACTCGCAGAATTTTTGCAATTTTTTTATTGCCACCGAAATGGCCTCCACAGCTGCTCATGACACATTGACAATATGCCGTGGAATTCATGGTCAGGACACACTTTCTGATCACTTGCTCTGCACAATTCTTGAATAGATAAGGATCTTCCCAAATGAAATGTTTAAGTTGTGAGAAGAAAAGATCTTTATCCATTCTATTCCAATGTTGAGGAATCTCTCCAATAGCCAAGAAGTTGACTATGTTTGCAAACCAAGGATTGTGGGTATTGATGGCAAAAGTTGCTCATCGTGAAATGATTCATTAATGGGTAAGCTATCATCCTCGAGATTGAGAATTCTCGGATAAGTGATCACCACCACATTCTCCACTCCTTTCTTATCCTTAATCAGTAGATCAAACTCCGTAATAGGAGGATCCACCGATTAACTGGCTTGGTATCCTTCTTAGAGAAGGTACTTTAGGCGAGTGGTCATAGAACACCACAATTTGTGAACCTAAAACATAAGGCTGAATTTTTCTAATGCAAACACAATGGACTCTTTCTCGGTTGTTGTGTAGTTGAGCTGGGCATCTATCATGGATCTGTGGCATAAGCTATGACATGGGGAAGCTTATCCTTTCTCCGCCCTAGGACAGCTCCTAGGGCATAGTCCGATGCATCACACATCAGCTCAAAGGGCCTTTGAATAGTGGGGGACTGCAAGATGGGAGCAAAATCGACATTTCTTAAGGACCTCAAAGGCTGTCATGCATTCATTAGTAAACACAAAAGGAACATCTTGACACAAAGAAATGACAGAGTGGCTTGGAAATTTTATCGAAATCTTTGATGAACCTCCTATAAAATCCTGCATGCCCTAAGAAACTTGATTTGCTTAATACGGAGGAGGCAAATGTGCAATTAGATCAATTTTTGCTTGGTCCACCTCTATGCCTTTATGGGAGACCACATGTCCTAGGACAATGCCTTGGGTGACCATAAAATGACTCTTTCGACTTAGAACCAAATTGGTTTCTTCACATCTTTGCAACACCAACTTGAGGTGGTGTAAGCATTGGGAAAAGCTGTCTCCATAAATTGAAAAGTCATCCATGAAGATCTCCATGAATTGATCAATCATGTCGAAAAGATGGCATACATGCATCTTTGAAAAGTAGCAGGGCATTGCAAAGACCAAAGGGCATCCTCCTATAGGCAAAAAGTGCCAAAGGGGCAAGGTGAAGGTGGTCTTTCTTGGTCCTGGCAATGGGTACGGATCTGGTTGTAACCAGTACCCAACAAGGAAGCGAGTAAGCTTTGCTCGCAAGCTTATCAAGGATTTGGTCAATGAAGGGAGGGGAAATGGTCTTTCCTTGTCATGGTAATTAATTTTCGTAGTCTATGCGGACCCTCCATCCAGTTGTTTGTCCGGTGGACATAAGTTTACCATTAATTTGCTAGCAATGATGCAGATTTCTTAGGCACCACCGTGTGGGTGCTACCCAAGCAGAATCTGAAATGGGGTAAATGACCAGATCTAGCCTTGACAACTTCCTTCATTACCACTTCTTGCATGTGAGGATTCAACCTTCTTTGCATTTCTCTAGAAGGCTTGGCATCCTCTTCCGTGTGGATCTTATGCATGCATACTTGGGTTTATTCCTCCTAAATCAGCAATGGTCCGATAATTGCTTTCTTGTCTTGTTTAGAACTACTGACTCCTCTTCTTGCTCCTTTGTAAGGGAGGAAGAAATAATCACAGTAGTGTTTGATGATCTCCCAAAACACATATTTCAGATTTTTGGGGAGCTATTTGAGTTCCAATTGTGGGTGAGAAAGAGGGCAAAGAAAGGTACCTTGGTAACTTGTGGAAGAGGGAGAGGAGCAGTCTCCAAGAGAGAGAACTTGATGATTTGTTGGTGAGTGCCTTGCACAAAGCAGACTCTGCTGAATTTGATCTCCTTTTCCTTCTTTCTCGGTGGATCCCCAATCATTTTTAAATTGCAGTGGTGGAGTCTTTACCTTGCGTAAATGTTTGTAAAGACTCCTCCACCACTCATCAATGATGTCAACATGGAAACATTCCTCGTGAGAGAATTGAGGTTGAGTGTGACATTATACACATTCAATTTAACTTTCATATTTCCAAAAGACACCTCCATGATGCTGCACTGCATTGAATGCATGCATTAGCTATAGCCGTGAATGATCTTCCCGTAATGACAGGGGATGGCTGGTACTTTTGGTTGGTTCCATGTCCAACACCAAAAAGTCACAGGGTAGAAAAACTTGTCTACTCCTACCAAAACATCTTCAATCAACCCCATAGGTTTCCTTTCGGATCTCATTCATTTGTAACACACCACTTGAGTGGGTTTCAATTCTCCCAAACCTAGCTTCTCATAGAGAATAGGGAAGCAAGTTGACACTAGCACCAGATCTAGCAAGGCTTTCTCAATGGTGTGCTCCCCAATGATGCAGGGATTGTGGGATTCGAGGTCTTGCATCTTAGGTGGTGTTGCAATTGATAGCACTTGGTTGATTTTCTCCACAAAGAAAGGCCTTCTTGGATAAATGTATCCTAGATTGCCTTTTGTGGGTGCACACCTCTTTGAGAAATTTTGCATAAGCGAGGACTGCTTGATTGCATCAAGCAGTAGGTAGATTAATTTTAACTTGCTTGAATGTTTCCATCATTTCCTCAATTTTTGTGTTTCCTTTGTCAAAAGGAGAAACTGACTTCATTGCATGGGGAAATGGGAGGTGAGGAACAAATTTCTCCTCCTCATTTTTTCAACAATTTTGTTATTTTTACATTTTTTCATTTTTTGAATTTTCGATGTAAATCAATGACCATATTGCTATGTTGTTCCTGCACTTGTTCTTCATCTTTTCCTCTTCACTACCATTGTGTTGTTTATTATTCTTCCACTTCTCAAAGTAGTCACAGCTTTGATTTCCTCATGGCCATTTGAGGATTCTCCAACCATGAACTGTCCCTTAGGATTGTTCACAGGTTGGCTGGGTAGTTTACCCTCTTCTCTCTTAGCCAATGAATTTGAGAGTTGGCCCAGAGTTTCTTCAATTTTTTTAATGCTCTGACTGTGAAGGTTCACAGTCTGAGACAGAGTTCAAGATTTTGAAGTGAACTCAAGACTGCTCTTCAAAGGTCGAGGGGATCTAGGAGGGCGGGGGCTGGTGTAGAGCTAGCATGGCTTGTTGTTGGTTAGGCTGAAAATAATGAGAAACAACTCAGAGATTATCTATTTGTGTTTTCAGCTTCTTTTATTTTCTATTAGGTTTTGTAAAAAAAAAAAAAAGTCAGCATGCCTAAAAGACAGCAGAAATTATAATCAAAACAAATATTAAACACATGAAATTGCTGGTTCTCAAGAATTTAAAATAGAAAATGAATACAAAGGAGAAGGAGATGCTCGCTCGACTTTGGTCCAGATGCTCCTTGTTGGACGGCTGCTCCAGATCTGCAAACATCCAAAAACTGCAGCAGTACCTTATTCAAGTATTGACAAAAATAAAAAGAAAAACTCAGGCTACTGCCCAAATTTGACAAAAAGACAAAAGAGTGGCAGCAGCATTTATTCAAATAACTAGAAGGCAAAGAATAAAAACTCAGAAAAATAGAAAAATTTTGTCATAGATAAAAGCAGTTTTCTATACAAAACTGCAGTAGACATTTAATCAAGCACTTGGAATGCAAAGTGCAGGTTTAAAGCAAAAATAAAAATAAAAATCAAATCTACAAAATAGAAAAACTTAGGTCTACCAATTTTAAAATCTATTCCCCGGCAACGGCGCCAAAAACTTGTTGTCGCTCCAAGTGTGCCATAATTGTGTGCATTATGAATCAAAAATTAAAGAATTAAAGAATGATAGGTTATATGGATGTTAACTTATGAAAGGGATATCAGCACATTGGGGCTAACACTGGCCTGCAAGATCAGGGCCAATTGTAGCAAGTTTTAAATGTAAGTGAGTAAAAGATCGTCCACAGGGAATTGATTTAAAATTTAAGATAAACCTCCAGATCTGAGCTACCAGATCTGGCCTCTGATCCTATCTACAAAGCACATAAGATGGGAGGTTGAATTTGTCACGTTTAACTATAAGCAAATAAAGAAAAGAACTAACTACATGATCCAGATCCGAGTTGGGGAGATGTTTAAAATAAGACAAATGCAGAAATAATAGCTTCATGTACTTTAGCCTCTGAATTTTAATGGAGAATCTGTAGTTCAACAGAGCAGATTCAATCTTCATCTGGCTACCAGCACAGATGTAAGAGAAATAAATCCGAATTAAGGAATAGGTTTAGACTTATGGCCAATAGTTGTGGCCTATTCTTTAGTTCAGAACATGAACATCACTGTAAATGCTGCTAGAATTAGGTTACCAACGCTAATTCGCACAGGGGTGATGAATTAAGGGAAGTTGCATGCGGATGAGTGAATCTAAAGAAGTCTAATGCACTAAGGTGAACATTCAGAACCCTCGACATGACTCCAATGGAGAAGACACAAATTACAGCAACCTTTTAAAATCCAAAATTACAATTACAGAGCACGGCTTCTTAGAGAGCCCTCAGACTTACAGTCTTGAATCCGAACTTGGAAGTACAAATCACTCACAATGGCTCTCAAAGGTAAACTACAAGAAGGGATTACAGGGGGTTCAGATAAGCTATCCGACCGGAATGAGGGAAACAGAGATGAAAACTCTAAAATGGATGCCCAATTTGGGCGAATGGCTTCTATTTATACTTTTTCCTCCATCCTGCGCATATGGATTGACCAATCAGAATGCTTTAGATCTGGATTGCCCAATGTGGTTTGAGCACGGGATCCAGATCTGTTTTGGCCAATGGAAATGCTCGATCCGGTTCGAATCGTGCCGAAGCATCAATTGCTATGGGTTTGAAATTGCTTTGAGCTCGGAAGTTCCCGCCAGTAATTTAACTTTGGGCGCTCACATGGGTTGGAATATGCCTTGAATCTTGATTGGAACCTTCCGGAATGTTCTGGTCTTTTGATTGCATTGAGCGCATGCAAAGTTTCGAAATACCCTTGGACGGTATGCAAATCCCTGAATGCCATTTCCACGAGTTCAGGGCCTTTTCAAGAAGTTCAATGACTTCAAGCTCGTCATAAAGTTCAATCTTCTTTTCGAGGAGTTCGGATGCTCTTGAAAGCTACACTGAGTTTTAGTCCTTTCGCAGAGTTTAGGGCCTTTTCGCAAAGTTCAATCTTCTTTTCGAGGAGTGTTTTCTTCTTTTCGCAAAGTTCAAGGTTCTTTGCGAATAGTAGAAGTTCTTTGCGAATTGAACTCTAGGCTCCCATTCTTCTTTGCGAATTGACTTTTAACTTGATTTTTTCTTTGCGAATGGCTCTCTCTCTTGCTTCAGGTCTTTGTCTGCTCTTTTAGTCCCTCTTTAGCCATTGCTGAGGCTGTTTCTTCACTCCTTCTTTAAACTTGACATGAGCTGTCAGCTTTTTGATCTTTTTGGGATGCTTTTCGGATTTGGACCTGTCTGATTGGTTAGCTGTAAAATGCACACTAAAGCACTTATTTAGTTTTCTCAAGGGTCTTTCAAGGCTCATGTTTAGGGGTGAAAAATGGTATTTTTCACTACTTAACAGATGTCCCTTTGGTGGAGCTCCCCAATGAGCTCCTTGACCGGTTTGCTAACTTTGAGCATGGCCCTACCCCCGTTGTCGAAGAAATCGAAGACATCGATATAGGGACTGAGGAGATTCCCCGAATTACCAAAATCGGAATGTCACTGTCTCCCAAAGAAAGAAAAAGCATGGTCTATTTCCTTCGGTCATACCAAGACATTTTTGTCTAGTCGTACGAGGACATGCCTGGTCTAGACACCGATTTGGTCGAGAATGAATTGCCGCTCTACCCTGATATGAAGCTGATCTAGTAGAAGCTGAGACGTCTCCGACCCGAGTGGATGTTGAAAGTCAAGGATGAAATCATTAAGCAGTATGATGTGGGATTCCTCATGGTATCCAAGTACCTACAGTGGCTAGCCAATATTGTGCCTATGCTAAAGAAGGACAGAAAGGTCCGCATGTGTATCGATTTCCACAATTTGAACAAGGCAAGCCCGAAGGATGATTTCCCATTACCGCACATCGACATCTTGGTCGATACCACTGCTAAGCACGGGATGCTTTCTTTTATGGACGAATTCTCCGGGTACAACCGAATAAAGATGGCAAAGGCGGATCGAGAGAAGACGGCATTCATCACTTCTTAGGGAACCTTTTGCTACAGAGTTATGCCATTTAGGCTGAAGAATTGTTGGGGTATTTCAATTGTGCTTATTTATTGTGTAATGTTAAAGACAAAATAAAGTCAAAATAAAGGATGGGATGGATTCAGCACATCTAAAATATCCTAGACCTGCAAGATACAGGGTCCTTTGTAGCAAGTTTTAATAAGTAAGAGTTTGTCCCATAGGGAGTAGTGATCTAAACCTAGAAGGAGTATAGTAGACCTCCAGATCTGGCTACAGATCTGGCAATTCTATGAAAACAGGGAAAAGAAAGAGTTTTTCTGTGTCACTAGATCTAATTTTTTTATAGAACTACTGGAGATTTTCTAAACTACTGGAGAAATATGAATAAAAGAATGGTTATTTAAACTAAAGTGGATAAAAATAAATCCTAATCCTCCTTCTTCAGATTAAGGTCATCAATCTTAGTCCTCAGCTATCGGATATTTATGAAAATAAATAGTACCGTTACACCATATATCAAGTTTCCTAGCATTGGAGTTCCCAATTTGCCCTTGTTTAGCCACAAATACTCAGCTACTCAACTCTATACTTGCTGTCTGCAAAATGGACCCAAGCTGCCACTGCTATCAATTACTTTTTCCAGTTGCACACCACAAGTGATTGCCCACAGAATAATCATTCCCGCTGCCCCAAAATACCCCTACTGTTTGTTACCAAAACAGCCACAAATGGGCCCCGTCTGAAGTAAGAAATATATATATATATATATATATATATATATATATATATATATGTATATATATATATATGTATATGGAGCTTCACTCAAGACGCCAGGTTTGAGGGGCTTTCTGAGAACTCGACGGTTGGATAGGATCTTGACTGCATCTCGACAGATTTGGGGCAAGCTGGAGGTTGGGCTTCTCTACATGGCTACAGCTTTGAAGATGTCGTGAGGTTTGGTGAAGCCATTACTTCAGCCTTTCAATAGGTTGAAGGCTAGGGAGCTCCATTTCGATAGGTTCAGCTGCAGCACTTGACAAATTCAATAGGATGAAAGGTGGGGGTGCAGTTGGTGTTTTGAGTATTCGATTTTATGGAAGGTGGGGCTGCAGCTGGTGTAAATGCAGCAAGGCGTCGACAGTTTCAAGCTGAATTTTGATAAGTTCAATCTGCAGCTGATCAGATGGTAAGTTCGATAGGTGCAAGGCTACCTTTTCTTGCTGTTCCAGATGTTGGCTGAAGCAGGGTGCATATCGTGAGGTTGAAGGTGACGGGTGCAAGACCAGGTGTCGGGATGTCTGGGATTGCAGCAACGGTTTTGCTGGTCTAGATGTTCGGATAGGATCTTGAACGCGCATTGAGAGGTTAGAGGAGGGCTACAGGTTGGGCATCTCAACAGATTGAAATATTTCAACGGTTAATAGACTTTATGGCCTATTTTGCAGCTGAACCTTGTGTGCAGTCGAGAGGATGAAGGAGCAATTAAGGAGTTGAAGCTATCGATAGGTTCAAGGGGTCCTTAAAGTGTGTTGTTCGACAGGTTTGGTGCTGAAGCTATTGCAATCTGATAGGATGACAGCAGTGGTATTCATGCATTCGATAGGTTTGCTACTTGAAAGGTAAGAGGGTTTGCTAAAAGGAGTTCGACAGGATTAGTAATGCAGCAAGGCGAACTCGATAGGTTGCTACAAGCTTCTAGTGACCCATTCGATAGGATGAGTTTCTAGCTATATGAACCATTCGAAAGGTTCAAGGGCTGCTAGGAAGGCTGCACTTCGATGGGTTTGAGCTGAAAGTTGGGTTTGCTGGTGCAGCTTGTCGTGAGGATGGATGGGTGCTGCCAACTGTAGACACCCAAATTTGGCCCAAGGCCCGATCAATCTATACTTCGGGAGAGATGTACCCCGGTGCTTCCGATGGCACCCCTGAACCCTTAGGAACCTACCCAGACCTTTAGGAATCACCCTGAACCCTTTAGAACCATCCCCTAACCCTTAGAGATCACCCCTAAACCCTAGATTCCCTTCCCATACCTAACTTCAACCCTTCTGAGCAGTTGAAGGGAGAGGAGCTACAAAATTTTATACAGACCACCACCATGGATGAGCCATATACCTTTGGAAAGAGAACTTCTCCAGCTTTCCAACAAGCCAAAAATCACCCAATTTGGAATTACGGTTCAAAAGTTATGGCCGATTGAAGTCCCACATAAAATGACAACCTTTTTACTCAGGCGTATGTATTACATACGCCCGGCAAATCTGGCCCAATTTTGGTCAGGCGTATATATTATATACGCCTGATATTTTTGGGCCAAATTTGGCCGGGCGTATATAATATATACGCCCAGTATAGGTGGGACCCACCACGGGCTTCATCTTCCCAAAACTCCCTTAATTTTTGTAGAGATCACTGTGCATAAACTGGGCGTATATAATATATACACCCAGCTTAGCTACAGTAACTGTCATCAGTTGCTCGGACCTTGAAGGTTGGTTGCACCCCCTTTGAGCTTATTGGCAACCCTTAAGTCACCCATGGTCTCACCCCATCATCCGCCATTAAAATCTGTTTCCCAAAACCCTAGGACCTTGAAAACCTAGAAAACCTTAGATGGTGGATTACCTAATTGCTAAACCAATTAGCTCTTAAGCAAGCCCCTAACCCACCTCTTCTCTATAAATAGAGAGGCCCCCCTCTTCCCAAAGGGTTGGAAATTTTGGTTGAAAGATTAGAGAGCTTAAGGGAGAGAGCCCTAGTGAGAGAAAATGCCACTTATTTTCCAGAATTCCAGCAAGCTTAGTTCATCTTTTTCAATCCATTTCAACCATTAGATCACTCCCTTTAGCTAAAGTCTAGCCTTTGGCCTCACCCTACACTTCCTATCTTATTGAATCCTAGCATTAGAACCCATTTTCACTTCATTCAAGCCATCGAAAGCACGCCAAAGCGAAGGACTTCCACGGTGCAACAAGGGCCCGTGAGCTCCAGCTCACCCCTCTCTTCCTCTACCTTCTTGGTGTTTCCCCCATCCAAGGATTCAAGCCGTTACGCCCCCAAAATTTTGGTTTGGCTCAAAGCTTGATAGGACCGTATTGCCTTTGGGCAAGGGGAAACTCTGCCCTTTTATTTTTATTTTTGGCCATAGATAAAGGCCGCTACGTGCAGGTTGATCGGGTGCCTAAACCCTTCCCGATCGATAACCGAAGCCCCTACCCTAGAGCCTTTGGCAAAGACCGGTAAATCAGAGTCATATTTAGCACTTCGATGCTCAAAATATCAATTTAAAGGTTTCTCGGGTCACCAAAAGCTCCAGGTGGCGACTCTACATTTTCATTCATAGTGGGCGCATCACCGCGACGGGTTTAAGAGGATCCATGGTCGCACACCAACGCATTTTGACAGGATGGAAGGCTGCAGCTGTAGAAGATGCGTGGGAGCTATGAGCTGCTGCTATTGCTGTCGTGAGCTGAAGTCGAGAGGATTGGGTGCTGCACCTTGCTGCTCGACAGATCCAAGGGGTGCTAGGAAGACTTCAAACCAAATGGTCAGTAGGTTTTATGCAATGCCTCCTATCTTCTTTTAGAGGTTGCTGTAGGTGTAAGCAGAGGAGTTTTCAAGACTTTGCTACAGCATATGATCGACAGGTTGACATTGCTGGCTTCAGCATATACCTTCATGGGTTTGTTCCAGCAGCATACACACTTGAGAGGTTTGACATGGAGGCTGAACTGCTAATGTGCAGCTAGCTACTCCCATGTGTTGCTGCTGAATGTGCATGGGTGCAACTACTCTCTTTCCAGATTGGTGGGTTATGAGGCTACACTACAAGGATTGTTCAAGAGGTACTCCTTTTTCTGAATTTGATATGATGTTGTGCATTGGGGACGGACTCCTCTGTTTCAGCACCAATGTGACTGCAGCAATCTATACTCCAAGTGCAGCAGTTTTTTCACCCAATCAGTTGATGGTTTCATTCTTAGCACAAGTTGTGGCCCACTCCTTCCAGTTCTCTCTTTCAGCTGTTCCAAATCCTCCTCTTCATGGCACTTTTTGACTGAAAGCTGCACTAAGGATAAAATTACCTCCTTGCTGTAAAATAATACTAAAAACAACTATTAAATACTCTAAGTCCTAGCAAAAACTAGGTTTAAAGGTGTAGAAAGTGGTAAAAAGTAGTGCTTAACAAGAATGTCAGGGCAATGTACCAGAGAGTGGTGTTTCACGACATGATACACAGAGAAATTGAGGTGTATGTCGATGACATGATAGCCAAGTCATGGGAGTGAAGCGATCACTTAGTAAATCTCCAGAAGCTGTTTGAGAGGCTGAGAAAGTATAAATTACGTCTGAATCCACAGAAGTGCGCATTCGATGCTATGTCCAGAAAATTGTTAAGATTCATCGTCAGCAGGAGAGGTATCGAGGTTGACCTGATCAAGGTAAAGGCCATCATGAAAATGTCACCGCCGTCTACTGATAAAGAGGTTAGAGGGTTCTTGGGCAGGATACAGTATATTAGTTGGTTCATTACATAGCTAACACCTATCTGCACGCCAATTTTCAAGCTACTTCGAAAGAACTCGCCCGTTGAATGGAACGACGATTGTCAAGCAGTGTTCGATAAAATGAAAGGCTACCTCCTTAACCCACCTGTGTTGGTACCACCCGAACTGGGGAGACCACTCTTTATGTATCTCTCCACGACGGAAGTCTCGATGGGATGTGTCTTAGGGCAGCACGATGAGACGAGAAGAAGAGAGTAGGCCATCTACTATCTGAGCAAGAAGTTTACTGACTATGAGATGCGCTATTCTCATCTGGAGAAAGCATGCCTAGCTCTTGTATGGGATACCTAGAGGCTCTGCCATTACTTGCTATCCCAGGTCGTTCTACTCCTGGCCTAAATGGACCCGTTGAAATACTTGTTCGAGAAGTCGGCTCTCACTGGGCGGACTGCGTGTTGGCAGCTTTTATTGTCTGAGTTCCCTGATGAAGACATCGTATTCATGACAGAAGACAATACAGAAGAAGCGGAAGAATCATGAGTAATGCACTTTGATGGGGCAGCAAATGCCAAGGGTCAGGGAGTTGGTGCCATTCTAATTTTGCCGAAAGGATCCCACGTACCAGTTTCTGTCAAGCTCAACTTCCCTTGCACAAATAACATGGTCGAGTATGAAGCTTGTGCAGCAGGACTGCGGGCAGCTCTGGATCTGAACATAACTTACCTCCGAGTATTTGATGATTCGCAATTGATCATATGTCAGACGAATGGAGATTGGAAGATGAAAGATGAGAAACTGATCCCTTACCATGAGCACCTAGAGGATCTGATAGCTTGCTTCAAGGATGTGACATTCTCATCTGTCCCGCAAATAAGGAATCACTTTGCCGACGCACTAGCAACTTTGGCATCAATGATAGAAATCCCATATGGTGCTAAGATAAAGTTGATCATGATCGAGCAAAGGAATGAGCCGGCCTTCTGCCTCCTGATTGAGGAACCTACAAAGCCCAATGATGAGCCACCTTTGTTCTCAGATATCAATAATTTCCTTGAGACACTAACTTTCCCTGAGGATACGTCCAAAGTGGATAGATGGACCATTCAACGTCTAGTGGCAGGCTACATCATCTACGGTGAATGCCTTTACAAGCGGTCCTACAATGACATCCTGCTCAGAGGCCTTACTGAAGGTCAGGCAATCAATATTATGAAGGAGATCCACAAGGGAGTATGTGGTGCCCACGTCAGCAGTCACATGCTCGCTAAGAAAATTCTGCGATAGGGATACTTTTGAACCACTATGAAATCAGATTGTTGCAAACATGTTCAGAAATGCTATAAGTGTCAGGAACACTCAAGTCTAATACACGCTCCTGCCATCGATCTGTACTGCATGACCACTCCTTAACCATTTGCTACCTGGGGCCATGACGTCGTCAGAATGATTAATCTAAAAGCATTAAACGGACATCGGATCATCCTCGTCACCATCGAATACTTTACCAAGTGGGTAGAAGGAGTGTCATATGCCAATATCACGGCCCAGCACATTGAGAAGTTTCTCAAGAATAATATTGTGTGCCGATTTGGAGTACCCAAGGATATTATCACAGACAATGGCATAAACTTTGCAAACAAACACATCCGAGCCTTCTGCGAGCATTATAAGATCAAGCACCATCGCTCGTTACCTTATCGGCCTGAAACCGATGGAGCCGTGGAAGCTACGAACCAGACAGTCGTTCGCATCCTCGAGAAGATGGTCGTCACTTACCGAGATTGGAGTGAAATGTTGCCATTTACTTTATGGGCCTACAGAACATCGATCCGTACCACTACAGGGGCAACAGCCTTCTCTCTTGTGTATGTAACCAAGGCCGTCCTACCTGTAGAGGTTGAAGTACCCTCGCTCCAAATCCTCCTTAAACCAGGCTTACCAGAACCAGAGAGAGAGAGATCGCTTTGACCAATTAAACTTATTGGATGAAAAAAGACTCCTAGCCTTGTGCCATACCCAAGTTTACCAAGGGAAAATCACACGTGCTTATAATAAACGTGTCCGCGATCGAGATTTGAAGGTAGGAGACACTGTGCTGAAGAAGATCTTCCCATCCCTCCACGTCGATCCGAGAGGAAAGTTTAAGCCTAATTGGGAGGGATCGTACGTCATCAAGGAAGTACTGTCGGGATATGTCATCCGCCTTGCCACCATGGACAGAGATCACTTTCCTGAGCCCACCAATGCTAGATATGTCTGACAGTTCTACTCGTAGGTCTATCGTTGCAACGTAAGTATGGGTGAAACATATACGTGACTGCTTAAGAACCACCACCCAAAAGAGGCTACCATTCTAAACATAATAGCCAAAAAGTATCTATAAAAATGATGATATCCTTTGCTACCCCATTTGGGCCTTGGCCTTTCTTTCAATAAACCCCTTCCCTGAAAAAGAAAAAGTGTGTACATATACAAAAAAAAAGAGATGAAGTAGAATTACTATCAAAAAAATATAAAAAAATCATAAAAGCAAAACCTCAAAAAGAGATTGCCTGAAATAAAATGAAAGAAAAAGAAAAAAATAAAAGAATCATGGGGCATGTATAGTAAAGTCCCCCAAGGAAGAAAGTATGTTGTGAAAAACTGAAATCATATCAAGGAAACCTTTTTTAGCCCAGAATACCTTCAAATCCTAACCTAACCTATGGCTAAGCTACACCCTAAAGAAAGCCCTCTTTTTAGGTTCACAAGCAATCATAGTATCTGATAAATCAACACGAGCCGAGTTGTGAGACGACACTAGAACCCCATCTAGCAGACTATGACGGAATCGACGTCTGTGTCGTGGCTTTCGATAAAAGATAAAGAAAAAAATAAAAGAAAAAATAAAATAAAAATACAAGCTCAAAGCAAGATGGACGTGGTGAAGGCCCGAAAGGGCACTACGAGTAAAAAGAGTGAGTTTGTGCGGACCAGGTGAAAACCCGAAAGGGCATTTGGGGTAAGAAAGCTAAACCCATGGAAGTGGTAAAAACCCGAAAGGGCGCCATAAAAAGAGGGCAAAACAGGCACGATGAACCTTGGGCATTGTGAGTAAGAAAGGAAAGAATTGAAAAAGAAAGGTTTGAACTGATTGATAAGACTGATGTTTGGGGAGCCCTTTTGGTTACTCTCCCCGTTACCCTTTTTTCGATTGGGCCGCTCATGTCAATTCAAATTGGGCCCCAACCAGAATTTTCTTTGTGAAACTGCTTCATCGAGCGTATGACCTAAGGTAAGGAGAAAAGTTTGACTCAATCTGAAGGGATTGACATTCCAGCCTTGGTTGGAATGTCAATCCCAACCAAGATCTAACCACTTAAAAGGGGTTCGACGATGCTTAAAAGGGGACCCGAGATCTCACCCTGTAATTGAGGCATCAAACCAAACAAAAAGAGAATAAAAGAGAGGGCGAAAGACCCCTTTTGTCAAAGATAATAATTTCCCTTTTCCACTTGCATTCCCACACATTACACACTTGGGCGGGAAAGCCCCTTTTTTATTAAGGATAATGATTTCCCTTTTTACTTCCATGCCTAGGCTATGCACATTTCATCTCAAAAAGGGACCTATCAATCAAAAAGAATAAAAAAAAAAGGTCTTTGTAAATATAATAGATTTTCCTTTTCCATTTACAACTGTACTACTTACACCACATCCTAAAAAATAGTCGGTGTGATGTCTAGCTTTCTTTCTTCCCTTTTTACAAAAGCAAAAAAAACAAAAATATAAAAAAAATATGTATATAAAAAAAATGTGTATCTGTAAAGGGGTTTCTTATGCCCCTTTTCTGTAAATCTGATCTGTACAAAAAGATATATGTACAGGAGGGAATCAACGGCCTAGCTCACGCTTCAAGGCACTGATCTCAGCGTGAAAACCATCCTCCCAGACATTTCACTCAGTCAACCAATGACCATGCAAGCTCTTATACTCCTTCCGAGAAGGAACAATAGCTCAAAGAGCAACATTCAGGGATCCTTCCAGACAAAGGACCTCGCTCTCAGCTATGCCAGCTCTGGTCTTAGCTACCTTTACTTTAACTTTCTCTTGTGCTAAAAGCTCTTGCAGGACCCTCTTCTCATTGGTCAGCAGCTTAATACGGTCTCAGCTATGCCATCTCCTTCTTCGGCTAGGGACCTCCCATATCATTGCTCTCTGCTTGATCCAAATGATCAACGAAAGGTTGCTCAGCTGAAAGCCAAGCCTCGTACTAGGGGGAAGACTGAACTGAACCCCCCTGCTCCATATAACACATCAGCGTCAACTGATGCATCTCCCAAAGAGGTGCAATCCGATCCACATCCCCAGAGGACCCCCTAGAAAAGATCAAATCACATAGAGGGGATTTCGCCTCGCAAGGCACCTATTGAGAGCAGCAAAACTGACGCAACACCCAGAATGGGAAGTAGAAGGTGTTGCATGTCAATCCTCGAAGGGTGATACCCTCATGGTCTCTAGAACAAACTACTGGGAAGGTCCGATCCAACCAAGGAAGTCTCCAGATCAGCTCTGCATCGGTCAGCCAAAGCTTCAAAGCTGACAAATCTCCCTACGAAATCAAGTGACACCTACCCAGAAAGCATCGAACTTGCCTCACCTCGAGCGATGTAAAAGTGTGGCATGGGTCACAAGATAGCGAGATGCTCGCCCACCAGACCTAGAGAAGCAAAGGACATCCCCTGAGGCTCCCCACCTTGCCCAAAGAAAATGCATCAAGGCATCGATATAGTTCAGCAAGGACCAGGTGCATCACTATTCGGCCCTCTACCAACTCAGTCAAAATGTCGCAGAGAGCAAGAGAGAAGCTCTCTCCCCTAGTGAAGAAAAGGACTTTCGAGATGAGACTGAGAGCAAAGGCTTTCACATTGAAGATATTCCAAATCGGTAATTTTTGAAGACTTTTATCACCGAAAAGTTCTTTAAGGAATTTAATCGAACACCTTGTGAGCCCCCAATGAGACTTTTCTCATACTCAAATTTCTTCAAACCTAGGGTAAGGTGAATGGACTTAGAATATCCTGGCTTCGGTGTGACTCTGGCGAGGCCTCTGTGGAGCTTCAAGCCAGAAAAATTAGATAACTTTTCAAGAGTGGGAGTTAGCTCTCACTTCCCAAAACAGAACACATGGGCATTTGTATCCCAAAATGAGGTTGTTGCATGAAGTAGGTCCCACTGTGGAGGAACCTCAAGAAAGAAGGAAAGACAGTATAGTCCAAGCCTCTCCAAATTAACGAGCTCGCTCTCATTCAAGCTCTCAAGCCAACTTTTTAGAAAATTGGGCCCCAAGCCCAAAGAAAGGAGTAAATTGGTTCTGAGCCCTCCATGTAAGGGAGGGTTGGAAAGCGGGTCCATAGACGTACAAAGATCTTTCAAGAATATAAAATTCAATGTATGTCGATGGACCCACCCTTAGGAAAGCAAGGAGAGGAAAAATTAGCTGAAAAAGCCAAGTCAAATAAAAAAGAGAGAGAAAGTGGTATGTCTCGGGCATATAAAGGGCCCACTACTCCCCAGGCTATACCTAGCGCAACTAATAGGTGCGCTAGTGCAAGTCTCCCCAGGACTAGCCTGGCGCATGTATTAAGCCAATTTGGTCCCCCTTCTATGCCCTTTTTGGAGCTTTTTAAGGGATTTTTGTGTGTCTTTACTGGCCCCCCTTAGAGAGTTGCCTATTCACCTATTTTATGCTTTGAGACATTCACAAACATAAAAAAATCAAAGGGCACCTAACATTGAAATCATTTAACTTTTTTGTAGGAGAAACCCGCACTGAGGCATACGACCTCAAGGGTCATTCTTACAAGCAGTCGTCAAAACCATCCTGCATGCAAACAAAGATAATGCAAGGGAAGCATAACATGCGATTGAAGAAAGAGCACTAAGCATTTCCAAGCAGAAAATTATCCAAAGAGTGCCACGATTATCCATTACAAATTGTTCAAATCCCAATAAAAATCATCTCAAAGTGTTTAAAATGTTCAAAATGTAGAAAGTAGGCCTAGTCCTTGTTGGCGCCCTTCGATTTCTTTCGACGGCGTGAGGAGCTTTGGAAGGTCCGTATATCTCCTACCCGAGGCCATGCCTGTGAAAGTCGGCTGAGTAAAGAGCGCGACTCCTTGTCACGTGCACGCTGCAAGTCATAGTCGAGATCATAAATTAGGAGCAATTGGAAGACAGAGAATGGTAAAGCAGTGAGGAAAGCAAGTCAGCAGAACACTCACCACCTCCACATCTCAGAGCTCAGCAATGTTACTATAATATGCGGCATGGTCCATGGCCGATTCAAAGTTCTACATTCAGAGGGAGAAGGTGTCAGTTACAAGGATTATTGACAAACACATGCATTTATCAAAGGAGCTAAAACAAAGGAGGAATGATCTAAAAGAGGATTACCCCCTGAACCACCTCAGGAGGAGGGACCTGAGCCGCTTCAACTGAGAGGCGTGCCTGCCTATCCACGTTAGCGCATAGATTCGAGAGAAAGCCATTGTCAAGGCGCTTGAAGGTCCCATGATCCATAGTAGGTGCACCACCCAAGGAACCCATGCGAGACGAGCCTAAAGGACCAGCATCTAAGGACCGATGCACGAGGAACTAACACGAGGGACCCACAAGAAAGGGCACGCATCGAGGGACACCTTACAAAGCATCGGCGTGCATGACCGCTCCACTTTCATCGTCCGAATCATCCCCCTGGATAAACTGTGAAAAAGGATAGGGATTTGCTCAGTAGAAACAAAAGTTGAATCAAAAACCTGAAGGGGACCAATCTAAAAGAGAAAAGGGGATTACCTATGAGTGTGGGCCGCCGAAAGCGAGGAAATTGATGACAGGGACAAAGCACAGAAGGATAAATCGATATGGAAAAGACTCATACGATAGCCGATAGTCTCCCGGCATAAGAAGGGCATTGATGGGGATCCCGTTGTGGAGGAAGGTCGTAGTAAGATCCTCAATACTACCCACGGGGTCCAGGACATCTGCAGGAGGATCCATGAGTATGGCAAGGTAGCCCTGATACTGATGAACTACCTGCTCACTCAGGTAGTAGGCCCTAGCCCACGCCCCAGGGAAGAGGACAACACGGCGGTTGTTAAAGAGGCGAGATGAACCTACAGCAGCCCAGTCCCAGAAGGTAGAGCCAATGTACGAATCGCATATGATCTGTCCAAGATAAGAGGTGGCCAATCAGTCAAAAATGCAACATAATAACAAAGATGAATTTCTAAACTGAAATAAACAAAGGAGAAAAGGCCTTACCTGCTTGGGGATCATCAGATCAAATTGGGATCTCAGGCCCATCTCCAGATGTTTCATGCCCACATCTCGGTGCCATAATTCATAATTTGTTCCATTTGCTAAGGAGGGGGTAAGTATATACCTCGGAGTGAAGAAGCGAGCGTCCGGGCTGAAAGTGCAGGTACCCCCATGCCTAAGGAGAGTAGTGCACAAAGATGAGTCAATAGTATACAATGACCATCCAAATAAACTGATAAAAGCAAAAGAGTTAGAGATTACCTCTGGAGCCGGACAAAAATCAACAATGGACTTTGCATCCCCAGTGGTCACTCAAGCTATGTCATACATCAACATCGCATATCCAGCCCCGCCCCAATCATATCTGTGGATGTCAAGCCAGTTATCCATGAGGCTCAGCAATGCGAGGTTGACTCGACCGCCGCTTGCATTGGCAAAGAGGGTTTTGCCCAACAAGATTAGAAGTGTGATAAGGGCCAAGACGATCGCACACTCGGGCTCAATGTAAAGTTCCACATCTGGCTGGCCCAGATCCACCAACTCATGCAGCCCATAGAGCTCAGACAGCCAGGTCATCTTGACCTTGGTACCATGCACATTTCCACGGGAGGGGTAGGCACGTATCAATCTGATAATATCATCTCGGCTAAGCACTACGAGGTTGGCTATCGGTACTCCCCCTACCCTGATACCAGTAATCATCACCCAATCCACTGGCGTCAGGGTCATCTCAACGAAGGCCATGTGGAAAGATATGGTCTCTGGGCAAAACCTCTACATCAAAGCCCTCAGGTATGCGGCGTTCACCTTCATGGTGGGGTAGGACAAGAGCTCTCCGAAACCCGCCTACTCAAGCAAATACTTCACGACGGGTGGGATGTGGTGGTAAAAGTCACGAAAGTCTGGCCAACCCCCTCGAAACACAATATGGGGCAAGTCCTGCGTCAAAGGAGAAAGATGCATCAGGTCATGGAAATAAAGAAAAATCGCACAAAAAAAAAGAGGAACTAAACTTATGTTTTACCTTGCCCGCAATGCCGAAATTGGAAATATGGATGTATTGCTAGAAGAGAAGGCTGACTCGGGCGGCCTCACCCTACATCTCAAGCCATGGACCTGCCTGGCGTTCTACTACAAAGAATTGTTCCCCTCAAGTACCATAGACCACGTCAGGCCCCTCCTCCTGTTCTTCCTCTGGCACAATTCCTCATCATCAGACATTCTGAGGCCAAAGTAAGCAGTCATGTCAGGACGGATCAATGATGAAGAGCCATTTTGCTACAGGCTAAGGGAAGGTAAGAATACTCCTCCCTTTTCTTTTGTTTTCAAAAAATCAAAAACAAAAAAAGCAAACAAAAAATGCTTTTTCTTTATGTTCAAAAAAAACAAACAAAAAATGTTTTTTTTTATGTTAAAAAGAAAAACAAAAAAAATGTTGTTTCTTTCATGATCACAAAAACAAAAATAAAAAAATGCTTTTTCTTTATGTTCACAAAATCAAAAACAAAAAAAATGTTGTTTCTTTTATGTTCACAAAAACAAAAACAAAAAATGTTGTTTCTTTCATGTTCACAAAAACAAAAACAAAAAAATGCTTTTTTTTATGTTTACAAAAACAAAAACAAAAAAATGTTGTTACCTTCATGTTCACAAAAACAAAAAAACATGCCTTTCTTTATGTTTGCCGAAAAACAAAAACCAAAAAAAGAGGTCCCCTTTCCTTTGCTTTCAAAAATGAAATAAATACAAAAAAAATCCCCTTCTTTTGTCTTCAAAAACAAATAAATAAAACAAAATTTTCCCTTTCTATCTTCAAAAATAAAGCAAGTTAAAAACAAAAAAATCCTTCCTTTATGCTTCTAATCAAAATTAAACAAAAAAACCCTTCCTTTATTTTTATAAATAAAAAAAAAAGAAAAAAATCCAACAAAAAATCCCTTTCTCTTATGTCTATTAAAACAAAAACCAACAATAAAATATATATATATATAATAAATTTCTTAGTTAGTTTTCAAAATAAATTTTTTTGTTAGTTTCCAAGCAAGCGACAAAATTTCATTACAAGAGCATGCCAACATTACAGTGCATGATCAAATACGATGTGCCATCAAAGGTAAGCCAAGTAACAATGATAGAATGAAGTCTAGAATGGAGGTTAGTTTTGAATAATCAAACAAGAAGAGATGCCATTTTAAGGGTTGTGGTGAGTTGGATCATAAAATCACAACTTGGCCGCCAAAGAGGGTCAGGATGATGGCTGCTATCGCTGGACAAAGCCAAACATAATAGGGGATGATGGAAAGTGTGATATCACAGATTGATAGTGAATCAATTTTATGAATAGCGCAATCACTTCGTGTAAGATGCGTAGGTGCTACAAATTCAAAGCGTGGTCACTCGTTTCGAAAGCGTGGGCCCGTCGCATTGGCGCTTCTTTTTCGATGGTTTATGGTACTTCAGAAGAGACGACTCCTCATACGAGCGACGATGCTTCGGGAAGGAAGCGACGACACTAAAAAAATTAAGGGTTTGCGCTTCATTTTTGATGACCCGTACACTACGCGCTTCATAGTGATGACGACCCGTACGCTACGTGTTGTCGCGTCGCTTAGGAAGCAATATTGCTGCATGTATGAAGCCCGTGCGATTAAACGTGACACCATTGACTATGTTAATTTTTTGTGAATGCAGTCCTATGGATTGACTATGTTAAATACTCATGGATCTTTGTTTTTATTACTCACACCTATTTATCAAGTCTAAAGGCCTTGGTCTCCCACACTTTCTACACGTTGACTATGGTATTCTTTCATGAGTTGAAGTGCACCGTTGTTTGATTTCCCTATGACACCTATTGTTAGAAGTATCAGCGTTGCTTGTTCGAGGCCATTAATTGAAGCATCAGCGCTACAATTAATATGTGACAGAAAGAATACTGCACATGGGCATTCTCAGGATAAGCATAATTTATTGCAGCGATTGTACGTATCTCAATAAAAACACCTTTTAACCTACCATCTATTTAATGTTCACTCCATATCTTTTCTTTTGCCTTCCATCCTCAATCCAAACTCCCTTGACCATGGTGGAACAACCCAACTCTAGCCAAACCTTTAGATTCCTCGAACGTATCATTGAAATTAAGAAGGTGGAGGTTCTGGAGCAATAGTTCGCGCTTCTGGCACAGACGAAGGGGCGATTTGAAAGGGTGAAGGATGAGATTAAAGTGAATGTGGCCACGATTGAAGATGTTTCTACCAAGTTTGAGGGGCGGCTACATGAACTACAACGCCGACCGAAGGGGGAGTCATCCACCCCAAAATGATGGCTCCACACCCCCTTGGCGTCTCAGTCAGTTGTGCTGATGTCTATTTGTAGATTTTTCTTAGGTTCTAGTGCGTCTTTCATTGTCCTCTTCCATTCTAATGGCCTCTACGGCTTCTAATAGTTTCATCATCCCTTCCAACGTGTAATCCACTAAGTGATTCAATTTTATTCCCAACTGAATTTAATTCAGTCCAGCTTCTCTTACCTTCCATAATTTCGTAGATACAGAATTTGAATCCTCTTTCCCAACAACCCCCAAACATATAGTACTGTATCTAACATCTTTCATCAATTGAGGTAGAATATACTTAGATGGAATTTGGTCTACCTCTTCCTTGAAGTAAACATGGAAGATGTGAAACACAACAAACCCTCTGTCTCAAAGTGCTTGCAATAACAAGTGGTTGTGGCATCTCTATATTCGAAATGAACTATGAATGTTCACCGCTATCCTCCGTGCTATCCCCAAAACTTCTATGAACTTGGTATACAATAACCATCCCGGCTTCACATTTTGGCCTTAAAAGAGGTAAACTTTCGAAACTCAAAGTGGAATCTACCGAACATGGTTCTCGTATACACAACAATGGCATGCCTCTCGATAGAATTTTTGAAGAAGAGCTCCGATGTTGTAAGCATTGATATGAGAACCTCCCTTTTTTTTATCGCGACGAGATTGGACGGTAAGATCGTATTGCTTGACGAATTTCGTCAAACTTGTCTCGGCATTGATATAGGTATCGAAGAAAGAATTTATACTTTCTCTGCATTGCATAGTGGTCATGTTGGCCCAAAAGGTATCGCTCAAGTAGCATGGAATCCATTTCCTTCTAAGAGCGTATATTTGTTTGAACCAAGCATTGTCTTGCAATTGAAATTCCTCGATGAGTTCTGCCCATCTTCTTTCAAAATATCAGCTGTTTGACTGAACTTGCGCTGATTATATTTTCTCCTGAAATTCTCAAACTTCACCTTCAACTGAGAGAGATGGTTCAATTTATTCCTCCCTATGTGCCACAAGCAAGGGCAAAACGTGATCCCCAAAAAGGACTTCGGAGATGGCCTTGCTTATCTCATTGCATTGATCAATAATGATTGCATTAGGTTTCTTATGATCCATGCACTTCAGCCACATGTTAAACAATCAAATAAATGTCTCCTCCATCTCATCCACGAGTAACACACATCTAAAAAGCATCATCTGCTAATAATGGCTGACCCCGTGAATGGGGCGAAAGGTAGCAGCAATGTATTTGTTTTTAAGTAGTATTGACTACGACCGCATCAGCGAATTATTAATACGTCATCTATGACCTATGATCAACCCAAAATATACTACACATACGATATTCTTCATCTAGTTCAATTTTAAAGAAGAAGTCATCTCCTTTATTCTGTCTATTAATGAAGGATTTGATCACGTTCATGCACATCGGATGGATGTTACTCTCCTTTCTCACCTTCTTTAGGTAATCTCGAGTTTGTTGAGGGCTTACCATCACCCCAACCTCTCTTTCCAAACTCGAAAAAATAGTAGAAATCTTGGAAGAAGGAATTATGCCATCAAATGCTCCTATCAACGATTTACTAGTCCCAATCATATTATTATGTGATCATAGTTCCTTCACCTTTGTAGGTGTATATTACTGATGATTATGTTGCTTTCTAAATTTTATTACCACCCACAACTTTTGGTCGTCGATCCTAATCTTCAACCTTGTCTCACATCCGCATCTATTATCACTTGAACACTTTATATCTTTCTGTATTTTACGCTTGTCGGGCTACATGAACCCTTCAAACGAACATATATATTTTCTCTTTATAATCTCCCCCTTTACGGATTTGTAAGTGTTATTTTTTCTAACGTTGAAACCAACTTTCTTCGCATAAAAATTATAGAAGTTATATGTCTCATCTTCATATTTGAATTTCAAGCCGATACATAGCTTCCATTCCTCGCTGGTATTCTAGGGCCCTGCACAACTATCTAACATTTTCATATCACTATCACAACCAAGTGAAACTCCTTCTAAAGAAATCGTCTTAGGGGTGAAATTTAAATCAACAACACCTAAATTAAATCCTCCAATGGAGTCCACGAAAATTAAATCAGCTATGGAGTCCACGAAAATGATTCGCAATGAAGTGATGATGCGGCCTTAAAAAGCGTCAGTGTTTCAATATAGAAGAAATGGCTCTTCTCAATCGTAGTGCGGTTGCTTCTATGTCCAAGCGTCATCGCTTCTTACCGCTTCACATATGAAGCGTGTGCTTCTACGTCGATTATAATTTATATATTTTCGAATGCTTATAATTTTATAATCTCCACCTTATAAATAAGTGAAGAGATCCATCAACTACTAGCAGATGAGTAAACTGCTTCACATACAAAGCGATGTCACAAACTATTTCAAAGCACTGTCGCCCAGGCGGATCTATAACATATATACATATATATATATATATATATATATATATTACAGTTTATAATTTTATGATCTGTAAGCTTAAAATAATACACATAAATGTTCAAAATTACCTCAAATGTCACTCTTCTGTGCTTCTATCAAACCCCAGCTCCAGGAAAAAGTGAAATATGTCTCTTCCGCGCTTCTATCTAGTACGAGCTCCAGAAAGAAATAGAAATATGCCTCTTCTGCGCTTCTATTCAGTACGAGCTCAAAAAGAAAGAGAAATATGCCTCTTCTGTGCTTCTATCCAGTATGAGCTCCAGAAAAAAAGAGAAAGTTGTCTCTTCTGAAATAGAAAGTTGTCTCTTTTGCGCTTTTATCCAGTAAGAACTCCTCACACAAATAGAAAGTTGTCTCTTCTACGCTTCTATCCAGTAAGAGAGAGAGAGAGAGAGAGAGAGAGAAAGTTATGCGCCTCTATAGCATGAGAGGTCCAGTGTGAGAGAGAGAGAGAGAGAGTTTGGTGTGTGCTCCAGTGAGAGAGAGAGAAAGTTGCGGGCTTTTGCACTTTTATGGGCTTTTGCGCTTCTAATCAGATTGTCATCCGGTGAAAGATTAACTGTGCAGAGAAGAGCAAGTGACAAAGAGGAAATAGAAATGAGGGAGAGAAAGAACCTAAAGAGGGAGGAAAAGAGAAGGAACCTATACTATTTTTTAATTGTTTTACCGCCATATCATAACAAGACCTTCCCCTTGGGGATAACACTTTCCTCTTCCGACAGGTTTAGCATCCAGTACGGATCTACTTCCAACTTTGCCGATCATTGACACTAGGAAAACCCCGTTGTGACTAACTCGGGTTAGTGCAAAAGCACTTTCTACGTGTCCGCTCCCCATCGGGGATGTCAATAACTGAACCATCTAGGAACTGATAAAATACTGACGCACTAGCCGGTGGATCCTTCTCAAACCGTTACAACGCATTTCGGTCTGGGCTGAGGAAGATGAAACATATAATCCAAAGAGTAACATAATATAAA
This sequence comes from Chloranthus sessilifolius, assembly GCA_021018995.1. Lineage (NCBI taxonomy): Eukaryota > Viridiplantae > Streptophyta > Magnoliopsida > Chloranthales > Chloranthaceae > Chloranthus > Chloranthus sessilifolius. The sequence continues at coordinate 35,998,649 of CM037592.1, read as the reverse complement.
AAAATTGAGCGCTATGATGCCCTTTAAATAACAATTTATCATGCAACTTCATTAAATAGACTATTGTAATCATCATGGTGCACTGCTGCCAAAGCGATTCCGTAAGTCATTAGGCTTCATATTTATTTCATCGACCCTCTGTATTGCACCAACTTCTCTCGAATTACGATAAGAAAGTGCCACAGTTTTATATTACTCATGGCGCTTATTATTAGAAGTGTCAGTGCTTCAATAAGACGTTTTTCGAAGTGTCATCATCTCTAAATAGTAGCATCATCACTTCAATTTTGAAGCGTCATTGCTTTTAATTTGAAGCATCTGTGCTTCAATCAAGGGTGCTGACGCTTCATGACAGTAATCGGTATTTCATTTATTATGAATTTTAAGGAGTTTGAAATTTTAGGTTGTGTTGTCTTTTCGTTCGGTCTTTTTCAACATAAATTACTGTAGCGATTGTTCGTATCTCAATAAAAATGCTTTTGTTCTAAAATAAACAAGGGAGCCATTACTTGCACTCATTTTTTAAGTGATTGCACCGAGGTTAAACAAAGACTTTGTATTTTAGGGACACGTGACATGTGAAAACGTAATCTGGGTGGTCTGATTTATAGTTAATGATTTATAGATCCTTAGTGGATAAGATTGACACGAAATATAATCTTCATCATGTGATTAAATATAGTCAAATGCTATTATTTTGGGGGAGTCATCTAACCAAAATGATGGCTTCTCAGGCGGCTATGCTGATGCCTCTCAATAGTTTTTTCTTAGGTTTTTTTTTTGGGTCTTGCACAGTTTGTTGACTTTATAATCTATTAATACAATATATTTCTTTTATTTGATTTCGTGAGGAGGGAGACCATTAAGCAGCTTTTCTCATTTACATTATTATAATATCTGCTTTTCTGGTTCTGATCAAAGACGCATATCTGTTGGTACGCGCTTTTTTTGGCTTCCTTTCGACCTCGGAAAGAGTAGCCCACTTCAGTCCGAGTGTACTCTGGAAAAGGTGATGAATAGTAAGTTAAAAGATATTAAATTATAGAAATAAAAGGTTAATACGAGAAAAATATCTGATTTGTTGTGATCTCCAGCTACAGATATTTATCGACGTCGCAACACATCACTGATCACGCTTTTCGGGGTGTAGGTTCAACTTCTCTACTAAATCGTCGGCTAGCCAACGTCAGCAGCACTGGTCACCTAGGAGTTTAGTTTATATAGTTTTTCTACCCCTACTCTAAGTCTAATTGCTTTAGTTTTCTTAGTCCTACCGGAAATCTAATTAATTTGATCTTCTAATTATACTGGAAGTTTAATTAATCTAAATGTGTTAATCCTATTAGGAGTCTGACTAACTTAAGTATCCTAATTTTGTTAGAATTCCAATTAGTATTAGTCTCCTAGTTCTACTAGGAATCTAAATATCCTAATTTTATTAAAAGTCTAATTAACTTAAGTGTCCTAGTTCTTTTAGAAGTTTAATTATTTTAAATATCCCACTTCTACTAGAAATCTTTAAAAAATGGGGTTTGGCCCGCTATGCTAAGGAGATCGGCCCCGCTTCTGGGTACCCTCAGTAAGCTCCCTTGGGCAAATCAGTGGGCTAAGGGCCATTTTAAAAAGTAATATAACTGAAAGTTGGTCTATAGTTTGAAAATTGATGATTAAAGAATCGGAATTGCAAATGTTTAAGAATTGCGAATTAAAACTAAGTGCTAGAATTAAAACTCTAAAACTAGAACTTGAAGTTAAGAACTGGAATACTAAAAATTGAGAATTAAAAACTAAAATTTAAGACTTAAAATCAGAGATAAAGAACTAGAACTAGAATTTAGAGACTAAAATTAAGAACTAGTCCTAGGAATTACGACCTAGAACCAGAGATTAAAAAAAACTCAAAATTTGAATTTAGAAATTAAGAGTTGAAATCAAAGGTCTAGAAATTAAGAGATTAAGAACTAGAAAAAAAATTAGAAGCTGGAACTAGGAACTAGAAAGAGAATTAGAATTTAGAACTAGAACTAGAAACTAGAATCAAAATTTAAGGACTAAAAACTAAGAATTGGTTCTAGAAGCTAAGAACCAGAGATTAAGAACTAGAATGTAAGAACTAAAATTAAAAACCTAATATCTAAAACTAGAAATTAAGGACTAAAAGCTAAAACTTAAGAACTAGAACCTAGAACTAGAAAAGAAATTAAGAACTAGAACTAAGAAATTATCTGAAGCTAAGCGCCGAAGAGAGAATCTCAAAATCCCTAAGCTCGAAAGGGGGGAACTCGAAAATTGATTGCTGGATGTTGTGATGTGTTGTGTGATGTATTTTTGGGACGAGGTAAGGGGGTCTATTATAGGTATTCGGGTAATTACGCGCCCTGTGGGAGATGCATAATTAATTGGTCGAATTTAATTACGCGCCCAATATGGTGCGCTTAGTTGAATTACGCACCTTGTATCGGGCGCTTAATCACTTTGAGTCGATGACCAACTCAGTGAGTGACTGACTGACTGGCTCAGCCAGGTGTCCTAGTTCCAGTCTAATTGAAACTAATTGCGCACCCTTTAGGACACGTGCAATTAGATTAAGCGCCCTGAGCAGCACACTTAATCGTGAAGTTCGGGCGGTCATAGGACTTAGAGGAAAGGTTAACTTGGGATCTAATTACGCGTGAGTGGTGGAGCGCATAATCGATTGCGCACGTTGGATATAGTGCATAATCGGGTCTCAAGGCGGTCTCTAAAAGGACTAGTTCAGATTGGACCAATTGCACACCAGTGACTGGGCATGCAATATGATTACGCATGCTGGACAGGGCGCAGAATCAAGTCCAAAAAAGTCCCACGGGAAGAACGGGTCTGGTCCAAATGGGACCAATTGCGTGCTAACTATGGGGCATGCAATCGAATTATGTGTGCTTGTGTGGGCACGTAATTTGCAGCCTTCCCCAGTCTAAGTTGGGTCTGAACCACAGGGTTATTGTTTCAGCATGTGCTTCAACTATATACTATTGTTTCAGTGTAAAGTCCCCGTATTAGAATTGTCGTGTCTGAGCCACATAGTTATTGTTTCAACCTGTGTCGGGGCATACACTATTGTTTCAGTATATAGTCCTCGTATTAGGGTCGTGGGGTCTGAGCCACAGAGCTATTGTTTCAACCTATGTTCAGTGTTGGTAATCTCAGGGTGCTATCTTGTTATTGGTGAGAAAACAGTGGTGAAGAAAAATAAATCAAGAAGTGAAGAGATAGAAATTGGTTAAAACAGCAAGTCTGAAATACACAGCCTGTAAAATACATGACTGTTGTAGCAAGTTTTGAGTAAGTAAGAGTTTGTCCCATAGAGAAATTGATCTAGAACCCAAAATGGATTATATTAGTAAGCCTCCAGATCTGGATATAGATCTGACAATCCTAGAGAAAGAGAGTTGGGTGTCACAACTGCACTACATAATCACTAAAAGAAGAGAAATAAAGTGCAATCCTATCCTAAAGAAAGGGGTATGAAGAAGATGGTGATGGCGTGTGTTAAGATAAAGATAAAATGATGGGAAGTAGGTAATTAAGCTAGAGCTATTTTAGTTATGTAACTCAGATTTAGGGTTATCTCTGCAACAATCCCTCAGATGGCTACAAGCACATCTACAAGGAGAAGGTATCTAACTCAACTCTTACGATTTGACTTGGTCTCTTAAGGCTATAACCTGTCCACTTCAATGGTCACAGGCTATCCAATGGAGAGGATCAAACCATATGAATCAAATCAGAAAACCAATCATATCTAATGGAATAAACTGGTCTTAAGGCTATAACCTGTCTACTTAAATGGTCACAGATTATCCAATAGATGTCCTCCACCCAATGGCTCAAATCAGATCATTAAAATTATTGCAGACACCATGTTTGTCAGGCTAAAAACACAGACATCCATGAGGGAAAATAGCTCTTGAAAAACCAGTGGAAACCACAGTTGTTCAAAGGCTATTTGGAGAGCTTAAATGCAGCTGATCATTGCTACTAGAGGCTTGCAATGACTCAGCTCACAAGTCTACAATCTCTACAGAGAAATCAGATCTAACATCTGATGTTGGTCAAGTAAAACAGAGGGGAGCTTGTTCCTGCGACAACCTCTCACAAGGTTATAAGCTCAAGTGCAGAGGAAAAGAATCCCTCTCAGATCTGTGGCTTAGAATCACCCTAGGGCTATAGTCTGTCCACTTGAATGGTCACATGCTATCCACAGAGATTTTCCACACCACAGAGGACTGAGATAGAACATGAAAATTGCTACTACCACCATGGTCCCAGGGCTACAAGCTCAAGCTTCCATGGGTATTTCAAATCAGCTCAAATCCTAAATGCATGGCATAGATTGAACAAAACTATGGGCAAATAGAAAAGTAACAGATTGAATAAATATTAAAATAGGCATTCATTGATTAAACCAATACTTTCAATGAAATGTCCTCCAGGCAATAGCCTTGTGCATAACAGCTCATCAACAAATCCCAATGTTCACAAGACCCATTACAAAAATTGATAAAACTAGGCCTAATTGATTACAGAGAACATAGCCAGAAAATGTTGGGCTAAGGAAGAAGAAAAAAAAGGAAAAAGAGGTGATCAAACCCTAACCCTAATCTGCTCGAGCTCACAGCTGACTGAGGTTAAAGGAGAGATAATTTTCTAAGTTAAAAATACAGCTTATATATTCAGTCACTGATGCCTTGGTTGAAAGAAGATTAAACCCTAATTTTCTAGCAAATGTGGCTTGGTTACAACCCTTGGATGCCTTGGGATGTGTGCCTCAAGATTAGGGCCTCGAGATGTGTGCCCTAAACCTGGGGAAATCCCTAAGAGGTTCCTGAGTAGATAGTGAGAAGTGGAGAGCCCGATCTTTACGGAGCTGGCCTTGGCTCATTAATTCATTCGCGCGATTTGCAGAGTGCTTGCGAGGTAGCATTTGGCTTGGAAAGCTTCTAACTCACGCAAGTGGACTTTGAATTATCGCGCAGCTACCTTGCACTATAATACTGTCGCGAGGACGAGTTGCACTGATTTGGCTTTGCTCGCGCAACAGAGCTTCAAGTACCTCCTGTCGCGAGGGTCTCACGAAGTAGAATTTGAATCTCGCTTGGCTTCATGTCAATTGAATAACACAGCTCGCTAGGTAGAGGGTATTGCTTTTAAGCGCACGAGAGCTGCGCGAGCGAATTTTTGGAGCTCTTTCCTCTTGAGCTGCGCCAGCTTTCTTGATTCTTTTGTGCATATTAGTCTCGTGAGACTACACGTGCGGCTGATATAAGACTTGATCCCTGCGATAACTTTGCAAGGTGGATTTCTGAAGGTTTAGTGCGCGACTGCTGCATGAGTTCTTGGAGTGTTGAGGACAACTCGAGTGCGTGACTACTCTACGAAGTAGTTCTCTAAGGTTAATCCTTCACTGAGCTGTGCGAGTTCTCCACGAGTTCACTTGTGCTGCATGTATCAACTGCGCAAGGAAGCTTTGCTGCAGATTTAAACACGCGAGGCAACACTCCTGATTGCACGAAATAACAACTCTGCTCCTCTGCTGCAATGCATATGCTGCTGTTAAAACCTTCTCCACTCACATACATATTTCTTTCATTTGCTAGACTTCCTTGGTCCATCATTACATGCAAAATAGTTACCATGGTGTGTACGACTCTGGTGTTCCATCATTCTTTGCCTCAGCAGTCATCCTTGACTTGACTACTCTCTTTTTAGCACCAAAGGCATGGACTTCATATTAAGTTACCCAAATTATTACTAACTATAAAATAAACTAAACAAAGAGTTATTAGTCAGCTCCAAGGTGTAGTAAAGGCTAGGTTAAGAGGTGAAAAGTGGTACTTTTCAGTGAATAACACACCCCAATCTTTGCTAGTCCTCGAGCAAAGCAAAATTTAAACAACTACTCTAAGAATTTAAATACCACTTTCGTAGGGAGCACGGATGCATTTAGCTTATACATCAAGCCTTTTAAACCCCTAGGTGATCCCTAGTGGAGGAGTGAAGTCTCCTGAGGGTTTTCAGTGAAGGTACCCACAAACTTCTCAATGAAACAGTTAACAAAAGTGCAACATTCATCAAATCAGCTTTCAATAAATAGAGCATCAGTCCACCTTTGATTCTTTTCAAAATGTGAGGAATTTAAACAAATGAAATACACAGACCATTTAGTATAAAAAAACTTTTACATGTATGCACATCCTTTCCAATCAGCTTACACAAAGAAAAATAGTAAATGAATGTCAGTATTGAGCTCACCATCAATTTAAAAATTAAGTTTAGACAATGCCCAATACATTCAATGTCAGACCCAATGCTTATCAGGATAGTCTTTCACAAATAAATTTGAGGGTTTTCATTTTCACACAAGCTCAAGAGCAGTTACAGCCCCCAAATGGGTCTGCAAGCATGAGCATAGGCAAGGCTTTTAAATTCTGACATCATTGACTATTTCTCACTACAGATTGGACAACACCTTATCTCCACATAACAGCTCATTCAATTTAGGATCATAAGGTCTTATGACTGGGTTGTAATGTGGCTTATGGATGTAGGTTACAAAGAATGGAAGGATGAAAATGTTATAAAATTGAGAAATCAGCATGTGAAGGAGGTGATTCATGACTTCACCTTCTTTAGTTCAAAATATTCCATCTTCTTTGATATTTTTCAGACTTGGAGTGGCCAACTTCTCCTCTTATTTTAACTTTTTCCAATGAAATTTCCTCTTGATTCCTCCCTATTCCTTTTCATTATATATATATATATATTGGATTTTTTATTTTTTTATTTTTTTCTAAAATGCCACCCTCTTCCCAGCTGCTACACTGCTGTCCTCTTTTTATTTCTTCTCTATTCACTAAATGTTGGCCCTAGCTTGTCCATCTTCAACTCCTCCTTTACCTTTTGAATTCTCAGAGTGGGAGTAGGTTTGAATCAGGTCCACAGGTTTAGGTGTAAATACTCAAGTGTATTTTGAAGAAAACTGAAAATTAAGGCTCAAAAGGTGTATGCATAAGGGAAGTTTACTGGGTTTGATATCTTTAAGCTCAAACTGTCTACGAGAAGGCCTTGATCCTTTCCTAAATGTCATGGGTACTGTCAACTGTTTCAACTTGGAGATGCCTAACTTCTAGTGAGGAAATAAACTCAGTCAGTTCTTAGAGCAAAAAGAATTGCCTAAGACACTCCTCAAAGAGAAAAAAAAATAAAAAATTGTAGGCCCAAATCTTACTAGGTATAATCTTCCATTGAACTCATAGGCATGTCCTTACCTTTTTCTCTCTTTAATGGTTCACTAAGTGATGACACAAATGAGTTTTCTTGGTGTTCAGCTCATGGAAATGTTAAATTTTAAAAGTTTTTAATGCCTAAAGGTCTATAAAAATTTTAAAATCTCCTCATTTTTAAACTTTCTTAGGTGAGCATTGTTTTATTTCTATCTCACTCATTTGGTTCTACTGCACTTAGGTTAACAACATTATTGGAAAACCTTGCCATACTTCTAAACCTATGAGGAACAATGTCCTCACTGTTTGAGAGACAAGGGACATGTGCAGCAGGATATAGTTATAAAAATAGCACACAAAATAAAGCAAGTAAAATTAACAAACAAAACTCACACAAAACTCATACAAACAAGGAAAACAAACAAGTAAGATAGCAGAAATAAAGTAGACCAAACAAACTCATACAAAAGCTACCAAAAAGAACTTTCATTAATAAGCAGTAATATGTACAATGTTACTGAAAATAATTACAAAAAGATTATACAAAAATAGCCTAACTAACTACATGTACAAAGTCTAATCATCTGAATTTTCTACTGGATCAACCTTGTCTTGGACTCCTTTCCCTTTCTCCTTCTTTAGAGCAGTAGCAGAGGACTTGTATCTCTTGGAAGTTGTCTTTCTTTGCTTGGTGCTGCTCCTCTTCTTGGAAATTGACTTTGACTTTGATGCAGGCTCCTTAATGTTGATTCCAGCCTTGATTTTCCTTCGCTCTTAGGGTTTAGGAGCAGTTGCCATTGGAGGGGCAACAGTAGTGAAGAGTTTGGCAGTTGCTTCTACTAAGTCTCTGTCACCAATCTCAGATAAGGTCTGCTACAATGCTGCAGCAGTCCTAGCATAATCATTGGCTCTTTCCTCCACCCTTCTAAGTGTCACCTGCAAGTTCTTGATCACATCCTCCATCCCATCAGCTCTACTTTTCTCTTTATTGTATTTTAGCAATATCTCCCTCCAACCATGTTTTATCATTTTTCTCTTCATCTTGTGAGTGAGTTCCAAAAATTTGATTTGATCTAGGAGGGGCTGCTTAACTGTGGTTCAGAGGTCTGCCATGCCTCTAATCACATCCCTCTTGATGTTGGCATTTTCCTTCATTGCTCTTAAGAGGGTTGAGTATGGAGGCTGGGGTTAGAAGAGGCAGGGAGGATTGAATTCTCAGTAGGGGAAGAAGGGTCAGCCAATAGTGATGAGAGGATGGATGATGGCATGGGTAGGGTGGAGGTGGAGGGTACAGGCTGGGGGACTTCAGATTCAGGTAGGGCGAGGTCTATTATCTCTAGGTCTATTTGGGAGGCTTTTGAGAAAGTGGGGAACAGGTCATCCACATCTGTGGCAGCATCAGATGTTGCTACTGTAGGTGGGGTTGCTGGTTGGGGTTGTGGGAAAGTGAGTTCCAAAGGTGGGGCAATAATGGGTGGCTGGATAGGGTCAGGTTTAGGTTCAAGGTCAGTTTGGGTTAAGGCATTGGTAAATGTTATTGTAGGGGCTTCTGGAATAGGTTCAATGTATGTAGCAGCAATAGGTGTTGCTGCTAAGGTTAAGGATTGGGGAGATGGCGTGGTGTTCATATATGGGTGGGTGTAGGGATAAATGGTTGTTGGGATGGTGGGGTTAAGGTTAATAAGGTTGATTGGATGGCTTATAAACTGGTTTGAATGGTGACCTAGTTTTGGAGGGTGGAGTGCATGGCTTGAAGGTTGGCCTCTATGGATGTTTGGGTTTGGGTATTGGCTAACATTTGGGTTTGAAGGGAAAGGAGGAGGTTGAGGATCTGGGGTAAGGGATCAGGTATGATAGGTGTTGTGGGATGGGTGGTTGGAATTTGTTGAAATGGTGAAGTGGGTGCATGATGGAAGTTAGTTGGCTATGGTGAAGTATGGGTAGGGGTAAAGTGATGGGGCTATGGTGAATCTAGGAGAGAGGTGAACTCATGATTGATGTCCCCTATAATAGAGACCATCATGGCTGAGTATCCCTCTGATGAGAAGGGGTCTTGGTCCTGGGAAGGGAAAAATGGAATAGATTGGCCAATCATACCATGTGGGATGTATGGCAGGGGGTTTAGTAGGATGGGTTGTGGTTGCAGGGGAACTATGTGGGATGTCAGTTAACTGAGGCTCACTCTCATCATAGTGGAATGGAGATGGAGGTGATGGTGATGGCAGATCAGTGGGCATAGGGTCTGGCATGCTAGTAGAAGTGGTGGTTGAGAGCTCTTAAAGTTGAATGGACTGAGGTAATGGGGTAGGGGTTGGTAATGTAATGGGCTGGGGAGGTTGAGTGGGGGGTTTGGTGGTCTGTGAGGTGTTCTTTTTGGTGTATGTGACCTTGACAGGTGGGCTGGGGTGTGCAGGGAAAATGGGTAGAATTGGCTCAGGGATTGATGATGTAGCAGAGGTAGTGGTGGTGGGTAAGGTAGTGTTGGCTAGCACAATAGCTGGCATGGGAATAGAAGTGATTATGGAGGGTATGGGTGATAAAGTAATGGATGGCTGCTGAAGTAATGAGGTTGTTGTTGCTGAGGTACTGGGTGTATGGATGGTTGGTACAATGGCAAGCAAGGGAATGAAGCTGGGTATGGAGGGTGGTAATGGCAAAGTCACAACAGGTATGGTGGGGATGGTTGGGCTGAGAGCTGCAGGAGCTGAAGTAGTGGCTGCTGCAGAGGTGGCCATAGAAGCAGCAGCAGCTCCCTCTTGGATTGTGGGGGTTGCTTGAGCTAGCAGCTCCTCCTTCTTCTTCTTCTTTTTCTCAATCAAAGTATCATTAATTCCCCATTGCTTCCTTCCACACTTGCTAGGGGCCAGGTTTAAAGTTTCTTCATTCATTTGGAAGTGATAATCTCCTAGCTGCAGCAGGGCTGTAATGAGCCTACAGTAGGGCAAGGAATGGGGTTTCTGCTCCCTCTTCACCTTTTCATGTATATCCTTCTTTCTTTCAAAAATAAGCTTTGCAGTACCTATGTAGTGGTTACAATGGAAGGAGTATAGGGCATCAACAATGGGGAACCTCCTCTCCTGTTGGTGACCAGAGCAATAGACATTCTTTCTCAGCACCCCATCCATAAACCTCAGACTAGGGTGTAAGTCTCTCTTCCTAATGGACACCCCAAATGCAGTAACTCCTCCAGTGAGCTCCTTGGAAATTTTTAAGATTGTGGCTGTCAATGGAGTACCCAAACCACACTCTGGGATATATTTGGCTGGTATCCCAAGAATTTCAGCAACGGCTGCTTGATTAAATAGCATCTCAAAGTCATCAATCAGCACAAGCAATGCAGGGTTTCCATCATCCCCAGTCTTCACCCTTATGTTCTAGTAAAATAGTTGCACTAGTCTAGGGAAGACTAGATGTAGTGGGGGCCTAATAAGGGGGAGTAGTGAGGTTTTGGTTAGGTATTTAATTGAAGCAGCTGTCTCTGACTCTTCCTCAAAGAAGGCCTTGTCAAAGACTGTCTCAGCTTCAAACTCAGAGGGAATTCTGAGTGACTCGTCATCTGATTCATCCTCTTGGGCAACATTAGGGACCACCTCAGGGACCACTTCTTTGACCTTTTTCTGCTTTTTCTAGGATTTCTCAGAGCTCTTAGTAGGTGGGTAGTCTCTGGCTCTTTTCTTAGGGGCAGATTTCTTCTTTGGAGCAGCGGCATCAGTGGCCACAGATTTGGCCTTCTTCACAGGGGCAGCCCTTTTCTTAGTTTGTTCCCCTTGGGGCATCATAGTTGGTATAAGCATCTCAGAGGTCTCCATAGTGGAGGCCTCTGCAATCCTCACAGATTTGCGTGTGGCCGCAGGGCTCTCAGTAGGGGAAGGGTTCTGCATGGCAGCCAAGGTATCAATAAACTTTGAACCAGTGGCCATTGCTACTCAAACTCTTTAAATTAGGTCTTGAAAATCACAGGTTGGGTGGTTCAAACTCCAAGGATAATTTGTCACAAAGATTTATCCCTACTCAACCTAAAATAGTATACTTATCAATCCAAATGAGGGAGTGAGTACACTTACCACAAGAGAGCTAGGGTTTCGGTCTAAATGTCACCCAATGTATCAAATCTCCTCAAACCAAGTGCAAAGTACCTGGGGGTTATTGTGGAGCACAATAGTAAGAGCAAAGTGCCTGAGCTAGAGTGGTTTAGGCAGTAGAGAAGAAAGGAGGGAGAAGGGAAATCGGAAGTGTGCAATGGAGGCTAGGGCAAAGAGAGAGAATGGAGAAAAGGAAAGAAAACTGCAGGGTATAAGAGTGTGACCTCGTGCCTCACGCGATTCTCACCAGGCACTCGCGGGGCAACATCTTCTCACACACTAAAAATGCAATCTCGCGAGAAGTGCTTTTTAAGGTATTCAGGAGTCTCACGAGGTCACTCGCGGAGCTGACTGGGGTCTAAGCGCTCGAGAGGACATTTGCATCTTTCGGATAGCTGAGCTTTCAAACTCATGAGGAACATGCAATCAGAGCATCAAGGGCCTCGTGAGCCAGTTAATAATGCAGGCTTCAGAATTTTAGCTCGCAAGGAACAATATACATGACTTTCAATTATCGCGCAACTCAATGTTGCAAAGAAGAAATAGCCTCGTGAGGTTTAATATTTGGCTTTCCTCAGGCAATTCGCTTGCAAGGCTCTCGTGAGGCAACATAGTTCATTACAGAGTCCCGCGAGAAAGCCTAAAAATGGCTCGCGAGTGTAAAATGGAGGCCATTGAGCCTCATGACAAGACTGAATTCAGTCTCTTTTAGTGCTTGCACACTAGCCTATGCATGTACACTGGCATGCACTATGCCCTTATGTATTAACACCACATTTCTTCACCATTCATCTAATTCACCATGATAATCCCAATGCCCATTACCAACATATTCACAAAGTAAAAAATTCAGAATGCAAATGAATTTCAATTATAGCAGATTCATGAACATATACATGACAGCAGGTCAACCACACAACAGCAACAGAACATGCACATCAACATCAGGTCCATGCGCATTAAATTCAGATGACAAAACATGCACCTTATTAATAACAACAAGACAAAACAAAACATGCATATCAACACACAACACATGACAAATTTTTAAACAAAACAACACAGAAATTTAAAAAGTATGGTACACAGTGTACAGAGCTGTGGATCACTAATCAGTGAGAGGTTCATGCAGGTGGATGGTCTGAGGAGACTCCACAGAATTTTCTACACAAATTTTTATCCTTTGACCATTCACTTTCATGATTTTCCCAGAAATGGGATCCAAGTTCTCCACAGCACCAAATGGGGAGGCATGGATGACAGTGTAAGGTCTATCCCATTTGGATTTTAACTTCCCTTGAAAGAATTTTAATTTGGAATTGAAAAGCCAAACCTTGGCACCAACATTGAAGTCCTTCCTTATGATTTTCTTGTCAAAAAATGCCTTGGATCTCTCCTTGTAAATTCTGGAATTTGTATAGGCTTCTAGTCTCAGCTCATCAAGCTCTTACAGTTGTAATTTCCTGTGAGAACCAGCAGTAGTTAGATCAAATTTAGTATTTTAATAGCCCAGTAGGATCTATGTTCTAACTCTACTGGCAAGTGACAGGCCTTGCCATACACCAACCTAAAAGGGGACATACCAATAGGCGTCTTATAGGCAGTCCTATAAGCCCACAAAGCATCATTCAGTTTATATGCCCAATCCTTCCTATCTGCCCTCACAGTCTTCTCTACCTTCCTATCTACCCTCACGATCTTCTCCAAGATGTGCTTGATCTTCCTATTAGAAATTTCAACTTACCCACTTGTCTGTGGGTGGTAGGGAGTTGCAATCCTGTGTGTAACAGAATACCTTTTGAGCAGGTTCTCAAAAGGCCTGTTACAGAAATGACTCCCCCCATCACTAATGATAACTCTGGGGGTGCAAAATCTAGAGAAAATATTGTCCTTCAAAATTTTAAAGACAGCTGTGTGGTCATTGGTTCTTGTAGCAATGGATTCTACCCATTTGGACACAGTCCACTGCCACAAGTATAAAATTGAAACCCATAGGAGGAAAGGGGCCCATAAAATCAATCCCCCAGATGTCAAATAGTTCTACCACAAGGATGGGTTGCAATGGCATTGAATCTTTCTTGGAAATGCCTCTCAACCTTTGACATCTTGCACAGGCTTTGCAATGTATGTGTGCATCTCTAAACAAAGAGGGCCAATAAAACCCACATTGCAATACATTTACAGCAGTCTTTTTGCCACTAAAGTGACCTCCACAAGCCTGCTCATGGCACAAAGAAAGAATGTTGTGGAACTTACTTTCAGGCACATATCTCCTAACAACTTGATATGCACAATGCTTGTACAGGTATGGATCCTCCCACAGAAAATATTTGACCTGAGAGAAAAATAGCTCTTTATCTATCTTGGACCAGTAAGGGGGGATCCTACCAACAGCAAGAAAATTCACAATGTGTGAAAACCAAGGCACACTAGACTGCATAGCAAATAGTTGCTCATCAGGGAATATTTCATTGACAGGTGCTGCTGCGCATTCCTCAAACACAATTCTAGAGAAGTGGTCAGCCACCACATTCTTAACTCCTTTCTTGTCCTTAATCTCAAGATCAAACTCCTGTAATAGGAGGATCCATCTGATTAGCCTTGGTTTGGCATCCTTCTTGGCCAAGAGGTATTTCAGGGCTAAGTGATCAATAAAAATAATAATTTTAAACCCCAGGAAGTAGGGTTTAAACTTGTCCACAACAAAAACAACAGCTAGCAGCTCCTTCTTAGTGGTGGTGTAATTAAGTTGAGCTTCTGCTAGTGTTTTGCTTGCATAATAAATCACTGCAAGCAGCTTATCTTTTCTCTGTCCTAAGACAGCACCTATGGCCAAGTCTGATGTATCACACATCAGTTCAAAGGGGAGTGAGTAGTCTGGGGCCTGGATTACCGGAGCAGTAGTAAGGCATTTTTTTAAGGCCTGAAAGGCCTCAAGGCACTCCACAGAAAATTCAAATGGCACATCCTGACACAACAGGTGGCACAGTGACTTTGCAATTCTGTTGAAGTCCTTAATGAACCTTCTGTAGAATCCAGCATGTCTTAAAAAGGATCTGATTTGCTTGACAGTCTTGGGTGGGGATAGGTGTGAGATCAGGTCCACTTTAGCTTTGTCAACCTCTATTCCTCTGTGGGAGACCACATGGCCTAACACAATTCCTTGTGTTACCATAAAGTGGCTCTTTTCCCAGCTTAAGACCGAATTGGTCTCTTCACATCTTTGTAAAACCAGGTCAATGTGACTCAAGCATTGGCCAAAGCTGTCCCCATAAACTGAAAAATCATCCATGAAGATTTCCAGGAACTTTTCAATCATATCAAATAAAATGGCATACATGCACCTCTGAAATGTGGCTGGGGCATTACACAGTCTAAAAGGCATCCTCCTATAAGCAAAGGTGCCAAAGGGACATGTGAAAGTAGTTTTTCTTGATCTTGAGGATACACAGGGATTTTGTAATACCCTGAATATCCATCAAGAAAGCAATGAAATGCCTTCTCAGCCAATTTATCTAAAATTTGGTCAATGAAAGAGAGAGGAAAGTGATCTTTCTTGGTCTTGGAGTTGAGTTTTCTGTAATTAATGCAAACTCTCCAGCTAGTGGTCTCCCTGGCTGGCATCACCTCCCCAGAATCAAAAGTAATAACTGTTATGCCTGACTTTTTGGGTACCACCTGAATAGGTGACACCCACTCTGAATCTAAAATGGGGTAAATCACCCCTACATCCAACAGTTTTACTATCTCTTTCAAGACCACCTCTTGCATGTAAGGATTAAGTTTCCTCTGCATCTCCCTAGAGGATTTTGCACCCTCTTCTAAGTAAATTTTATGCATACAAACTGAGGCATCTATACCCTCTAGATCAGCAATTGTCCACCCCATTGCCTTTGTGTGCTTCTTGAGAACACTCAATAATTCCTCCTCCTGCTCACTAGTGAGAGAGGAAGAAATAATCACTGAAAGCTTTTTGTATTGCCCCAACAAGGCATACTTTAATGTGTCTAGGAGCTGCTTTAGCTCCAGATCAGGGGGACTTTCAATTGAAGGCAACAAAGGTGCCTTGGTGGTTTGAGGAAGGGGCAGCAATGTAGGTTTTCAACTGGAATGCTGCACTAGGCCCACAGAAGACTCTATTTTGGTGATGTCTTATGTCATGAGAGCTTGGGCCTCCTGCTCAACCATACTCCAAATATTTTCTAGGTTCTTAGAAACATTATCCCAATCTAGCAGATTGGATAACTCTTCTTCCACAAGGCCATCTAGTACATCTATTACACAGCAGTCCTCAATGTCCATCTGAGACTGCCTAGCAGCATTGTATATATTTAATTGGGCCTTCATATTCCCAAAGGTCACCTCCATCACCCCTGACCTACATTAAATGCAAGCATTGGCAGTGGTCAAGAATGGCCTACCAAGGATGACAAGAATTGGGTTTTACTTTTGCAAGGGTCCATATCCAAAACTAGGAAATCAGCAGGATAATAGAACTTGTCCACCCCCACCAAAACATCCTCTACCACACCCATAGGTTTTCTCTTAGACCTATCAGCCAGCTGGAGCATAACTGATATAGATTTTAGCTCCCCCAAACCCAGCTCCTCATACACAGAATATGGGAGCAGGTTCACACTGGCCCCTAAGTCCAAGAGGGTTCTACCTATGGTGTGATTTCTAATTATGCAGGGGACAGTAGGTACCCCTGGGTCCTGTAATTTCTTAGGTGTGGCTATGAACAACACTGATTCAACATGTTCAACAGCAAAAACCTTTTTAGATAGTTGCACCCTTGCTTTTCTCTTTTATGTGCAGAGGTCCTTCAAGAATTTGGTATAGGCAGGGACCGGTTTTATAGCATCAAGAAAGGAAAAATTAATCTTGACCTGCTTGAAGGTCTCCATCATTTCCTCCATCTGAGCATTCCCCTTATCAAAAGGAGATGGGCTAGCAAGTACATCAGGAAATGACAGTTGTGGGACTGTTGGTGCCATAGCTGCATGCCTAATAACATCATGGTCAAATTTTTATTTTTTTCTCTTTTCTTCATTTATTGCTTGTTGTTGGGGCTCAACATCAACCCCTTTATTTTGTCCTTGCTGCTCTATAGCAGGGGATGAATTCATTGGTTCTTCAATACTCACATTTCTTCTATTTTCACTTTCCATGGCCTCCTCAGCTGCCCTGCCGACTAAATTGTCAACCATTCTGCCACTCCTTAGGGTAGTGATTGCATTAGCCTCCTCATGGGTAGAGGAGCCTTCTCCAATCATGTACTGCCTTTTAGGATAGGCCAAGGGTTGACTAGGCAATCTGTCCTCCTCTCTCTTGTTCAAAGCATTGCAGATTTGACCCAACCGGTTCTCTATTTTTTTAATGTTTTGCCCATGAGAGTTCTTAGTTTGTACTAAATTTCTCACATTCTGCATTGATGCCAGCATTTGCTATTCAAAGGAAGAGGATCTGGGCTGTGATGGGGGCAAGACCAAATGATTTGGTAGTGGGGCAGGAAACTGAAAATTCTGCCTAGGTGCATATCCTTGGTTAAATTGAGGTTGAGGTCTGTATGGAGCTACCAACTGCTGCTGTTGGGGCTGTTGGTATGTATCTTGTCTCCACCACAAATTGGGGTGGTTTCTCCATACATACCCAGCAGGTTGTGGCCCATATGCTTGGGCAGTATTGGCATGTTCCATAACTAAATCAGGGAACTGATTGGCTGATGGACATTCTTGAAGTGAATGTGTGGGAGATTGGCATATCAGACATGCCTCTTCCACTTGTGCAGCCATCCTAGGTTGTATCACATTTATTAATTTATCAAACTTTAAACTCAGATTGTTCACCTTCCTTTTCAATTCACTCTGCACCTTGAACTCATACATTCCACCTCTAGGGGTGGACTCTTTCACCAATTTAGCTGAAATCTGACTGTCATTGCGAGACAGTGACTCCTGTTGCATAGAATTCTCACCTATAATATCAAACAACTCCCATGCCTCATTAGCTATCTTATGGAGGTAACTACCCCCACATGAGGCATCCACCATGTCCCTACTCTTGGAATTAATTTCTTGGTAAAAGACTTGCACAAGTTGCCACTGTGAAATTTGGTGGTGAGGATATTGTTTTAACATTTCTTGAAACTTGTCCCATGCTTCATAAAAATCTTCAGTTGAGGATTGAGTAACTGACAATATGTTTGTCCTCATCTGACTAGTTTATTCATGAGGAAGAATTTTGCCAAAAATTGGCTTTGGAGGTCACTCCATGTCTGGATGCTATTGGCTGGGAGCATAGAGAGCCAGGTGTTGGCTTTGTCCTTTAAGGAAAAAGGAAAAAGCCTAAGTTTGATGGCTTCAGGTCCCAAGCCAGTAATGTTAAATGTAGTGTAAAGTGCCAATAATTGAAAGTGGTGCAAAGTGCCAAAAATTGGTCAATGTGCTTGTAAGGATCTTCCTTACTGAGCCCATGAAAAGAAGGCAGCATGTTAATGGTAGAGGACTTAATTTCATAATTTCTCTTAATTGAAAGAAATTGAAAGCAAAAGGGAGATGTGTAATCCCCAGGTGCATTGTATTCCTTCAGAGTTCTTTGCCTCTCAGCCATCACAACTGGCTCAGTTTCAATAGTAGGGGTTGGTTATCAGTCTAAGGACCCTTTCAACCTCAGGATTTAGAGGTTCCAATTCAGGACTAAGGGACCTTCTACCAAGCATACACACACAGAATCAGCAGGTAAAGAAAATACTCATAGCACACTAAAATAATTTGCAAACAAAATTACAGCTAAGTAGATTTACAACTAAACTATTAACAGGGAATTGACACAAATGGATTGAGTTTTAGGGCCAAAGAAGTGCAAACAGAGCTAGCTAAACTCTAGCTGTAGCTCTAGATTTTTCCTGCTACTGCTATCAAATTCTATAAAAGTTTCATAAAAATCAGTAGTACTTTTTATTCTATTTAAGGCACTGCTACAAAAACATTTCTAGACTAAATTATAGTACAACTAAGGTCTACTAAAAAGATCAATATCCCTAGTAGCAGCACCAAAAACTTGTTGGTAATCTCAGGGTGCTGTCTTGTTATTGGTGAGAAAATAATGGCGAAGAAAAATAAATCAAGAAGTGAAGAGATGGAAATTGGTTAAAACAGTAAGTCTGAAATACACAGCCTGCAAGATACATGGCTGTTGTTGCAAGTTTTGAGTAAGTAAGAGTTTGTCCCACATATAAATTGATCTAGAACCCAAAATGGGTTATATTAGTAGGCCTCCAGATCTAGCTACAGATCTGACAATCCTAGAGAAAGGGAATTGGTGTCACAACTACACTAAATTATCACTAAAAGAAGAGAAATAAAGTGCAATCATATCCTAAAGAAAGGGGTATGAAGAAGGTGCTGATGGTGTGTGTTAAGATCAAGATAAAATGATGGGAAGTAGGCAATTAAGCTAAAGCTATTTTAGTTATGTAACTCAGATTTAGGGCTATCTCTGCAGCAATCCCTCATATAGCTATAAGCACATCTGCAAGGAGAAGGTATCTAACTCAACTCTTATGATTTGACCTAATCTCTTAAGGCTATAATCTGTCCACTTTAATGGTCACAGGCTATCTAATGGAGAGGATCAAATTATATAATCAAATCAGAAAACCAATCAGATCCAATGGAATAAACTGATCTTAAGGCTATAACCTATCCACTTAAATGGTCACAGATTATCCAATAGATGTCCTCCACCCAATGGCTCAAATCAAATCATTAAAATCATTACAGACACCATGTTTGCCAGGCTACAAGCACAGACATCCATGGGGGCAAATAGCTCTTGAGAAACCAATGGAAACCATAGTTGTTCAAAGGCTATTTGGAGACTTTAAATGCAGCAGATCATTGCTACTAGAGGCTTGCAATGACTCAGCTCACAAGTCTGCAATCTCTATAGAGAAATTAGATCTAACATCTGATGTTGGTCAAGTAAAATAGAGGGGAGCTTATTCCTACAATAACCTCTCACAAGGCTACAAGCTCAAGTGAAGAGGAAAAGAATCCTTCTCAGATCTGTGGCTTAGAATCACCCTAGGGCTATAGTCTATCCACTTGAATGGTCACAGGCTATCCACAGAGGTTATCCATACCACAGAGGATTGAGATGGAACATAAAAATTACTGTTACCACCATGGTCCCAGGGCTACAAGCTCAAGCTTTCATGGTATTTTAAATCAGCTCAAATCCTAAATGCATGGCATAGATTGAACAAAACTATGGGCAAATAGAAAAGTAACAGATTGAATAAACATTAAAATAGACATTCATTGATTAAACCAATACTTTCAATGAGATGTCCTCAAGGCAACAGCCTTGTGCATAACAGCTCATCAATAAATCCTAATGTTCACAAGACCCATTACAAAAATTGATAAAATTAGGCCTAATTGATTACAGAGAACATAGCCAACAAATGATGGGCTAAGGAAGAAGAAAAAAAATAAAAAAGAGGTGATCAAACCCTAACCCTAATTTGCTTGAGCTCACATCTGACTGAGGTTGAAGGAGAGATCATTTTCTAAGTTAAAAATATAGCTTATATACTCAGTCACTGATGCCTTGGCTGAAAGTAGATTAAACCCTAATTTTCTAGCAAACGTGGCTTAGTTACAACCCTTGGATGCCTTGGGATGTGTACCTCAAGATTAAGGCCTCGGGATGTGTGCCCTGGACTTGGGGAAATCCCCAAAAGGTCCCTGAGTAGAGAGTGAGAAGTGGAGAGCTCAAGCTTCGCGGGGATGGCCTTGGCTCATTAATTCATTCACGCAGTTTGCCGAGTGCTCGCGAGGCTTGGAAAGCTCCTAGCTCGCGCAGGTGGACTTTAAATTATCATGCAACTGGTTTGCACTGCAATGTTGTCGTGAGGACGAGTTGCACTGATTTAGCTTTTCTAGCATAGCAGAGCTTCAGGTACCTTCTATCGTGAGGGTCTCGCAAAGTAGAATTTGAATCTCTCTTGGCTTCATGTCAATTGAATAACACAACTCGCTAGGTAAAGGGTATTGGTTTTAAGTGGGCGAGAGTTGCGCGAGTGAGTTTTTGGAGCTCTCTCCTCTTGAGCTGCGAGAGAGCTGCATGAGCTTTCTTGATTCTTTTATGCATATTAGTCTTGGGAGACTGCGCGTGCAGCTGATATAAGACTTAATCCTCGCGAGAACTTCACGAGTTGGATTTCTGAAGGTTTAGTGTGCGACTGCTACATGAGTTCTTGAAGTGTTGAGAACAACTCAAGTGCACGACTACTCAGGGAAGCAGTTCTCTAAGGTTAATCCTTCACTGAGCTACACAAGTTCTCTACGAGTTCACTTGTGCTGCATGTATCAGTTGCGCGAGAAAGCTTTGTTGCGGATTTAGACACGTAAAACAGCACTCTTGATTGCACGAAATAACAATTCTACTCCTCTGCTGCAATGCATATGCTATTATTGCAGCCTCCTCCACTCACATCCATACTTCTTTCATCTGCTAGACTTCCTTGGTCAATCATGATATGCAAAATAGTCACCATGGTGTGTACCACCATGGTGTTCTATCATTCTTTGGCTCAGCAGTCATCCTTGACTTGAATTCTCTCTTTTTTGCACCAAAGGCATGAACTTTGTATTAAACTGTATAAATTATTACTAACTATAAAACAAGCTAAACAAAGAGTTATTAGTCAGCTCCAAGTTATAACATTCAGTCATATACTATTGCTTCAATATATAGTCCCCGTATTATGGTTTTAGGGCTTTCAGAGAAGGTAAGTCCCCTCTAAAAGTCATGGGCAAGGTCAAACATTAACCTAACAGGTTTGTATACTCTAAGAGGGAAAAATTGGGGTGTCTACAAATCCCCTCTTCGGCGCATTCTTATGGAATAAGAATGCATTGAAGAAGTAGATACTCCTCTTTCGAAGTGTCTTTTCCTTTCTTTTGGGAAATCACAAGTGTGAACTGGGGATGTTGATATGGAATGCTTGGCTTTCTTATCTATAAGCACAAGCTAAAGGGGGAGCACTCGGGGGCCCAATGGTAGCTGTCGAAAGGTATATCCTCAACTGTGGGTGCAAGGGGCATCCCGACGCATATCGCGACCTGCTATAAGGGGTAATCAAATAGAGGGAAATTAACGCAATCGAGGTATCGGGGGGCGTCATACGAATGTCCAGAGACAAGGTCAAGTGACCGGATAATAAGATGTAATATTATGTAATGGTGAAGGCTTTTGCAAGTCATATCAGAACGGATGCGTCATTGTCCACACCAATGGCGCGTCAGGAGTCCAATGGGCATTTGTGATTTCTCAGAGTTGAGCATAATTAGTGTTCAATTTCCAAGGGGAAAGAACATATTAGAATGATGAGAAGTGAATTTTGATAGATAGGAGAGTTTATTTATTATGATTTTTTTTATTTTTGAAAGTTTGGGAGTTTTTATTTTCTTTTGAAAGCTTGGGATTTTTAACTTAAGATCAATTCGGTTATAAAACTACAGAAAACATGGCTTCCAAGGTACAAGATTTGTGGACCCAAACATTTATGTGGTTGTCAAGACAACACTTGGTATGTCAGATGCTTCGTCTAATCTTCTTGTTAATACTAATGATTGTCTCTTATGGGAGGACTATAGTGATTCATAAGTCAGGAAAGACAGGTTTTGAAAATATTTGACTTAATATTAGCTAATTATATTTTACAAAGAATATCAAGTAGAAAGGAGTGTTTTACTTACTTGATTTATTGCCGACGGGAGGCTTTTGCTTGCGATGGGATTGGCCGGCTATTGTGGGGGTGTCGCGATGGGACATTAAAGGGTTTCCTCTCCTATATTTTTTACTGTAGTGGGGTCTGATGGTCCCCGGTGTGATGGGACATCTGGATCGCCTGATGAGATGTTCATGATGGGACTTGATAGTTGATGGGTGAGATGAGACGTCGAAGAAATTTCTCTTCTCTTTTATCGATAGTCGTGTGTTTCTCCTATGGTGGAGTCTGACGACTGCTGCGTGATGGGGCATTCGAGAGTTATCGCGATGGGATGTGATGATTGTCATGGTAAGACATTTGGAGGGAGGTTCGGCTCTTTGTGTTGGGATATTGGATAAGCCTTCCCTTCTGATTGTGTGCCGTAGTGGGTTGTGACGGAAGTTCGGGGAAGTGTAATCGGTAATGGGATATTGGTGGTTATGCGATGGGAAAGCTATGTTCATTTCCTTCTTTGGCAGATCTTAGGTTATATGACGAGATCAGGTTGTAGTTGCATCATGATAGGACATGTTTATGAGTGTGTGATGAAGTGTCGGTCCGATGACTCCTTAGATGTTTGGCGTCATGATGGGATAATGATGGCATCTTGAGGTTGCGACGGGACTTGCCCTTTAGCCTTGGTGATGTGGTGGGGGTTTTTTAGCATCATGATGGGACATGGGAGGCATGTGATGAGGTACTAGTGGTTGTCTCTCTCTGGTCAGTGTGTAAGGTCACGCGATGGGACAAGGGAGAGTGATTCGGATCATGACGGGATGAGTAGTGTGATTGGCTACTTCGTCATCATTAATTTTCACTTTTTGTCGTGAGGAGGTTTTGTATTTAGCGATGGGGTCGTGAGTGATGATTTTATTTTGTTTTATCTTGTCGACTTATTTTGTGCAGCGGATGTTGGGGAATGATTTGGTTATGATGGGACGTGTTGCCACGTGTGCTTGTGGGTATGTGATGGGACTCTGGGGGAGTAGTTCCTATCGCGGTGGGATGTTAATTCACAGCAGGTAACCAGGGGGTGTCTTGGCTGCGGTAGTGTTCCCTTTTTCTATTTTGTATTTCGTATGATTTTACTTGATTTGGTTTTATCTGATCTTCTTGGATTTATTTGGGCATTTATTTAATTTTATTAGATTTATTTGGGGTTTTGGGGAGTTTCGTTTGACCTTGTTTGATTTTATTGATTTTATTTGGAGGGTTTAAGGTTTTATTTGGGAATTTTAAGGTTATTTTTGTGGTCCATGTGTGTTAGAGCTTCATTCTATGGAGTTTTAAGGTGTTTTTTACATTTGTTTTGTTTAAGGTATGAGTTTTGTCTTGTTTTGGTCTTATGTTTAGTTTGAGGAGACATTTTTCGAAGGTGTGTGAGTTTAGTTTCTAGAGTTGTAGATGGATGTTAGATGTTTTAATCTTATTGGCTTATCTAACTTGCTTTGGATTTGTGTCTCTTGAGGGTAAGTGTTGTGTGATTATGGCTTTATCTAAGTTTACTATGGATTGTAGTTCTTTTAAGGGGCATGTGTCTGGTTTGAATTTAATTCAATGGGGGGTGCTTAGAAATGTGGCACTTGTCACTTTGTGGTGAGGGGGGATTTGCCTATAAATAGGTATTTAGGGGCCTTTTTATAATTTTGAGCTTGTAATAATTTTTGGACTTGTAGAATTTTAACATATTTTGATGTCTTTTCTCCCTTTTTATTTTGTATCCCGAGTGTTATGCCCTAAAGAGATTTGTAGTTATATTTTGCATTTTTTTTGCTTTTTTTTAGAATGAGCGGTATTGGGAATACAGGGTGGTGCTAGGGTTGATGATGTTAATCTGACATAAAGTGCCACCCTATTGGGAGAAGAGATGGAAGAGTTAAAGGTTGGGGAAAGAAAACCAAGAATAGAGTTGCGCCAAAATTCACGTGATCAACATTAGTTGCTCCTTGGTAGGCTCTGTGGGTTGTTCTTTAGTCGGCCCTCCCTTGAGGGTTTCCAAGATCGGCCTTCCATAGGTATATGCCACAAATCCTGAGTGGCTTTCTATGAGTCACTCTTTCTTTTCTGCCAACTCGGGGCTCTGCGATACTGATGTTTGGTCCTGTAACTTGAAGGAATGCATCATAAGCAGCATCTCAAGGGGAAAAGGAGGCGAAGATGAGATTTTTGTTAGAATTCGTTCAACATGTACTTCCTCTCCGAGCTTTTCCATCGTCTTTCCTCTCTTTATTTATTATTATTTGGGCGACCCCCCGAGTGTTTGTGTGCTTGGGTGTCTTTGGGTGGTTGTCCTAAATTCAAATTTGTCTTTAATTTCAGACAGTGTATTCAGCGGGTATGCCCCCTGTGTAATTTGTAATTTTTTCATCATATTTATGAAAATTCTTATTTATTTATGATTATTTGAATTTTGGTTAACTTTTAGTTCAGCTCAGTTAATCTGGTTTGATTGGCTTTATTTATTTGAGCATATTTTTAATTCTCAATGGTTAGATTGGGAGTGTGGAGACATGTTTAGTTTTTTTAGTTTGGTGGGTATCGCTCAGGTCTTGATGGACCCTAATGTGTTCAAGTGGTTATTCTTATTATTTTGTTTTGTTTTGTTTGGGATTTTGGATTTTCAGGGTGTATGAGCCTAAATCAGAATGCAGGTGTGAATTCTGTGCTATGGGCGTTGTTCGGTATAGGTGCCCAAGCCTGTAGCTTCCTTTCTGGTTGTTGTAGTTGGGCACATATTTTTTTTGTCACGCCTGGGGAATTACGTGCAGGTAATAGGGCACTTAATTCAATTACGCCCCCATTTGTGCGCTCACATTTCAGAGATTCCAAGGGGCAATTGCGCGTCTTGGTATATGTATGCGCGAAATCAATTATGCGCTCGACCCAACGCGCATAATCAGAGTGTCACCCGGTCACTGTGAGGGTGACCATTCAAATTGCGTGCGGCGTGTAGGGTGCACGATTAGTTAAGTGCATGGGCGAAGATTTGATTCTGTGCCCTATGTAGCACATATAATCTGGGTTACGTTCATGTTTCAGGGCGCGCGAATGAATTGCGCGCCTTTGTCAAGGTGCGCAATTAACCTATGCTCTATATAAGTTGAAAATTTTTTCATTTCACCCATGCTTTTTATTTTTTTCTGCGATTCTCTACTTCCTTGCGCCTTATTTTTCATGTTTTTGCGATATTTCGCAATCCGTCCGTCTGTTTCGAGCTTGGTTTCTTCCGTTCTTCTCAGTTCTTCGAGCTCTTATTTCTGAGATGGAGTCTGAGGACAGTGATCGACTCTTCCTAACTGCTTCAAAGTTGGAGCGGATGGTGGAGGAGGGAGGCGAGACCTTTGAGGTTCGTACCAGCGCTGATGCCATGGTGGAGGGTGATGTTGAGGTAGCGATTGGGGAGGATGCACCTGAGGTGACGAGCATGATGTTGTTTCGCGTCGGGACCAGGTAGGTACTTGTGAGCAAGATTCCCTCCTCTTTTATTTCCTAGGCATTTAGGTTATAACATAGATTCCTAGGATCTAGAAACCCTCTTACTTTATGTCAAACCTGCATTTGTTATTAATGTATGCGCATCCACGCATCATAATTGTATCTAGTTTTAGGTCACGTTTATTTACTGTCTTGCGTTATCTTTACCATATTTTGCATGTTTGCAGTGGATTTTTATTGTGATTATCTTGTGTTATTATCATTGTTGTTAGGATTAGGCCTAATCATCATAGTTGTCATTTGTTTTTCTCGTAGTTGTAGGTTATAGCCTTATGTTATTCTTTTTATTTCATCACTCTTTAGGAGCCTCCTTTGTTGGCTATCAGCACTGCGTGGTCAGAGTCCCACGCATGGTACCGTGCCTTGCCTGAGTTTCAACGGGCACGATTGGCGTCTTTCGGCTTCGGGCCGATTCTGAAGTTGGAGCCCTTCCAGGTCGACCGGTGTCTGATTGGGGTAATTTTAGAGCGTTGGAGAGAGGAGAAGCAGCGCTTCCCAGCTTGAAGTTCTGACCCCCAGGAGGTCAGACATTACTATTCGAGGGAGAGCCAATGGCGAGGTTGAGTACATGTTTAGTGGATCTGGACCAAGGGTGGTCTGGTCACCTGGTTTTTTGACACCTTTACCAGTGGGTTCGTTCCTTCAAGACATCACTCGGAGAAAAGGATAGTGTTCCCTACACGTTGCGCGGTGATGACACTCTGAGAGCCCGTGATGGAGCCAGGAGTGGCAGCGGATCGAGTACTCCCAGCACTCCTGATGCACTTCCTCGGTACAGTATTATTTTCATGTTCGACCTGGGGTTGTGTGACGAGTCTGCTCCTGACACTCCTCGCGGACTTGGACCAGGTGAGTTTTGGGTTAACTGTTAGGTTTATAACGTTTTAATTGTCTAGTCTTTCGTCTTGATGATGGTTTTAATGTTTGTGTGTTTAGTTTTGCGTGTATGATCACTTCGCCTTCTTACGCCCCCAGGTCCCACCGGAGATCACTTTCACGTTCCCGCAGATGCATGTGTGCCAGAAGGCCTTGGGGCTCCGCCATCAATCTTCGGATCTGCAGACCATGCGAGGTCTCTTTAAGGAACGCACATGGGCTAGGTACGTATTGTTTATGTTGTTAATGTATTTAGGCTTTCACTGATGAGTTGTTTTGTTTATTTTCAATTGCAACTCATCTGGAGGCCCTATGCGGTTGGGGAGGATGTCGAGCAGCCAGTGATTCAGTCTAGCTGACCCTTCTTCGATGTGGACATCTAGGTCCACTGCTTCGAGAAGGTGGAGCGCATCCACCTGTCTCGGGTAGCCAAGCAGCTAGGGCTCCCCCAGGGAGTTCCATCAGAGATTCCCACCGAATGGCAAAGAGGATGACTGGTCCCCCTGGTCGGGACTTTTTGTCGAGGATGAGGGCTCAACTCGATGATTTTAGAGCTAGGGGGACCAGGGTGACGAGGGCACGCGATGAGGCAAACTCCCAGGAGTTTACAAGATGGCTCCAGGATCTCGGCGGTGGCTGGCTCTTTACATGTCCCTTTCACGGGAGTGGCTCTTTTGCGGTCGGTGGTCCCAAGTCGGCCTCGGCATTGAGGGAGAGGTTGGTCGCATTAGAGTAGGGCCATCTAGGTGTGGGTGTTCGCGGAGCATTGGATGCCCTCCATAGGGCAATGGAGTAGACAGGGTGCGCTCCTCGTCCTGATGAGGAGATGTTACACTCCCTGACGACCTCAATCTCCCAGGCCAGGGCAGCAGAGGACGAACTGAGGGCTCAGCTGGCGGAGACTCGACATTCCCTGGTGAGTTGGTTTATTCGTTTTAGTTGTTAGTTTGTTCATTTGGTTTCTAGTCATTTTAATAGGGTTGTTTTGTTTTATTCTTTTTTTGTTTGCCAGACTGAGAGAGACAGTGAGGTCGCTAGTTAGGCGGCGATGATCGAGCTGCTCTGAGGTCAGCAGCAGGCTGATTGGGAGGTGGAGGCCAGCCTTCATTTAGAGATTGACCAACTAGTAAGTGTTTCATGTTTGGTCCTAATGTCATGGCTCTACATTGTTCCTAGCGTGTCTATTATGTGTCTTACTTACATAGGGAAGAGCTATCTGCTGTCGGTACATCTGCTCCGGCATTTTATCCATCTTCTGTTGCCTCATCTAGTCGGGAGGATCTGGTGATAGCCCAACTTCGGGCTGAGCTGGAGCACTGGGTGAGTTTCTTTTATTTTATTAGTTATGTTTTGCTTTGCTTAATGGTTTATTAATATTGTGTGGTATTTCCGCATCAGGTTGTTGAGGACCTCTAGATGACAGAAGATACAGCTACCTCTTTTCACCCGAAGAGTCTGGTATATCATATTTTTAATTTGTGTGTATGCTGGTTTGCTTTGTTTTTTTTTTTGTTATAAGGTTTTTATCTGACAAGTTATGTGTTGGTTTACTCTTGTCTTGTGCAGGTCGTTCCTGACTCTACTCCCGAGGCTCCTCCTGAGGAGTCCACTCATGTTCCTACCCAGGTATATTTAGTTGGTGTAATTACATTTTCAATTTCTTAGTCGTAGTATTATCTAACGTGTTTCTTTATTTGTGTTGTGGCCATCTATGTCAGAGGTTCCTCCCGCGCCTATCCCGCCGACCAATCCAGTAACCGCTACGACCGTCGAGCGTCTTCTACAAGAGCGCACCAATCTGGTACATCTTCATTACTCTTGGTCCTTATCTCGTTATGCATGCTTGTCTTCTTGTCTTGACTTCATGCTTGCGTGTAGGTGCGCGAGTTGGAGCAATCACATCTGGCGGTGCAACGTACTCAGGTCCGCAAGGAGGCCCGTGAGGTTCCTTTGGATCTTACTGAGCGTCATCTCTAGGAGTTGACCATGGACCTCGTGGTTGAGCAGAGGACCCGAACAGGGGAGCTAAAGAGTGCTCGAGCCATAGTTCATGCTGAGATATAGCTAACGATCGAGCTTTTACAACATGAGCTAGCGAGAGTAGGAGGGAGAGTGCGAGGGATGCTCGATCATCTTTCGGGGTCAGGATCGAGGGCTAGCGGCTCACTGGCAGAGATTCGTCAAGGGACCCGTGAGCGTATGAGGGCGTATGCTCAGGCACGCTCAGCCCTTGGGCCTATGTTTGCCTTTGGCTCTCTACGTTCACAGTCTTGCCGAGCCTCTAGCCAGGCGAGCGAGGGAGGTTCTATTGTTGGGCCTTCTTCTCATAGGGAGTTTCCACCGACCTTGGGTGCTAGGATTGAGTTTCCAACAGGCCAGACCCTAGATTCGAGGGCTGGTGATATGGGGACAGTGATGAGCGTCCCTTGCAGAGGCAGCGGAGGTAGTAGACTGTATTTATTTTCTTGCATCCCCCTTTTTTTAGCTAATTGTATATACAGGGGGTATGCCCTCGGTGACAGATGTAAAGAAACTTTTCAATATATGTACAAAGATTTTTTTAGTTCAGATGTACCTGCCTTTGCTCTTTATTTTACCCTCCATAGTTTAGTTGTCAGCTTTTGGCGTCGTCGTCTATTATTGGGTTGGATGCTCCTTGAGTTGGCCCGGCAATAGTTGTAGGTTGCTTTGTATTTACACATGAGGATAAAGTTATTAATAATTTTATTTTTTCCCTTACTGATTGTCAATGGGGGAGGTGTCTCAAACCAAAGTCTGGTTGTAAAGGATGGATTATTACATCAACATTTTTTTTTGTCTACTATTTTTTATTAAAAGGAAAATATTGCAACAGGGAAAGCAAATAAGTAAAAAAAAAAAAATTTAATGCCCCAGTATAAGAGCGTGATAGAATAGGCAGTGCAGCATCTTCAGTAGTCTCCCTAAGGTGATGACTTCATAATTCTACCCCTGTCTATGAACAAGCATGGGCCTCAATGCGACTCCTTCAAAAAAATGCCCCAGTGTCGAGGTGCGATGGAGCTTTTCTTACTTTTTGTGAGTACTTGGGCCTAGGAGGAACCATATGTGATTGATGAGTTAGAGTCAAGAAAATTCCTTGATATTGTCACCGAACCGGGGAAGGTCGTTTAGTCATATCAGTCGTATACTAGAGTTCTACCTTCGGCAGTAATTATCCTATCCCATAGCCATTATTAGGAGGTGTGCGATAGATAGTAAGTGATTGCATCAATCGTCATTCATGATTTTTTGGTTTCATTTCTGGGAATATCTTAGGAGGGTTCTAACTCATTGTCCGAAAATGAAATTAAGAGTGCAAGAGGGGGTAGGGCTCAATAACTGAGGGAATAGTTTCTATCTGACGATTTCTAAAAGGGATAGGTAATAATTTTTTTCTTAGGTGGTATATAGTGCCATGATTGAGCTCTTTGACATGCTTCGACACCATCAAAATCTCACATTCTATGGTTAGCAGAAGTTTGTCCTTCTCCTGCCACCTTACAACGATATCTAGTAGTATCAGCACACCAGGGATGCCCTCGCAGCTTGCTTATGCTTCCCTGGACTCATTGACTTGTTCACCCATCGTATTGCTCTCGCTCAAGTATGTATGTGTATATAGATATCTCGTTTTTTAAAAGCAACCTGCTGACATAAGAATGGAGAGTTTTGATTGAGCCTAACATCTTCATTTTTTCTGTGCTCTAACATCTCATCCAATGGTGGAGGGAAAGGGATAAAAATCAAGTGTTACTTATACTTTTGGAAGAGGTCAGGTATTCCACTAGTCATTTTGATCAAATTGCTCGAATGAGAAGGTGGGCAGTGAGTCGAAAGCCTTCAAGGATATCCTGGGAAATGAAGGTGTACGACCAATGAATGAGTCTCGATGACTACGGAGGTGATAGACATAGGTATCTGACTATAAGATACGACGATCGCGATGCTAAGGGTAGTATTTCCTAAGGTACATAGCATTTCATGAATTAGGGAGTTCTTCCCCATCCTAGTTCACTAGCTTGTATGTGTTCTCTGGGTATGCGGCTACCATAACATATGGGCCCTCTCATTTCAGTTTCAATTTCCCCTTTGGATGGGCGTGTTTGGAAGGCATGATTTTCTTCAAGACTAACTCTCCAATTTCGAAAGTTCACTCAAGGACTTTCTTATCGTAGGCTCTGGCCATCCTCCTCTGGTATACTTGAGCATGATCGGCTGCCCTTAGACTCGTCTCATCGAGTTGTTCTAGCTTAGCGAGCAGAGCAATTCTCCTTTCATCTAAGGATAGCTCATCATCAAGTTGGATCCATAGGGATGGTACCTGTATTTCGTAGGGCAAGACTGCTTCCATCCCATATGTGAGGAGGTAAGGTGTTTGGTCAGTGACCATGCGAATAGAAGTCCTGTAGGCCCAAAGTGCTTTTGGTAATCATTCAGGCCAGTCGACTCCATTGCTCGTCTCCACCGTTTATTTTAAAATCCGTATTAGAGTTTTATTCGTAGCCTCTGCTTGTCCATTTCCCTAGGGATAGAATGGTGATGAGTGATGCAGGTCGATGTCAAATTTCTTGCATAATCTTTTTGTCTTCTCTGCGATGAATTGTGGATACATTGTCTGTGATGAACATCCTGGGTACTCCAAACTGGGTGATTATTTTCTGAATAATAAACTTCACGATCGTCGAAGTAGTAATTCTGACATATGACTCGGCTTCTACCTATTTGGTATAGTATTCGATCGCAGTGAGTATGAATGCATGCTGGTGAGTATTCCCGATCGTGTCCGTGGAAGGATCGATGATATCGAAGGCGCACATCGAGAATGGCCATGGTGAGGTTATAGGATTCAATACAATCGATGGTGCCTTGATGAGCGCGGCGTGTTCTTGGCATTGTTTACAGCATTGGACCTAAAGATGGTAATCCCTTATCATCGTCCCTCAGAAGTAGTCTTGTCATCTGATCTGATCTGCAAGTCTCTGTCTGCCAGCGTTGGCACCACAGGCACTGGCATGTGCTTCTCGGATGATATATTATCCTTCGACTATCATGACACACCGCAGCAGTACTCCTTTGTTGAAGGCTTCTTTGTATAGTGTCTCGCCTAGAATGCAGAACCTTGTGCATCGATTCCTTATAGTCTTCTGTTCAATCTTCGTAGCGAAAGGAGGGGCGTGGCGATGCTTCAGGAAGTTCCATAAGTCGAAGTACCATGGTTGTCCGTCGTCGGTCGGGGATTTCTCGAATCTACAGGTCCCGACTTCGGCTTCTTTCTTCGTGGAAATGCCTAGGGAGGTTGCTCTTCATTCGTGATAGCTTTTGGTTCAGTTGGCAATTCCAGTTTCACTTGCTAGGCGACTTCGTGTTCTGGCATTATTAATCTCTCGATGAAGAAGGATTTTGTGTTCTGGCCAAATGGTATTTGTATGACTAAGGCTAGTGTAGCGAGAGAATCTACGAGCTCGTTCTCTAATCTCAGGATGTGTGTGAAATAGATTCTCTCGAATTTCTTTATCAGGAGCTGGGTTGTTTCTAAGTAAGCCATCAGTCTTCTTTCTTTGGTCTTCCACTCCCCAGTGACTTGTGATATCACAAGTTTGGAGTAGCCGATTGTCTTCAACTACTTGACACCCAACTGTAGCGTTGCTTATAGTCTGGTAATAAAAGCTTCATACTCCGCAACGTAGTTGGTGATTGGGAAGTCGAGTTGAAAGGCTTTTGGTATGACAACTCCTTTTGGGCTTAGCAGGACTATCCCGATGCCTTTTCCTTTGTGATTAAGAACGTCATCGAAGTAGAGGGTCCATGACATCTTGTCGAGCTCTTCGTTGTGAATCAAGAGTATGACTTCGTCGGGGAAGTCTACGTGTACGAGCTTGTTGCCTGAAAGTGGAGTGATGTCGAACTCTTGTAGGAGCCTATGCCAATGGGCACTCTTTCCAAATGTAGCGGGCTTCTCAAATATATACTTCAAAGGGTCCGTATGCGCTAGTAACAATATCTTGTGCGCTTTGAAGTAGTGTCATAGTTTCATCGAGGCCCACACTAGAGTGAGGCATGTCTTCTCCATTGGAGTATATTTTCGTTCGTACTCAACCATCATTCTGTTGATATAATAAATGGTCTTCTGTCTCTTGCCGTCTTTATCATATTATCTGAGAATTACTCTTATAGCCTTATCGTTTGCTAACATGTAGAGGATCAGGGGTCTTCCAGGAACTAGTGGCGATAGTATTGGCGGGTTAAGGAGGTACTTCTTGATATTGTCGAAGGCTTGCTGGCAATGGTCGTCCCACAGGTACTCAGCTCCTCCATTGAGTAGCCTATAGAAAGGATCGCATCTGTCTGAATCTTGAGAGATAAACCTCTTAATAAATTGCAATCTTCCTATCAGGCCTCGTAATTCTTTGTTATTGCTCGGAGGTGGCCTCTCGAGAATTGCTTTTACCTTCACCAGATCAACCTCGATTCCTCGCTTGCTAATTATGAATCCTAGGAGTTTTCTGGAGGTCACTCCAAACACGCATTTCTTTGGATTCATCTTCAACTGATATTTCTCGGCTCTCTGTAGTACCAATCGTAAGGCTTCTGCATGTTCCGCTCGCGTTTGAGATTTCACTAGTCTAATCTGGTTGTACCTAGAGAAGCCATCCATAAAGGACATCTCATGTCTGGCGGTGTTATCGACCAGAGTGTCGATGTGTGGAAGCGGGAAGTCATCTATTGGGCATGATCGGTTGAGATTCTAGAAGTCAATGGATACCCGTAATTTGCCATCCTTCTTGTCGATAGGTATTATATTTGCAACCCATTTGGGGTAGAGGACAACTCGAATGAATTTTGCTTTATGTAATTTATCGACCTCCTCTTTCACTTATAGCGCTGTCTACGGGTGCATTCTTCTGAGTATCAGTTTGACAGGTTTTACATCGGGTTCTAGGACCAAACGATGTTCTACTAAACTTGGGTCTAGACCAGACACATCTTTGTAGAACCATGCGAAGGAGATGGGGTGATCTTGGAGGACTTGGATAATCTGTTGTTATTCCTTGGGGCAGAGCATCGCATTGATTAGCAGCTTCTTAGGCTTCCCCTCAATGTCGAAATTGATTTCTTTGATAGGTTTCGCAGTAGCTTGAGTTTGTTTGTCAAAGCGTTTGATGACCCGTTGGAAGTTCTGTGTCTCCTCGGCGGCGGGTGCTCCTTCTTCATCGTCTGCGAGCTCATATACTGCAAAATGTCTTGTTGGTTTAATTGTTGTGTTGTTATTTTATTATTGAAAATGTGTGGTAAAAATATGGTAGCAAAAACAAATTACAAAGGGGGAGTGAAATGGAGTGAAACAGCATAAAAATAATAATCTAAACACACAGTCCTGTAAGATCCATGGTTGTTGTAGCAAGTTTTGATAAGTAAGAGTTTGTCTTATAGGGCAATTTGATCTAAGAACACAAGGTTGAATAGTAAACCTCCATATCTGGCTACAGATCTGGCAGCACTAACCTATACTAGAAAGCAAAGTTATTGAAAGGGAGTTTTGGGGTGTCACCAAACTAAAATAAAATAGAAAAGAAAATGACAGATATACACTTCAAGAAAAGGGTTTAGAAAAGGGTGGAAATGGATTTGGAAAAAAAAAAGGAAAATGGGTGAGAAGTAATAAAATAAGGACTGGTCTTTTTACTGAAAAAGGGCTAGTCAAACAGAGAAAATACTAGATCTATATCTGTCCTTCATTTGGCTACAAGCTCAAATGCAAGGGAGAAGAATCCAATCTAACCCTGAGATATGGACTAGTCCTAGGGTTATAATCTGTCCACTTGAGTGGTCACAGATCATCCCAGAGATATACTCCAGTCATGGGGTTAAAATCAGAACATAAAAATCACTGCAGCCACTATGTTTACAAGACTACAAGCTCATGCATCCACAGGTGCGGAAAACCTATAAACTATATGCAAGCATAAGAGAATATAGATTTAATATGATAAGAAATACAGCTCTCATTGCATACAAAATACTTACAATGGTCAGCCCTCAAAACTGCAGTCGATACAAAACTCCAGACTTTTTACAAGCTTCACACAGTCCTTATTACAGCAAAAAATCAGTCCTAACTATAACAAAAAGGACTTAGCCAGCAAATGCTGAGCTAAGGAAGGAAGAAAAAGGAAAAAGATGACCTAACCCTAGAAATGACCTAAGCACAGAATATCCCCCTGGTTCAGAGCAAAATTATGTTATGTTAGATGCCTATTTTTGGCTATTTTTAAAGCTTATATACAATCCACACAAAATGTCTTTGTGCCTTGGCCAATCAGAAAGAGGAAGAATCAAGTTAGTTGGGATCCTGCTGATGTGGCCCAATTATAGCTAAGCATTGCCTTAGTGGGGAACAGCTCAACACATTGGGATGTGTGCCCTAGATGCTATGGAATCCCAAAAGTACCCCTGAAGATTGAATGAGAAAGCTGAAACCCAAGCCTCGATTGGTTGGGGCTTCAGATTATGAATCTCGAGTGGTTCTCGAGTGGCTAGATTAGCTCTTAAAGCTTGCTCAACAGGCTGGAATGGTTCAGGTTATGCAGCTTGAGTAGATGAGGTTCTAGGTATTGTATCTCGAGAGGCTCTCGATAAGCTGACATTCTTTAATTCTACAGCTCGACGAGATGGAGTGCTTTAGATTATGCAGCTCGAGTGGTTGTCAATAGGTTGAGTTGCTTGAAACTGCAGCTCGACAGGCTGAGTCTCCTCAGGCTTTAGCTGCTCGACGGGCTGAAGTGCACATGTTGTCAACTGCTCGAGATATGCTCGAGATGAATTTCTGAAGGTGCATCTGCTCAAGAACTACTCGAGTAGATGTTCTTTGAAATAACTAATCCTCTCTAGATGTGCTCGAGATGAGTTTTTGAAGGTCAAAACCTCTCGAGATATGCTCGAGGTTGGATACCTGAAGCTGTGAACCTCTCGAGATGTGCTCGAGGTAGGAAATCTGAAGTTGTCTTTCATTTAAACTGCTCGAGGTAGCTCAAGCTGCTGCAGGCCTGAAGTGCTCGAGATATGCTCGAGCTCAATTTGTTGGGAGTTTAACTACTCGAGAACTACTCGAGCTTACATTTCTGACTGTCTGCTGCTGTGCACAGCCTACTGCAGCACTCCTCACTGCTTGGGTCCATCTTTCTTTTCTCTTTTGGACTTTTAGGGCCCCCA
This sequence comes from Chloranthus sessilifolius, assembly GCA_021018995.1. Lineage (NCBI taxonomy): Eukaryota > Viridiplantae > Streptophyta > Magnoliopsida > Chloranthales > Chloranthaceae > Chloranthus > Chloranthus sessilifolius. Next base: position 35,962,920 of record CM037592.1, on the reverse strand, counting down.
AGCATGACAAATGGCTCCTATGGTGTGGACCACCATGGTGCACTCTCTGTTCTTTCATCAGCTTTAAGACTTGACTTCAAAATGTTATATTCATGGCATCCATTATGTGGACTGTTGCAGTAAGCTGTGATTTATTTCTAACTACAAAAACATACTCAAATGACAATTATTAGATAGCTAAAAGATGTAGTAGAGGCTAGGTTAGAAGGTAAAAATGATATTTTTCAGTGATTAACACACCCCCAAACCTAATCTTTGCTAGTCCTCGAGCAAAGGAAAAATTAAACAATTACTCTAAAAATTTAAATGTTACTTTCGTAGGGAGCATGGATGCATTTAGCTTATACATCAAGTCTTTTAAACCCCGAGGTGATCCCTAGTGGAGGAGTGAAGTCTCCTGAGGGTTCTCAGTGAAGATACCCACAAACTTCCTAATGAAAACATTTAAAACAAGTGCACATGGTGACAAGTCAGATTTCAGCATACCAAGCTTCATTCCACACCTTGATCCTTCAAATTGGAGGAGTTTTAAAACAGTAAATGCAACAATTTAATACCTAAATCCTCATGCATGCTCATCACAACTAATCAGTTCACATCAAGAGTGTAGTGTGTGCAAATTAGTATAAAGCTCACCATTAACTCAAAAATCAAGTTCAAACAGTGCCCCAATAAATTAAATCTCAGACCCAATCTTCACCAAGGCTGTCTCTCACAAATGAATTGAAGGATGTTCAATTTCACTCCAGCTCAAGATCAGTTACAGGCCTCAAATAGGCCTGCAAGCATGAGCATAGGCATTTTCTTCTATTTTCTGACTTCATCATGTTCTCTTCACCATAGGTTAGAAATCCCTTCATCTCCACATAGTAGCTCAATTCACTTTGGATCACTAAGGACTTTTATTGGGTTGTAATGTGGCTTCAGTTAAGATTTTAAAAGGAATGAATGGGGTAAAAAGGTTCAAAACTGAAAATTCAATTTAAAAAAAATTGAATTTAATCAATTTAAAAAGAATGAAGGGGGTAAAAAGGTTCAAAACTGATAATTCAATCAAGAGGTAGGAGGTGATTCATGACTTCACCTTCTTCATTTCCTTACAGCTTCATCTTCATTTATGTTTTTTTCATATCTGAAGTGGCCAACTTCTTCTCCAATTTTCAATTTTTTGGATGAAGTATTTCTTTTGACTTCTCTTTTTTTTTTTTTTTTTCTTATGATGGTTGTCACAGTCATACAACTGATACACTACTTCACTTAGATTTTCTCCCTTCTCCTTCTCCTTCCACCAAATGTCAAACCTTACCTATCTTCAACATCTTCTCCTTTACCTTATGAATTTTCAGTGTGAGGATAAGGTTGAATCAGGTCAAGAGTTTCATGTTCAATCACTCAAGTGTTTTTCAAAGAAAAAAGGATTTTTAAGGCTCAAAGAGTGTATGCAAAGGGGGCAATTCACTGGGTAAGACTTTCAAGCTCAAACTGTCCAAATGATGGCCTTAGATCATCTCCCTCATGTCATGAGTTCTACTAAACAGTTTCAATTTGGGGATGCCTAACTCCTAGTGAAAAGGTTTGAGTCAGTCAGTTCTTAGAACACAAACATTGCCAAAGACACTCTTCAAAACAAAAAAAAAAATTGTAGGCCCAAATCTCACTGTGTACGATCTTCATTTGAACTCATGGGGCATGTTCTCACCTTTTTCTCTCCTTACTGGGTCACTATATACTGATTGTGAAAATTTTTCTTAATAATAACTTCATTAAGTGTTGAATTTGTAGAAGATTCCAGTATTAAACAGTCCACTATACATTTTAATTCTCCTTTTTCAAAATTGTTTAGGTGGAACTTTAGTTTATTTATTTCAATCATGACTAATACTACTACACTTAGCTTAACCATCTCATTGTTCTACGCTGCCATACTCCCAAACCTAATTTAAATAGTATCCTCATTGTTTCAATGGACATGTAGGTAGGGGCAACAGGGTATGCAAAGGCTTAACAATATACAGCAAAAAAAAGAATTAATTTGCATCAGAAATGAAAAGGGAGATAGATAAGCACATTGCAAATTGGAACATAAAAGAAATTTCCATTAACAACATTAATATGATACAAGAGAGAAAACTTAATACAACTTTACATGTATAAGCAAATACACAGCATTACAAAACATTTAGAAACAGCAACTAAAGAAAAACATTGACAAACTACTAACTACACTAACTCCTATGAGTGATCTGAATCAAGATCTAAGTCTATTAGGTCCCCTACATCTTTCTCTTTTCCTTTCTTCACACTATCAGCTTGTGCAGCACCAGCCTTGGATCTTGTTGCGGCTGGTTTCTTTGGCTTGGTGTTGCTCTTCTCTTGGGAAGGCTCCTTGATAGATACCCCTTTGGTTAGTGTAGGGTTCATGACTGAGATGGTGGATGTGAGTGTCTCAACCAGCTTGGCCAACTGAGTTGCCCTCTGCTCATAAACTTGGTACAAGGACAGTGCATTGTCCAATTACTTCTGCATTATCTTCTTTTCTTTCTCATGGTCCATCAGTGCTTCTCCATTAGCTTCTAGTAATCAGTCTTCATTAATGCCAGCTGGTCTTCATATCTCTGCTTCACCATGGATGTCACTGACTCCACCACTAAATGGACATCCCTCCCAACATATGGATCAGCATTCATGGAGTTGTTGAGGGTATAAAACCTGGGTATGGGGATGGCATCAGCAGGGACAATGGCCCATTCATCAGGGTCATCTATAGGAGGAGAGATGATAGCCAGGTCAGTACAGGTGTTTGGAGATGATGGTGGGTTAGATGGAAGGATAAGTGTCAGCTCCTCTTCAGGGGGTTCAGTCTGGGTGAAGGTTGAGGTGGAGGTAAATGAGAATAGGGCAAGCTCTTCATTTTCAAAATATGTCTGTGTGGCAGCATCTGTTGCTGCCACTGAAGTTGAAGGCTTATGTGAAGGAGGGGTAGGTACAGGCATGAGTGTAGGTGTAGGTAGTTGGGGTGGTTCAATGTCAGTGGCCATAGGCTCACTGTCATCATAAGTAAATGGGGAGGTGGATCTGGTGTTGTCCTGGGTATGTCAATAGGGTCTGGGCTTGGAATGGGTTCTGGTATGGTAGTAGCTGGGCTAGGTTCAGTGGGTGCAGTGGTTGGTTGATGGGCTCTCTTTTTGTATTTTCTTTTTATGGTTGGAGTCGGTAGGTTCAATGGGAATGTGATTGGTTTTGGAGCTGACATAGGAATGGTTTGATTGTGGAGGGTGTTGGAGATGGAATGGTAGGCATGGGAGTAGGAATGGAATGTGGATTTAAGATGATTGGTGGCGGAATGGTGTATGTGATAGGTGATACTGAGCTAGCAGCAGTGGTTTCCATAGGAGTAGGTGTTGAAGCATCCTCTGATGGAGTGGGCACTGATGGATTGGTGTGTGGGGTAGGGAAGGGAGATGGTGGTACAAGTAATGAGGCTGTTGATGTATCTGCAGCAGAAGTGAACAATGAAGTTGAGCTCATAGCAGAGGGAGTTGCAGGGATGGCAACAGAGGAAGCTGCAAGAATGGCAGCTATAGAGGTCTCTGCTGAAAGGGTTGCTGCTGAATCCTCTGATCCCTTCTTCTTCTTACTCATCAGAGTCATGTTGATGTTCCATAACTTCTTCCCAAACACCACAGGGGGCAATTTCTCAGTAGGTTCCCCCATCTTCCATTCATGCCTCCTTGTTTGAGCAGGGTTGTGATCAGCCCGCTGTAGGGGAGCCCATGTGGTTTCTATTTTTTCAGGACCTTACTATGGGTGTCCTTCAACCCGTCAAAAATTAACAGGGTTGCATTGAAGTAGTGCCCTTGGGAGAAGGAGTAAAGAGCATCAGCAATGGGATGTCTTCTCTCTTGTTGATGCCCAGCTATAAATATGTTCTTCCTTATGACACTATCTATAAACAGCAAGCTGGGATTGAAGTCACTCCTCATGAGTGAGTCCCTTGAAGATTTCTTCCCATTAGTCAACTTTTGGGCAATCTTAGTGATGGAGGCATTGAGTGGAGCCCCCAAATTACAGGCAGGGTCATATACAGCTGGGATACCCAATGTCTTTCCAATATTAGTTGTATCCAAAATTGATTCAAACTCATCTATCAAGTTGACGAACACTGGATCCTCTCCCTTTGGCCCTCCTCCAGACCTCTTTAGTCTAATATTTTGGTACCACAGTTTGACAAGCCTAGGGTATACTAACTCATCCAAAGGTATCAAAAGTGAGTCCAAGGAAGCCTTGGTCAAAAAATCCATGGCTTCAACAGCCAAGGCTTCCTTTGAGAAAATGTCTTATCAAAGGTAGTCTCAGCTTCCAAACCAAGGGCAGTCATAAATTCATTGGGTGTGGTCAGTGGATCAAAGTCTGGGGTGGCTTCCTCATCCTGTTTCGATTTCTTAAACTTTTTCTGTTCAATGGTGGCAGTCCTTGCCCTTTTCTTAGAAGGGGCCCTCTTCTTAGGTATTTCAATTCGTGGTTCTGGGGCTTCAAGGGCGGAGGATGTAGCAATCCTCTGGGATTTCCTGGTGGGAGTGAGAGGGCAGGGCTCAACAACCCCTGTAGGGTTTCTCCAAATTTCGAAGTATCAGCCATTCAAACCCTAGTTTAAATCACACCAAATTGAAATCCTAGGTTGTCCACCACTTCACTAATTCAACCCAGTAACTAATACTCAACCAAAATAATTCAACCTAGTAAAAAGATTTCAAAAGAAGAACAGACTGAGAAGGACCTTTAAACTTACCCCAAAAGCTAGGGTTTTGTTGAGGAAGAGGCACAGTGGACCAAATCTCATTGCATGGTGTAAAATGCTCGGCCTGTGTTTCTTAACAGAATGGCAAGAGCGTTGGGTGAATGGTGGAGTAGAAATGACAGTGAAGAAGGAAGATGAAAAGTCCGGCTTGGGAAAAAATGCTATGACAGAATGAACTGTCGAAGGGCTTTAAATCATGCAAACCCGAACCTCTAGAGGATGCTTTCTCAGTATATGGAACTCGCGAGGCTCTCGAGTAGATGAGTTAAATGGAAAGTAGCCTATCGAGCAGTGAATTTGAGCTACTCGACAGGCATTTTTATTGGAAATTCAAGCCTTGAGAGGCTAAGCTTCAGGTGTACTTGCTCGAGAGGATCTTGAGCAGATACCATTTAAACATCAGAGCCTGTCGAGGGCTCTATTTCTCTCAGGTATTGGGGCTCGATAGGCTACTCTGCAGTGTCAGAGCTTGTCGAGCAAGCCAAATATGCACTGATAATGACTCAAGAGGATGCCTGATCCTCTCGAGAAGGCTAAAAACAGGTCATTTTCACTCTTGTGCTGTCAGGGCTACTACCCCATGCTAACACATACACACTCTCATTTATTTAAACAATGGTTTCCCATGGTGAACACAAACATCCTAACACCACAGCAGACTACAAATATGCATAGATCAAGATTCATCCAAACAGATCACGCAAAACAGAGATCACACAAAACAAAGTACATGACAGAATTTAAAATAACAAAAACAGCTATGTTACACAGTGTACAAGGCTGGAGATCACTCAGCATTGGGAGATTCCTGAAAGTTTATGGTTTTAGAGGACTCCACAATATTTTCCACATAAGGTTTCAATCTCTGACCATTTACTTTCATGACCCTACCAGAAGTGGGGTCCATGATCTCCACAGCCCCAGATGGGAATGCATGGATTACATGAAAGGTCCATCCCATCTGGATCCTAATTTTCTAGGAAAGAACTTGAGTTTTGAGTTGAAAAGTGTTACCTTGGCTCCATCAGCAAAGTCCTTCCTCATAAGGTTTTTGTCAAAGAAGGCTTTGGCTTTCTCCTTGTAAATTATGGAATTTGAGTAGGCATCCAGCCTCAATTCCTCCAGCTTAGACAGCTGCAATTTCCTGTTTGCACAGCAGGAGTTACTTCCATGTTCAAGCTTTTGATGGCCCAAAAGGTCTTGTGCTCTAACTCCACTTGCAGATGACATGCTTTGCCATAGACCAATCTAAATGGGGACATTTCGATTGGAGTCTTAAAGGCTGTCCTATAAGCCCACAAAGTATCATTTAATTTCAATGGCCAATCCTCCTATCAGTCTTAACTGTCTTCTCCAGGATATGCTTGATTTTCCTATTGGAAATCTCCACTTGCCCACTGATCTATGGATGGTATGGAGTAGTAACCCTACGTGTAATAGGCTCTCAAAGTGTCTGTTACAGAAGTGGCTTCTCCCATCACTGATGATGGCTCTAGGGGTGTCAAATCTGGAGAATATGTTTTCTTTGACAAACTTAAGGACAACTTTGTGATCATTTTTCCTTGTGACAGCAACTTCCACCCATTTGAAAACATAGTCAAGAGCCACAAGGATAACGTTAAAGCCCATGGAAGGAGGGAAGGAGCCCATAAAATCTATCTCCCATACATCAAATAACTCCACAACAAGGATGGATTGCAATGGCATTGAATCCCTTTTTGATATGTCACTCATCCCTTGACATCTTAAATAAGTTTTACAGCGTTCAAAGGCATCCTTAAATAAGGAAGGCGAGTAAAACCCACACTACAATGCCTTGGCTGCTGTCTTTTTCCCTCCAAAGTATCCCCCACAGGCATTTTCATGACACATGATTAGAATACTGTGGGTGTCACTTTCAGGGACACATTTTCTGATTACCTAGTCTGCATTATACTTATACAGGTATGGTTCCTCCTAAAAAGAAAATTTAACTTGTGAGAAGAACAAGTCCTTGTGCATCTTAGACCAGCGGGAAGGAATCCTACCTACAGTAAGGTAGTTTACTATATTGGCAAATCAAGGTACAACAGACTGGATGGTAAATAATTGCTCATCAGGGAAGGTGTCTTTCAATGGTGTAGCAGCACAATTTTCACTCGAGATCCTTGACAAGTGGTCAGCAACCACATTTTCTACCCCTTTTTTATCTTTAATTTCAAGATCAAACTCCTGCAGGAGTAAAATCCATCTAATCAACCTTGGCTTTGCATCTTCTTTGCTAGTAGGTACTTTAGGGCAAAGTTGTCAGTGAAAATCATAATTTTAAACCCTAATAAATAAGGTCTAAATTTGTCCAAAGTAAACCCAACAGACAGAAGCTCTTTCTCAGTTGTTGTATAGTTCAGCTGAGCTTTTGTCAATGTCTTACTGGCATAATAAACTACACATGAAAGTTTCTCTTTTCTCTGTCCTAACACAACTCCCACAGTAAAATCAGATGCATCACACATCAGCTCCAAGGGCAGGGCATAATCAAGTGCTTAGATCACAGGGACAGAGGTTAGACATTTCTTCAAAATCTCAAATGCTGCAAAACATTCAGTATCAAACACAAATGGCGCATCTTGACAAAGCAAGTGGCATAGTGGTTTGGAGTTCTTGCTGAAATATTTGATAAACCTTCTATAAAATCCTGCATGTCCTAAAAATGATCTGATTTGCTTGATTGTTTTTTGTGGGGGCAAGTGAGAAATCAGGTCAATTTTTACCTTGTCAACCTTAATGCCTTTTTGGGATACCACATGGCCAAGCACAATGCCTTAGGTGACCATGAAATGGCTTTTCTCCCAACTCGAAACCAAATTGATTTCTTCACGCCTTTGAAGTACAAGGCAGAGGTGATGCAAACATTGACTAAAATCATCCTCATAAACTAAAAAATCATTCATGAAAATCTCTAAAAACTTATCAATTATATCAGAAAAAATTATATGCATGCACCTTTGGAAGGTGGCAAGAGCATTATACAGTCCAAATGGCATTCTTCTATAAGTAAAAGTACCAAATGGATAAGTGAAAGTGGTCTTTTCCTGATCTTGTGGATACACTGGTATCTGACTGTAACCAGAATATCCATCAAGAAAGCAGTAATATGCTCTGCCTGCTAGCTTATCCAAAATCTGATCAATGAAGGGTAATGTGAAGTGGTCCTTTCTGGTCTTGGAGTTCAGTTTTCTATAGTCTATGCACACTCTCCAACCAGTGGTCTTTCTGGTTGGTACCAATTCTCCAGACTCATTTGTTGTGACAGTGATGCCAGACTTCTTAGGGACCACCTGGGTAGGTGAGACCAACTAAGAGTCTGAAATGGGATAAATAACCCCAACATCCAAGAATTTCACTATCCCTTTCATGACAACCTCCTGCATATGAGGGTGTTCAGTTTTCTCTGTATTTCTCTAGAGGGTTTTGAATCCTCTTCTAAATGAATTTTATGCATACACACATATGGGTCTATACCTCCCAAATTAGTAATGGTCCAGCCAATTGCTTTCTTATGCTTCCTAAGGACTTTAAGCAATTCCTCTTCTTGCTCTATAGTGAGAGAGGAAGAGATAATCATAGGCAGCTTTTCATTCTCTCCTAGGAAAGCATATTTCAAAGATGTTGGCAGCTGCTTGAACTCCAGATCTGGTGTACATTCCACTGAAGGCAACAAAGGTGCCTTGGAGGGTTGAGGTATGAGCAGCAATGTAGGTTTCCATATAGAGTGCTGCACTAGGCCCACTGAAGAATCTAATATGTTATTTTCTTCAACAATAGAAGTTTGGGCCTCCTGCTCAACAACCTCAATCCACACATTTTCAAAATCATCACACATTTTATCCCAATCCAGCAGATTGGATAAATTCTCTTCTACCAATTCCTTTAATACATCAACTACAAAGCAGTCCTCATTGTCCAGCTGAGGTTGCTGGTAGCATTGCACACATTAAGCTTCACTTTCATATTTTCAAAAGTGACTTCCATCACCCTAGACCTGCATTATATGCAAGCATTGGTTGTGGCCAAAAATGGGCTGCCCAGGATAATAGGGATTGGGGAGGTACATTAAAAAGGTTTCATGTCTAAAATCAGAAAGTCGGCAGGGTAGTAAATTTTGTCCACCCCCACCAACACATCTTCAACAACTCCCATAGGCTTCCTCTCAGACTTGTCAGTCAATTGGAGAACTACAGGTTTTGATTTTAGTTCCCCCAAACCCAGTTGTTCATACACTGAGTATGGCAGCAGATTTACACTAGCTCCCAAGTCTAAAAGAGCTCTACTTATGGTGTGATCACTAATAATGCAGGGGATAGTAGGTACCCTTGGGTCCTGAAATTAGCTGGAGTTACTATAGATTTGACATTTTCAGTTGCAAAGACTTTCTTCGACAAATGAATCCTTGCCTTTCTCTCGGGGGTACACAAGTCCTTAAGGAATTTAGCATAAGCTGGGACCTGTTTAATGGTATCAAGTAGTTATAAATTGATTTTAACTTGCTTGAAGGTCTCCATCATTTCCTATATTTTAGCATTCCCCTTGTCAAAAGGAGAAGGGCCTTTGAGAGCATGAGAAAATGGCAGCTAAGGTATTGCTGGTACCTCAGCTACTAGCCTAGCTATATCATCAATACTTTTTTTTCTTTTTTCTTTTCTCATTTTTTTCTTTTTGTAGGGGCTCAACAGCAGTCCCATTATTGTGCTCTTGCTACTTATTAGCAAGAAATGAATCTTCTTGTCCTTGTACACTCTCTCTTGCTTTCATGCCCAATTGATTATCCACTACCTTGCCACTCCTTAGGGTTGTGATAGATTGTTCATTGTTTGACTTGGCAATCTTCCCTCTTCTCTCCTAGTCAGAGTATCGGAGATTTAACCAAGCTGGTCCTCAATTTTTTTAATACTCTGACTGTGAGAGCTCACAGTCTGTGATAATGAGTTCAGATTTTGTAGTGATGACAAAACGTGATCTTCAAATGAGGGTGCTCTAGGCTGTAGTGGGGGCAAAGCTAACTGATTTGGCTATGGGGCAAACTGAGAAAATTATTGTCTAGGAGCATAACCCTGATTATACTGTTGTTGTGGTCTACATGGCAATGCTTGCTGCTGCTGCTAGGGTTGTTGAAAATTGTCCTGCCTCCACCTCAGATTGTGGTGGTTTCTCTATGGATACCCAACAGGTTGCTGCCCATATGATTGGGTAGCATTGGCATGCTCTATAACTAGTTCATAGTACTGACCAGCTGAAGGACAGTCTAACAATGAGTGTGTAGGTGATTGACATATCAGGCATGCCTCTCCAACCTGTGTAGCAGTTTGAGACTGCAGAACACTCAACACCTTATCAAATTTATGGGATAAGTTGTCCACCTTCCTTTTCAGGTCATTGTACACAGTAAGCTCATACAATTTTCCTTTGAAAGTGGGTTCTTTTGTTACTCTAGCAGCTTGTTCAATATCATTTCTTGACAAAGACTCCTGCATGGAGTTTTCACTTATCACATCAAATAAATCTCAGGCTTCCTCATCAGTTTTGTTGAGGTATGTACCACCACATGATGCATCAATCATATCTCTACTCTTAGAGTCAATCCCTTAGTAGAAGCTTTGGACAAGATGCCACTTAGGGATTTGATGATGTGGGCACTGCCTCAGTAGCTCTTTAAACCTTTCCCATGCCTCATGAAAATCCTCAATTGGGAATATAGCAAAGGAGATAGTGCTCTTCCTCAACTGGCTGGTTTTATTCATAGAGAAAATTTTAGTTAAAAATTGACGTTGCAGGGTATTCCATGAGGTTATGTTGTTGGGTGGGAGCATGTTGAGCCAATTTTTGGCTTTATCCTTTAGTGAAAAAGGAAAAAGTCTCAATTTTGTAGCCTCATCTCCCATACCAGCAATCTTGAATGTGGTGCATAAAGACATAAATTCATCTATGTGCTTATAAGGATCCTCCTTACTTAGCCCATAGAAAGATGGCAACATTTGGATGATTTAGGCCTTAATTTCATAGTTGCTCTCAGCATTGGGGAATTGAATGCAGAAGGGGGATAAGTACACCCCTGGTGCATAATATTCCCTCAATGGTCTTGGTTGTTCACCCATTTCAACTGTTTCTATTTGTTCAGCAGGGGTAGGTGGTGTGTGTCTAGGCCCAAGGACTCTTTCTATTTCTAGATTTAAAGGTTCTAGCTAAGGATGAAGAGACCTTCTACCCAGCATACACTACCACCAAGTAAAAAAGAATACTTATAGCAGCAATAAAAGAATGATAAAAACTATTGCAAAATATAACTGTTGAAATTAAGGCACAATAGAATTGAAACTAAAGTAAGGGATAAAGGGATGCAAACTAGGGCAAACAATGCTCCAGCTGCAGCTATCAGCTCCCCTCTTTGCTGTTGTTCCAGATTTGCAGGAAACCACAATAAATTTAACAGTACTTTTATTTAAGTAGATAACAGGCAACAAATAAATTTATAGATAGACAAATAAAACTCAGATCTACTATGTAGATCAAATATCCTCGACAACGGCACTAAAAACTTGTTGGTTTAATTGTTGTACTGTTATTTTATTATTGGAAATGTGTGGTAAAAATTTGGCAGCAAAAATAAATAATAAAGGGGGAGTGAAATGGAGTAAAACAGCATAAAAACAGCAATCTAAACACACAGTCCTGCAAGATCCAAGGCTGTTGTAGCTAGTGTTGATAAGTAAAAGTTTGTCCCATAGGAAAATTTGATCTAAGAATACAAGGTTGAATAGTTGACCTCCAGATCTGGCTACAAATCTGGTAGCACTAACCTATACTAGAAAGCAAAGGTAAAAAAGGAGAGTTTTGGGGTGTCACAAAACTAAAATAAAATAGAAAAGAAAATGACAGATCTACACTACAAGAAAGGGGTATAGAAAAGGGTGGAAATGGATTTGGAAAAATAAATGGAAAATGGGTGAGAAGTAATAAAATAGGGACTGGTCTTTTTACTGAAAAAGAGCTGGTCAAGTAGAGAAAAGACTAGATCTACACCTGTCCTTTATTTGGCTATAAGCTCAAATGCAAGGGAGAAGAATCTAATCTAACCCCGAGATATGGACTAGTCTTAGGGTTATAATCTATCCACTTGAGTGGTCACAGATCATCCCAGTGATATACTCTAGTCATGGGGTTAAAATCATAACATAAAAGTCACTTCTGCCTCTATGTTTGTAAGACTACAAGCTCATGCATCCATAGGTGCAGAAAACCTATAAACTATATGCAAGCATAAGAGAATATAGATTTGATGTGACAAGAAATACAGCTTTCATTGCATACAAAATACTTACAATAGTCAGCCCTCAAAACTACAGTCAATGTAGAACTCCAGACTTTTTATAAGCTTCACACAGTCCTTATTACAGTAAAAAATCAATCCTAACTATTACAAAAGGACTTAGCTAGCAAATGCTGAGATAAGGAAGGAAGAAAAAGGAAAAAGATGACCTAACCCTAGAAATGACCTAAGCACAGAATATCCCCCTAGCTCAGAGCAAAATTAGGGTACGTAAGATGCCTATTTTTGGCTATTTTTACAGCTTATATACAATCCACACAAAATATCTTTGTGCCTTGGCCAATCAGAAAGAGGAAGAATCAAGTTAGTTAGGATCCTGTTGATGTGGCCCAATTAATACCAAGTGTTGCCTTGATTAGTGGGGAATAGCTCAGCACATTGGGATGTGTGCCCTATATGCTGTGGAATCTCAAAAGTAGCCCTGAACGTTGAATGAGAAAGTTAAAACCCAAGCCTCGATTGGTTAGGGCTTCAGATTATGAATCTCGAGTGGTTGTCGAGTGGCTATATTAGCTCTTGAAGCTTGCTCGACAGGCTGGAATGGGTCAGGTTATGCAGCTCGAGTAGATGAGGCTTTAGGTATTGTATCTCGAGAGGCTCTCGATAGGCTGGCATTCTTTAATTCTGTAGCTCGACGGGATGGAGTGCTTCAGATTATGCAACTCAGGTGGTTGTCGACAGGTTGAGTTGGTTGAAACTATAGCTCGACAGGCTGAATCTCCTAAAGCTTTAGCTACTCGACGGGCTGAAGTGCACATGTTGTCAACTGCTCGAGATATGCTCGAGATGAATTTATGAAGGTGCATCTGCTCAAGAACTACTCGAGCAGATGTTCTTTGAAATAACTAATCCTCTTGAGATGTGCTGGAGATGAGTTTCTTAAGGTTAGAACCTCTCGAGATGTGCTCGAGGTTGGAAACCTGAAGCTGTGAACCTCTCGAGATGTGCTCGAGGAAGGAAATTTGAATATGTCTTTCATTTGAACTGCTCGAGATAGCTCGAGCTGCTGTAGGCCTGAAGTGCTTGAGATCTGCTCGAGCTTAATTTGTTGGGAGTTTGACTGCTTGAGAACTGGTCGAGCTTACATTTCTAAGTGTTTGCTGTTGTGCACAGCCTGCTGCAGCACTCCTCACTGCTTGGGTCCATCTTTCTTTTCTCTTCTGGGCTTTTAGGGCCCCCAAGCATGACAAATGGCCCCTATGGTGTGGACCACTATGGTGCACTCTCTGTTCTTCCATCAGCTTCAAGACTTGACCTCAAAATGCTCTCTTCTTGGCATCCATTATGTGGACTGTTGCACTAAGCTGTGATTTATTTCTAGCTAGAAAAACATACTCAAATGACAATTATTAGATGGCTCAAAGGTGTAATAAAGACTAGGTTAGATGGCTACACTGGGGGCTTAGTTTTATGGGAGGTAACCTTTCATCGGTGCAATTTATGATTGCAACATCCTTAGTGAGGTATAAGTCGAGGCTATTCATCCTCCTCTCGAAGTCGTGAAGTATCTCGTCAGGTATGATTATGGGCTTGTCGCTTCGTCGGGATGCTCCATGTCTTTGTGAGGGAAAGGTGGTAGGGACGTTTTGAACGGAATCGATGCAGGGCTCTTTGATGTGGGTAGGATAATGGCCGCGTGTGATCATATTGGTTATTTCTTCCTTGATTCCGTTGGAGCGACCGCTACTCGTAGCCTTAGGAGAAGAGTCTCCTTATTGGTCGTTGAATGGGTCTGGGATAAAGGGCTCCCTCCCTTTTATGAGGTTTTCTAATTTTTTTAGATTTTCTATTTTTAAATTTTTAAGTGTTTTAGGATTTTCTCTTTTTTTAATTTTCAATAAGAGATATGGTACAGGGTTGGTTGCCTGGAGAGGAACCAGCGGGGTTGCTTCTTCTAGTTGGGGAAGCTGGACAACTGCTGGAGCCATTTGTGCGAGTTTGCGGATGACGAGGGCTCATTTTGAATTTGGCAGTTTTTTTATCCTCATCTGAGGTGATCCTCCTGATGAGTGATGATGGCGACAGTCTGACTGACATGCTTTCTTCTTCTACTATGTAAACTGCTTCATCCTCGAAAAGGGTGGGGAGGTAGTAGCAGTCTAAACTCTCGTCATTGGAGTCAGACTAGAGATATTCTTGTTATTGAGGTCATTCCTCAGATGAGTTCAACTGACATTCTTCTGGACTGGTGAGCTCTCGGCCTTGTACCTCGTAGTACGCTATGATGAGCATGCATGCCTTGCAGTGAGGCTGGTATGGGTGATAAAAATAGGGATCCCCCCAAGGGCACTCCCATCCTTCATCATCGGGGGTGAGGCTGCTATCGTTGAAGTCGAGATCATTTTCTTCGTCTGACTGCCCTTGGAAGTCTTGACCTAACTGTTCTACTAATTCAAGCGCCGGAAGATCTATCCAGTAGTCTTCATCATCACTCGGTGGTGGTTACCATTCTTCTTCCAATGAGTTCCAGAATATATGAAGTTGTGGTGCATTTAGAGATTAGGGTGCGTCAAGCTCTAGTTCTTCTTGGACTTATATAAAGGCGACGTGAGGATCTTCCACCCTTGTTGTTCGTTGTACCTCTCACAGGATAGCACTTTCGCACCGTATTAAGATAAATGCGCACAGGCTGCAATAGGATGATTCCGGGTAAGGGCAGCAGCATGGACACCGCCAATTGTCCAGTAAGGATTGATAATCAAGTTTGTCATCAGAATCCGATCCCCCACTCCTGGAGTGATTGACCTCCTCGAGCAGCTTCAGCCGTTCCGCTCTCAGGTGATCTCCGAGTTCTATATCAGTAAGATTGGTCCAATAGTCTTCTTCTTCACTCGTCATTGAAAGCCAATCCTCTCCTTCTGATTCATAAGGCTGGGATAACTCTGATTCTTCCTCATTTCCTAAAGCAGCGATGTGAAAGTCTTCCTCGTCGGTTGACTCCCAATCTTCTATGTGCGGCTCAAGTTCTGGTGGTTCTCTTCTTTTCGTAGCGGAGGATTCCTCAGTCTCGAATAACCTCCTATGCCCTCAAGCGGTTTTATCGATGTCATCATCATCTTGGTTCAAGTTTGTCAAGTTCGTGAAGGCTTTGGTGATCTGCTCAATTTTTGTCACCTGCAATTTGGTGAAGGATGTCTCCTTTCTTCTTAGCACATCGGCCTTTTCGGTGGTTTCGTAGACAAAATGGTCATAGAGTGAGTATTTAGGCGAGGTAAGCTTACTTTCCATCTACTTGGTAACCCAATCTTGTATGCTTATGAACTTTTTTCGGAATGATTGGCCCTATTCGCCCTTATCTATTCTTGCCGAGTCTCGTATGTGAGATGTATCTGAGCTGGTACATGAGGTCCCACCCTTTTATTACAATTGGATTTATATCATACAATCGGGTGAGGCTAGGCCCTACTGTCCTCTTTGTTAATCCTTGTCGGTAGGTGGGGAGGAATGGGGGATGACTGATTTCTGCTACTGAGGTGTCATCGGGACCTCCCACCCTCTTGATGTGGCCAGTGTTTAGCACGGACTCATGCGTTGTTGGAATGTTTGCCTCGTAATTAGTATATGTTTCTTTGAGAGGTACATCGGTGTATACCCTGACAATAGAGTCCTCATGCGGAAACTTGATGCATTGGTGGTATGTAGACACAACAGCCTTCATGGATTCTAACCACTTTCTCCCTAGTATTAGGTCATAGGTGCTTGAAGAATCGGAGACGTGGAATGTGGTGTCTTTGGTGGCCGGCCCAGGCGGACTTGCAACTTGATAGTTTCTTTAACGAAGCGTCGAGAACCATCATACGTAATGAGGGACAAGGATGACGACCTTATGTCTTGTTCGGTATATTTGAGCGTCTTGAGCGTGGTTATGGGATAGACATTAAACCCTACTCCTATGTCGACTAGCGCATGAGGTATTGAGAAGCCCCTAATCATAACCGTCAAGTATATTGGGGTGGAGCTTCCGCGCAACGATTCCTTCGGCATATCAGCCTCGATGAAAGTGATTACCGGAGGTTGTACCATAACCGAAGCAATCTTGTGTAGCTCATCTAGGGTGGTATCTTTATTCACATGTGTCTCATCCAGCATCTCTATCAACAGTCGGTGTTGTTCTGGCGATTTCTTGTTGAGCTCAAGGATCGATATTTACACTGGTACTTTCTCGAGGTGCTGCAGAAGGTCGTATTCCTAGCCTGTTTCCAAAGCTGGTTCTTTGCTGAGGCGGTGAGCTTTGCTTACATTTGGCTGAGGCAGTGGAGGCACCGGCTCTGGAACCGGAGGCAGAGGGATCATATGAGCCGAGGGACGTAGGTTCATTACTCGTTCCCTAGCTTTCCTTCCGAAGGCTGAGCACCGTCATTCTGCTTTTCCTAAGGGAATGGTGGTGATGGGTAGTTGGTTCCTAATTTGAGAACTGGGCATGTTGGTCATTGATATTGGGGCGCTGACGAACCCGCTGCAGCGCTTGTCATGAACAAGGTGAAGCTTGAAAAGGGGATACGTAGCGAAGCTATGTCGTTCTATGGTGGGAGATACTAAGTGTAATCTTCCTCTTCTAGAAAGGTGGAGATCAGGGCCTCCTCCTTAACAGATTCTTTGCTCTGCTGACTCGTCTTGACATCTGAGTGGTGTTCCACCGTTTTCTCATGTTATTGACTCAAATTATTTGGGGTGACATTGTCCTCCCACACCACAATTTGCTCTGCAGTTCGAAGGACATGGTTTTCATTTTTAGGCTCAGAGTCATATAAGGGAAGCAGTGGTGGAGTTATCTCAACACTTGGGGGTGTAGTGGGTCCCGCAGGCTGAAAGCTTGGTCTTCAAGTTCTGAACGCTTGAAATCAAACCCGAGCAAAGGTTGGATGGGACGGAGAATTCAGAGGAACAATCTGGGTGATCAGGGACGAAGGATGTAGGCGAATGACCGGGGGCCTTGGGGGATCACCTGAATGGGTTGAAGCGTCTGGGGAACTAAAACGGGTGATGAGGGTAAAGGGATGAAACGGGAGTCGGCTCGGAAGATCTAGTGTAGTGATATGGGCGACGGTCCTTCGTTATGATTGGGAATGGGATTATTGATAATCCCTAAGTTGGGAGGTGGTTGATTGCTATTCTGGTTAGAGTTTCGAAGGTATTCCCAATCGATCTAGTTTTTATCGTTCTGGTTGTAAATCATATCTCGCAGCACCTAGCAGTCTTCCAAATTGTGTCCTGCATATCGATGACAAGCGCAGAACTTACTATAATCAAGATTGGCGAGACAGGGCCATGGCCGTTTTGGTAGGAATCGGATAAGGTTTTGATCACTAAGAAGGCGGAATATGTTGAGGATGGTGTCAGAAAGTGGAGGATAGTGATAGCATTTGAGTTGGTAAGGGCCTCTGACTTATTGGTTGAAGTTCTGAGGCGAGAATGCGTTATTATAGCCCTGGGGGTTGACCGACCGATTTTGAGCGGCATTCTGGTTATGGTAAGCGTTCTAGTTAGGGTATTAGTTTTGATTTTGGTACTCGTTCTGATTCTAATTGGGATACCACTGTTGATTCTGATTTTGGTACTAACTCTGGCCTGAATTCCTTGGTTGGTAGTTTCTGTTTCCTGAGTTCTGACCCTGGTTGGCGACGGTGTTGACTTGTTCCGAGCCAGAGGCTTTCTTATTGTTCCGCTGTTTTGAATCACTAGAAGTAGCGACCTTTGAGGTTATTATCGAAAAGGTGAGGTCTCCTCCTTTTATATGTCGTTGGATGTGGCTAGCGCGTGAGTGAAGAGTAGCGAAGTCCGGGCAATCGCTTATGACAAGAGCGCTTCGAAGAGGCTCTTTGACATTGTTTATAATTATGTCGATCACATCCTTTTCCTTCATCTGGCTTCCGGTGTGGGCCACCAGCTTCCTCCAACGTGCTATGAAATCTACAAAGTCTTCCTCGGGTTCTTGCTTGGTCATCATCAGGTCACTAAGGCTAACCGTCTCTTGTATCAGATACTTATACTGGTCCAATAATTGTTTGGCCAGATTATCGAGCGTATCAATTTTGTGAAGTGAGAGTCCGGCAAACCAGTTGAGAGCTTCCCCTTCTAACGATCTTTAGAAGTAAGGTATTAGGAGCCCTTGATAATTGCGAATGGGTCGACAGTCGTTGTAGAAAAGTGTCAGATGATGGTTCGGGTTTCCCGTGCCATTGTATTTGTTAGACTTGGGTGGCTTGAACCTTGTAAGTAAGGTAAATTCTAGGTCTTGACAGAACTTATCAAACCCAAATGAGTAACCAGAGCGTTCTCTCTTAGCCATGTATTTATCAAGCATCTTGGGAAGATCCTCTACCCTTACTGTGGTGTCTTTTTGGGTAGCCCGGGGGTGAGTTCAGTCTTGGCGATCGTCGTTGAAAAGGGTGCAGGCTGCCCGTCCTAATGGTGAAATGTAGGTTGAGACCGTGCTTGGCGTGGGCGGCTGCCAAGCCTCAAAGTAGTTCTTCGGCGTCATCGCCTCCCTTTATAACTTCTGGACACTAAGTTCCACGAGTTGTCAGGCGGTGAAATTCTGCCCGGTACTACTATCTTTTCCACCGTGGTTATTGCTAGTGCTTGGAGGGGTAAAGGTGTTTTCTTGATCACCGGTCATGTTAATCTTGGGGTGGTACTGAGCGGGCTCGTCAGATAGATCCTCGCTGTATACAAGGTTACCATGGTAGTTCCACAACGGGGGATCACCACTGTCAGTGAGCTTTTTTCTCCGTATTCCAGACATCTCGAGTCTCTAATAGATGTTCAGGTACCCTCGAGAAATTCTTGGTAGTAGAGTAGGTGCAAGAAAGAAGTAGAGCGGAAAAGAAAACTATATACGTATAATAAAAGAAAACTTAACTAAACAAAGGTGACTTTGGCGACAAGAAGTCCCATCGCGATCGCCAGTCTGTTGGTATGCGCTTTTCTGAGTTCCGTTCGGTCCCCGAAAAGAATGACCCAATTCGGTCCGAGTGGACTCTGGCAAAGGCGATGAATGGTAAGTTAAAAGATATTGAATTATAGAAGTAAAAGATAAATTCTAAGAAGAAAATACATGGTTCGTTGTGATCGCTAGCTGCAGATATTTATCGACGTTGCAATACGCCACTGATCGGGCCTTTCAGGGTGTGGGTTCAACTTCTTTACTGAATCGTCGGCCGGCCAACGTCAACAGCACTGGCTCACCTAGGAGTTTACTTTATATAGTTTTCCTATCCCTACTCTAAGTCTAATTGCTTTAGTTTTCTTTGTCCTACCAAGAATCTAATTAATCTGATCTTCTAATTAAACTAAAAGTTTAATTAATCTAAATGTGCTAATCCTATTAGGAGTCTGACTAACTTAAGTATCCTAATTTTATTAGAAGTCCAATTAGTATTAGTCTCCTAGTTCTAATAGGAATCTAAATATCCTAATTCTAATAAAAGTCTAATTAACTTAAGTGTCGTAGTTCTATTAGAAGTCTAATTATTTTAAATATCCTACTTCTACTAGAAATCTAAAAAAAGGGGGGCTTGTCCCGCTATGCTAAGGAGTATCTGTCCTATTCTCGGGTACCCTCCCGTAAGCTTACTTGGGCAAATAAGTTGGCTAAGGGCTATTTTAAAAATTAATATAACTGAAAATTGATCTATAGTTTGAAAATTGATGATTTAAGAATCGGAATTATAAATTTTTAAGAATTGCGAATTAAAACTAAGTGTTAGAATTAAAACTCTAAAACTAGAACTTGAAGTTAAGAACTAGGATACTGAAAATTGAGAATTAAAAACTAAAATTTAAGACCTAAAACTAGAGATTAAGAACTAGAACTAGAATTTAGAGACAAAAATTAAGAACTGGTCCTAGGAATTAAGACCTAGAACCAGAGATTTTAAAAAAATCAGAATTTGAATTTAGAAATTAAGAGTTGAAATCGAAGGTCTAGAAATTAAGAGATTAAGAACTAGAAAAAAAATTAAAAGCTGGAACTAGAAATTAGAAAGAGAACTAGAATTTAGAACTAGAACTAAAAACTAGAATCAAAATTTAAGGATTAAAAACTAAGAATTAGTTCTAGAAGCTAAGAACTAGAGATTAAGAATTAGAATGTAAGAACTAAAATTAAAAACCTAAGATCTAAGACTAGAAATTAAGGACTAAAAGCTAGAACTTAAGAACTAGAACCTAGAACCAAAAAAGAAATTAAGAACTAGAACTAAGAAATTACCTGAAGCTAAGCGCCGAAGAGAGAATCTCGAAATCTTTAAGCTCGGAAGAGGGAAACTCGAAAACTCGATTGGTGGCTGTTGTGATGTATTGTGTGATGTATTTTTAGGACGAGGTAAGGGGGTCTATTTATAGGTATTCGGGTAATTACGCGCCCTATTGGATGTGCATAATTAATCGGTCGAATTCAATTACGTGCCCAATATGATGCGCTTAATTGAATTACGTGTCTTGTACCGGGCACTTAATCACTTTGAGTCGGTCACCGACTCAGTGAGTGACTGGCTGACTGGCTCAGTCGGATGTCCTAGTTCCAGTCTAAATGGAACTAATTGCACGCCCTGTATGACACACGCAATCCTCTTAAGCACCCTGGGCAGCGCACTTAATCGTGAAGTTCGGGCAGTCATAGGACTTAGAGGATAGGTTCACTTGGGAACCAATTATATGTGAGTGGTGGAGCGCGTAATCGATTGTGCGCGCTGGATATGGCGCACAATCGGGTCTCAAGGCGGTCTCTAAAAGGTATAGGATTGGTCCAAATTGGACCAATTGCGCACTAGTGATTGGGCGTGCAATCTGATTGCCCGCGCTGGACAGGGCGTAGAATCAAGTCCAAAATAGTCCCACGGGAAGAATGAGTCTGGTCCAAATGGGACCAATTGTGCGCCAACTATGGGGCATGCAATCGAATTACGCGCGCTTCTATGGGCGCGTAATTTGGGGCCTTCCCCAGGCTAAGTTGGGTCGGAATCACAAGGCTATTGTTTCAACCTGTGCTTCGACTATATACTATTATTTCAGTATATAGTTCTCGTATTAGGGTTGTGTGGTCTGAGCCGCAGAGCTATTGTTTCAACCTATGTTCAATCATACACTATTGTTTCAGTATATAGTCCCGTATTAGGGTTGTGGGGTCGGAGTCATAGAGCTATTGTTTCAACATGTGTTCAGTCATATACTATTGTTTCAGTATATAGTCCCCGTATTAGGGTTTTAGGGCTTTCAGAGAAGGTAAGTCCCCACTGAAAGTCGTGGGCAAGGTCACAGGTTGACTGAACAGGTTTGTATACTCTGAGAGGAAAAAATTGGGGTGTCTATAATATCGCTTATTGTTAGAAGCGACATCGCCTTAGCTAGCCCTAATAATCAAACCGCTATCTCGATGCGCTAACCCTAATATTTTGTGCGCTTCATTTAGACGCGTCATTGCTCCTTAATTGAAGGGTCGGCACTTCAGTTAATGAAGAGGTCGCTTCTTGACGTAAGCCGGGTTTCATTTATTATGAATTTCGAGTACGACGGACAACGATTCAATTAAGGGCTGCGATGTTTGTTTTTCGTCATTACACTACACTCATATTTGGAAAACCTTTGTCCTCACTAAAGCAAAAATAATAATAACATCAAATAAAATTTAGCTCGCTTCATGTAGATGTGCCATTGCTTCGATCTCGAAGCATGATCATGACAAAATCTTTGTGTGGTCGATTCTAACTCGATGCATCGTCGATTCTAACTCGAAGCATCATTGTTTCAAATTTGTAACTTTTGGGATAACTTTAGTTTATATGCATAACTATGCAGAAGGTGTGTACTCTTAAACTTGCCCTCATTGTGCACAAAATAGGGGATACCCAAAAATTTATCATGGTGTCGAGTGCACCGGGCATGAGATCTGCAAAAAAAGTTAATAAACTCCCCCAAACTTGGGAGAAATCTTGTCCGGCATAGCTACAAAGAAACAACACCAAGAAGAAAAATATTTGCACAAAAGAATGTGTTATACAGAAAAAGAAAATTTCTATTAATATGGAAAGAAATATTTACACAGATTAAACAAGAAGCTAATTACATAAAAGATAAACCTAGGAAAAATCTAGATAATGACTGACACGGTAACGCTTGCGATAGAGATCGGTCTTCGAGTCTTCAAATTTTTGGCTCCGTCAAGAGAGATGACTCCCTCTTGCTATAAATTTTCAACCCACCATTCTCATAGAGGAACTCGCACTGAGGATGCAACATTTGATGGTAAGATTGGTGAGATGGTTAAGAAGTGGGGGAAGGTGGGAAGTTAGAAAAAAGGGCCGATTTGGGACGAGGTTTATGGTAATGGGGGGGTCTCGGTAGACGATTCTGCGTCTGGAATGGATTGTTGGTGCTTCAACTTTTTTAATCTCTTTATTGCAGCCAATAATTCGGCCCTTTGCATTTCAAGGATTCGATCAAGCCTTCTACTTAGCTCGTCATGGTCCGATTCTTCTGCCATGGGGTTAGGGCTAGGAGACAGAGAAAGACAATGGGTTTGAAATGGGAGCGATTTGGGACAGGACGTAGCTTTATAGGGAAAAAGGTTAGGGTTTGAAACGTCGCTTCGAAATAAATTTCGAGGGTTGGTGACAGGTAGCGTATTTCAAATACCGATAAGAAGCGGGGCATTGTTTGATGTTACCCATGCACTTGTTCATAGAAGAGTCAACGCTTCAGTCATACGATTGTCGAAGCATCATCGCTTCTAATTTGAAGTGTCATCGCTTCTTATTTGAAGCGTCATCGCTTCAATTACAGTGGTGACACTTCTTGATGTAAGTGGCGTTTTATTTATTACGATTTGCGAGGACTTTGAAAATGTGGACTGTGTTGTCTTTTCACGCAGTCTTTTCCAACATTATTTATTACAGTGATTGTTTAAATCCCATTGACTGCTTTGAATCCGATGATGCAGATGATTTCTCACTGTCGATTTTTTTATTTTAAATGGTATCCATGCTCAATTACGGCCACTTTTTAGGATGTGTACCACATGAAATCAAAAACATATCGTCCGATGCCACGCCCATGATCTCAAGATCCATTATGTGAAAGATTAGAATGAAATACGATCTCCATCGTCGGATTCACACCAGTCAATGAGTTTTAGCGTGGGTGAACTCAAAGATTCAGTGGGTGGAATTAAAGGTACCTAATTAAACCCTTGATATCCTTTCTTTTGTCTGCCATCTCCAAAACCCCTTTCTCTAAACATGGCAGAACAACCCAACTAGTCTGATATAAGTAAAACCATTGATCGTCTTATCAAAAGGGAGAAGTACAAGATGTTTGTTCTTATGGCCAAGAAGGTGAGGTTGATCTGAAGGCAGAAGGCTGAGCTTCAAGCGATTTTGACCAAGAATGAGAGGTAGTTGCATTAACAAGAACGCATTTTGGACGACTCTGAGTCGTCTACCACAACCCCCCTCACCCTACACCCCATCCTAACTCTCCACCCTCTTCCCCATCTTCACCTACCCCTACCCTCCCGATCTCCACATCTTCAATAAAGACAGCAAGTTGATGGCAACCCGGAGTCTGGAGGAGGCACACTTTTTGGCAGGATAAATTTTGAAGGCGACGCACAACTTTTCTTACTTGTCTCTCTAGTTTTATCCTAGGTTTTCTCCCCCTTCTTATACAATGTATTTTTATAATTAGTCTTAGTTTATATGAGTACAAACTCTTTCGTATAATTTCATAAAGAGGGAGAACATAGCACATATTTTCTCCTTTATATGAATACAATCTCAATTGTTCTTGTCGTGCAGGTGCCGACGCGTCTACAAAATGCATCAACGCTTCGAAATGACAGATTAACAATATATCCTTTGAATAAATTTCGTGTATTAAAAAATTTTAGTGTAATATGATCAATGTATATTCTATATTAATCCTACGTAAGTAGCTCTATGTACATATAATCTTCAGTACAATGTTATGTATGTGAACAAATGTGAAGGTATATTTATGTATAATAAAAAATTTATAGAAGCGATTCAACGTCGTCATTAGCATCTCAATTCTTTTCCTGGTGCGTACCGATGATTTGCCCAATTTATGCCCTGAAAGTTTTGATATCTTCCTGCTTGAAATCTAGTTAGAGTTCCCTGCTTAAATAATCTACGTATTTCATCATGAAAATTCAGTAATCAGAATTGTTTGTTTGGCTCTGCGCAATGACATCCTCACTGTCCTAAGATCATTTGTCAAAAATGGAAGTCGGGGCACCGTGCATATGAAATAGGGCTAGGAAGAAATACATCTGTCAATAAAAAAAAGTAAGCGTAAGCATTACACATATATTTAGAAAATATAAGGGATCACTCACGCTCCAATGTCAATGCGCTGATGCCTCATTTTAAAAGTGTTGATGCCCAATTGTCAAAGCACTGACGCCCCACTGCCTAAGCACTGATAGCAAAATGTCAAAGCACTGACACCCCATTTTGGAAGCGTTGACGTCCCATTTTAAAAATTCTGATGCCCCATTGGCAAAGCGAGGACGCCCCATTGCCAAAGCACTGACGCCCCATTTTGGAAGTCGCCCCATTTCAAAAGCGCAGACGCCTCATTGGCAAAGCATTGATGCCCATTTTTGAAGCGTTGGTGCCCCATTGTCAAAGCGGTGATGCTCAATTGTCAAATCGATTACGCTCCATATTAAATGCGATAATGCTTCTGCTAAGAGCCATAAGCGATTTCAGAGTTACTTTTGAGAGTATTCGAACGTAGCTTATCAGTGTCCTATCGCCTCGCCAAATTTAGTTTTGGGAGGACGATTTTGGGATGGGATAAAGGACATTAATTTTATCAGCTGTGAGGGTCGCCACAGCAAGCGCCCAGTGTCCTGGCTTATCGATGTGAATTGGAATGAAATTTTTTTCACAATCCATCGCATTCAAGGTGCGATTTTTTATTTATGACAAAATGCTGCAATGGCGACGTGCCATGATGCGTAAAAAAAAAGTCGGCGTAGTATCTGGTCAATCCCACCATGTCAGGGGGCGTGTATTCTCCACTCTCTTGAATGTACACCTGAAAATCTCTAAAATCCGTGCTCATGCAATTGAGTCCAACGACGACCATCCGAAAAGTCTTCCTCTTCTTCTCAATGTCTTTCCGCTTGACCATAACTCTAAAGTACGCGGTCATTATCTGCATACGAAAGTATAAATATCAATATGGAATCAGGGAAGCGATAAGGTTAGGGATTAATACTTACTGGATTTTCTATTTCCTGTTTAGATCATAGGCAGCGCATCAACCCGACGGTAATATGTCAGGATTCAACGGTCAAAATGATAATCCTACGTTCAAATTAAGACATAAGTGGATCAGT
This sequence comes from Chloranthus sessilifolius, assembly GCA_021018995.1. Lineage (NCBI taxonomy): Eukaryota > Viridiplantae > Streptophyta > Magnoliopsida > Chloranthales > Chloranthaceae > Chloranthus > Chloranthus sessilifolius. The sequence continues at coordinate 35,937,393 of CM037592.1, read as the reverse complement.
CTCTAGCGCTTCGAAGTAGACGCGCCAGCGCTTATTATACAAAGCGTTGACGCTCTCACCTAAAGGCAACGACGCTTCGACAATGAAGCGTTGACGCTTCGAAAGGCATATTCGAAGTTGTATGGAGGGAATATAATTACTCGTTCATGTTGGGCATTTCCCAAATAGCATTCATATAGGCTTGAAGTGATGCATCAGCGGTCAGTAAACCCACCGCTTTGGCCTTCTTTTTACGGGTTTGGGAGACCAGCTCTCCCTTTCTCTTAGAGTGATTTTGCGAGGGAGGAATCATGAGGACTTTAGCCCGCTTCCTCTCACTTCTCCTAAAGATCAATGGGACTTCGTCCTCCTCTCCTTCTCGCACCAAAGACCTCTCCTAGATGCATGGTTGCATGAGGGACATATCAGGATCTTCATCATGAGACGCAATAGGCGGTGGTGGTGGTGATGGAGGCAGACATTGTGGTTGGGGATGAGGTTTCTCCTTTGTAGGAGGTTGGGTTTTGGACTGTGGTGGAGGCAGGACTTTCGATTGGGTAAGGGCTTCGGGTTTGGAGGGAGTAGGAGGATGTTGTTTGGGTGGGGCGCAGGTGCGGAGTCTGAATGTGGTTTGGGCTTGGGTTGAAGCTGGGTCTAGCCTAGGGTTTGGGTTTGGGCTTGGGCTTGGGCTTGGGCTGTGGTTGTGGTTGGGGTTGGGGCTTGGGCTAGGGCTGGGACTGGGGCTTGGGCTTGGGCTGGGGGTTTGAGCTTGGGCTTGGGCTTGGGGTTTAAGCTTGGGTTGGGGCTTGGGCTTGGGCTGGGGTTTTGAATCGAGTTTGGGCTTGGGCTATGGTTGTAGTTGGGGCTGGGGTTGTGATTGTGGTTGGGGCTGGGGCTCAGAGCAGTTGCTTCCCTTCGGACAGGCAATGCAAGTTGCCCCAGCTTCGAGTCGAGGCAGACCTTTGGCGTAGGGGGACAGATCTCTGATGATCCCCATTGCCCCCAACGGACTTCCCGCCACACTATGGGCCTACAATATAATAAGACTATCAGTTAATGTTTAATCAATAATTAACATGTAGAAGCATTTGCGCTTCATATCCGAAGTGTCGACGTATCATAATCAAGGCATCATCGCTTCATGCATGGATGTAGAAGCATCAATGCCTCCTGTAAAAGTGTCAAAGCCTTTTATGGAGGCGTCCGCACTTCATTTCCAAAGCGCGGATGCGTCATGTGAAGGCGTTAGCGCTTCACATCCGAAGCATTGACAATTCGGCATTAGATTTCCTCAATTTCAACATTCCTCTACCATAATTTAGAAGCGTACCTCAGATAATTGGCTTAAAATTTCCTTGAGAGACACATGTTCATTTCGAAAAAGGGTGAACTGATTCTAACTAGAAACCTGATCCGTCAAGATCATGGCGACCTGACGCTTCAATTGCTGGTTGTCTTGTTCCAGCTGGAGAACCATTACACTGAGTTCGTCGAAGCCTTTGCTCCGCTCTTTGGTTGACCTCTCACACTCTGCAATTCTTGAATTAGCAAACTACTTTCATTTTTCATCAATCTGCTATTTCATGGACTTACGGGATTTATGTTTTTCTTCTTCTTTTGGCTCTTTATCGTCCGACGCGCTAATAATGTCAATGTTAATTTTCTTTCTCCGCCTAGTAATGGGAGGGACCGGTTGTCCTTCATCCGCTTCCGCAGGTCTCTGCCCTGTTCCCGATACGGCTTTTGCCATAGGCAAGGTCATTTCATAAAGTGTAGTTTCCAGTTCCCAGATGTGGAAGGCCTACAAGATGATATATATTTCACATTATTTTCAACTGATAAAGAATTTTGAAAGACGCGACCGTTTCCTTTAAAAGCGATTGCGCTCGTGTTAGAGGCATTATCACTTCATATTCGAAGAGATTATGCTTGTGTTAGAGGCGATATCGCTTCATTTGGAAGCAGTATTGCTTCTACATTATAGTAACAACGGTTATACTTGGATGCGATAATGCCTCGTATCAAATTTGCCTTGTACTTGAAGTCCACGATATACGTTTTTCTTATTTTGTCATTTGCTTCCCATTTCAGCAGCCTTGGGAAGCAGACGTCAACAACATTAGGTGGGGCATACCTGCCGTTAATCTCGTATGCCCAGGTCTGAGAAAAATAAAATAATTATTTGATGACTTTCGTAATTGTTAGCACTTCATAGGAAATAAAGTAGGATATTATGAGAGACGCCATTACTTGCAAGGCAATAGTGCAGTCGTAAATATTATAATCCTGTAAAGTGTTTGCTTTCTCAACTATACCCCTCACCCTCTTTGCCTTACCCACCCACATTAAAAGCTAATGGTACGCAAAATGACCCCATGGATATACGTTAAAATTCGGGAGATCATCAACGAGGTCAAGGTGGAGGTTTCGAGGGTATATTTTATGTTTGTAAAGAGGACAGTGGCGAGGATGAACAACATGCAGAGTTTCAGAAAGTCCATCAGCGAGTCTCTCAATGGCTTTAAAGATGTGCCCCTATTTATATCTTTGAGGCCGCTGAAAAACCTATATTTAATGGTCAGTTTTTTGGGAATCTCCACCTTTTGAGGGTAACTAGGGGGTCGGTCATTCAAAGACCAGTTATCAAGGCAAAATCAAGGACCCAAAATTTGATAATGCCAGACTTGCCAGTCCCAAATTATCAAGCGTTGCCATGGTCCCAAAACATGATGATTGCGTCCAGGAGGTTATTAATGCTTATCACACCCTTTAGAGCCACAAAGAATACACCGAAGGCTGAATCCTCAAGTAGATATTTCCTCCGATCAGATGTCGCGTCATAAATGACTCGACACTTTCTTATGATATACTTAGCCGCTGGAGTCTTGAGAACCATCTTCAAAATATGTAAAATAAAAAAATAGAAGTTTAGAGAAGAAGATATTAATAATAGGAGCGATGTCGCTTCCATGTACAGGCGCAAGCGCCTCAAATGTTGGAGTACCGACGCTTCAAAAGCTAGAGTGGTGAGGCTCTCCTGTCCATATATGAGGCGCAAATGCTTCATCTATGGAAGGGATGACGCTTCTATTTGATATTTTTAAAACGTGACGAAATAAAATGATACTCACCTTATTACTAGATGCAGAAATAGAAGTTTGGCACTTTTATGTTTCTTACTGTGCTCTGAGAAGATGAAGATTAAAAGGGCGAATGTGAAAAGTAATTTATGAATTTATAATTCACAAAATTTCTGCCTTAAATATTTTCTGGAACGGGAATGATGACCATTACACAACACGATATTAGGTGCGGTAATTCCGTCCACCTCACCCAGCTCCTCAATTAATGTTCTGACAATGATAATAAATGAAATAAGTTTGGGCGTTACTTCACAACAAATGGTGCTACGTGTCGAAATTTGAGGCACTTCATATCATGTACGGAGCGCTAATGCTTCCTGATTCTCGCGCAAGTGCTAACAGAAGACATCATTGATGCTTCATACTTGAGCGCTAGCGCCTCTCAGGGGAACCAAACTTCCTCTGACTGAAGCGCTATTAATGGTCAACATTCGAGCAATTAATACTAAATATTCGAACAATTAATGCTAAACATTCGTCCAATAAATGATCTCTCCGAAGGGGTCTCTCAAATAGTCAATTCAAATGGTAGTGATTATCATTGAGAACTACAAAGTCATGCCCAGCTGCTTATTTAATGTTCTTATGATGGTAATAAATGAAGTAAGGTTGGACGCACTATGTGTCACGAAGGGAGTGCAAATGCTTCGATATAGTTGCGCAACCGCCCAGTAAAAAAGCGTTTATTCCTCTTATACAAAACGTGGGCATTTCTTACCGAAGCATAAGAGCAAGGAGGGCAGTTAATTTCCCCGATGAGGCGCCTTAAATAGTAATTTTCAAATATAATGATTACCATTGAAAACTACCATATCATGCGCCGCTTTTCATTTAATGATATTACATCAAATGTTGTGACAGTGCGTCGTATAGAAAGCGCAATTGCCTCCTTAATAGAAGCATAAATCCTTCGAATCAGGTGATCTTCTCATATGTCTTTTTAAATATAATCATGACAAAATCATGATGTCAAGCACGTACCCCCAACTCTTCGCCATACTTTGCCTTTCTGATTCTATCAGTGGTAATCATGATTAAAACAAAGTAAAATAAAGAAAAAGAGGGTCCGTGATTCTATCAATGGTAATCATGGTTAAAGCGAGGTAAAATAAGGAAAAGGAGGGACCGTCGCATCATTTACAAAGGAGCTATATGCTGAGCTCTTATCAATATGTGCAGAGATATCTCTATGCTCGAGCGCATATCCCTCTATATTTATATCGCATATCCCTCTATATGTATATCTACCTTCTATATTAAATTAAATTAAATTACTAAAAGAATTAATAAAAGAAAATATAACTCGCTCGTTTTTTTCGTTGCAACCATGGGCCGATTTTCATAATCCCGTAATACCCCTCAGAACTTATGTTACCCTCTTTCTTTTAGATTTGACCGAACCCTAAGCGCCATCATCATCATCTCTCCATCGTAACACCTCCTCACTCTTCCATCTTCTTCAATCAAAGAAGATCGTGCAGAAGATTTCAACCGAACAAAGAAGACCGAACCCTAAGAAGATCGTCACTTATATATGGGCTGCGTGACCTCTAAATGGGCTGCGATTTAGGTATGTAATTTGCATCTTAATCGTATAACTATTCGGGCCGATTTCTTGTTCCTTTTTTTTTTTTGATTTTTATTAATTATGTTTCAAATTTTCTTTTTGCCTCCGTTTTTGCAATCTTAATGTTTTTAATTGGTTTTGTTGGGTACTGGTAGATGTAATCTGGTTGATTGCAGCAGCTGCTGAAATCAGCTGATATATCCTGGGTTCTTGTTTTTTGGTTTGTAAGAGATTAGGGTTTGTGGAGTCACATATATACTACTTTCAAATGTGATTAATAAAATCTTTTAACTTTCTCGAAATTAGATGAAAGATGGCGTCTTTCCGCATTGGGAATTGTTTTGTATTTAATATCTTTTTGGCTTTCCCCCTGTTTTGTTGTTGATTGTTATTTTTTTTTATTGTTATTTCATAATTTCACGATATCTTATTTTGAAATTGGTATGAATTTTGACAAGTGATGGTTATCTGCAGATATCAGATATTTGATTTTTGTAAATTGGGGTTCGGATTGGTTGTGATTAAATTTTCTACAAGACCAAGGGTGATTTTGATTTCTGGTGTTGGAAAGTGAAGCCTTACTGGCTAGTAAACCCAATCGACTTTTCTCTCTTTTTTATATTGTTTTTGTAATTGATTTGGAAAAAGTTCTATTCTAGATATTGTGTATAAATTTTGAGTTTAGACTATGGATATACTAAACTTAGTACCAAAAGCCATATTCCCCAAGTAGATGGACTAAGGTTGTGGATGATGAGTAAAAAAAGTTGTATTCTAATCTTTTTGATTGATTCATGATATATATATATATATATATATATATATATATATATATATATATATATATATATATATATATATATATATATATATATATATTCGCTGCAATGCAATGGCCTGATTTTACTTCCCCTTTATACCCTCAGCTTTCTAACACTTCTCCTTTATACCCTTAACATGACAACTTAAATTTATCTTACCCTGCTTTCATTTTATGAGATTTGACCGAACCCTAAGCCCCTTCATCATCATCTCTCCATCGTCATTATCACTTTCTCAGAGTCTTCCATCTTCTTACAACCAAAGAAAGAAAAATATATTTGAACCTCTGCAAATCCTCAATGCTTGCGAGAGTCGAGGTGGTTTTCTTCATCGTCGTCACTGATATATGCAAAACTCTTTTGTAGGGTTTCTATATGGGCTGCGAGTTAGGTGCTTGACCTCTTCTTTATTTTTTAATTTTTAATTTTATTTTCTTGACTCTGAAATCCTTTCTTAAATCGTTTTATTTATATTTTTAATTTTATTTTTTAAATTGGAAGAATCGGGAGATGCATGTAGTTCATGAATTGTGGAGATCTGCAAATGGTTGTTTTGAGGGGGTTATTTATTTGAAGATCTGATTCATTTGGTTTTATATGAGTTTGGAAATTGGATTTTAGAACCACCACATCATAAGGGGGTGTTTCGGATTATAATTTTCTGATTATGAAATCGATCGAATTGGATTGTTTTTTTTCTTTTTTGGTGAATCGGTTAGTAGTTTCGAGGCAGAATTAGGGTCTAACTTTCAAGTATAAAATCTATAGCCATGTTCTCAATTTAAAATGTTTGTTAGTTTCTCATTTAGGGCTTCTCCATGTAAAATATATGGTTGAATTTGTGTCTAAATTCCAAGTATAATATCTGTATCCATGTTTGTTAGTTTCTAATTGACTGCTTTTCCATATAAAATCTAACGTTTTTGGTAAATCTTTTATACTTTAGTTTGTTTCACTGGACATATTTGTTTCCCAATTTTTTCTGTCAAATTTGTGTTTCATATACTGATTGATGACTCACGGTATTTATCTTCACCAAATTAACGCAATTTAAAATACTGCTCAACTAGATGCATACCGTGTTTTAGTCATGGATGAGACCTTGGGTCAAAATCTGTGTTTTTCGGTACGTATTGTCAAGCTCCAAAATCGATACGTATCGGTTCGGGACAATAACATTGGTAATGTATCAACCCGGTCTGCTTCGAAACCGATACGTATCGGTTTTGTCAGTAATTTTGAACCATGGATTAGACCTTTCACATATCTAGGATGTGTCGGGTAATACGAGAATATCTAGGGTTATAGTTTTGCATAAGAGTTTATCCCTAAAGTTAGGTTCTCCCTGCTAATATGTGTTGTCTCATCTCAGTATTAAGCATGGACAATATGTATTGGAAATCCATGCTATTTAGTGCATATTTTGCTTGTTGAATATGAAAATATATTGATTGTATATTGAGCAGGTTTTTAGACTATTGTAATTAGTTCTATTTTGCTTATGATATGAACTGATGAATTGGTCGAAATTGTTTAGATTATGTTTGGCATTTTCATATTTTGTTCTGGTCATTGACATTTTGTGGTCAATCTGGCTGGAACGCAACACCAAAAGTTTTTATGGCCAAAGTAGATTGATCGAATTGGTAATCAAATCGATCTCGTGTCTCCTTGCGGATTGGGTTGCTCTGTCCAAACTCTTTTCCAGGTGGTCTACTAATGAGATGGTTGATTGTTGAGTTTACTGCTTATAGGGATGTGACATGTTTGTCTGATTTTGTTTTGCTTGGTTCTTGTTCTTGTCTCCCGCTTGCTCAGGTGGTTTTGCTTGGCCTCTCGCTAGGCCTTCGGTGTCGTTTCTCCTTTTTTGCAATATATTTCCTTTTTGATCCTTTCCTACCGATAAAAAAAGTTATGAACTTTGAACAATCCATTTGATAAATGTAATGTAATAATTATTTGTATCTACTATCATTTGTAGGAACAACCACTATGAATTTTTTATATCCAAAAGGTGCAGGTGTGAAACTACATATTGTTATCTGGTAAAAGTAGTATAAAACACCTCATCAACATGAAAATGACAATAATAGCAATGGCATTATTGGTGATGGTGGTGAAGATGATGATGACGATGACGATGACGGTGGTGGTGGTTATGATGATGATGATGATGATGACAAGGATGGTAGTGAGGATGATGATGATGATGGTGATGGTGGTGGTGGGGGTGGTGATGATGGTGGTGACGATGACATCGACGATGGTGGTGGTGATGATGATGATGATGATGACGACGGTGATGATGACGACGATGATGGTGGTGGAGGAGGACATAAATAATTGGTCCAAAAAAGAAGTGGGACCTATTTTTATAGAAAATGGGTTCTAGGTGTGTTTTTTGTTATTTTTTTAAAACATTCTTAAAACCAAAGAATCACTCTCTAGAATGCATCTATAATATTCTGGTGGGTGTCCAAATGGCCCGAATACTATCAAATAGTTTTATTCACGTAATGTAATACGTGATATTATCTGGTAAAAGTAGTATAAAACACATTCTCAAAAAGAAAATAACGATAATGGCAATGGCGGTGTTTGTGATGGTGGTGAAGGTGACGACAACAATGGTGGTGGTGACGACGACGTTGACGATGATGATGATGGTGATGAAAAGTCTCTTGACTGCTGATTTCACATAAATAATTGGTCCAAAAAAAACAAGTGGGTCCTGTTCTATAGAAACTAGGTTCTAGGTATTTTATTTTTTTGTAAGTTTTCAAAACATTCTTAAAAACAATAAATCACTCTATAATATATTCTGGTGGGTGTCCAAACGGCCCAAATACTATGAAATACTTTTATTCATGGTTAAGTTGTCAAAATCGCTTATATTCCGGGGTTTTAAAACCAAGTGAACGAGTTCGACCCAAACAAAACCCTTCAATCTAATAGCAAATGGGACTCATTACTTTCATATAAATAACTAAGTAAGATCAAAGGGTGGATTGGAAATTTCAAAGGTATGAAGGGTGATTTCGGGGTGGGTTTACGTATAATTTTTCTAAACATTTTACCTGTTGCTATTTGTTGCCGTATATGGACTATGGAGTAAGAGGTACAACCATATGTTCAATGATAAGGGATGATATACAGGTGATATATTTTGAAAATCAATGAAAAAATTATTCAATGGGCCATGATAGATAAGGAACTAAAATTCCTTAAAGGTTGCAATATTTGACAGAATTGGGCAGAGGTGATTTGGCATGGTGATCTGAAAATCGTCTAATAGCCCTTTGGAAATACCTCCGAGTGGGTCCGCTCCCTCAGACTTGGTTTTGATGGTTGCTCATTTAGTAATTTCGGATCAATTGGCTTTTGCAGCTTACTAAGAAACCATGATATCTTTTTTCTTGAATTTGTTGGTCCCATTCCTTCGACCCATTTCAGAGATATCGAAGCATTAGGTCTGCTTGAAGTTATGAAATTTGTGAGCTACATCTCTAGCAGACCAGCAATTGTTGAAGGTGATTCTCATATTGCAATTAGATGAGCCCATTTGAAAACTCTGGCTCCTCGGAACCTACCTTGCATTTCTGAGTACAGTGAAGAATAGACGCTATATCTGCTGACTTACTTTGAATAGGGGAATGGGAGGGCTGACTCGCCAGCGAAGTTGGGTGTTCATTTTGATCATCACTTACGGAAACCCATCTTACCAAGAAAGGGCAGAGCCTTTTTCTCTTTCATTCTTTGTACTGTTGTGTAGGGCAGGGGCAGGGCTGTTTGGCTTGGGGTTTTGTCTATTTTTCTCACCTTTGTTTTTGGACCTGCATTTTCTGTAATTATCACTATTTTATGATGATGTCATGCCTTTAACAATAAAAGACCAAAGATTGAAAGTGTTTTGGTCTGTACCTTTTGGATGAACAAATGTGAGATTTATTTGTTGAATTCTGATCTATCTGCAGATTTGACAAGCTTATAAACAAGGAACTTCCTTGTAATGTGGTTTATGAGGATGCTAACGTATTGCTTTGCTTTCTATGAAGATTCTTTTCCTCTAGTGAAGGTGCTTTTTGTAAGGTTTATAGGTAAAACTGTTGTGGTTCAAATCCAACTATTATAATCAAATTCATTTGAAATGAAGCAAGATTCAATTTGAATTATGTTTGATAAAAACCGACATTAATTTTAACATTTGCTAAAGCATTGTAATGGCCTGGGGTTTAACTATTCTTGATGGTTATTTTTTTTATCTCATGGATCCAAGGGAGTAGAAATGCACTTGCTGGTAAAATAGCGAGAATGAGTTATTTCTAATGTATCGTTGTTCTTGATGCTTTATGCGGATCCTTACTGCATTTAGTCAAGACATTTTTTGTTCTCTGATGTAGAATGTTTGCTTTGATTGTATGCTAGTTTCAAGTTCTTTTTAGTATATTTACTATTGATTATATTAGTTTGCTAGAAAATCTAAAATGAAAGTATGATTTGCTATCCAAAATCTCACGGTTCGCTCTATCAGGTCCCCTTACTAATTTTTTATCCAAATTAAAAGTTGAAAAATTGGTGGTACTTTGCAGTAAATACATGCATTTTGTTGCTTGTGGAGGTCCTGGAGGATCGCATAAGCATTTGATATGTAAGAAAGAGTACAATTTTGTTTTTTATATGTGGAGATTGCATTTGATTTATAATAAAGGGTATAATTTTTTTTTCTAATTTTGTATTTCCAATGGCTGACTTAATCACTTGTGGTGATAATCTTTTTTTTTTTATGGGTCAATTTGTGGTGATTATCATAAGTGTTGAGTGAATGATTTTCAAAGCTCAAATTTGAATAATTTGGGTATGTCGACAACTAAAATATATGTTAGTACACATATTTTAGTTGTAGACATACCCCGGACCTCCACAATCAACAAAATGCATGTATTGACTGAAAAGAATGTTAAACCAAATTTAATATTTGTGCAATTGGATGTGAAGCTTAGAGCTAATCCGATAACCCGATATTTAAAAACCAATAGTAAATTTGATAACTCAATATTTGTCCAATATTTTTTGGTATTTTGTTGGATATCATCTACTTTTGCTTTAAAGAAACCCATTCTCCTGCAGGACCATTAAGAATTTGTTTTACTGTGAACTATAATCAGTCCTTAAGGGGGGTTTAAACTTTTAGTGAATTAAAAAAACAGGGAACCTTGGAATAGAATATAAGTACAACAACCAATAAGAGTTATAAATAGTCAGGTAGAGATCCACAAGGGAACTAAAGGAAGAACAAATCTAATGCGGTGAGCAATATTTAATTATCTACAACTAGCGTGTATCTTAAGGCAAGTTAAATGCATAATATTCAAGGTAAATGATGGTGATTTTAAGTCTTGAATTTGTTTTATAAATGATGGATTTTTGTAGTGTTAGGGTTCATAAGAAAACTATCTTTTAGGGCATCTAAGGGTTTTGCTAGAGCCACTGTTAGGGTTAAGCTAATTTGGGTTCTCTTCAGTTTCATGGTTTACTCTGTTTTAGTTATTCCATTTCTGGTTCCTTTGCTCTTGAGAAACTACACAATGCTAGCTTGAAGTTGGCTTATGTTTTGGCAGAATCCTTGAGAACAATTTAGGTTTTCATTATTTGCTTTATTTTTAATTTTTATTATTTATATTTTATTTTTAATTAATCCGAAGGCTAAATTCGATGCTAATGTGATCTTTAAGCTCCAAAAATATTGATTTCCGAAGGGTGAAGAGATTCAAGATTCCAAGCCGAGCTAAAAAGAAATGGACATGAAGCTTCATTTTTCTCAATAGTTGTTTACCCTCTCTATGAGAATACGGATTTCCCATAGGGATTTGGCACCTGACAAAACAACATCAACCACCACAAATCATCAAAGTAGATCATTCCAAAATGAGAATGTCTGTCTATTTGGGTGTTTTTTTATATAATTCTCGATGCACAAATGGATCAAATCTTCTGTGCCCTTAGCAAAGAAAAGGTCTTTCTATTTTGCATGGTGTAATAATTGATCTTGGAAATTTCCACCACCCATTAGGTAGGTTGCTTGTATAGTTCCTTATCCACAATTCTGCTATTGCATTGACAAATTGGTACAGGAATAAAGGAGGAATCCCCATGACGGGTAGAAAAAAGAGCTAGTCAGATTGAAAATGATTTGTTCAACCAAGTATGATGGAGAAGATAAGTAATCTGTTCATTACCTACTACTCACACACAATTGCACATTGTTAATTGAAAAACATTTCTTTTGGATATCTAAATTTTTTTTCTCTCCTTGCTTCACTTTGTGTTCCCTTGGCAACCCTTGGCTAGTTCTTTTTGATTAAATTTGTCCAAGCAAGCTTATAATCATATCAAATCCAGCACAACGTCATCCAACCCCCAATCCTTGGCTAGTTCCTTTTGACTTCCCCCCATCCACCACCTTAAATTCTTGTCGACAGTGTTAAATCTGATTCCTTTATAGAGTTCCCATATAGTTCAAGCTCCCGAGTTTATAGTAGGCACTAGTAGACGGACCATGCTTTAATCCTAGGACAGATTAGCAGAAGTAATATATCTAAATGCAGCCTGTGGGCACACTATTGGTGCTATAGTCCCTCCCTTAACAAGTGAGAGCAAGCTGCTCGGAACTTCTTCAACAATTATAATATACATGGCAAAAGAGGGTCTCTGTGTATCAATCCACAACATCCAACAGAGTAACCACATGAGGAACCATAGACTAAACCAAGAATCAACAACTTTGGAGGCAACTTTTATCAATTTCATTACTGTGTTAGAAAACCAAATATCCTTGAGATTGATCACAGGTCTTGGAACATATCATTCTTGAGAGCCATTTTCCACAAAGGTTCCTTTATGAATCGAAGGATATTGATATTTGTATCATTAACGAAAGCTTCTGTTTTAAAATGATGAAAGGGAGAATAGATGATATGTAGGAGGCAAGACTTTTCGGTATTGGAACCAGTATTTATAATAGCTTATCTTTAGGAAATTTAACAAAAAAAGTTGGTAATACAGGCCATGTACTTGCACAAATTAGTCACAAGGCAAACTAGTCCACTCTCTAGGAGAGCACAAAGATTTAGTCTCTAAGGGTGTGCTTCACATAGCTCTAGGTGGCTCGCATGTGCACCTGCTTAAATTAAAAGTCCGATCACAAAAAGACTCAGCCCCACCCTACCTGATTTTGTTTTGGGCCGGATTCAGGCCTATTTTTCCCAAAGTGCATCGCATGTGCATCTCCTAGTATATTAGTAAGAAACCCATGCAATGCATGAGGAAGAGGTGGTCTAGAAATTTGAGCTTCTCCTAGTATATTAGTAAGAAACCCATCAACCAAAAAAAAAACAAAAAACTCATGCAATGCATGAGTAAGAGGTGGTGTAGAAATTTGAGCTTGAAAATAGGTCTTAAAAAATTTGGAAAATTATAAACGGAGGACAGATTTGTTGAGGACAAAGCGCAGGCAGCTGACGTGGCGTGATGTGACTGGTTGCACCGACCTGCATTAATTGAGCCCCACCACACTTGACTTTTGTTTAGAAGAAATGATGAAAGGGAGAATAGACCATATGTAGGAGGCAAGACGTTTCGGTATTGGAATCAGTATTTATAATAGCCTATCTTTAGGAAGTTTGACAAAAAAATTGGTAATGCAGGCCATGTACTTTCACAGATTAGTCACAAGGCAAACTAGTCCACTCTCTAGAGGTGCACAAAGATTTAGTCTCTAAGGGCTTGCTTCGCATGACTCTAGGTGGCTCTGGTGGGGAGCTCATAGGGCACAAAGATTTAGGCTGCGTTCGGCATAGATCTTTGTCAGCTCCCTGCCAGAGCCTGATGTACTTGTTTTAGCAGGTCCCCTTCCCCTTGCTAACACCCTGCAAAGCAGGATTACCTGTTCTAGCAGCTACCTCCCTGCCAGAGCAAATAAAATCTTCTCTAGCAAGGAGTGAGCAGAGAGCAGGGGAGAACTGCTAGAGCAGGTAAATCCTGCTATGCAGGGAGTTATCAAGGAGAAGGGGGACCTGCTAAAGCAGATAGCAGGGATTTAGCAAAGAAAAAGGGGACCTGATAAAGCAAGTAACTGCTATGGCAGAGACCTAGCAGATTAGTCTGTAAGGGGGTTCTTGGCATAGCTATCTAGGTGGCTCTGGCGGGGAGCTCTTAGGGCATGGGAGCTTGTTTGGTATTCCAGCTTCCCCCCATTAGCGTAGGATCTGTTTTAAGTTAAGAAAAGCTCACCACGAGCAACTAAAAGCTGCTTTGGTGGAGAGATTGCGTGGAAGCAGGTGGGGAGCTGGAGCGGAGTTGGCGGGATCTATGCCAAATGCACCCTTAAATCTCTGAAAGTATGCAATTAATAAGTTTTTTTTTTTTTCAATCTTTGGCAGTTAATCTGTTTAGGTACAAGGTCTGCGGCTCTGTGCTATACTGCTATGTTTATTCAATTTGCTGGTTTCCCCAGCGAAAGGTGAACTTGTTTGGAGAGAACATGTTTGTGACTGGGAACACCAAGTTTAGGAGCCTTGGATTTGGGGCAACAATAGATTTTTGGCTTCAGAAGAAGCGTAGAGGAAGCTCGAGCACCGTAGCCTCAGAGGAGAAACGGATACAAACCGCGAGGAGAACAGTGCCGCAGTGAGCCTTCGCTCGAGCGATCACTTAAACTCGCTTGAGCGGTTATAATCCTGGCTCGAGCGAGCTACAACGACGGAATTTTATGTAAAACTTTCTTTTTTTTGTGTTTTATTAGTATTAAAACTCTTTTATTGCGAATTTTATTTTTGGTGGCCTATATATAGAGGCTTGTAAAGACTTTTAGTTAGTTTTTAATTATTGAATGAAAGAGAGTTGCTTTTATGCAAACCCTAGAGAGCTTGTGAAGAGTTTTCAACCGAGAGAGTGAATCCTTCAAAACCTTGAGGAGTGAGCAATCGTTTTTCGTGCGACTTAGTGCGAAGCTGACGTATAGCCGTAGTGTGAAGCTTCGGAAAACCCTTGGTGTGAAGCCTTGGAACCTATCCTTTTATTTTGGCTTTTTTCTAGTTATTGTCAGGTATTAGTTTTCCTTAATTCCGTTGATAAAATCAAAATCCTCAAAAATTGTTTCCCTTTGCTAAGTTATTCTAAGCTTTATTTCATTCAAAATCCTCGAGGAATCAAATCCGATATTGCACTTATCGCTTGATGCCCTAAACTAGAACGAATTCCGTGTTCCTTCATAGGAGCCGTTTTTCTAGATCGGAAAAATTTTCACGCATGCAGACGCTAAACGGATTAATCTAACTTGTTTTATAAATTTCATTGAATTAGTTTTAATGTGTTGCATGATTTTGAATATTTCCGCTATTCAATTCTTTCTAAAAGTTAATCCCAAATTCGCATATTAGGTTTTAGCGTTTTGTCCCGCGTCAGTTTTTGGTATCAGAGCACAGTTTTAGTTTAGGGTTGTCTGTTTCATATAGATTTTTAGGTTCACTTGATTTTAGTATATTTTGTCTTGCATGATTCCATCATGGATACTAGTACCTTAGAGGCCTTGATTAGAGATCTTGCATCTAAGGTGACCGCTAGTCAAACCCGGATGGATGAGCACATCGCTGATCAACAAGCCCGACATGAGACTTTAGAGACTCGTTTCGAAGAGATCAATGAGCTCATCGCTGAGAATCCCATTAGAGTCAACAACTGTGACCGTAGGAGAGATGTTCCTCCCCGACATGAGGTCCAAACCAATCTGGACGATAAGGTCATGAAATCTGTGAAAATGGACGCCCCTACTTTTGACAGGAAAAAACAACCTAAGGTCTTTCTCGACTGGGTCGCCAACATGGAAAACTACTTTGAGTGGTATGTCATGTCTGAAGACCGCAAGGTCAAATTTGCCAAAGTCAAGCTTATGGGTCAAGTTAGACTTTATTGGTTGGGAGTGGAGCGTCGTAGGCAAATCCAGGGTCTTCGTGCTATTTTCACGTGGGCTGAAATGAAAGTCCAACTGCACGAAAAATACGTTCCCGTATCATATGACGAACGTATTCTTGATCAGTGGCAGTCATTGCATCAAAGAGACTCCCCAATTACAGAGTATATCGATCGGTTTGAAGAGTTGATGACCCAGGCCGATGTCGATGAACCAGCAAAAGTTACCCTCTCCCGATTCCGAATGGGTCTTCGCTCAGAGTTACAAAGGGAACTCATTCCTTATCCCGTTACGGATCTCGAGGAATGCTTTGCTAGGGTTGAAGAATTAGAACAGTATCTCGACACCCCCAGTCATGACCGATCTAAGTCTTCCAAACATGAGCATCAATCTAACCCTAGCGAAAAGGGAAATAATGCCTCTAGTCAATCTTCAAAATCCATAATTCCTCAAGTTGACAAAGGAAAGGGACCAATGGTCGAGAGTTCTAGACGTGCTCCGCAGCAATGTTATAAGTGTCAAAGTTTTGGTCACTTTGCATCCCAATGTCCTAATAAGGGTCAGACCTTGATCATTCAGGAGCATACTGAGAAAGGGAGCAACGAGATACCCGAAGAAGTGTACGAACCTTGTGAAACACCAAGTGATGAGGAAGGTGAGGTTCCGGTCAGAGCCATAGGTTGCATTAGGACAATTCCCGTTGTCGAGGATGATGTTGATACTGTGTCCTTCTCAAATGAGTCATTAGAGTTAGTAGGATCGCATCATCGTTCTGATTTGCATGGGATTAACAATCTGAATTTATTGGACATTGGAAATACGCATGATCATACTAACACATTGAATATATTTGATATCTTTGATACTAACAGTTTTGTGTTAATTCCTATGGTTCTGAGCATGTGGAGTATTTCTCAATTTTAAAAAGGGGTAATGATGGAGATCTCGATCTTCCTTTAGGCAAGGGTAACCATCTGATAGTTGCCATAACGGATCTTACGCCTCTTCTTGATCCCACTACCCCGCCCGTTGATCCATTCCTTCTTGAGCATCCAATCGAACCACCCCCATTATCTCAATTTCTATCTCGTACCTTACTTGTGCAACATGAGAAAAGGTCGAATGAGGAGGTTATAGAATTTCCAAGCTTCCATGCCAATGAAGGTAAGAATCAGAAGTATCTCACAGCGTGGAAAGGCAAGCCAAGAATTGAGCTCCCGAAGTGTGGCGTGCGTGTTTCATCGGCGATGAAACATTTTGAGTGGAGGAGAATGACGGAGAACGCCAAGTTTAGGAGCCTTGGATTTGGGGCAACAGATTTTCGGCGTTAGAAGAAGCGTAGAGGAAGCTCGAACACCGTAGCCTCAAAGGAGAAACGGATACAAACCGCGAGGAGAACAGTGCCGCAGTGAGCCCTCGCTCGAGCGATCACTTAAACTCGCTCGAGCGGTTATAATCCTCGTTCGAGCGAGCTACAACGACGAGATTTTATGTGAAACTTTCTTTTTTTGTGTTTTATTAGTTTTAGAACTCTTTTATTGCGAATTTTATTTTTGGTGGCCTATACATAGAGGCTTGTAAAGACTTTTAGTTAGTTTTTGATTATTGAATGAAAGAGAATTGCTTTTGTGCAAACCCTAGAAAGCTTGTGAAGAGTTTTCAACCGAGGGAGTGAATCCTTCAAACCCTTGAGGAGTGAACAATCGTTTCTTGTGCGACTTGGTGCGAAGCCGTGGTGTTAAGCTTCGGAAAACCCTTGGTGTGAAGCCTTGGAACCTATCCTTTTATTTTGTCTTTTCTCTAATTGTTGTAAGGTATTAGTTTCCTTAATTCCGTTGATAAAATCAAAATCCCCAAAAATTGTTTCCCTTTGCTAAGTTATTTTAAGCTTTATTTCATTCAAAATCCTCGAGGATTCAAATCCGATATTGCACTTATCGCTTGATGCCCTAAACTAGAACGAATTCCGAGTTCCTTCATCGGAGCCGTTTTTCTAGATCGGAAAAATTTTCACGCATGCAGACGCTAAACAGATTAATCTAACTTGTTTTATTAATTTCATTGAATTAGTTTTAATGTGTTGCATGATTTTGAATATTTCCGCTATTCAATTCTTTCTAAAAGTTAATCCCAAATTCGCATATTTGGTTTTAGCGTTTTGTCCCGCGTTAGTTTGCCAACCAGTTCGATCTGGTTTGGTATGATGGGCTAACCAGTGAACCAGTTTGACAAGTTATGTCTATCAATGAAGTCACAAAATTTGAACTTTTATTATAATGTTATTCTTATCTTATCCCAGCTATTTTACCAAAAAATAAAAGTAAAAAAAATGAAAAAAATCATCTTACCCTAGTGAATTGGTATCGACTAGCATCAAGAGAATTAGCGAAATAAGTATCATAGGGTCGCGCAAAATTGTATGAGTTCAAAGAAAGATCAAAATTGTCTCACTTAATGTATTTTTCTTATCTAGATCTAGTGAGATCGACCCCTAATGAAAGAAAGCGGCTTTTCTTGGACCTGAACTGGTGCACGGTGTGGGATTTACGAGATTTTATATCTAAGGTATGAAATAAAAATACTTTCCTTTCGTTAGATCATATATTCCATCCCTTCGTTTTAGAAGATTTTCATAATTATTATTTATTTTTCATTGAAAATATATAATTTTAAAACTGTTCATTGCAATATCCCATAATATGAATAATCTATTTCGTTCCTCACGTGGCACAATTTATATTATTATAACTTATATACAAAAAAATTATATCTATCAACTTATTGAATATTTCAACTACAGCAAAGCATTGATGATTGTGGCATTGACAGGAGCCCCAACTTGGGTGAAGCATCTGCATCAGTCGCAAGAAGGTATGTAGGTCATCCACCCAAAGAAAGATTGACTGCTCGCTTGACTGGTCCATACCTAACAACTTTAAAAGGGTTATGAGTTTTTTTTTTTGCGGTTTATGAGGTACTACGTGAAATTCATCTAGAAAATATGGTTAGCTTATGAGTGAAATTGATGGGGCTAGTGTGGAGGGCATTGGGGGTGGAATCAAGTTGAATGAGGGGGATGAAAGCCTTATGGGAGGGGTGGATTCGACTTGAAAAAATGGCAGAGAAAAACTTTTGCCCATAAAAAAATTGATGATGTGTTGGGCTGATAGATTGCTCGAAGTAGTAGAGGCCAACTTACTTAGTTCTCACAGCACTTCCATTTCTAGCCCCATTTTGAGATCCTCGACAACAAAAGAGGGGGGATGAAATTAGAATACGTTGTTGTCTTTTGTGAATTGAGAGATAGATAAAAGTTGTGTAGAGTATACATGATAGATTTGACATAAGGCAAAAGATCACTTAGGTGTATGGAGAACGGACGTACCTGAGTGAGTGATGAAAGAGTTTGATCATTACTTTGATGGATTGGCGATAATTATCCGAGCGAATGTTGAGATTTCCATGTTTAGTGTGAGATGATTGGACGCACTTGAGTTCATATGCCTGTTTTGGTCTGGAAAGGCTTGCGAGCAAGCAGAAGTGCAGAGGAATTAGGAATTCGATGACTTTGATATGAGTGGTTGAAGTGATGCTAGCATGTGATGGTTGAATGATTGTTGATTCCACATAGTTGACATGACCCAGTGATGCTGGTATTAGGGTGGTGTTGGTACCACTTTGTCCACCTTGTCGTTGAGATGGTTGGGCATAAACTGCTCGTTGGAGGAGTGGCCACAAGATTGATTGACCACATACACAAAAATAGAAGTTGTGGTCGTGTTTACATGGTGCCTATGAAGTTGATCTTTAAAGGCAAGGAATTGAGCCTGAAAAATCTTCCTTGGGCGTGTCTTCAATGGTAGTCGTGGGAGTCATATAGACCAGATTGTATTTAGGGGTGGGGAGGCCATTAATAATGAATTGTCGGAGATCCACGTCAAGTATTATGACCAGCTACAGTAAGTTCGCCTATGAGTGTCTTTGCTTGGAAAGTGTGCTCTGCCCAGGGTCTAGTTCACATCAAAGTGTGTTGATGTCGGCATGCGATGAAAATTGGTGTTCAAGCGCAGCCATACTGCCTGAGATGATGATTATCCTACGACCTCTGCAAGGTTAAGCTTAGATTTGGATGAGAGAATCCATCCCAACAGGATTTGATCCTATTTGTGCTAGGCAACAAATGCTGGATTGAGACCATATCGGTCATTTTCTTGGGAGGGCAAGGTAGGGTGCCATCTATGTAACATTTAGACGAACAATGTTTCGCTAGAGTAGGTAGTTCGGTAGTTCTATTATGGCCCATTTGGTTCACAGGAGATGAATATCTAGAAGATAATCATCTTTTGGAAGATGGTTTTTCTGGAAGATCTCCCAGAAGATGGTTCCAGGAAGATAGTGAGCTTGTTTGGCTCACCTGAAAGATTAAGCAGAAGATTAATTTCATGCGTTTGGCGTACCTATCCATTCATTGAACTTGGAATATCAACTAACAACAGTCTATTCCAATGCACATGTTATACAAAGAAAGACCCAAACCGATCGAAGGTGGAAATCTAATTACTGAACCAAAATATGCAGAAGCTTGTCGATGGTGGGGGATGTGATGACAATGACTTGCTTGATGTGTTACTCGATTTGTAGCTTCATTTTTTACGAGAGAAAAAAAGAAAGAGCTACGATTTTGTAGCTGGGTACCTATTTTCGCAACAAAAGACTCTTGCAGTGCAATTGATTGTTCCTCCACTCAAATCGTTGACTTCTTTTGAATCAGATGATAAAGGTCATTTTTGTCCCAATATTTCGCACATTAGATCTTAAGATCATGTCCCACATGTCAGACGGTCATATGTTGATTACACATGGTGCACCTCCCCAAAGTGAGGGATCATGGTGTACCATGGTGCACTGTGATCGCGGATGTGTGCCACGTGGAATCAACATCTGACAATGTGGGCCATGATCTCAAGATCTAATGTGTGCGAGATTGGGACGGAAAACTATCTCCAGGATATGAGTCAAGGCAGTCAACGGTGTGAGCTGTGAAACCATCTGTTGCACTACAAGAATCTTGGATTGCAAGTGATGCAGGACAGAAGATAGGGTAAAGGAAAAGATAGGGTTCCAAGTGATGTAGGACAGAAAGGTGCTAACCCTAAAGTAATGTAAATTTCGCATGATAGGATTAGAGTTTTGATCTCTGGGATAAAATAAAAATAAAGAAATAAAAAGAATATATAGAAAATCATTGGAATTTCGCCGGTGAAAATATTGGCCTCACACCAATCCCGAAACTTGGGGAAGACGAAAATTCTCAACAAACTCTCAAAGATAGCACAATAGCAAAGAAACTCTAAGAATACTACTAAAAATAAAACTCCTAAAATTTTCTAATCTAACGGTCACAATTAATTTCACCACTAATCCCTTTTTTTATTATGCGACCAATTTTGAAGGGTCAAACGATGTCCGATTGGCGTGAAATTGATCTTGTTTGAAAGCTTTTCGAAGTAGGTTTCCAACAAGACAAAAATAGGCAATTTTGATATATATATATATATATATATATATATATATATATATGTATAGACTTATGACCACTCTTCCGATGGTTCTGCTGAAAGTAATGAAATTAACAGTCACATATCATATATATTTGCTTGACTCCTAAATAATTCAAATAATAAAACTAATCGCAAAACATACCTGAAAAAGGAAACTAAACTTTCGATAAAAAATGCCTACAATAACGTGCAATGCTTTTTTTAAGCCAATATCATACATATTGCGCTCATTTACCTGATATGCGTGTAACAATGCTTTTTTTTTTAAAGCCAGTATATGGAGGATGACTGCACATTTATTAAGAGCCCATAAATCTGTGCGTGCCTTAAGATCAATAGGTTGAATGGTGAACACATGACATATGCAGTTACGCAAAGAATATGTCGAAGAATATTTTGTTAAAATAAATAATATTCTTGACATATTCTTACCATGTGGAACACCATGGTCGTCATCATCTCACCTCCTTCTCATTAGCAAATTCGACGTCCACTGTCTGATCTGAGGGTTCTTCATTCTTCATCAAAGTCAAAGCTCCAATTGGTAGGGATCTCGTTGGTTTTTTTGTTCAAGGCTTCTTTCGTTATATGCTTTAGGTGTTTTTAGAGAATGTCCTGGTTGGTTCAGATTTGTTTAGGTTTTTGGTGGTTTTCTTTTCAGGGTTTCTACACTAGAAATTGGCTCTACCAATTCCAATAGCTTTAGGGCATTTTAAAGTTTTTTTCATAGGGAATATTATTATTTTTATTGTTATTATTATTATTATTATATGAATACTCAAAAAAACAAGCGATCTAATTTCAGATTCAGACCATCATAGCACACAATATTTATTTATTTATTATTATTTTTGGCAATAAGGAAGATGGGATTGGACCTGTGACCTGAAGATTGCAGTATTGAATTGAATTTATCTATGGTTAATGTTTTCCTATTCATGACCAGCATAGCACACAATTTATTATTATTTTCGGCGATAAGCAAGTTGAGAGCCTGAGATTGAACCATTGACCTCAAGATTCAAGTATTGGAACAGAATTTTCAATGGTTAATAATTTCCTATTTTTGACCAGCATAGCACAGTTTTTTGTTGTCATTATTATTATTATTAGTATTATATTGGCGCTAAGCAAGCTGCAATTGAACCTGTGACCTCAAGATTGGAGTATTGAAACAACTTTTTTCTATAGTTAATAATTTCCTATTCATGACCATCCACATGCAGAAGCTATGCTTTGGAATGACAACTATTCAACACTAATTTCAGCCAATCAATATGTTAAGGTCCTAATCAATACTCCAAAAATGCCTAGGCATTAGTGGAGCTGGAAATTAATCCATTATTACTTTGCAATCGTAACACAACACCACGCTCCACAACCGACTTCTGTGGCAGTCCACTTTGTGGCAGCTCCCACTCCGGCACCCCATTTGGGGCCCCAAGGTAGCTCTTTCCTCGGGTGACCCCTTTCCGAGACTCTATGACGGGCCCACTCTGTGTTGGCTTTCCCTTCGATGCCCCTCTTTGGGGTCACCAGGTAGCCCTTTCCATAGGTCACCATTCCGCGATTCGAACGTGGAACATGGTACTGGGTTTGATACCATTTGGTAAGGTTTTAACCAATACTCCGAAAATGTCTGGGCGTTAGTGGAGCGGGAAGTTAATCCCTTACTACTATGTGGTCATAACACAACACTGTGCTCCGCACCCAATGTCCGCAGTGGCCCACTCTGTGGGGCTCCAAGCTACCTCTTTCCTCAGGTCTCCCCTTTTGGGACTCCACGATGGGCAAACTCTGTGGCGGAGTTCCCTCTGGTACCCCTCTTTGGGGCCGTCGGTAGCCCTTTCTAGAGGTCGCCCTTTCCATTGCTCGAACTTGACAAGTGGTGTTAGCTCTGATACCATTTGTTAAGATCCTAACCAATACTCCAAAAATTCCTAGGCATTCGTGGAGCAAGAAGTTAATCCCTTATTACTTTGGGGTCATAACACAATCCGGCTATCTTATAGCATCCGAGGCAGTCTTTAAAAAATTCCTACCATTGATATTAAACACTCTGCAGTGGCCCACTCCATGGCCGCTCACACTTTGTACCCCCTTTGGGGCCCCGAGCTAGCTCTTTCCTCAAGTCCTCAAGTCACCCCTTCTGGGACTCTGAAAATCAATCAGGTCGAGTATCAACCAGGTTGAGTATACTCGAAGACTTGAAAAAAACTCAACTCGGTCTGACTCGATGTATATATATATATATTATAAAATAAGAAAATTAATAAAAATAACATATAAGTCTGAACATATATAAATGCAGTCATTGACATTTTTAGACACATCAAAGTCCAACACATATATGATATTATTGCAGATTTAATCCAAGGTTGCAAATTTTTGTAGATTTAATCCCATTTTTTGCAAGAATCGTAGATTTAACCCAGCTTGCAAATTATTGGGCTTAATCATGAGTGTTGATTGCCATCTCCCGTGGGAGCTGACAATCGTATACAAGAGGGTGAAGCATACGCCGTAGGAGTGTAATACTTGTTAAGGCTTTTGGTCTCTTGCTCAACCATATTTATGGTTTCTTTGAAAAGAGGGGGAAGTTGTGGTCGATTCGAATGCACAATAGCACGATTGTGCCTAAGGGTTTACTCAATTTCAAGGTCAAGA
This sequence comes from Chloranthus sessilifolius, assembly GCA_021018995.1. Classification (NCBI taxonomy): domain Eukaryota; kingdom Viridiplantae; phylum Streptophyta; class Magnoliopsida; order Chloranthales; family Chloranthaceae; genus Chloranthus; species Chloranthus sessilifolius. The sequence continues at coordinate 35,913,688 of CM037592.1, read as the reverse complement.
TACACTATATTAGGGAATAACGATCTCCGACCGTGCATAAATCAAAAATCAAAGACAAACTACAAATCCAAATCTAAGAGTCGAGCATGTACCTGAGCCTCTTGCAACTAATCCTATGAAACTGATCGGTGCGGGAAGCTTTTCCCCTCAAATTTATAAAACAAATAAAAATAAAGTTAAAAACATAAATAAACTAAACTAGACTAAGAAACAAATAAATCAAATAATCTTCAACCGTAATCCCCGGCAACGACGCTAAAAACTTGGTGTATTCAAAAGTTAATCCCTTGCAAGCCCACGCGTGTTATTAGCACGGGTAAGCAATAAGGGATGTCTAACCCAAGAGGTTACTCGTAAAAACTATCTAAACTATTTATCTCAGATGAAAAGTTTGATTTTTAGAAAAGTAAAGACTAAAAGGAAAATTATCTATGAAAATTTATTGTTTGCAAAGTACTTGATTTAGAAAACAAGGGAGAAAACAGTTTAGGGCCTCTATTCATCTCAGATTCATATTAACTCGCAATCCTATTTCCATTCTAATTTGAATTTCGAGGTAATAACCTTCTCTTCACTACAAGCTAAAGTATGGTAAAGATTCTATTCATAGACAGGACTAGTCTAACCTCGGTACAAAACCATTTACAAAGCATAGGATGTCTAGCTGATATAATCCATCTAATGCTAGCAATCTATACCGTAAGCACTTTGCATGAAACCAATCAAACTAGACTACAACTACCAATTCGGTGGTGAGTATTCTAACTATTCCAACCCTAATCCCTACAAGGCGATTATAATTATTATAAACAGAAATAAATCAATGAAAACACCAAGTCACGAACAAGAATGAATCTCAATTGCAATCATTACCATAAACGAACTCAAATTAGAATAGAAAGCATAATTTTGAAATAACACTTATCTTCAATTACAAGAGGTCTTAAACCTTGGAAAACTAGCCACGCATCGTTGTTGGGATCTTCATCATCGGATTACAACTCTCTGATTCAATTTTAAAACGATGGTTTACAATCTCTTGAATTTCTCAAACTCTCTCAGGCAATAATTCTCAAAAACTTAGAAAGCAAAGAAATCTAACTCCTAAAACCTAAATTAGGGTAGTTAGTTATAGATTCATAAGGTCTTAAAATTTTCTAAATTAGAGAGGAAGCAGGAAGTAAAGTCCTAAAAAGTTCTAAAATAAATAGGAAAGAAAAAGAATTAGAAACCGCCCTAAACTGCTTCGCCGATTTTGATTCCGTCGCAGGTTTCCCGATCTCGACTGATTGAGATATGAAACTACATAGAACTGCAGAAATCTGCTGTGCTGGATAGTTGATCTTGATTGGTCGAGATTGATTGTTTTTGTTACAACTTTTGTTATTCCTGTTTCTCGTATCTTTTGATATACAACTCCGATTTGGGTGTTTCTTGGCTCTTTGGAAAGCTTGAATCCTCTACTTTTCATTGGTCTAAAGCCAAATTTATGCACATCTTTATTTAAACCTGTAAAATACTAAAATACACTAAAAGCATAGAATTAGATTTAACAAAGGCATAACAAAATATTGTTTTGGAGATTATTTATGTATAATTTTGAGACATATCACACCCCCAAACCTACACTTTTCTAGTCCTCGAGCAAAGAGAAAAATAAGAAACTAAAATAACTACTCTATGAAAATAAAGGGTGTTTAAGATATTTGGGGATTGAAGAAAAGAAAAGAAAGGGTGTTTAAGATATTTCCTTATTCTTACCAACTAATTCATCTTCCTCTTTGTTCTCATTTAATGTCCGGTACGACAAATTCGACATAATCACCTTATTATCAACTTACTTCCCACTCTGAAGGGTAGTTATAACATGGATTTGCTCAGGGTGGTTGGAAGTCTCCCCCATCAAAACTTAAGCCCTCAAATTGTTCACCAATTTGCTAGGCAACCGACCTTCCTCTCTTCAATGAATTGCATTGGCTAGTTGCCCAATTTGGATTTCTAGCTTAGCAATCGATTGAGTATGAGAGTAGTTCAACTGGGATTGGGATTGAAGGCTTTGGAGAGCCATCAATACTGTCTCCTCAAAGTTTTGGCTCCTAGGAGGTCTAGTGAATTGTTGCTGCCTGAACGGCGGCAATGAAGCTTGTTGAAAACCAGGCAATTGTGGGTAAGTCGGTCCATATGGCTGATTTGCTGCCACCCCTTGATTATGTTTCCAAGGTAAATTATGATGATTCCTCCACCCAAGATTATAGGTATTTGAGAATGTATTATCAGACCGTTGGAAGGAATCCGCAACATTAACTTGCTCTTGCACAAAGTCGGGGTATAGAGGTGCAACTGGGCACTCAAGAACCGTATGAGTTGTGCTTTGGCAAAGTGAGCAAGCTTCAACCGCGTGAGGTTTTTTCTGTGAGGCAACAAACATGAATTGATCCAATCTTCTAGTCAATGTATCAACCTTGCTAGAGATATCTTGTGAAGATAGCACTTCGTACACACCTTCTCTAACAGAGGTGGTATTACGTGGAGGGATGTCTGGATCATATCTATTCAATGCATCATGTTGCATTGAATTCTGACTTAAGTCCTCAAACAGTTTTCAAGCGTCCGTTTCGGTCTTGGTAAAAAATGTATCCCACAAGGGCATCGACCATATGCCGGTTATGCTCACTCAGCCCTTTGTAGAAACATTGTACAATTTGTCACTTGGGCACATTATGATGGGGACACTTACGTAAGAGTTCATTGAGTCGTTCCCAACTCATGAAATTGCTTGGTAGGGGTTTGGGCAACGTAATGGCTTTACAAATCTGATTCGTCTTACCAATCAGGAAGTTTTTCTTTAAAAGTTCTTGTTGCATACTGTAACGCCCCAAACATTTTAGACCTAGAACTAATTGCCTCGGTACGTGTGCCGATGGTCCGCACGTCGGAGACGGTATCGATAGTCTATGTAATGTCTATTGATCAAATCCAACGGATGGGATTGACGTGTGAAGGCTAGGTTGAGGGATAGTGCACCTTCGTACACCCAACCTAGGCGTGATCGCTTTGTATCAAAACCTAAGACTATGGTTATAAAAGGAATTATAACCATTCAATACCCTAGTTATTGCAGATCATAGGGAGTTAAGAAGAGAGAGAGAGGGGCGACTAGGGCATTGATTGCTTAGGGATGTGAGCTTGATCCGTTTTCGAAGATTGTTGTATGGATTTGAAGCGACGATCGAGCCGTTGATCTTTTGATGAACCTTAGTCAAAGTTAGACACTAGGAATTGGAGTCTAGAGGAAATAGAGGTACATAAACTAAGGCTAAAACTTGAATGTGTATTAGTGGTTGTTTTTATGTAATTTAAGATCAAGAACACGTAAGAATCGGGTTTGATTTGAAGAGGCGGTGAGAACGAGGGTGAAAACCCTAGAACTGCTGGAATCCGCTCATTTCGATTGATCGGAATTGAATTCGATCGATCGAAATGGACTTAAATGTATGAAAATCGTAGTTGACTAAAATTCGTTCGGTCGAAGTTAAATTCGATCGAACGAAATATTTTCGATCGATCGAATCTCACACTCGATCGATCGAAACGTATATAAACAGGAACGTGGAAAAACCCTCTGTGAGAACTCGATCGATCGAAATATATTCGATTGATCGAATTTGAGTTTTCGACCGATCGAAGTAAGATTTGTTCGATCGAACTGTGTGATAGCTAAATTGCTTTTGGAAGATTCGACCGATCGAAATATTTTCGATCGACCAAAAGGGGATTCGTTCGATCGAACTATGTTTGATTTTTTTGGCTTTTGTGAGAGCTCGACCGATCGAATTTAGTTCGATCGATCGAAACGTGATTTTGATCGATCGAAATTGGGATTCTATCGATCGAAATTCCCAGATTCAGAATTTTGGTAAGTTTTGACTGTGAGATTTTGAGGGGAGTTATCCTAACATGTTTAGCATTGTTCTAATGAGTGAACATTGGATTTTATATTTTAGGTGACTTAGCATTGTATGATGAAGGGGGCTAACCCAAACGGCGGTGTGAGCTAGTGCGGGTTAAGATCTCGAGGTAAGGAACACTTGACACCATGTGCATTGTTACGTTAACATGTGTGTGTTATGACGTGATGTTTCTTTGAATTGATTATATGTGTGGTTACGAATTCAATTTGGAAGGACATGTGCATCCGCACGTTTTCGATTCATGTATGAGTTGTGGAATCTTTCAAGATTCAATCTAATGTGTTGTGAAAGTATCTTCACACTTCTTTCCGACCTTTGATCTTAAGTTATAATTATCACTTTACACGGTGATGAGCTATATGTACGCACTTCGATTTAAGGTTTTATGTGAATACCCGACCGGTACGGCGGCTAATCCGTACACCTTTGTGCTATGTGTTTTGTGACTCCTACCGCATGACGGTAAATATGTTCGGCCAAGCGTCCAATTTTATGGGACTTTGGATATATGTGAAAATGGTTCATATGAGCGACGATGGTGGGTATTCCATCAGGGGCTTGAGGCTATAGCTCCTCATTCTATTACTTTAAAGCATACCACTTTAAGTTTTTCTTTTCTTGTGTTGGAAGAAGATGTGAACCTATCTCTTTTGAATTTCGAACAAGCTTTGTACCTATGTTTCATGCCATGACCATACACTTTGCATACGTCCCGATTATTCTGTTTCATTATGCCATAAGATCTATGTTTGCCGTTACAATAAGCATGCTATGAGTTTTTCCTTACTGAGCTTGGATGAAGCTCATTCGTCGACTATATGTCACAGGTTTAGGTGAAGACGTTGATACTAGGATTTTCGAGAGGGAGGATTCTGAGCTAGGTTCGGGGAAGGACTTGGAGGAGATTCACCTTGAGAGCTGCTTTCTTTGTACTAGGCCAGAGTAGGTCTGGCCCTAGGACTCATGATGTGTTGGTTTAACTTTGGTTGTAAAGGATGTAAATTTTGCAAATGATTGTATTTCTTTTGGTGAACTATGTTTCGGTAAGGTACGACCCTTACTGGTGGTTCTTGTCGGTTCTTTTTTCATAAGGAATCATATGGAATTAGAACCGTCATTTTGAGCTTTTGAAGAATAGTACTAGTTCTCTTTTTTGCTATGATGATTCATTGGACATGGTTCTGCTTTGTTTTCCGCTGTGCAACTGTACGTTACGTGCTTCGTTCGGGGGCTCGGCCTCAGCGCCAGCCCACTGACGGCGCGGGCTTCGGGGTGCCGAAACCCGGGCTGTCACACATACCTTCCCAAGTAGTAATCGAACCCGTTGGCAATTAATTAAGCCATTGTTTTGTCCTATCCTTAAGGGAGAACGGAAACAATCTCAACGGTACGCTATCTTCCGCAAGTGTCGTAAGTTGGAGAGTAGTGCAAACTTCCATAAAATCAGCCAAGTGCTTATAAGGATATCTTTGTTACTAAGCCCATGGAAATTTGAAAGCATTTGGATAATGTTGGGCTTAATCTCGAAGTGTTGATTGCCATCTCTTGTGGGAGCCGGCAGTCGTATACAAGAGGGTGAAGTATATGTTGTAGGAGTGTAATACTCCTTAAGGGTTTTGGTTTCTTGCTCGGCCATATTTATGGTCTCTTTGAAAAGAGGAGGAAGTTGTGGTCGATTTGAACGCACAATAGCACGATTGCGCCTGAGGGTCCGCTCAATTTGAAGGTCAAGATACACTATATTAGGAATAATGATCTTCGACCGTTCATAATCCAAAAACAAAAATCAAAGACAAACTACAAATCCAAATCTAAGAGTCGAGCAAGTACCTGAGCCTCTCGCAACGAATCTCGTGAAGCCGATCGGTGCAGGAAGCCTTTTTCCTCAAATTTAGAAAACCAATAAATAAAGTTAAAAACATAAATAAACTAAACTAAACTAAACTAAACTAGACCAAGAGACAAATACATCAAATAACTTCAGCCGTAATCCCCGGCAATGGCGCCAAAAACTGGATGTGTTCAAAAGTTAAACCCTTGCAAGCAGCCAAGTGTTATTAGCACGAGTGAGCAATAAAGGATGTCGAGCCCAAGGATTACTCGTAAAAACTATCTAACCTATTTATCTCGGATGAAAAGTTTAGTTTTGAGAAAAGTAAAGACTCGAAACTTATCTATGAAAATTTAATGTTTGCAAAGTAATTGATTTAAAAAGTAAGAGAGAAAACAGTTAAGGGCCTCTCTTCATCTCAGATTCATATTAATTCGAAATCGTATTTTCATTCAAATTTGAATTTCACGGTAATAACCTTCTCTTCAATTACAAGAGGTCCTAAACCTTGGAAAACTAGCCATGGATCGTTGTTGGGATCTTCATCATCGGAGTACAACTCTTTGATTCGATCTTAGAACGATGGTTTACAATCTCTCGAATTTCTCAAACACTCTCAAGCAATAACTCTCCATAACCTAGAAAATCGAAAACCTAGAAAGCGAAGAAATCTAACTCCTTAAACTTAAATTAGGTTCATTATTTAAAGATTCATAGGGCCCTAAAACTTTCTAAATTAGAGAGGAAGTACGAAGTAAAGTTCTAAAAAAGTTCTAAAAGAAATAGGAAGAAAAAGAATTAGAAACCGCCCAAACTACATTGCCATTTTGATGCCATCGCTGGTCGAGATATGAAACTGCATAGAACTGCGGAATTCTGCTGCGCTAGATAGTCGATCTCGACTAGTCGAGATCCAATCTCGACTGGTCAAGATTGACTGTTTTTCTGCAGTTTTCTGTTTACTTGTTTTCCTCTATTTTTCATTGTTCTAAAGCCCAAGTAATGCATATCTTCATTTAAACCTGTAAAATGCCAAATTACACTAAAAGCATAGAATTAGATTTGCCAAAGGTATAACAAAGTATAGTTTTGGGGATTATTTACGTATAATTCTGAGACATTTCAAATACATACATACAATTTTAAAAGGAAAGGAGTCTTATGGTTAGTTGTTTCCCTCAAACACCTTCGCACCAAGAAAACACCTCTACATAGCACCTCTTCCTGAAAAGGACTACAAATATGAAAAATAAATCGCATAACTGAATCTCTCTCTCTCTCTCTCATTTAAAAGGAAATTGTGAACTCTCCCTTAAAACAAAAAAACAAATTTTTTAGATATCACACACAAGTTTCCTGATGATTAAGATTAAGCATTGAAGATTTTCAACGAGTAAATTTCAAGGTATTTTTCCTCAACTCCATTATTTCCATGTGGTTTGATTTTTGTTTTTTCAATGTATATGTAAAACAGCAGTTTCTAATTCATCCTTCTATTGTTTGGTATTTCTATAAATTTTATTCTTCTCTTTTTCCTTGAAACCAAATAGAACTTTGAATACGTATTTGTTATGATATATCTTCTATATGAAGCACCTTAAAACAAATAATTTTTGATCAATCTGCTGTTAATTCATGAAAGTTTCTAATTTTATGATAATTACTGTGAGGAGACGCGATTTGCGAAAATGCATGAGTTTAGGAAGCCCCTTTTCCGCCACATGCATTCCACTAGTAATAAATAGTTTAACTGGTAAAACAAGATACTAACCTAGCCCATGTTTATTATAAGAAATTGTAATAACTGTGGAGTTTACTAATAAAATGATGTTGCTTGTACTCATTTTTGATGAGGATGCAATGGACAATCCCTCATTGAAGCGTTAAAAGGATCTGAAATTTCCCACTGTGATTGTATATGAAAAACACTTTCTACTTTTTTAAAACTAAGATTAAGATGAGGACATATTTGGTATTTTCGAAAGGAAACGACTCTCCTGACTGTTATTTAAACACCAAGCTGGTGTTTAAATGATCATAGACCATTAATTGTTTAAGATGTGGGAAATCCTTTTTGTTGAAGTGATAGATCACACATTGAAGGGCAATGAGCCCACAAATCCATTTTCCCCCTATTTTTAAGATTTTCTCCATATTTTTTCAAAGAGATAAGTTCATGCCATGTCGCTGATAGGTATCGCCGATACTGATACATATCGGTCCTAGAGTTTGATCGATACTGCCATTTTAATCTGAGTTTTAAACCTAATTAGGAAAACATTAATTTCCCTTTATTATTTGTGTTTGTGTATGCGTTTACTAGTGAGTTGAGTATTTTTTGTTTGCTGAGTTTGACTCTGCTGCCGTCTGTCCATATGGCATTGACTAAAATGTACTTTGTTCTAATTATTAACTTTGTTAGAAGGAATTGTTATCCAAATGGTTATAATTTTGGGTAAAGGTAGCCTGGTACCATGGACCAGGTAACTTGCCTGGTCCCACACTGATTTGCAGCCACATGACACCCAATCTCATGATCGGGTGTCATGTATAGGAGCGGCTCGATCATCATAACAAATTTGTGGAAAAAAAAATTAGGATTAAAATATAAAACTGCATTGTCAATGCCGTCAACTGTGGTGAGAAATGAACGGTAAAACCAAATGTGATTTTACCATTCATTTTACGTGCAGTTAATTGTTTTGATTGCATAATTTTATATTTTCTTTCTGTTTTATTTTTTTTCCACATAATGGTTATGATGATCGAGCCACTCCTATCCATGACACCCGATCATGAGATTGGGTGCCTAGTCCACGTGGCTACAAATCAGTGTGGGACCAAGTAAGTTACCTGGTCCATGGTACCAGGCTACCTTTACCTGTTAGTTTTATGACGCTTTGCATTTATACACTACCTCATCAACATAGCTATTGTTTACTGACTAAAATTATTTCTTTACTGATTCTCTCTACAGGCTCAAACTCAAGCTTGGGAGATTTTTTTTTTCCCCACTGGATGTGGTGTTCCTCAATGGCAATTTGTTTTGCGCCTATATGAACTGAACAAATTAAAGGGAACTGTTTTCAATGGGCTCGAATAAGCAATCTATTGGCCCATTATTTGATACCCTAAAAATGGAGAGGGTAAGGACAATTCTTACCCACAAATATCCGTACCCGCACGAGCATTCACGGCATGCGATGACTGCGGTAGTTGTGGGGTGTCTTTTTTTCATCTCGTCGGATAACATGCATACCCTCATACAGAAATTAGACAACAATATCAAATGGTGGTCAATGTACGCCTGCTTATTTGGATTTTTCTATTTCTTTTCATCCCCATTTGTTAGGAAGACTATTAAACCAAGTTATTCAAACTTCAGCCGTTGGTACGTATTTTTCTCAGTTTTCTTTCTGAAGTTTCCATTAACCTTTTTTCATTTTGATTTCTCGGGTCTCAATAATGTAAGCAAATCGTAGCTTATAATATTGCCTATGCTACCATGGATCAAAATCCCAGTTTTCTGATACGTATCGTCCACCATCAAAACGGAGATGATACGCAACAGTATCGCCGATACATTCAATGTGTTTGGCGATACAATGAAAAATTTGACATATATTGGGTATGCATCGCCGAGACATACCATTGTATCGTGTATCAGTGGCCAGCAATGCTGGTACGTATCGGACGATACGTGCCGGTATCTCTCGAGATTTTGACCCATGTATGCTACTGCATAGTTCTGGTTGGCTTAGCAAGTTGATTTCTTGTGTTGCAGGTATGTTGGTTGGATATTTATAGCAGCTTTATATCATCTTCCAAGTTTTCAGTCAATGGGAGTCGATATGAGGATGAATCTCTCTTTGTTTTTTACAATATACATAGCATCAGTTGGATTTCTTCTTGTTTTTCATATTATATTTCTTGGCCTTTGGTACATCGGACTTGTTGCTCGCGTGGCAGGAAAGCGTCCAGAAATTCTAACCATCATTCAGAATTGTGCGGTGAGTGCTGAAGTTGCATGTAGATCGGTGTCACTATCAGTCTCTGCTGATACCAATCTGTATTTTCTCTGGTATCGGCAATACAGTATACTATAAAACATATGTATTGGGCTTCCGAGACAATACATTCGTCTCTGATGGCTCTGATACCAAGATGGATTGCCCAACGCGTCTTGTTAGTGTCCGACATTTTGATCTATTCATGTGATACAACTACGGCTGTCAACGGGTCGGGTTGGCTCAAATTTTTTGCTGCCCAATAAGAAAATCACAAATGCCCGACCTGACCGGGTGGTGCACCCAACCTGATGCCCGATCCAAGAACCCGACCTGACCTGGTAAAAACCCTTTTTTTGTACTTTTGACACATAAAATATCGATCGCGTAGGGTCGACCCGACCCGACATGACAACCTTTTGGTCAACCTGACCTGACCTGAAGGTCGGGCGGGATGTCTCATGCCCGACCCGACAGGTCAAGTTTATGTACCCGACCCGGTAAAATATTGGGTCAGGTCCGGTATGGGGCCGACCCGACCCGTTGACAGCCCTAGATACAACCAATGGGATGTATGATTGACATTGCAGGCTGTCTTCCATCTGTAATTTGTTATCCATGTTTTATGGTACCCTGATTCTTTTTTGTTATATGCAGGTCCTAAGTATTGCATGCTGTGTATTTTATAGTCATTGCGGTAACCGTGCTATTACGAGACCAAAATCTTTTGAGCGGAGAAATTCTAGTTGGTTTTCATTTTGGAAGAAAGAAGAGAGAAACACATGGCTATCAAAGTTTCTTCGTATGAATGAGTTGAAGGATCAAGTTTGCTCATCTTGGTTTGCTCCAGTTGGGTCCGCTAGTGACTATCCCTTTTTGTCTAAGTGGGTCATCTATGGAGAGGTTTGAATACCGTCCTAAGTTCAGCTCGATCTGATAATATTTTTTGTAAGGCATTTTTGAGCATAGTGACAAATTTAGTTTTCGGCAATATTTCGGTAGGGGGTCATTTTGGTTCATTTCGGATAAATTTTGGGAAAAATTTGAAAAGTTTCAGGAAAATTCTGGGGAGTACAAAACATATTATTTATAAATTATATTTAATATCTATAAATATTCTATTTATTATTTTAAAGATGATTACAATTAAAAAAAAAAGTCATTAATTTTGATGAAATTTCATTAATTTCGCCGAGATTAATGAAATTTCGGCAATCTCGGAGAAATCATTGAAATTTCGCCGAAAGCTTCGCCTGAACCCCTGTTTCGGTAAATTTCAGAGAAATTTGTCAGTATGTTTCTGACATACTTTCTTTATTTACATTGTTATGTTTCATTGTTTCTCAGTTAGTTTGCTCTGGATCATGTGCTGGGCCATCTGATGAAATCTCACCCATATATTCGTTGTGGGCTACATTTATTGGCCTTTACATGGCGAATTATGTGGTGGAGCGATCTACTGGGTATGTGATAGTTTATAGCTTGAATTTTGGAATGGCTGGTGTTACTACCACCACTGTTTTATGATACAGCCACCTCACTTAAAAAAGGAAAAGTCCGTTGACTGTTTCGAGTTAGACGATGGAGATCGTTTTTCGTCCCAGTCTTCCACACAACAGATCATGAGATCATAGGCCTACCATCAAACGGTCAGATGTTCATTCGACGTGGCACTCATCCAAAAAAATGAACGTGATCATATCAAACGTGGTTCACGTTCACTTTTTCGGATGTTTTCCGCATGGAATCAACATTTGGCTGCTGGATGGTAGGCCAATGATCTCAAGATCTATTGTGTGGAAGATTGGGATGAAAAATGATCTCCATCACCTGATTGAAATCAGTCAACTGATTTTTTCTTTGTTTAATTGAAGTGGCTATAACGTAAAGTGGCGTGATAGAAACACCAGCCTTTTGGAATATGCTGATCATTATATATTTATTATGGCTATCTTTGTTCTGAGCTAAACATGGATAATTCTATAAAACTGATCCATCAAATCTCAAAATTTATAATCCATATTCCATAGTTCTTAAACCTTTGTTTCACTTACTAAAATCAACAGATGGGCTCTAACTCACCCACTTTCAATATCGGAATATGAGAAGTTGAAGAAACAAATGAAGCCTGACTTTTTGGATATGGTTCCTTGGTATTCAGGGTATGTTCATATAATTTGAGATCCCTTTTGACATTGTAACAAGGAGTTCAGACGGGTACTCATTTGGTGATGGATTTTTTCAGGACATCAGCGGATTTATTCAAGACGGTTTTCGATCTTCTGGTATCTGTAACACTATTTGTCGGCCGTTTTGATATGCGTATGATGCAGGTATTATTTCATATATTGTTTGAGTTTCCAGTACACACACACACACACACATTATATATATATTAGGTAAGCTGGGCTCAAACCCAGTTTCCAGTATAGTATCTTTTCTATTTCCACACAATGTGTTGAATAGTGCATTTTTTAACGGTATTGCTATTTCACCTGTCAAAACAATAACTACACTGTGATTCTGTATCTCGCTCTGTTCTTATTTTCTATTTCATATCTGGGAGGCATAGATGTCTGTCTTTTAAAGCCACTATGCCTTTTTCTCTTTGTATAATCTGATTATGTAAGTTCTGTCTTTTGTTTATGGATATATTTTATACTCTTTTGTGGTGTCCTATCAGGCATGCCCCTTTGGGACTTCAATTGATAGACTAATCCAGGGTTACCTAATTCAGTAGGTAGAGCTGCGAACTGGTTCGCAGTTTGGTTTGCTCAGGATGGACGAACCGGCCCACAACCATATTTAAAACAAAAATTAATTTAGAAGCAAAAAGGTACTGAAGGGAATAAAAAATTGTTCAATTGTAGCCATCGCTCCACACCAGCGTTCGATGTATAATCTGCAGTTGTGTTATTTATGTTAAAATTTAAATAATACAACTAATTAATATAAAATTATTAATTATTTTTTTTATGTTTAAAACTCATCCTACCCCTAGCGAACCGGATTCGCCCGGACATAGGGAATTGCAAATTACGAACCCGAATTCGAACCGAGCGAACCAACCAATCACGTAACATTGGACTAATCCACTCCGTGGGACCTGCGCCCCCTAAGTGTGTGCCTAAGTGTGTGCAGGACCCAGTTAATAGGCAGGGAAATGAATTGATCAAATGAGCTTGGGGAGCATACCCAGGTTGTGTAACCAACCCACCACTCACCTAGGGGGCTTGATAGACGTTTTCTTTTCTGCACAACAAAAACCTTTTCTTGTTCTGTTTTTTTGGATAATATATTCTAGCTTTATCATCTGGATGGAATGGGAGCTACAAATTGCACACCAGATTTGTACTGTGGCACATGGTTAAAAAAAAGACTTTGTTATTTTGGGATCTGTCTCGTGAAACACCATCTAAGCCGTATGATTTGAAGACATGGAAAGATGTTTGAGGCCAAAGATTGGAAAGAAAAGGGATCTGTATCATCTGATTGAGTACCGTCAAAGGCCAAAGTATGATTCACTGGTTGACTCTGACAAATCAGATGATAAAGATCATGTTTCGTGCCAATATTTGGTGTCAAAGATCTTTACATCGTGATCATCAAATCATACGGCTTAGATGGTGTTCCACGTGACAAAGATCCGAAAAATAATGAAGTCTCTCTTTTTACCTATGTGCCACGGGATAAATCTCGTTGACAAGTTGTCGCTCTTGAATGGAATATGCCTTTACTTTATTACATTGTTTTTTTCCTGTTTTCCTTTTCCCTGCAATCAGGCTGCAATGACCAAGGTACAAGATGAAGCTCAAAAGGGTGATCTTTTGTATGACCATTTTAGTGAAAGAGAGGAACTGTGGTTTGACTTCATGGCTGATACTGGAGATGGTGGAAACTCATCCTATACAGTGGCTCGGTTACTTGCTCAGCCTTCCATTCGGCTTAAATGTGGCGGGTCCTCCCGTTCCTTACCTCGTGCAGACTTACTTCTTATTGGAGGGGATCTTGCGTAAGCTGGCCATTCTTTCTCATTTTTAATCTTTCCAACTTTTCCAGTATTCACCAATTAAAAAAATGGTGTTTAAATGATCTTACAAAATCAATGGTTCAAGATGTGGGTGATCCATACCATCAAAATGATAGATCATAGATTGAAGTGCAACATGCCCAAAAATGGTCTTCTAGGGATATTTAAACCATCTGATCTGTGAACTATAATATCAATATCAATCGTTGTTTTTACTTTTAATCATGGTTTTAAAACACGGAAACTCGACTCAAAAATCATCTGAGTAGAGTCAACTCGGTCCGATTCGACTCGCTCCGACTCGGGTTATTTTATATATATATATATATATATATATAATTTAAATGAATATAAAGGGGGGAAAAAAACAGATTTTAAGCTACCTGTGGCTTATAAATCTGTGGCACAATCGTCTAAAGAAAACAAAAAAATAAATCTGAGGGCTTCTTCTTTCTTCTAAAAAAAACAGATCAGTTTACTATTTTAGGGCTTTATAAAGTGAAAAATAAAAAAAAATACTGACATTTTAATGGCTGAGGGCTTCTTCTTCTTCTTTCTTCTACAAAAAAAAGCAGATCATATTACTATTTTAGGGCTTCTAAAGTGAAAAAAAATACTCACATTTTAATGGCTTAGGGCTGGCGGCTGAGGGCTTCTTCTTCTTCTTTCTTCTTTTGTCTTCTTTCTTCTTCTATCTTCTTTCTTCTTCTTGTTCTTTCTTTGTTCTTTCTTCTTTCTTCTTTCTTTCTTCTTCTTCTTTCGCGTTGGGTTTCTGTCGAGTCGAGGGCTGAAGTCCTAAAGGCATATAAATATAAAGGGCATACTTGCAAATTTAAAAGTATGCCCTTACAAATGTTTTAAAAGCCCTGCCAGCCCAGACCTGCCAACTTTAAGTCAACTCACCGAGTCAACAAACTCGGCCGAGTTTTTGAGTCGACTTGGCAAGTCAGCCCAATTCGAGTTTGTACCCGAGTCGACCTGAAACTGGGTCGAGTCGAGTCAACTCGCCCGAGTTCTGAGTCGACTCGGTGAGTTTTAAAACCATGGTTTTACTGGCTGATACTAAAGTTCATCAATCGGATTGTTTACATCCACTTAAAGGCATTTTCCTCTGGGCTGTGACGTGTTCCAATGATAGATTGCTACTTGAAAAATTTAGATTGATCACATATTTGGGCCACATGGCATGATGATACATCACAGTTTAATGGTGCGAGATAGAAAGTGTAATTTTATTAGTGTAAGACCATTTAAACCCCATTTTGGTGTTTAAATGTCGGCCAGGGGTCATTATCCCTTAAGAAAAGGATTTTTTCCAAAATATTTCCCAATTTTTTCTTCAAATAATTTGCAGATTCCAATTTGCTGACAGTGGTTTGCACTCATGCATCAACGTTGATATTTTTATAGGAATGTGCTATCGAAAGGAAATTATAGATTTAATGAGTACCCTATGAAATTATTGTTTACTGCTACAGATTTAATCAGCACCCAATAAAATTATTGTTTTTCGTAATGTAAATGATGCATATTCCATTTCTAAATAAAAATTTGATTTTTGTACAGGTACCCTAATCCTTCTGCGTTCACATATGAGAGGCGCCTTTTTGGTCCTTTTGAAGATGCTCTCCAGCCTCCTTCTTCATATAAGCCTGAGCATATAGCTGTAAATAAACCGGAAATTCCTTATGGGGTATCAGAACTGAAAAAATATCATGGACCACAGTGCTTTGTTATTCCTGGAAATCATGGTTCGTACATTGTTTTGGAACATTCACATTTTAAAAATTAGTACCTTTAAATTCACCCACTGTATCGTTGAGTCCACCTGCGCTAGAACCCATTGACTGCTTTGAATTAGACGATGGAGATCCTTTTTTGTCCCAATCGTTCACACGATGGATCTTGAGATCATGGGCGTACCATCAGACGGTCAGTTTTTGATTTCACATGGCACACATCCCAAAAAAGTGACCTTAAAATCATGTTTGAGCGTGATGAGTTCGACGTGATGTTAAGGTCAATTTTCTGGAATGTCTGCCATGTGAAATACAAAACTGACCATCTGATGGTACGCCTATGATCTCAAGATCCATCATGTGAACGATTGGGATGAAAAGTGATCTCCATCGTCTGATTCAAAGCAATCAATGGGTTTTCAATGTGGGTGAACTCAAAGATTGGTGGTGAATTTAAAGGTGTCCTTTTAAATTTATTATAAATAATTGGCTACCTTTGACGTTCGGCCTCTCTGCCTCAGAGGATGAGTTTGAGTTTTTTAAGTAATTAATTTATGTTTGATTAATTGTGACCGACATCAATTACTTGTTTAGTATCGTGCAAGAATGCTGATACAAGCATTATTCTAGAACTGAAATTTAATTTGTTACAGATTGGTTTGATGGACTTCACACTTTTATGAGATATATATGTCATAAAAGCTGGTTGGGTGGATGGTTTTTGCCTCAGAAGAAGAGTTATTTTGCCTTGCAACTTCCCAAAAGATGGTGGGTATTCGGTCTTGATCAGGCTCTCCATGGTGACATTGATGTGTACCAATTTAAATTTTTTGCAGAGCTAATAAGAGACAAGGTATATTTGCACTCTTCTGGTTAGCCTTTTTTTTTCCCTGTGGAGATGGCTATACCATACATGGATTGATTGAATTACTTGAGGATTAAACTGAATTTGAGATCATGGTCTGAAATCTTGCCTTATCTAATTCATATTGGTATTTGAGCCTGGTGAGATGATACAGGCCCATGTATTTTCCATATCATCCTCATGCATGTTTTTTTACAAATCTATGAACATAGTTCATATTATGTTATGAACGTGATATTGTTTTTTTTTTTTAAATTTTGTTTTGCTTATTTCTTATTTCTTTTTCTGATCTTAACTTGTCAATCCAAAAGCCTCATTTAATTTGTTTTGTATTCAATCATACCTAACAGTTTTGTCATGGTGGACCTCAATGCCAATACCTTATTCCTTGCTTGACATGGATGAGATTGGTATACCTATTATCAAATGCCAAATGTTTGAAGCAATTATTTATTTCTTATATTATACAACATATGCATGATAGCTAGCCACATTTTCACTTTTGCTCATCATTACTTGCTTGATGTTTGTTATTGGTTTGTCTGTAAGTGCTAAAACATGATTGGTGTTGAAAATACTCATATTCATTTAAATAAGTTTGGTTAGGTAAGAGATCAATACAAGAATGAACTACAAGAGTTGCCTACTTTGATCACTTGGAAATTGAAATCCTATTAAGAGTTAATTATTAGGGTTACGTAGGAGGTAGGGAGAAGGAGAGGGAGGGTTGAGTGTTGTGGCACTCTTCCCAATGTATTAAGTATTTATATGATCTTACATATGGCCCAGACTACGGTGTCTCTGAGTACAAGGTAAACACTATTTATGTAACACACATCACAATATACTACTCACACACCCATATACAATAATAGGTATCTCTACATTAAGGGCCTTTGCAATGGGTCAATTTAGTTTCCTGCTCATAGGAATTTGGAGTTCAACCAAATATCGATCAATATATTTGAGAGTTCAAATTGTGAACTTTAGGAACATCGGTATAAGAACATTGATGTACCAATTGAGTGATTTAATACTTAAATAGCATGGGTTAAACCAATTTCTAATGCGAAAAAGGCACATTATGTCGATGTCTCTCCTTCTTAGCCATGCCTTGCAACACCAAAATTTGAATATCAAGGTGCAGATTATGTAGTCATGTGGCTATAAAAAAGCAACCTTGTCACTTTTGAGGTTTAGCCTGTACTTTGGAGGAGCGCCTGAGAGTGTCGCCCTCCTGATTTCTTCTGGTGGCATAGACTGTTGATGCTCATATATCCTATGAGGAAGCACTTCTGTTGCCTTAATCCGACTAGTGGGCGGCTGCAGTGACTGATTTATATTTTTACTTTATTGGTAAAAACAATATATATACATATACCAGCCAGGCTGAAAGAAAGAAAAACCTAAAAAAGAGCACCCGAACCCCAATCCTTGGCCTTGGGGGAGTCCCAAGCCATTAGAAAAACTAAGGGAGTAAGCCTCAATCTAGCCATGTGAAAGACCATCCCAGACATCACTTCGTTGTCCAAGAACCCAAAAAGCCCTCTTCGATCCTTTAAAAGCGCCACAGTTTCAGGCAGCAATGAGGTCTCTATACAATCTAGGGCCCTCCCAACTACCTCAAATATATTAAAAACCATCCCCAAAATTTCCCTCGCAAATCAGCAGGGAATGCTCATGTTCTTGAAAACACATGATGCAATGGTTATGCAGGGACTTGTCTCTCTTCCGTAGGTGATCCGCCGTAAGGATCTGCGCTCATTTTCATTTCACTTTACATGGATCATAGCCTGATTACGAGAAATGATGTCGGAAGGATTTATGAGATCAAGTTGTGTTGCATAATCGAGCTTTTGATAAGAATGATATGGATGAAAACCTGGCGTAATGATTTGGTGAGTTGAAGATCAAATGAATGGTTACCATGTAAATCTCCAAACCTGTTTTGGTCATTCATTCTAAAGTCATCTGACCACCCACGATGGAGATATTTTTTCGATTCAACCTTTGATCCACCAGATCTTTACATCAAGTACCACACTTGATGAAAAATAGTGCCACATTTATTCAATCAGTGACCATTCTAAAGTAGATGGAAGCTGCTTAGTTACCCTTTAACTACTCTTGTTTATAAGGAACAATGAGACCTCACTGCCTGATTGAGTTAACACCCTCACTATCCCACTTTTTAGGCCACACTGTGAGGGTGTCATGGTTTTATTTTGTCATTGTTATTGAGAATTGTGGGAAAATCATAGTTCTGAAACTCCGTGAGTCAACCAGTTAAATCGGCCAAGTTAATCGACTCATCGGGGTTTTGTAGTTGAGTCCGATTCGAGTCAAGATTTCACTGCGATGGTGCAATCAGGGTCCACAGACTGCCTTTATATATATAATATTTTCATGAGATAAGGTTTTAGAAACCCTATCTTTTTTTAAAGTATTAAACTACCCATTTTATCAACATATCTTTCCATTTTTTCCTTATAACATTTTTTTGTACGATATATATATATATATATATATATATATATATATATATATATATATATGTATATATATATATTTCAAAATGTATGCTAAATTACCGAGTTGGAGCGAGTCGAGTTTATCCGAGTCCTCTAGTTAACTCAACTCAACTGACTTTCTGATGGGGACATCTCACGGTACAAGGTGGATGGAAAGTGAAAGGTGAAAGCACACGAGTTTTCGCGTTTTAAAACCATGGGTATAATAGCTGTTAATAACATTTTTCGACCATCACTTGCCCCTCCTAGGAAGAAAATCTTACGTCCACCCCTGTATAAGAGCAATTGTATCAGTTTGCATTTTGTCTCCATACATTTTCATTCGCATTTTGTTTGAAAAATCAATTTCATAAAGGGTGGCGTTATTCACACCCTTTTTTCTTTTTAGTGGAGATGATGATTTTACACCGTAAAGAACCGTTGACTGCCTTGAATCAGATGATGGAGATCGGTTTTTGTCCCAATTTCCACACAATAGATATTGAGACCATGGTGCACCTATTAGACAGTCAGATCTTGATTACACGTGGCACACATCCCCAATAGTGACTCGAGAACCCTTTCTCATGGTATGCCCATGATCTCAATTTACTTTTGAGGATGTGTGCCACATGGAATCAACATGTGGCCGATAGCTGCACCACAATCTCAAGATCTATTGTATGGAAGATTGGGACGAAAAAAGATCTCCATCGTATGATTCAAGACAGTCAACGGTTCTTTATGGTGGAAAATCATGTGTTTCTTCACAGGAAAAACAGGTGTGAATAATGCCACCCTTCCATAAATTCAGTGACGTGGTTGATTCAGATGATCTATTAATAGAATTGATTGCTCTTATAGTATGTTTGAAGTGTTTTGTAGGTACGAGAAAATGATTCTGTGATTATTATGACACACGAACCGAATTGGCTTCTTGATTGGTACTGGAATAATGCTAGCGGAAAGAATGTCACTCACTTAATATGTGACTATTTGAAGGGCAGATGCAAGCTTCGGATAGCCGGGGACTTGCACCATTACATGCGCCATTCTTTTGTTCCCTCTAATAAGCCAGTTTACGTGCAACATTTACTCGTTAATGGTTGTGGTGGAGCATTTTTGCATCCTACCCATGTCTTCAGCAACTTTAACAAATTTTATGGAACTTTATATGAAAGCAAGGCTGCTTATCCTTCTAATGAAGATTCAAGTAGGGTAAGGTTTGAATTTTCGTTTCTCAATTGTTCAAACATAATTAACATCAGGGATGGGAGGATGCTCAAGCGGCCTCCAAGATGTTGTGGAGATCCACCCAAAACATTGTTTGGGTGCCACGTGGAGCATGGGGGATGGGTAGATCAATTGTAAAAAATGATTTTTTTTTTTTTTTTTTTTAAAATTTAAAAGCTTCCGTTAGAGTTTGACTGATTTCAACGGTTGAAATTTCAAGAGTCAAAAAATACATAAGTATTGCACTCATGCTCCGCGTGCCATCAATTTGGTGTCCAGCTACCAATTGGAGGTTTTCATCAATATTGGAAGACGGAAGCCTTTCCTTCACATTGTTACTCTGTTTTTATATTCTCATGCTATCTTGGAAATCCTATATTTTGATTTTTTTTTTTATGAAACTCAATACAGATTGCGTTGGGTAACATATTAAAGTTTCGAAAGAAGAATTGGCAGTTTGATTTTATTGGTGGTATCTTATACTTCATTTTGGTTTTCTCTATGTTCCCACAGGTGATGTTCTATTCATTTTGTACTGCTTCCTCTTGTTGGATTTGATTGACCTTCCTAAAGCCTAGTCTACTTTTAAAATTTATTTAAAGCCTAGTCTACTTTTAAAATTTATTTATTTATTTGTTTTTATACTTTTCAAGTGCATTTAGCATCGTTTTGTTGATTTTCTTGTGCTTCCTCCTGTAAGACCTAATTCATCTATCTAAAGATAATCTTTTCAAAAATTGAAGTTGGATAAAGTAATTTTTGGCGTGTTTTCTTATTTTCTTTGCTAGGTGAGCGTAGTATACTGGATGAAATACATCTTCTTTAGGGTGTAGCTGGAAGTTAAGAGTCCTCCAACCCAAATCTATAGACAGGAACAGTAATATTGTCTCCTTTCCATAGCATGATATTAAAGTTGGGGACCTCTAATCCAAGTGCCGTGAGAGAGATTGCACTCCTTTTGTAGCATAATTTGATGCATAAAAGATTTTTTTTTTTCCTGCTACTTCTTGCAATTGTGGACAGTTCATGTTTGGTATAGCATGAAATTATTTGAATTCATCGTATGGTGATTACGTATATCAATCACATCCTTAATAAATTTTCCTAACTTTATACCCATTGTCAAAGAATGTACCGACTAAAAATCAAAATTGTGAAATTGCTTAAGTCATACTAAACGATTTGACAACCCATCGCTTATGCGAAACCGCATAATCGCATAAGCAATGGCTCAGTGATTTCAAATTTTTTTTTTTTTTGAAATTGAAAAAAGAGAGAATAATAATAAGTATTTAAGTCTAACAACTAAAATAACACTAACAATTATTGGTAAATGGCAAAGAAGAGGAAAATACGCATGATCTTTAATCTTGTATTTAATAAAAAGTGTCATACATATTAATATACAAATTAGGAAGATGAGAGGAGATTAGAAGTCTAGAATGGACAGAGAGAGGAAGAATGATCCAAAATTGCTCTGAGAAGAGTTCAAGACCGAGCCCCCCCTTTTATAGAGGTTAGGGGGCCTCAAAAAGAAAAAAAACTTAGAAGTGCTCCAACTGTCATATTTCTAACCATTGGAGCATTATGTGATCACATATTGCAGTATGTGATCGCATGCTGTACTGGATCGCTCCAACATGGCTTATGCGATTTGGAGGTAGTATGTCGGATATGTGATCGCAGAACCGATTATGCGATTGCATATGACAACACTGCTAGAAACATTGATGTCAAAATGGCATGGCAGTTATTTTCTATATGTGATGCCTTGATGTTTACATGCTCATGTTGGAGTTTTGAATTGTTTTCAAAATGAGAATTCGAAATCCGATATCCCTCGGTTTTAATTCATCCATGTATGTGTCAATAACGCTTATGAGGATTTTTATATTTTTATTTATTATTAGTTTTATGGGTAACCTGGGAGTGAATCTGAGACCTCAAGTTGGCAACGGTCTCAAGTTCAAGTGTACCCCATTAAAACAAGGAAAACTCAATATGTTTATACGATAATCCCATATACCACTTTTAAATAGCATGGAGAGAAGGGGCATCTGTTTCTTGGAGATAATTAACTTATTTTGTACTTTCCAGTGTAAACTCGACCACATCTTGCAGGAGGACTCGTGGTCCGGTCACCTAAAGAGTTTCTTCAGTACAATGCTGAATGCATTTATGTACATGCTGGAACATTCGTATGTATCGTCTGCAGGGATTCTGACATTGCTATTGACAGCTTACTTGTTTGTTCCTTCTAAAGTCTCACGAAAGAGGCGGGCAATAATTGGGGTTCTTCATGTTTCTGCCCATATGATTGCAGCACTTTTTCTCATGCTTATGTTGGAGTTGGGCATTGAGACGTGTATCCGGCATCAACTCCTAGCAACTTCAGGTGTCTTTTTTGTATTTTTAGTACTATATTCTCAATTCAATGCATTACGCAAGAGTAGGGGTAGGAACCGAAACTGATGTTTTGGTTTGGCCAAAACCGATACCAAACCGAAAATTATCGGTTTCAGTTAGCTGAAATTTGAAGGCCTAAAATGGCAACTGAACCATTCCAGTTTTGGTCGGGTCGGTTGTTGGTTTTGCTCTATCTTTTTAAATTTTTTTATAAAATTTTTGATTTTTCGGTTTTTTTGCTTTTAGGATCAGTTTTCTCTCCCTACTCAAAAGCAGTTTTCGGTTTTCGGCACCCAAAACTGATACTGAACCGATCCAAAATCGGTTTCGGTTTTTCTGTTTTGGATCGGTTTCGGTTCAGTTTCGTTGGTTTTCGGTTTTTCTGTTTTTTTCCCCACCCCTACGCAAGTGTGACAAATTCAGTGTTGTCATGTAGTTATTTTTCTAAAGATACTGAATCTGCTGACAATGTTAAAATGGATAGGGCGATGACTGCCTACTCATTCATCACGCGGCAGACATCTTTGATCACTCCAAGCAGTCCACCTAGCAGTTCATCATTGGCACGTCTCAGTAAAAAAATTATGGCCCCCAGAGGAGCAGAACCATCCAACCAGTGCACTTTAATTTTTACCTCTAAAAACAAATCACAACCATCCAAATTAGAGTGCATTGATCTGATG
Source organism: Chloranthus sessilifolius (assembly GCA_021018995.1). NCBI lineage: Eukaryota > Viridiplantae > Streptophyta > Magnoliopsida > Chloranthales > Chloranthaceae > Chloranthus > Chloranthus sessilifolius. The sequence goes on along the minus strand of CM037592.1, from coordinate 35,890,413 downwards.
GTTCAAATTTCCTTATCAGTGTGATTTTTGGGCTCAAGGTAGTACCCAATATGTGCTACCTTTTTTGTGACTTGGATTGCCCAACACTCGTGCGGTTGTGCCACGTGTCCTACAAAGTTAGTCCATTAGACAATGGTGGATGAGAACTTAACTGTTTCCCTCTGGACACCATATAGTTTATTTTTGTATTCTCAAGGTATTTGTACATGCATTTATGAATATTTATTCATTGTATTTGCAACAACGTGTATGATTTTTAACCTCTGTAGCCAAGTACATATCAAAATGATTCCCTTCCATCCAAGAATTTTTTTTCTGCATTTAGTGGAGTTTTTTCCTTCATTTTTTACACTATTTTCAACCTGCCTTTTAAGTTTTAAGAAATTTCAGACTATTTAGAGTCTTGTACTTCAGATTTATTGCTTCAGAATGTCATGATTCACAGACCCTTTGGGTTCTAAGTAGCTTTTTTGTGTATCTTGTGTGTTTCTTCTCTTAAATTATAATACCAGCTATGCAAATTCTCAAGATAGACTGAAAACCAACCCATTTCAGGCTATCATACTCTATATGAATGGTACAGATCGGTGGAGAGCGAGCACTTCCCGGATCCAACTGGGCTTCGGGCTCGTATAGAACAATGGACATTTGGCCTCTACCCAGCATGTATCAAGTATCTCATGTCTGCTTTTGATGTCCCAGAGGTGAAATGCTTTCTACCGTCACGAAATATCTCGTTTTAAATATTGGCTGGTGTTACTACTTACTACCACAATATTTTATGTTAGAGCCACTTCACTAAAACAAACGAAAAAGTATTGACTGTTTGAATCAGATGATGGAGATTGATTTTCATGTCAATCTTCCACACAATAGATCTTGAGATCATAGGCATACCATCACACGGTCAGATGTTGATTCCATGTGGCATACATCCCTAAATATGAGTGTGATCATAGCATACCATTAAACGTTGTTCACGTTCACTTTTTGAGATGTGTGCCCTGTGGAATCAACATTTGACTGTCTGATAATAGGCCCATGATCTCAAGATCTATTGTGTGAATGATGGGAAGAAAAATAATATTCATTTGATTTAAAGCAGTCAACGGATTTTTCTTTTGTTTAAGTGATGTGGCTGCAACATAAAAGTAGTGTGGTAGTAACACCAGCCTAAATATATTGTTTTCTATTCATGTATCAAATTTATAAGAGAAGTTTCCAGGTCATGGCCGTCACTAGAAACAATATCTGCAAGGAAGGGATGGACTCCCTTTCCCGTGGGGGTGCCAGCATTTACTATGCATCTGTTTTCCTCTATTTCTGGGTCTTCTCGACCCCCGTGGTCTCCTTGGTGTTCGGGAGCTACTTATACATCTGCATCAACTGGCTCCACATACATTTTGATGAAGCCTTCTCTTCTCTCCGCATTGCGAATTACAAGGCATTCACCCGCTTTCACATCACACGAGAAGGCAGCCTCGAGATTTTCACCCTCGCAGTTGATAAGGTAAAATCCTTTTACATATGAATACTTCAAATTTCAGATGGTTTAAAAAAGGCCAAAATTCCGGGAAAAACCGGAAGAATCGAAAAGTAAAAAAACTTTAAAATGCAGAAGACGAAAAGAACGCAAAACCACGAAAAATCGGGAAAAAAAAGAAGATAATATTAAAAAACTTTTTTAAAAATACTGTGAAACAACGTTTAATATGCGAAAAACGGATTTCATATGCGAAGTATGCATATTATACAGAAATACGCATGTTATTAAAAAATATGGGTATTATACATGTTTAGTATGTTGTGGCAAAAAATTGCGCATTTTACGCCTATTGTTCATAACAAGCAATATTTTGTTTGAATTTTAACTTTGGCTGACTAATCTTGTTGAGCAGGTCCCGAAGGAGTGGAAATTGGATCCTGAATGGGATGGAGAAACGAAACCGCCACTGCAGCTTAGCCATCGCAGGAAGTTCCCTAGCAAGTGGAGCGCTGCTACTACTCAGCAGGACCCTCTTAACACCGTTCGGATCGTAGACCATTTTGTCATCCCACAAACTCCTAACAACCCCACCTTGAACGGGGATAGTTAGTTCATTGGATCAGCTGGTGCATCTGTAACCCATTGTGTCATTCTTTTATCTTTAAAAAGAATGGAAAAATAAAATAAAATTGTCCGCCTTGTAAATTTCCATCTTAGTTTAATTTATGTAACATTAGCATTACTTTAATTTGTTTGCTCAACAATTTCTTTTGTATTTTTTATTTTTATTTTTTTTATGATTCTACTTGATCAAAGTTTTACTCTTGGTAAAAGTTTAACGAAAAGTAATCCTCCAAAGTTAGGTAAAACTAAGTACTCAAAAAATTTCACAATCAACATACACGACCATCAGAGGGGCGTGGGTGCTTTTCTAAACTAACTTTTACATTTTTGCCTTATAAGGAGGTATTTTACCAATCTCACATCTACTGTCATGAAAGCAAAAGAGGCAGCAGTAACTAGGGTTCTGCATTTTTTTTGGGCCGAACCGATCAAACTGGACCAAACAGCCAATTTTGGTCCATCCGGTTTGGGTTTGGTTTGGCAAGAAAACTTGACAAATTCAGTTTGGTTTCGGGCCTTCCCTAGTCGAAACCGACCGAATTGAACCGATTGCAATTTCAGTCGAAATTTTGAACCACCGAAACCGAAATGAAATTCAAAGTATTACGGGGACCGAAACAAAAACTTAATATTTCGGATTTTAATGTATGGTGGGGTATATTTTGGCCGAAGTTTTGGTGCAAAATTTCGGCTTCGGTCCCTACCGAAATTGAAAAAAAAAATGATTTTTTTATCCTTGGTCTTAACAACCTAATTCAATGGCTCGCTCAAACGGTCAATGTTTTATTTAACATGGCGCACTTTTTGAAAAGTGACCTTAACATTAAATGTACACTCAAAATTGATTTTAATTTAAGGTAACTTTTTTGGGTGTATACCACATGAAATAAAAAAATCAATCGTCTGATGGTACGCTCATGATCTCAAGATCCATCGTGAGAAAGATTGGGAGGATAAAGAATCTCCATCGTCTAATTCAAAACAGTCTATGTTTCAGCATGGGTGAACTCAAAGATTTGATGGGTGGATTTAAAGGTACTCATCCCTTACTTGATCAAAGGTATCAACAATTCAATTGAATTGAGTGTTAACCATACAATTATTTCACCACTTTTAGGGCAACAAGTATAGTCACACACATGGATCAAAATTTCCGCTGAAACACATCAGGTTTGGACGCACTACTCAGGTCGGGTTGAGTAATCATAAATGCTCGACTCGACCGAACCCCGATGGTGTACTCAAGCCAATCTGACCCAATGCCTGACCTAAAAACCTGACCCAACCCGATAAAATACTCTTATTTTTTATGGATAACTTTAGTAACACCCACGGAATCTTGTTGGACACCTATACCAAAAACCATTGACTGCTTTGAATGAGATGATGAAGGTTGTGTTTCGCCCCAATCTTCGATACAAGGAATCTTGAGATCATGAATGTACTATCAATCGGTCAATATTTAATCCACGTAGCACAGATAAAAAAAAATAGTCCTAAAATCTCGGGTGGACTTGACCTAACTTAACCTAACCTAATACCTCATCTTGCTCAAATTATGGGAATTTGATAGTCTGCTTGGAAGTCCGTGCACGTCACACGGTTACACTAACATGTGGATTGATTTACCACCTATGATGAGTGGACATCTATCGTAGACTAACTCTTTGAAATAATTATCCCTCATCAAAAATCATTTTGCTTCAAATTGATTAATAAAAATTAATGATTAAATGATCAACAGAATATACTATACATTAAAAAAAAGAAAATTATAATAACTTCAATTTATTTGTAAAGCTCGTTCAAAATTTATAGATCGTTAGTTTATTCTTTATTTGTATATTAATATTAAATTTTAATCGTAAAATACTAAATATTTTATCTTTTAGTAGTACATTTAACAAAAAATTAAAAACATTGAATAAGGTTAAATAATAAATAAATAAAGTGAAATAACAAATAATAGAACTTGCGAGTCAAATGTGATCCATGAACCACATGATGTATGCCCGTGATCATGTTCATATTTTGGGATGTGTGTCATGTGGATCAAAATATGACTGTCAGATAGTAGAACAATAATCCCAAGTTTTACTATGTTGAAGATCAATATTTATTGTCTCGAATATTGTAACGAAAAACGATCTCCACTGTCAAGTCAAAGTAGTCAACAATTTAACCATATGAAATCTAAGTTGAATCAGACAATATAGATTTTTTTCATCAAAATCATTAACATAATAGAACTTTGGATCATTGGTCTACCATCAGACAGTCATATATATAAGAAAAGGTGTTTGTTCTCCATTAGAGGACGCTCAAGAGTCCTCCAAGATTGGGGAAAACCTCTAATTGGCAGCATGACACCAAATTAATCTTACACAGAGCAAAGGTGCATTGCTTAGATCATATTTAGCAAAAAAAATAATTCAAAAGCTCATCTCCACCATATATTTTTTTAGCTTTGGAATTTAGACCATTAAAATTAGTCAAACTTTGATAGAGGTCTTAAAAAGAATTTTTTTGAAACCTCTTTTTGGGAAATTGATCTAACCCGTTCCCTTATGCTCCCCATCGCACCCAAATAGTATTTTGAATGCCACATTAATCTCCACGAGATCTTGGAGGACGCTTGAGCGTCCTCCCATAGAGGACGGAACATGCATATATATATATATATATATATATATATATATATATATATAAGAGTTAGACAGTTTCTGTCAATTTAGCACTTTTGTTTTTAAACTATCCCAAACTAACCTTAGCTAACACTAAATCACCCTATCTATCTTTATATTTTATATTTGGAATTTATATTTAAATCACCCTAAATCACCCTATCTTTCACAAAAATCGAACTCTTATTTATACAAATAGGACTTTTTTCACTCATACGGTTCAGGATGTCTCTAGGTCAATTCAATTTAGGGTGGGGATTTTTGCAACCGAAGTTTCTTCCAGTGCAACCAAATGTTCTTGAATAAGATGATAAGGATCATCTTACATTACAATATTTTAAATAATAGATCTTGAGATCATGGTTTCCACACTAGACAGTCAGATGTTGATTCCACTTGGCACACATCTCTAAGTGAGTGTCATCATGGGTGTTCTATGAGACGATGAAGATTGTTGAAACAAAAATCAATCCATCTATAAAACCTATGGCAGTTGCCATTAATCTCAAGATCCATTTGTTTAAATCGGTCATTGACTTTTGACTATGTTGCCCTTAGAGATCTAGTTGGTGTAGATAGAGTTATCCTTTAAAGAAAGTCTTGGTATTTTGGGGACTTATGCTTCTTGGAAACACTATCTAAGTCTTCTAATTAGAAGGTCGTATCTAAACATCTCTAATGCAAAAGATTGGCACGAAACATAATCTCTAATATATGATTCAAAGCGGTCAATTGTTGAATCTGATGATGATAGCTATTCACTGTATAGAATTATATGATAGAGATTTAAATGTAGTCTTTCCATATTTACTAGTTACATAAGGAAACAAAAAGTTTGAGTGAAACCTCCAACCTAATATATCAATAAAGTCCCACGAAGTTAGGGGTACAAACAGGTCGTGTAATAACCCGAAAAATTAGATCTGAACTCGACTGACCTCGAGTGTGTGGTCGACACGAAAATCGATGTCATCATAGATTTTTTTATAATAATGAATATTTAAATATTATTAGGATAACTTTGTGCGGATGGATTAAGGTTTAAATGAGTATTTTGGCCTTTAGTGTGAAAGCCGTGCACCGACGCACTGTGTGCCGCTCAACACCAAAGCCAAGCCTAAGTTAAAGGGATAGAACTTAGATTGGAAATATCTTAGATATTTTGAGTTTTTTGGTTGCTTGAAGGCTAAGTTTAGCCTTGCAAATTTGAAAGCTAGAGAGAGAGAGAGAGAGAGAGAGCTCCTGTCAACCTTCAAACCCCTTCTCGTGAGATTTTGATAGCCAGATCGCCATCGCGCAGAGAACTCCGCACTCGTCGCAAGGCTCGTGACGTCGGTATTGGTGTTCCGCCGTTTATAAATTTAGACCGTTCAAACCCCTTTTTTTTAGAAACCCCGTTTTTCAAGAAGCGTTCCACCTCGCGATCACTAATCAAGCGTTGAATATGTTAAGATCGACGCGTAAGGATGAGCAACCTCATCTTGAGTTCATAGTGATCAATCTTTGTGGATTCGCCGTAGAGATCCGGAAGTTTCGTTTTGAAATCCTTTTGGACAACGATCCTTAAAGGCGCAAAATTGATCGAAGAAAGGTTAGTTTTTATTTGATTTTAATGGTTTAGATTATAGAATAAATCATTGTTTTAGTTTAGTGTGGATGTGTGTGTGATTCGATGAAGATCATAGAAGATTTGGATGAAAATAGATCAAAAATGATAAAACCGTATGGCTGTGCATTTCTGAAAGTTTTTGATTGATCAATGGGGTGATTGATCGATCAAAATTAGGTATTGATCGATCAATCTAGGTGATTGATCGATCAAATTTGGTATTGATCGATCAATTTGAGTGATTGATCGATCAAATTATATATACAATTGGAAAAACAGCAAGTTTGGTTGCTGGACGTTCATTCCCGACAGCATTGATCGATTAATCTGATGGTTGATCGATCAATGGTGAAATTGATCGATCAATGTGGGATTGATTGATCAACATGATGTATTGATCGATCAATTTGACTGTGCTGACACTGCATCAGTGTTTTGGCCATAACGTTTTACTCCGAACTCCGATTGATGTGATTCTTGTGGCAGAAAGATGAAAACTAAATCTACAACTTTTATGAATTAACTAACTAATGAATAAATTATTTTGATGATCAAAATTGAGCTAGAAATTTGGCCAAGTTTTAAGTTAGCACGTTTTGACTGAAGTATCGATATAACTTCGGTATTTTGGCCATAACTCCTGGTTCCGAACTCTGATTGACGCGATTCTTGATGCGTTGGAAAGAGTACGACGAGATCTAACTCTTTTATGAATTAGCTAAAATTTTAATCAAATGTTTTGAGGGTCAAAATGAAATTGAAAGTTGGGTAAAGTTTCGAGTCAACACGAAATTACCCATTTCCGTCTCGATTTTGAGAAAACACTTAAATACGTCAATATTATTAATAATTAGGATCAATTTTTATACATCATCATGTGTGTGATATAGACTAAGAGTGGAGGCCGTAGATAAGAACTTTTGGATTGCTTTAGAACGGCGTTGAATTTGCTTAGAAAGAAGTCTGACCTGAGGTAGGGGAAAACCAACCTAAACTGCTTTTGAGTATGATTTCATGTTTATTTTATATCTGTGCCATAATTTCTGTTTTTAACAAGCATGTAAGCATATCATAAATTTCTGCTATCTCTGATTTCTGTTTTCTAATTTGTTTCTGAAACCTGCTCCTGATTTCTGCTATCTGATCTGTGAGGTCTATGCGTGTATGTGATTTGATGATTTAACCAGATGATCCCCACCGACCCGGCGGTATATCCGAGCCTGGCACACTTGTGCATCTGCTTGTAATCCCTCGGCACAATTGCACTCCATAGATGAGGCATTGTTGCAATATAAAATTGTTCATGTGAACGACGATTGGTTGGGGTTTCCTATCGGTAAATTCCTGTTTACTCCGTGTTATATATTCACGGGAGTTTCTTAAGTTAGAAAATAAATACAATTTAAGTCACTGATTATATATTTGCATCAGAGCTGGTTCTTATTTACAAATTCAGTATTTACTCTGATTTTGCCTGCTTATACATCCTGATTTGATTTTCTATTTTGAAATATCATGTCTTGCATATTCATTACACTTTAGTTGGTATTCTTCTATTGAGCTATGATGTAGCTCACCTTGTTTTCATTAATATTTTAGGTTCTGAGACTAGAGTTCTTGGCACTGAGAATGACCCTAACTACCAGCCTGATCTAGAGGCTGAGGCCGAGGACGAGGAGACTGACGTCCAGGCGGACGACTTTTATCCTTAGTCTGGGTATACGAGTCTGCTATTTTTGAGATTTTGTGTAAACCTTTGGATTATTGTGTGCCTGGTGGCCACTTCTGTATTGCTTTCTGTAGATATTTTCTTCCTCTTATAGTATTACTATACATTCTATTGGAATCATTATTAGGAACCATTGTTTTGGGTGATGGATGTCCATCACCATTGGTTCTTCTTGGTTCCTTTTTGGGAATGTATATTTTTATATATATTTAGATACATGTTTGTTTTATTGCTTCTTTCTATTTTAAATGCCTTGTGATGACTCGATCTACCACTGGTGGACAGTGTCTGCTTGGTTTCTGCTATACGAGTAGACACTTCGTGATTTGTCCTGGGGATCATCCAGAGTATGATCCTGATGACACGGATTTCTAGGCACATAAATCCGGGCTATCACAGGTCGAGTTTGGGACGGGTTTAGGGTCAACTTGAACCCGACCTGGTAAGCCCATTTCTAGACTTGAATCCGACCCGACCTGCTCATGTCTAACCATTGACTTGAACCTGCTACCGAAAACAAGCTTTAGAAAGTAGAATTTGCTTAAGTAGAATTTACTTATATATCAAGTAAAAATTTATTATTAAGTATATATATATATAGGGAAATTTGCACTTTCGGCCCTATATGTTTGCGTATTTGCAGAAACGGCCCTATAGTTTCAATCGTTGCATTAATGACCAGCTCCAGGCCTAGCCGCCTCCGCCTGCTCCACGTCAGCAAGGACCTATTTTAAATAATATAAAAAAAAAAAATTTCACCGCCCTTTAACAGAGAGTATAAAAGCTACTTTTATAATTCATTAGTTACTGTTACTTTTAAGTTTAACTTTTCTGAAAAAAACAAGAGAGCGACGACAAAGCGGTAAAAGGTCACAAAGGTCACATTACAATTCCAGGTAATTTATTTTTTTTACATTTTAACACATTTAGTCATCCCCAATGTTTCCCACCTAATCCGATAATTTAAGTTATCGACCGATAACTTAGATTATCGGTAAATTATCGGTAAGTTAGGGGATTAGTAGTTTTTTCAAAATCACTTCTTTTATTTATTAATTGCTTTTTATTTATATTGCAGTTCCTATTAAGTTATTGAAAATGACCATGACTCTAAAGCCCATCGGAAAATGTTCTGGAGTTGGTGTTAGGAAATTTTACATGCACTGTAACGAAGAGAGAAAGAAAATATTAGATGATTCAGTATTCGGTCATCTATTTAGGATGAATGAGAAATTAGGTTTCGTTGGAGACTTGGTTGACGCTATTTTAAGTTTTTGGGTTGAAGAGAATATTTTCAAGGTCAAGAACACCAATGTACTCCTGCAATAGATCGATATAGCCTTGATTTTAGGCCTCAACATGCTGACGGAACCTGAGTCTGAGAAGGTGGCCGTAAAAGAGGAAACAACTATTCGATACAAATTCTTTCGGGGGAAGCCGGCGAAAAGATCTCGTATTGAAGAAATTATTGACAGTGCTGATTTATCCAACGATGATTTTTTGAAACTGTCATTATTATTTTTCGTATGTTCTTTTTTACTTCCGGAGACATACCAGGAAGTAGATACACGGTACTTAGAATTAGTAGATAACATTGAAGAGTTCAACAAGTTACCGTGGGGCCTGATAGTTTACAATAATTTATTAGATAGTATATCAAAAGTGTAATAGCCCGAAAAATCACACTAAACTATGACCTCGAGATCAGTGCCCGATTGGTCACAAGTTTGACCAATCAGGAGATCAAGAGTTAGCATAGAATGTGATGAACGGGCAAGATGTGATGGTTTGAGTGAATATGTGGTGCGAGATGTAAATGGAAAGTCACTTACACCTACTGCGGTGTATGTGCTCAACACACAAAGAGGGAGATAGATAAAAGGGTTTAATAGCCCTAAAAGTAAGGGTTTGATGTTGTTGAAGGAGAGGAGTAAAGAAGAGAGAGAGAGAGTAAAGAGAGTGATTAATGCAAGGAGTGAATGCTAGTTGAGGAAGGGAGATTCGAGCAATAAACGCCGGATTCGACGCGAGGGATCCGCTAAAAGCAAAGCTAGAACCCTAGCCTTCCAACCACTGGATTGAAATCAACTTGAGATCTATTCAAGGTAAAATTTTTGTAAATAAAATGCATAGATTATAGGGGTTAAGTTATGGTTGAATGTGGGTTAAATCATAGGATAATGGCTTAGAAAAATAGAGGAAAAAGTATGGAAGAAGATTGGGAAGAACAGCTCGAAAAGGGCTGAATCTGACAATTTCGATTAATCGAAATTGGGTTTCGATTAATCGAAATTGGCCAAGAAGTTGAAAAGTCAGAAGACCCCGATTTCGATTAATCGAATTTGATTTCGATTAATCGATTTTAGTTTTCGATTAATCGATTTAGGGATCGATTAATTGACTGAGAACCTCCAGTGGACCCCAGGGGTTGGAGGAAATGGCTTGAGGAAAAATCGACTAATCGAAATGGGATTTCGATTAATCGATTTTAGTTTTCGATTAATCGATTTGGGATCGATTAATCAATTTGTGAAACTCGACTGTTCGAACTGAGAATCGACTTTGCGAAGTAGAGAATTTCGATTAATCGAAATTGGATTCGATTAATCGAATGAAAACTCGACTGTTCGAACTAAGAATCGACTTTGCGAAAAGGAGAATTTCGATTAATCGAAATTGGATTCGATTAATCGAATGAAAGCTCGACTGTTCGAACTGAGAATCAACTTTGCGAAACAGAGAATTTCGATTAATCGAAATTACTTCGATTAATCGATATTGACCTTCGATTAATCGATTTTGGAAATCGATTAATCGAATCAGACTCGATTAATCGATTTTGGAATTCGATTAATCGACTGAGATAAATTATGTTGACTTTTGGGTTTGACTTTAAGATTCTTGGAGGGTCTTATACCTTCTTTATTGCATCCTTTGTGATGTGTTTCACCCGTTATGTGGTACCATAGGTGGTACGTGTGGACTAGTGCACAAGGAGCCACGTGGGACCTTGATGCATTGATGAAATGAAGACTTGAGGTAGGGAACACCTTGAACATGTACCTTATTTTACAAGAGCATGTATGTAGTGATATAGAATTCAATTCAATTATTATTTCTTAAGAATTTGTGAAAAGTGTGTGTGTGTGACATCCATAAGAGTAATCATGATGAGCCATCCCCAGGGGATGAAGAAGTAAAGAGATAAGAGCATCAGGTGTGATGCAAGTAAATGGATACATCCCAGGGATGTATCCAAGGATTGAATCATGTTTGATAGGGCCTAACTGATATAAGATAGCACATTTACACGGTGAATAACTATATGTAAGGCACCGATATTTTTGTTATTTGAGGTTTGATAGGGTACCCCACCGACGTGGCGGGATATCCACGACTGACACGACAGGATATCCGTGACCGATACGGCGGCGAAACCGTAGGCCAGTGCGGAGGCTTATCCGTACATAGTAAGCACACCCCAGGGGTGTTGATTGAGACAAGTGAAACCCCGCCACCAATCCCCAGGGGAAAGGGGCTTGGGTACTATTTGTATTCCTGTGAATACGGTTAAAACTGTCTATATAGATGACGATGATGGGTATCTCATCGGGGCTCGATGCTATATTGCTCGAGGATTACTTAAGTTGAAAGTTTAAGTTTTGCTTTAGGCCTTTTCAGCATCATTCATGAGTAAATGAAAACATAAGTAATCAACAGTAAAATGAAATGCTTTTTAACTGTTTCATCAATAACTGCATAGATACATCATGCATGGCATATCATGGAATATATGTGAGTTATAATTTATATGTTCAACCGTGTTTGTTCCCTATTGAGCTAGGATGTAGCTCACCCTATAGACTATACGTCGCAGGTCCACTACTAGCAGCTGCCGAGGCTTCAGGAGACGCTGATCCCGGCGAGTCGGACCTTGCGGCCGGCAAAGAATTGGAGCCACCTCCTGAGGACTTCTTCTAGAGGACTCCGTTGTGCCGCTTTGAGGGCTTTTTAGAGAGATTTTGTACGGCTTGGTATGTCAAGCCTTGATTTTTGTTTAAAACCATGTACATAAGGAGTTGGGATTATTCTTTTGGGACGAACCATCCGTGATGATTTATATCATCGATGGTTCGGATCGGTTCTCCATTCATGCAGAGGCATGAGGGTAGAACTGTCTTTTGGATAGTTAATTAATATAGATTTAAATTCCGCAATTTCGTTTATTATACTTTTGATGCTTGATATACCAGTGTTCCGTGCTTAGCTAAAGGGCACGGTCAAGATGATCGTGCTGATGGCACGGGTTTCGGGGTGCCGAAATCTGGGCTGTCACAGTTGGTATCAAAGCAATTTTCTTCTAGCAATTCTGACAAGGGTTCTTTCGTCAGAACATAGGGGCTTCTGCTAACGAAACTTTAGCCGCAAATGTCATCTAGGGGAAGAGGCCGACCAAGGGGAGGCCAGCAGAGGAGTCTACGTAGTGGAGATGGTTACATCTCTCCTACTAATAGAGTGCCTTTAGGAGGTACTGAGGCCCCAGGGGGCAGTAGTAGTAGACAACATGATGAAGAAGATCGAGATCATCAAGATCAAGATCTAAGAGAACAAGAAAGATTGAGAGAAAGACAAGAGGACAGAGAAGAGCGACAAAGGATGATGCACACTATGGAGACTATGGCAGCTGCCATGGCACAACAAGCCGCATCCTTTGCAGCTCATGCGTCAAGAGAACAGCAGCCACCTACACCACCTGTAGGACCTGCGTTGCCTGTGCCCTCATCTTTTACAGAGTTTAGGAGGATGAGACCTCCTTCATTTTCTGGGCAGGCAGACACAATGGCCGCTGAGAACTGGTTGATGGAGATGGAGAAAGTCTTTAGCGTGCTAACTTGCACGGAAGATGAGAGTGTGAGATGGGCAGCTTATATGTTGGATGGGGAGGCTGGGCCTTGGTGGAAGTCCGTGATACGGACTCGGGCTCAGGAGACCCCAGAGTTGCCTTGGACTTGGGAGGAGTTTGTTGAGGAGTTCAACAAACAATATTTTCCAGAAGTGGTGAGGAACCAATTAGAGATACAATTCCTACAGTTAGTACAAGGGAGGATGACAGTGAGGGGGTGGAGTTTCTACGACTTGCCCGTTTTGCTTCGAATTACGTCGCTACCGAAGTGATGAAATCCAAGAGGTTTCAGCAAGGTTTGAAGCCAGAGGTTAGGGGAGGCGTAGCTCCATTTCAGCTGAGGACCTATGAAGAGGTCATGAGTAAGGCGTTGGTTGTAGAAGAAGAAAATACAAATAGATACAGACAGAGAGAGCAACAGAGAGGAGGAAATGAACAAGGAAGATCGGGGCACTACGAACCGGTGAACAAAAAGCCGAGGTTCGTAGCCCAAAATCAGAGACCACAGTTCCAAGGGGGTTTCGGAAGACCGGCGCAACAACAACAACACCAACAGAGGTTTCCATTACTTGCGTCGGGGAGACCTATTCGCTATGAGAGCCCTGCCATGTCTACTGGCCCTTGTCTACAGTGGTTCTCGTCTTTATTTCTTCAAGCTCGAGAGACTTGCATAAAGTGTGGCAAGCCTCATAGGACGGTTAGATCGGGAACTAGGGGTTGTTTCCGATGTGGCAAGGTGGGCCACTTAATCAAGGATTGCCCCGAGACGGATAAGAGAAAGACGGTTTCAGTTGCAGCACCACGACCAATTCAAGCAAGGAAACCAATCGTCCAGGGGAGAGCCTATGCAGTCACTGCTCAGGAAGCAGGGAACGTGCATGACGTCATCCAAGGTGAGATTTTTTTTTTATTAAAGAAATTTTCCATTTCATTAAAATCTTAGATAGAGAAGGAGCATGCATTAGAAATTATATAGATTCTTTTCTCAATACAAAAAGCTGTATGTGAATTAAGAGTGTAAATTGATGTGTAAATTATTGTATGTATGTATGTATACTATAGGTACTCTAAATATATATGAAAAAGGATGCTTCGGTGGATATGACGCTCGAGTGTTGATAGACCCAGGGTCTACCCACTCATTCGTCACTCCACGTTTCGCCAAGAAGATGAAGATTATTCCAGAGACGTTGGATTTCGTCCTATCTGTGTCTATTCATTTGGAGAGTTGGTAGACACGGAGTTAGCTTGCAAATCCATCATTGTAGCAGTTCGAGACTTAGAGGTGCATGAACTAGAAGCAAAGTTGATACTGTTAGACATGCAAGGGTTTGATGTGATCCTTGGCATGGACTGGTTGGCGCAGCATTGTGCAACCGTCAATTGCAAGAATAAGGTAGTCATTTTCAGACCCAACACAAGAAGATCATTTCGGTTTCAAGGAGTGAGGTCGTCATCTGCCTTTGATCTCAAGAGAGAAAATGATTAGAAAGGGTTGCGTGGATACTTAGCTTTCTTAAAGGAGGACAAGGAAGAAAAGAATGATTTCGAGATAGCGCCAGCGAGACTTACGACGTTTCAGAGAATTGCCTGGATTCCCTCCAGAAAGAGAAGTAGAGTTCGCCATTGACTTAGCACCAGGAACGGAGCCTATTTCGAAAGCACCTTATAGAATGGCTCCGGCTGAGTTAAAGGAATTGAAAGAACAACTACAAGAACTTATGGATAAGGGGTTTGTTAGACCGAGCGTGTCTCCATGGGGAGCACCGGTCTTGTTTGTCAAGAAGAAGGATGGGTCAATGCGGCTATGCATTGACTATCGACAATTGAACAAACTCACGGTGAAGAACCGCTACCCTTTGCCTAGAATTGACGATCTATTCGACCAACTGCAAGGAGCAAAGTATTTTTCCAAGATCGACCTGAGATCTGGGTATCATCAGTTGCGAGTCAAAGCTGAGGACATTCAGAAGACAGCTTTTCGGACACGGTATGGACACTATGAATTCCTTGTGATGCCGTTTGGATTAACGAATGCTTCGGCATCGTTTATGGATCTGATGAACCGAGTGTTTGAAACACACTTGGACTCCTGCGTCGTAGTGTTTGTTGATGACATACTGATATACTCCAAATCCAAGACGGAACACGAAGAACATTTGAGGATTGCTCTACAGACGCTACGTGAACACCAATTGTACGCCAAACTCAGCAAGTGTGAATTTTGGTTGGAAGAGGTTAGCTTTTTGGGACATGTTGTCTCAAAGTATGGTGTCACTGTAGATCCAGCTAAGATAGAAGCAGTAGTTAAATGGGAGCAACCAAAAACAGTGACCGATGTCCGAAGTTTTCTGGGCTTAGCAGGCTATTATCGACGTTTCGTTGAGGGGTTTTCAAAGATATCGGGACCTCTCACAAAGCTGACACGAAAAGATTCAAGGTTCGAGTGGAGTGAGGCATGCGAGAAGAGTTTTCAAGAACTCAAAACGAGACTCACTTCGGCTCCAGTATTAGCGATTCCTTCAGGCAGTGGAGGATACGCCGTGTACAGTGACGCATCATACAATGGCCTTGGTTGTGTGCTCAACTAACACAAGAAGGTGATAGCTTATGGATCAAGACAGTTGAAAGAACACGAGAAAAATTACCCGGCTCATGACTTGGAACTGGCAGCAGTTATTTTTGCGCTGAAGATTTGGAGACATTACTTGTATGGTGAGACCTTTGAAATTTTCACCGATCATAAGAGCCTCCGATATCTGTTTACACAGAAAGAGCTCAACATGAGACAGCGTAGATGGATGGAATTCCTCAAGGATTACGATTGCTCCATACAATACCATCCAGGTAAGGCGAATGTAGTAGCCGATGCATTGAGTCGGAAAGGTTCAGCTCAGTTAGCTTCTTTAATTTTGGGTATGCACCGATGGAAATTATTGGAAGACCTGACACTTTATGATGCGAACATTGAGTCAAAGGACACCGGATCCTTTTTGGCTAACATATCAGTAAAGCCAGTGATATTTGAGCATATCCACGATCTACAGATGAAAGATCCGACATTAACAAAGATTCATCAAGACGTGAGTGAAGGCATTAGGTCGGACTTCTCAGTAAAAGAAGATGGTTCCTTGGTGTTTAAAGGCCGTCTCTGCATTCCGGACAATGCCGATCTAAGACAAACGATTCTTGATGAGGCCCATAAGTCAAATTATGCTATCCACCCTGGTAGCACCAAAATGTACCAAGATTTGAAAAAGAACTACTGGTGGAGAGGACTGAAACAAGACGTGGCCGAGTACGTGTCACGGTGTTTGACTTGTCAGCAGGTGAAGGTTGATCATAGACATCCTGCTGGACTATTGCAACCTTTACCGATCCCAGAATGGAAGTGAGAATCGATCTCAATGGATTTCATTGTTGGATTACCCCGTACTGCCAAGAGACACAATGCCATTTGGGTTGTCGTAGACCGATTGACCAAATCAGCGCACTTTTTGCCGTACAATACTACGTATACAGCAGGAAGACTGGCAGACTTATACATGAAGGAGATCGTAAGATTACATGGGATTCCAAGCAGCATAGTTTCAGATCGTGATCCACTATATACGTCCAAGTTTTGGAAGAAATTTCAAGAAGGAATGGGAACTCGACTAGACTTTAGTTCAGCTTTCCATCCTCAAACTGATGGACAAACAGAGCGAGTGAACCAAGTAATAGAAGACATGCTCAGGGCGTGCATGCTTGATATGCAAGGATACTGGGATGAGTATCTACCGATGCTCGAGTTCGCATATAATAACAGTTTTCAAACGAGCATTGGCATGGCACCGTATGAAGCTCTGTATGGACGACGATGCAAATCACCCCTCAATTGGGAGGAAACAGAAAAATTTGTGTTAGGACCAAAACTACTTGAAGACAACGCCACCGATTATCCGAATTATCGGAGAAAGGTTGAAGACAGTGTAGCGAAAAAGTTACGCCGACATGAAGTGGACTAGTGTTGACTATAAAGTGGGCGAGCACGTGTTTGTGAAAGTATCACCTATGAAAGGTGTAATGAGATTTGGCAAGAGAGGGAAGTTAAGTTCACGTTATGTTGGACCATTTGAAATTTTGGGACGAGTAGGCGAAGTTGCATATCGCATTGGTTTACCACCGCTGTTTGATCGAGTGCATAATGTTTTCCACATATCGATGCTCAGGAAGTACGTGAACGATCCGTCTCATGTATTAGGAAAGCAACCTATGGAGATGTGTGAGGACATGAGCATGATAGAGGAACCAGTGGAAATCTTGGATCGAAAGGAACAAGTACTGCGCACTAAAGTGATTCCCTTAGTGCTTGTTCGGTGGAATAATCATCCAAAAGAAGAGGCTACTTGGGAACGAGAGGCCGATGTGAAAGAACAATATCCAGCCTTGTTTCCAACGACGTGAGAACTTAGTGTAAACCACAAACATGTTTGTGAAATCTCCACTATACGTGTAATTAAATGGAAAATTTGATCCAATCTGATTTGAGGAACAGAATTATACGTACATGATCAAGTATATACAACTCTATGGATGAACCACTTGATGTCATAAACTACCAAAAGAAATTAAAGAAATAAAGAGATTGAAATTCTGCAGAGATTGGACAAAACCGATTAATCGAATTTCAAATCGATTAATCGATTTGGAATTTCGATTAATCGATTTTGTTCGATTAGTCGACTGGCATGTGCCAGTGACTGGAAATTTAAAGGAGAGTTAGAATATACATAGAAGACCAATTTCGATTGATCGAATTGGAATCTCGATTAATCGATTTGGAATCGACTAATCGATTTTGAAATTTCGATTAATCGAATTATATTTCGACTAATCGATTTACTAAAGGGACTTACGAGAATTTGAAATCAAATGGACGATTTCGATTAATCGAAGTGGATTTCGATTAATCGATTTTGAAATTTCGATTAATCGAAATGGATTCGATTAATCGAATAATTTAAGAAATTCTGGAAAATTAGAAGTTACAGCACGATTTCGATTAATCAAAATTAAATTCGATTAATCGATTTTGGAATTTCGATTAATCAAAATGGATTTCGATTAATCGACTGGCTCGCGCCAGTGAGCTTAAAAATTTAAAATTTTAAATAGATACGATTTCGATTAATCGAAATGGTTTCGATTAATCGAATTTGACTTTCGATTAATCGATTTGGGAAATCGATTAATCGATTTTAGGCGGCTTAACCTAGTTTTGAATCTCGATTAATCGATTCTGAATTTCGATTAATCGAGCCGTGGCCTATATATAAAAATTTGGGGATTTCATTCCCCATTCGAAATTATTTTTGCTTGAGATCTTTGGGCGTTTCACCTTCTTCCTCTTCTCCGACAATCCGGTACCCTAGGGTTTCCTTTTTCCGGCGGTTTTCGGCTCGCATCGCCATCAAAACCTACGGTAAACCCTAATTTCGCACTTTTCCCTTCAATTTAAATTAGAAAAACCCTAGATTTTCTCAAAATGCCGCCCAAAACCCGTCTATCTTCAAAGAAGGCGACTTCTAAGTTGCCGGTTAGGCGTAAGAACGCCGCGCCACCACCACCTACCCCATCGCCGGTGAGGACTCCATCACCGTCGGAATCGGAGACCACCTCCGGTTCGACGAGCGCGTCTACGCGCGAGTCTTCCCGCGAATCCACCCCCATGCCACCACCACCCACCAATGTCGAGCAACCAAATGAATGGTGGGCGGCAAAGACCTTCGAGGTCGAGTATATTATCGACCCTACCCTATTCACCGATCCCGATGTGCCGGGCGAGACCCAATGGGCTCGAAACTACCTAAATAATGCCGGCCTCGGCAACCTTCTAAAACCAATCCGGGGTTCTTACTACCCTAGATTGGTTAGACTCTTTTACCAAGGGCTAACCGATGGCCCCTACAAGCGGATTGCATTATAACCAAGATCGAGGGTCGTCTATACACGATCACTCGTCGCCACATCCACGAGGTACTCGAGTGTTACCTCGATTTCACCCCGGAGACCACTCTCTTCCCACCCTTTGAGGAGGAACCCCGTTTTGAGGAGGTCATGACCCGCATGACCAAGGGTAAAAAGGGGTCGGGCTCCTCCATTAAGAGGGTTGACCTTCCACCCTACATGTGGATGCTTGATTCAATAATCAAGTGTAACCTCTACCCGATGCGCCACGACACCGAGCGCGTGGACAAAGTGCAACATGCACTTTACGCGGCCTTCTGTGGCCGGTGGTTCGACGCCACAATGGTCATCCTAGAAGGGATGAAATACATCAAGGGCAAGTTGATGAAGGGCAACATGCGGCCCAAGGAGAAGATGCCGTATGCTCGGCTCATCTCGAGCATGTTGGAGTGCTACTCCGACGAGCCCTCCTACACCATCTCACCTCACGAGGTGAGGGCTACGGATCGCGTGAAGACGTTCTGAAGTCTTCATGGACCCGTGCTTAACCTTCTAAGCGGACCCTACCAGCTCGGGTCCGCTCCGCCCCGCCCGGCGGCGTGCAGAGCTCGCCACCACCCCCACCACCTCAGCAGGACCCACCCGTGGGTGGGGCACACCCTATCCCCGTTGAGCCATCTGTGGAGAGGGTTCCCTCTCACACTGCAGCCTCACCGACGCCACCTGCCCACTCCGCGCCCGCGACACCCACCTCATCCTACCGTCGGCGTGCCATTTCATCTGGGCCGACCATCGAGGAGGTGTTGGCCCGCATGGAGGCCAACAACGAGAGGATGAACCAGCGGATGGACTTCCTACTCTTCCACACCCTCCGCCACATCTACCCTACCGACTACCGCCGCTACCTCGCCCAGGAGGAGGAGTGGACGGCCGGACGCACCACCTTCCATAGAGGACCCGTCTTCCATCCCACCACTACAGACGCGGCTCCTTCCACATCTGCCTCTGCTCCGCCGACTGAGACGCCTCCACCGCAGCCAGAGCCAGCTCCTACAGACCTGCCAGCACCCATAGTTCCTCCAGCTCAGAGGGAGCAGCCCGCTCCAGCACCAGACCAGCCTGGCGAGGGGATGGCATGAGCCATACTTTACTTTTTATCTTGATTGTATAGAAAATAATTGTTGTAATGACATTTAAATTAATGTAACCAGTGTATAAATTTTTGTTGATCAATATATATATCTTTTGTTACTCCTACGACTGTTGTCTTTTATACCACGTATGCGTTTTTGTTATAATTAGTGTAACTTCACTGGACCACCTCACCGAGAATGTGAGGGGGGAGACCTAGACCGCCGCACCTTTAGGTTATTTTCGGGGACGAAAATTCCCAAGGTGGGGAGGATGTAATAGCCTGAAAAATCACACTAAACTATGACCTCGGGATCCGTGCCCGATTGGTCACAAGTTTGACCAATCAGGAGATCAAGAGTTGGCATAGAATGTGATGAACGGGCGAGATGTGATGGTTTGAGTGAATATGTGGTGCGAGATGTAAATGGGAAGTCACTTACACCTACTGCGGTGTATGTGCTCAACACACAAAGAGGGAGATAGATAAAAGGGTTTAATAGCCCTAAAAGTAAGGGTTTGATGTTGTTGAAGGAGAGGAGTAAAGAAGAGAGAGAGAGAGTAAAGAGAGTGATTAATGCAAGGAGTGAATGCTAGTTGAGGAAGGGAGATTCGAGCAATAAACGTCGGATTCGACGCGAGGGATCCGCTAAAAGCAAAGCTAGAACCCTAGCCTTCCAACCACTGGATTGAAATCAACTTGAGATCTATTCAAGGTAAAATTTTTGTAAATAAAATGCATAGATTATAGGTGTTAAGTTATGGTTGAATGTGGGTTAAATCATAGGATAATGGCTTAGAAAAATAGAGGAAAAAGTATGGAAGAAGATTGGAAAGAACAGCTCGAAAAGGGCTGAATCTGACAATTTCGATTAATCGAAATTGGGTTTCGATTAATCGAAATTGGCCAAGAAGTTAAAAAGTCAGAAGACCCCGATTTCGATTAATCGAATTTAATTTCGATTAATCGATTTTGGTTTTCGATTAATCGATTTGGGGATCGATTAATCGACTGAGAACCTCCAGTGGACCCCAGGGGTTGGAGGAAATGGCTTAAGGAAAAATCGACTAATCGAAATGGGATTTCGATTAATCGATTTTAGTTTTCGATTAATCGATTTGGGATCGATTAATCAATTTGTGAAACTCGACTGTTCGAACTGAGAATCGACTTTGCGAAGTAGAGAATTTCGATTAATCGAAATTGGATTCGATTAATCGAATGAAAACTTGACTGTTCGAACTAAGAATCGACTTTGCGAAAAGGAGAATTTCGATTAATCGAAATTGGATTCGATTAATAGAATGAAAGCTCGACTGTTCGAACTGAGAATCGACTTTGCGAAACAGAGAATTTCGATTAATCGAAATTACTTCGATTAATTGATATTGACCTTCGATTAATCGATTTTGGAAATCGATTAATCGAATCAGACTCGATTAATCGATTTTGGAATTCGATTAATCGACTGAGATAAATTATGTTGACTTTTGGGTTTGACTTTAAGATTCTTGGAGGGTCTTATACCTTCTTTATTGCATCCTTTGTGATGTGTTTCACCCGTTATGTGGTACCATAGGTGGTACGTGTGGACTAGTGCACAAGGAGCCACGTGGGACCTTGATGCATTGATCAAATGAAGACTTGAGGTAGGGAACACCTTGAACATGTACCTTATTTTACAAGAGCATGTATGTAGTGATATAGAATTCAATTCAATTATTATTTCTTAAGAATTTGTGAAAAGTGTGTGTGTGTGACATCCATAAGAGTAATCATGATGAGCCATCCCCAGGGGATGAAGAAGTAAAGAGATAAGAGCATCAGGTGTGATGCAAGTAAATGGATACATCCCAGGGATGTATCCAAGGATTGAATCATGTTTGATAGGGCCTAACTGATATAAGATAGCACATTTACACGGTGAATAACTATATGTAAGGCACCGATATTTTTGTTATTTGAGGTTTGATAGGGTACCCCACCGACGTGGCGGGATATCCACGACTGACACGGCAGGATATCCGTGACCGATACGGCGGCGAAACCGTAGGCCAGTGCGGAGGCTTATCCGTACATAGTAAGCACACCCCAGGGGTGTTGATTGAGACAAGTGAAACCCCGCCACCAATCCCCAGGGGAAAGGGGCTTGGGTACTATTTGTATTCCCAGGGAATACGGTTAAAACTGTCTATATAGATGACGATGATGGGTATCTCATCGGGGCTCGATGCTATATTGCTCGGGGATTACTTAAGTTGAAAGTTTAAGTTTTGCTTTAGGCCTTTTCAGCATCATTCATGAGTAAATGAAAACATAAGTAATCAACAGTAAAACGAAATGCTTTTTAACTGTTTTCATCAATAACTGCATAGACACATCATGCATGGCATATCATAGAATATATGTGAGT
The DNA here is from genome assembly GCA_021018995.1 of Chloranthus sessilifolius. Lineage (NCBI taxonomy): Eukaryota > Viridiplantae > Streptophyta > Magnoliopsida > Chloranthales > Chloranthaceae > Chloranthus > Chloranthus sessilifolius. Next base: position 35,867,884 of record CM037592.1, on the reverse strand, counting down.
TATAATTTATATGTTCAACCGTGTTTGTTCCCTATTGAGCTAGGATGTAGCTCACCCTATAGACTATACGTCGCAGGTCCACTACTAGCAGCTGCCGAGGCTTCAGGAGACGCTGATCCCGTGGACCTACCTGCGGCAAGAAAGAATTGGAGCCACCTCCTGAGGACTTCTTCTAGAGGACTCCGTTGTGCCGCTTTGAGGGCTTTTTAGAGAGATTTTGTACGGCTTGGTATGTCAAGCCTTGATTTTTGTTTAAAACCATGTACATAAGGAGTTGGGATTATTCTTTTGGGACGAACCATCCGTGATGATTTATATCATCGATGGTTCGGATCGGTTCTCCATTCATGCAGAGGCACGAGGGTAGAACTGTCTTTTGGATAGTTAATTAATATAGATTTAAATTCCGCAATTTCGTTTATTATACTTTTTGATGCTTGATATACCAGTGTTCCGTGCTTAGCTAAATGGCACGGTCAAGATGATCGTGCTGATGGCACGGGTTTCGGGGTACCAAAATTCGGGCTGTCACAAAAAGCGAGTGGCAGGAGGGAAATGGCGAGAAGGTCAGAAAAGGGGCAATACAATATCTATGGATGCACTATTGCCTTACAGATTTGGGCGTTTGAGCACTTTCCTGCAATCGCCACCGCTCCTATTGGGCTTAAAGAACCATTTCCAAGGCTATTGAAATGGGAAGGCCCGAAATTCAGCCGTAATCCTAATTTATATAGAGAAAAATTTCTTAAGTCTAAAGTGATTTTAGAGCTTGAAGTTGAGAAGCACGAATTACAGTATAAATGGGTTCGATACTTTTTGATTCTAAGAGAAATGGAAAATAAGAAGGAGCAGACCGAAGAAAGAGAAGAGCCTTACTCCGAAGAAAATATAGATGAATATGATGATATCCCAAGTCATCCAACACGTACAGAAGAAAGAGCCGAAGAGCCGATTAGCCGAGATGATGAAAATGAGGATGACGAAGATTATAGCGACGATAACGATGATTTTGAAGTCGTTGTACGTCAACCAAAGGGCAAACCAGAAATTAGGCCCGAGCCAACAAGAGAGCAGCTAGTTAGGCAACCGCACCTAACCAAAGAAGTAACGGAGCTAAGAAAAGAATGCAAGACGCTCTGCATGGCTGTAAAAGAAATGAAAAAAGAATTCCGACGTGCATTTACGCTGCTTAAAGGGCAAGCACTCACCATTGAACAACTAGGCAGAGATAAGAAGGCCTTACAAGAAGAAAATAAAGCAATACGGAAGGATCTTGATGCGGTCATCTCTTATTTAAGAAAGGTATCAAACCAAGACTTTTCAAATTTAGAACAAAATTAATTCTTTACAACTTAATGCAAAATTAGCTTGTCGTCCGAAGATGGAACTTATCGTCCGACGATGTACATTATCGATCGATAATTTAAATAGTCGATCGATAATGTACATTACCGGACGATAAGTTACATTATCGGTCGATAATTTAAATTATCAATCGATAATTTAAATTATCGATCGATAATTTACATTATCGACCGACTATTTAAATTATCGGTCGATAATGTAAATTATCGATCGATAACTTAAATTATCGACCGATAATGTACATTATCGATCGACTATTTAAATTATCGACCGATTAGTTAAATTATCGGTCAATAATGCAGTTTTTTTTTTTTTTTAATTTTTTATAATGTATATTTTTTTGCAATTATGCAGGATAATATTTTAACCTCTGTGCTCTTTGACACCTTCGTTCCTTCACCCACTTACCCTCAATCAACTGTCCCTCAACCCACCACTCATCAACAAAGCCATCAGTCTACTGCCCCAAAACCCACTGCTCCTCAACAAAGCCATCAGTCCAGTGCCCCAAAACCAACTGCTCCTCAACCAAGCCATCAGTCAAGTGCCCCAAAACCCTCTGCTCATCCACCTAGACAACAATCAACTGCCCCAAAACCCGCCGCTCCTCAACTTACAAATAAATCTACTGCCATTAAACCCGCTGCCCCAAAACCTACTGCTCCTCAGCCTACTAAACAGCCCTTGGTTGATGTGGGTGATGATGGTGCTCCTCTTACGCAGCTTTCTCGTGAGTCACTAAAAACAATTATAGTGAAACTATCATCTACAAAAAATGAAGTCGAAGGTTATGACTTGCGTGCTCGTAAGAAGAGAAAGTCTCCGACCACTAAAGCATTAATAAAAAAACCAAGATTGGTTGTAGAGGAGGAGGAGGATGGGGCAATATCAATGGAGCAAAAGTATATGCTTAGTTTTTGGAATCGGCCGGAGAACGAGGACAATGTGATCGTCAATACTATCAGCGGTGTTGAGATCACAGTTGCTCTTTTGAAGGTTCTCAAAGGACGCTCGTGGCTCGACAATGAAGTCATCGACGCATACTCGAGAGTCCTTAAAGTTATAAACGATTCAATGTTTACGGCCAATGCCGAAAAAAGCTGGTTCGCTTCTGCGTCTGCCCTGGTAAGGTTTCAAATATTTATTGGAAGCTCGTTTGTTTCTTTTATTTGTCTTTTCAATCACGACTCTTGATTAACTTCTTCTAATTTATTTACTTACTACATTATCCTGTTTCAGACCTTGTTTATGGCAGACGAGAAAAAATTTGAAAAATATATCGATAATGAAGGTATAGCTGCGCTCAGTGACCTTGATAGGTGGCAGGCCTATTGTGACGAATGGAATGTTCGTAACAATTCAAAGCCGATGGAAGCACTATTGACAAATAATAACCGCGGAATTCACGCGATCGACTGTGGAACGACACGTTTTTGAATACTAAACTTCGCTTTATTTAACGTTAACGGCTTTTAAATAAAATTTATTATTTAAAATTTTGGTTCCGTTTATGTGTAGATTTATCTTCCGATGCATAGCCAAAAACATAGCCATTGGGCGTTAGCTATAATTTCATTAGTTGATCGAGAAATTAAGTTAATTGATCCAGCAGACCGAGAGTGCTCAAAAAGGTTTGAAGCGCATAAAAAATGTCTATTGAATCACTTTCCGCGCCTTCTTTACGCTATCGGTTTGAAGTCAGCTTTCGATCAACAGTGGAAGGTATCGGCGTTCAACAGAGTCGTTCTCCCGATCCAACAAAACGGTTGGGATTGCGGTGTATACGTTTTGAAGTATATAGAATACTTCTTCCAACAGCGGCCTATTGATTTCGACGATAAACATATGCAACAATTTAGAGCCGAAATCGGACATCTAATGTGCACGTTTGGGAAGAAGAGTTAATATCTGTAAAATTTTTTAGTGTTTTGTAAAGATATTTTTTGATGAAATTGTAAATAATTAATTTTATTAATTTTTATTAACTTGTATAATTTTCATTTCCGTTGTTATCAATTTATCTTATTTGTATCACCTTGCCTGATTTATCAATGGATCCTTCCTCTCTTGAAGCAATTCCAATAGGCCGATGACTTAAATCATCGGCCGATATCTTAAATCATCGTCCGATATCTTAAATCATCGGCTGATAATTTAAGTCATCGGCCGATATTTCAAGTAATCGAACGATATTTTAAGTAATCGGCCGATGATTTAAATTATCGGTCGATATCTTAAATCATCGTTCGATATTTTAAGATATCGTCCGATAACTTAAATCATCGGCCGATATCTTAAATCATCGGCGATATTTTAAAACATCGGCCGATAATTTAAATCATCGACCGATGATTTAAGATATCGGCCGATGATTTAAAATATCGGTCGATGATTTAAGATATACCTTTCTGAATTGTGAAGCCTGATATCTTTGGTTTGGCTTTATGCCAATCACTAGTAGATTAGGGGCGAATTTGGCAACTTCAAATCATGTTTGAATGAATGAATGATTTATTAAGAAGCACAACAATATATTTTAATCACAATTCCATAAAAATATATTAATTAATTGGTAGATGTTGATCGCTCTTTTATTGAGGTCTAATCTGTTTATATTGAAGGAAAGAAAAAAGAAAAAAAAAAATACTCTTCTATAATGAGATCATTTGGAAGCTCGATTGCCACTAGGTCTAATCTAATCTAAATCTGTTTTCAATCTCAACCTTTGATGTAATACAAGTTAATTTCAAATATTAACAAATTTACACGAGCGATGATTATGACCGTACTTGTTACAATTTTTACATTGTAGTGGTCGAACTTCCCCTTTAGATCTTGTTCTCCTTTTCTTCGGACGGCCGGCTTGACGTATTTTGTGGGGAGGCAAAACTTGAATGTCTTTTATTTGCGAAGTCCATTGGCGCTTGTCAACGGTCGGGACAAAGTGTTCTTTATAAGTTTCCCTAAATAAGTCACTGGTAAACCAGTGTTCACAAAATTGGGGGATCTCTCTTTCTCTGTTTCGGTGAGATAATGCGGCAATCGCATGTGAACATGGTAATCCAAGAATAGCCCAACGTCTACATGTACATGTTCGCGATTCTAGATCGACACTGTGAGTGTAATCACCACGTTTAACTTGAAATATATCACGACCATATGGTATGACGTTTTTCGACGGGCCCATCCTCAATTTCTTTTATGTGTTTTTACGCCGCCGGTGTTAACACATGTGTCATTTTATTTCCTTCCTCCTGACGACGAAGATAAAATTCGGCTACTTTTGTGCGAATAGTTTCTAACATGCTCACAATCGGTTCCTCCCTGGCTATTTTCAACACACTATTTATGCTTTCAGCTATATTAGTTGTCAACATATCATAACGCCTCCCTTGGAAATAAGCGCGTGCCCAGAAATGATCACCAATTTCTTTAATCCATTTTGTACATTCCGGCGGGGCGTCGTCTTCTATTTTTCGCATAATTCTTTTAAATTTTACTTCTGAAAATGCACGGGCAGCAACCCAGAAAAGCGGTCTAGAGATTGTATCCTTATATTTATCAAACAGATTTAGAGCCGTGTCATCTGATGGAAAGGCATTAGGAAAAACTTTTTCCACCGCTTCCATCAAACCTTCGTCATCATCGATATCAAAACAAACTGTTCTTCAAATTCATCGATTACACGTCTCCCTAATAGATCAAGAAACCATGTCCAATGGTCTTCATTTTCTTTCGGTACAATGCCGAACGCTATAGGAAATAAATGTCTATTCCCGTCTATCCCCGTAGCTATTAACAACACTCCCTTATATCGTCCACGCAAATGCGTTCCATCTACAACAATTATTCTTCGTAAAGTATTACGAAAGCTTCGAATGCAAGGTCCGAATGCCACGAAGAATCTCTGAAATGCATTATCAGACTCGAGACACAATTCGGTCTGTATGTCTGGATCGACCCGCTGTAATTCGGCAATATATGACGGTAACATCTTAAATTGCTCATTCCAGCTACCTCGGATGTCATTCAACGCCATTTCTTTTCCTCTTCATGCTTTCCAAAGAACTCTTGTTATCGTATTTTTTTCAATATAAAAAATTATTGAAGCAGGAGTCTCGTCAAAACCCTTTAATAGTTTATCTCTAACGAATGAAGCTATCCACGATGTCGTACATTGGCGATGTCCGCTTCCAAAAGCTGGCATTCCGCACGTGTGTTCCGGGTGGAAAGTTTTCACAGCAAACATGTCTACGCCTACTAATTTCGATGCATGTATTCGCCAAGCACATCCTACTTCAACACACCTCGCAGTTACTCGAAGAGGACTGGTTTTTATTGGTTTAATCTGAAAATTATTTGTCATCGCAAATTCTTTAAGAACTTTTGAAATGATTTCTTATTTCTAAACGCTCGACCAATGGTAATCGTTCCCCTTCATACGCTTCCTCATCGTCAATCCATATACTCCCCTTCCGAGTCATTGTCGATAGTCTTCGTCACCGAGGTTGATCAATTCCCTATTAGTATAAACACGCCAAGTGGGAGACGGGGCTTCATTATTTTCAGGATCACTATCATCGCCATCGATCGGATGGTTATTACGTGATTGGGATTGAGCCCGATGTACGCTTTTGATGTGCGCTTGTTTGGATTGATGTTAGCCGATGCGGGAATGTTTGATGTATGAGAGGTTGTTATGTTGAAGGCTCGATTATCGTTGGCTCCGAAGCTATTTGTTCGGAAGGCCATTGATATGGGCTAAGGCCGACTAAAAACGTTTCCCACTGATTTCATCAATCGAAGTTGAATCGGATGTATCATGCATCGGATTCATTTGATGAGAATATCCTTGATCTTCATCGCCTTCACTCATCAATGTCCGAATAGGGTTTCTCCTAAGTTTCTTGTAGGGCGAAATCCTATATTCATATTTCTATCATCGTCGGCTATTATCGGTGCAACAATGTTCTCCTCTTCATACCGTATTCCTTGATTTTCAATCAAATGTTCTGTTCCCACACCATGATCATCTTCGTTTGTTTCCTTGAACGGTTGAAATCTTTCTAATGACGGCAAAATTTCTGCTACAGTAGTGACTAATGATTTTTCGATATAAATATTTATAACACCATCACCGATACGATATGCTCTAAATAAGTTTGTAAGATCATCAGAGTCAGACAATTCGGCAAATACAAGCTCATTCCCTATGCGTAATGAAATAGTAAGTGTAATAGAATGTTCTTTCGGTCGTGTCCGACTGACTTTGTACATTTTCTCTATAAACTCATCAAATGATATATTCTCCGTGACAGTGACAATCCTCCGATGTCCTCCATTGTAAGTATTATCTCTCACGCGTACGAAATCAAAATGGCAAAGAAGGGAAACATCCATTTCAACCTACAATATTTATAAAATTAAAATTAAAATTAGTTGTTTATAAAGAGTTATACTTGACTTAGCGCTACAATTGTTTAAAAATATTATTAAAAAATTAAAGGAATGAAAACTTTAGCGTTTTTGTCAATCATAGGTTATCGCTCGATATCCTAAGATATTGGGCCGATATCCTAAGATATATAGCCGATGGATGGACTTTTAACGTAAACCATAATCCAAAAACTAAAAAAAAAAAAACCTCTTTAAGATATCGGTCGATAACTTATATATCTTGGACTACCTACAATGTTTTGAGAAATTGGGAAAACAATAACTTAAAAGATATTGTACTCGATATCTTACCTAGCCTGTTGTATTCTCTATGTTATACGACCTTTAGTGGAATCTCGAAATCGCTTTCAAAGAGAGATAAAAATTGTTAAAAAATGATACAAAAATTCTAGATTCAATGCTTGCATAGAGAAGCATATATATAGATATCTGACGTGCACGCAGCTAGGCTTGGAGCTGGCCATTTATGCAAGGATTGAAACTATAGGGCCGTTTCTGCAAATACGCAAACATATAGGGCCGAAAGTGAAAATTTCCCATATATATATATATATATATATATATATATAGAGAGAGAGAGAGAGAGAGAGAGAGAGAGAGAGAGAGGTCGGGTTTGAGTGTTACCTACCCGACTTGTTTAGATAATAGGTCAAGATTTTGAATCCGACTTGGCCCGATAGGTCAAGTTTTGCAACCCGAACCCGACTTGTAATAGGTCGGATGTCCAAAACCTGCCAGGTAAACCCAACGCGTATGCACCCCTACACGAAGTTGCAACAGATAGACTCAAAAAATGAACTATATTGGAGCTTCTCCCCTTGTATCTGTATCTACGATGGTGTACTGTCATCATAGATGTGGGCCATGTGGAATCAACATCTAACCTTCTATTCCATGGGCCATGATTTCAATATCTAAAGTGGGCACACTTACGAGGAAAAATTACCTCTAGCATCTGATTCAATGCAGTCAATGGTGGGAGCGGTTGAACTGTCAGTTGCGCCAAAAGAATATTTGGTTGTAGAAATTACTACCCTTCATATGAGTAAGCAAAAACTTATGGCTGATTGATGGGTGTTGCTATTATAAAGCTTAAGCACTCAATGGTAGGGTCTCAATGGGCCAGGGCGGGTCAGGTTTGGCTCGAACTTTAAACAGGCTGATTATAGCTGGGCTTCTGGAAGTTAGCCCATACCTGACCTGGTTTCCAATTGGGCCCATACTCGGCCCATGCGAGAGTCAGTGCTTCACAGACTGCGTAAGCGCCTGGAGCACTCAATGGTAGCGAGCAATATCAATCGGGAAATTATAAACGGTGGATAGTTTTTGATGGACAGTTTTGCAGGCAGCTTATGTCACATGATGTGATTGGCTATAGTGCTTGGGCCCTACTATGTGTGCAGCTAGTCAGGTCGCACCAGATAAGCTGCCTGAAAATTTGTCCACTGTATAACACTGTCCATATTAATTGGGAGTAGTTCTTTGTGAATCTTTACTACTAGTTGGATGTGAACTTCTTATCTCTGCCAGGGAATTAGGGTTCGCCATTCTCGGTCCATTATTTGCACTGGGATATTTTGTTTCTAGAACTAAGGTTTGGAATGTGAAAAACATTGACCACTGTAAACTTAGTCTTGAGAAATCATTTTTTGCCCAAATATTCCACACAATATATAGATCTTGAAATCATGGCGCATCTTTTATATGACCAAATATAGATTTCATGTGGCACACATCCCTAAAAGTAACCCGAGAACCCCTTTTAATGGTATGCCTATAATCACAATCATTTTTGAGAATGTGTGCTATGTGGAATCAGCATGTCCGTTTGATAGGTGCACCATAATCTAAAGTTTGCTGCATGGAAGATTTGGACAAAAAGTGATCTTCTTCCTTTGATTAAAGGCAGTCAATGACTTCCATGTAACAAAACCTTGATTGTTGATACAGAATATTCGGTTGCAAATAGTGATATTAAAATAAAAAGGACTACTATTTGCACACACAAAATATCTTCAAGGTGTTCACCACTTAATGGAAGTTAAATTCGTTAGGTGGTGTGCATAAGAAAAAATTGGTGTACACCATGGTATAAAAAATCGGCCGATACCTAATACGTATTGGCGATACGTATCGGTTTCTCTGCAAACCGATATGTATCGGTATCCTAATGCAATATTGGTATCGGCCGATACGTATCAGGTATCAGAAGATACGGTATTAGTATCAGCCGTAGTTAGCAAACTTTGATGTGCTTTAAGCAAATTCATTTAGTGGCGGGAACAGATTTATTGTAAAGCGCCTACATTCGAAACGCCTAAAAACCCATTCACTGCTTAAAATCAGATGATGGAGATCATTTTTCACCCCAATCTTTCACAATATGGATCTTGAGATCATGAGCATACCATCAGACTGTCAAATTTTCATTCCACGGGTCACGGATCCCCAAAATATGGCTATAAAATCACATGGCGAACATCATGCTCAAACGTTATTTTAGGGCCATATTTTTGGGATCTGTTTGATGTGAAATTTAAAAATCATCTGATGGTACGATCATGGTCTGAAGATCAATTTGGTGGAAGATTAAAGTGAAAAGCGATCTCCAACGACCAATTCCAAGCAGTCAATGGATTTCAAGGGTTTCTGATGTAGGTTCGAACAGAGGTAGCTTTTCCCAGCTTGTAACATTTCCGTAGTTACCTATTCCCTACTAATAGAACACGCTCATGAAATCTTGAAAAGCGCCAACACCCAAAATCATTGATTACTTCAAATAAGAGGATGGAGAACATGTTTTACTCCAATCTTCCACACAAGGGATCTTGAGGTCATGAACGTACCATCAGATGATCAATTTTTGATTCCACATGGAACGGATCCCAAAAAAGTGATCCTAAAGTTACATGGCATACACCACGGTCAAATGCTTCTTTGGGATCTATGCCATGTGGAATCCAAAACTGACCATCTCATGATTCATTCATGGCCTCAAGATCCCTTGTGTGGAAGCTTGGACCGAAATACGATCTCCATTGTTTGATTTCAAGCAATCAAGGATTTTTGGTGTGGGCGCTTTCAAGATTCTGTGAGTGTGTTTAAATGTACCCATAGCTGAACTATCCCACAAAAAGATGGGCACGGGTATTTGCAACCGAAGGAACGGTCTCCAATTGGCTACCTTCCACATGGCACACATCTCCAAACATGACCCAAAAACTCTTCTCATGGTACAACATGATCACGATCACATTTGGGTATAATTACCATGTGGAATTAACATCTGACCGTCGGATAAGGATGCCATGTTCTTGTGATCTGTTGTGTGAAAGATTGAGATGGAAAACAATCTCCATCGCCTAAGTGAAGATGGTCAATATTATTAACCGTGGAACCATTAGTTGCAGAGTCCGAATCTTGTATTGCAAATACCATAGCCTAAATATGTATACAATCAAGCACACAAAGATTAATAAAGGAACACAAGTAACCCTAGATAAGCAAACTAGTAACCCTCAAGGTCGGACAATAAATGAACCTCAATGAGCAACAAGCAACCCCACAAAGACTAAAAATGGAATCTTTGTACATAAGCAAGTAAGCAAGCCTATGATGATCAAACATAAGTCTAAGTTAGGAAGCAAACCACTCAAAGATCTAAATAGGAATACATATAATCCAAAATAAGTAAGTAAATAAGTTTAAAAAGTCAAACAATGAATGAGCCTAAATAAGCAAACAAACCTAGAAAGACAAGACATCGAATTAGCCTAAATATGCAAGCAAAGAAGCTTACAAAGATCAAACAATCAAATACAAGGAAGCCTAAATAAGAAAGCTAGCAAGTTCACAAAGATGAAACAATAAATATGCGTAATGAAGCCAGCAACCAAAACGATAAAGAAAACAATGATTAAGCTTAATGTAGGATGCAAGCAAGCCTACAAAGATTAAAAAAAGAACTACAAGTCTAAATATGCAAGCAGCTTTACAAAAATCAAACAATGAAAAATCCTACCTAAGCAAGCAAGAAAGCTTACACATATCTAAAAATGAATATAAATACGCCCAAATAAGCAAGAAAAAAGCCTACAAAGATCTAAAAATAGTACAAGTAAGCCTAAATAAGCAAACAACCAAGCCCACAAAGATCTAAAAAGAAATACTAGCTTAAATAAGCAACCAAGCCAATCCACAAATATCAAATAATCAGTAACTCTAGATGTAAGCAAACAAGTCCACAAAAATCGAAAAAGGGATAAAACTAAGCCATAATAAGCAAACTAGCAAACCCACAAAGATCAAACAAGAAATAAGCAAACAAAGAGGCTTAGGCCTTGTTTGATAACATGGAAATCTAATTTTATTGTGGAAATGAAACTTAGTTTCCAATTGTTGTTGTTTGATAGCTATTTAAGGAGATGGAAATGAAATTAGGTCGTCCCGCATGGAAATTGAATTTCCATACACCAAATCATTTTAGGAGGAAATCATTTCAACCCTTCAAGTGGCTGAAATTGAGTTTCCTGCTAACAAAATAATAATGTTTTGTTATTGAAAATCTAAAGTTACTTGTAAAAAACTTAAAAGCAAAAAATTAAATAAAAAATTGACTATTAAAAAGTAACTTCAATTTTTATGACCATCATACAAGTACGATCACTATGACCACTACATTATCTAGATCATACTCTTTTCAGCTAATATTTGACTTTGGTCAAAATTTGAGTTTTAATCAAACTTTAATTGGATTTAAAACCTATATAAAGTTTTGACTTTTGATGAAACTTTGACTACTGAAACATGATAATAAGTTGTAAGTTAATAATATATTATCAAAATTTTAAGGGTCAAAGGTTGACTTAAGGTCAAACTTTGACTTTTAATTAAAATTTATTTTTTATTAAACTTAGACTCTAATAATTTGATGACGAAAAAAGGATACTGCCGTATTGATGTATAATTTGATACTAGATTCTCAATTGTATTAGTCAATAGTTTGACCTTTAGTCAAACTTTGACTTTTGATCAAACTGACTTTTACACAAATTTCATTTTTAGTCAAACTTGAAACCTGCTTATAGATAGAGTCTACTACTACATAAATCTATATCGTATCAGTACAATTTTTTCTTGGTCAAAGTTTGACTTTTGGTCAAAGTTTGATTTTCTATAAAATGTTATAAAATTTTATTAGTAAAATATTACTATTAAAAATATCTATCATTATTTTCATTTACAATTTGAAAATACGTTGCCTCATTTTTATAGGTCAAAGTTTGACTTTTAGTCAAAGTTTGACTTTTAATCAAATATTGACTTTAGTCAAAAGTTGAGAAGTGTATCTTGACAGTAGATCGTGATTATTACTATTGTTATTTATATTTTTGTAATATAAATTTTAATCAGTCAAAGTTTGATATTTGGTCGAACTTTGACTTTTAAACACAATTTGATTTTTTTGAACTTTAGTATCCCCAATGAGATTATCATTTTTTAATTTATTACTTTCTAGTATATTATCAAATTTTAGTTTACTTTTTTTTATATTTGGTCAAAGTTTGACTTTTTTAAAAGTTGATATTTAGTCAAAGTTTTTACTAGTGTAACCTAGCGATGGATACGAATACTGTTATGTTAATTTGCAAGTTGGCGGTAGATAATTAAATTTTTTATTGGTCAAAGTTAACAAATTTAGTCAAAGTTTGACTTTTTAAAAAATTAAATTTTCTTTTAAGTTTAAAATTTTAATTTTGTTTCAATATATAATACATATTAGCATTTACTATATAACTTTGTCCGTTAGTCTTAAAAAATTTTATTAATCAAAGTTTTACGTTTAGTCAAAGTTTGACTTTTGTTAAAAGTGAATATTTGATCAAATTTTGACTAGTGTAACCTAAAGATATATATGAATATTGTTATATTAATTTACAATTGAACTTTTATAACTTGTTGGTACATTGCAAAATTTTCTTTTGATCAAAGTTTGACTTTTATAGAAATTTAATTTCATTTCAACGTATAAACTTATAATAGATACTAGAATTTATAACTTTGTTATTTAGCTTTACATATATTTTTTTATCAAAATTTTAAGTTTGGTCAAAATTTGACTTTTTATTTGAGTTTAACTTTTCAAACTCTAACTTATGTAACTTAGTAATAAATAGTGATTACGATGGTATTAATTTGTAACATAATAGAATATCATTAAAAAAATTATTGATTAATATTTGACTTTAATAATAAATGATCAAAATTTAAAAATTTATTTTCAAAGATACTAATCAAACAAGAGAAATCAATTTCCAATGAAATTCATTTATCAAACACACTAATAAAACAGTGGAAAATCCATTTATAGAGGAAATCATTTCCTAGGAAATCAACTAAGAAATTGATTTCATGTCCTCTTTGGAGTTTCATTGCTATCAAATAGGGCCTTAGAGAGATAAAATGACTACAAGTAAGTCTAAATAAGCATGAAGGCAAACAAACAAATTTAAATAATGATTAAATATAAATAAGCTAGCAAACAACGGCTACAATGATCAAACAATGAATAAACATAAATAAGCAAAAAAACAATCTTATAAATATAAAAAAAAATATAAGTAATCCTAAATAAGCAAGCCCATAAAGATCAAACAATAAATAAACTTAAATAATCAAAGCAAGCAAGCCAACAAAGATCAAACAATGAATAAACATAAGCAAGCAAGCCTATAAAGATCTAAAAAGGAATAAAAGTAAGCCAAAATTAGCAAACCCACAAAGAAAAAAAAAAAAAAAAACCTATATAAGCAAGCAAGCCCAAAAAGATCTAAAAAGAATACACAAAGATCAAACAATGAATAATTATCATAAATAAACATGCAAACAAATCTACAGAGATCTAAAAAGGAGTACAAGGAAGCAAACTCACAAAGATAAGATATTGAATAAGCCTAAATAAACAAACAACCAAGCACATAAATATAAAAAAATGAATACAAGTTACCTTAAGTAAGCAAACAAACAAGCTAACAAAGACCAAACAACAAGTTAGCCTAAATAAGTATACAAGCAAACATAAAATGAGGAACAAAGAAATACAAGTAACCCTAGATAAGTTTGCTAGTACCTTACAAAGATCAAACAATAAATATCCCTAAATAAGCCACCAAACAAGTCCATAAAGATAAAAAAAACAATACTTGTAAATAAGCAAGTAATCAAGCCTACAATGAGCAATCATAAGTCTAAATTAGCAAGCAAACAAACCCACAAAGATCAAGATAGGAATACAAGTATGCCAAAATAAACAAACAAATAAACCCAAAAAGAAAGTAAGCAAGCCTACAATGAGCAAGCATAAGTCTAAATTAGCAAGCAAACAAACCCACAAAGATCAAGATAGGAATACAAGTATGCCAAAACCCTAAAATAAGAGGCACTTGCTATTAAGGAATTTTTTGGTAGCGGCAATTTTTGGTAGCGACAGGACTAATAGCAGCAATTTTTTGTCAAAAAAAATGCTGCTAATAGTCTTATGTCTATAGTGAAGTCATACAATGAATAAGCCTAAGTACACAACCAAGTCTACGAAGATCAAACAAAGAATTAGTCAGAATAAGCAAGCAAGGAAGCCTATAAAGATCAAATAATTAAATACAAGTAAGCGTAAATAAGCAAGCCAACAAGTTCGCAAAGATGTTGTAACAACCCAGATTTTTTTGACGTTATTTAGCGGTATTAGATGATGTACCATACAGTGCATGGTGCCAACGCTCCACACCCAGAACCCACCCACTTTCAGAAATAGCCTAAATTTTTATATCAATATTAGACTCATTGCGAAGTACTCGTCGATACGATTCCAACGATATATAATTTATCGATTTTCGACAAGAATATAAAAAGTTACGTCGTTTGAAGAGTGAAGCAGGTTAAAGGGCATACTTGTAGTTTCGGGAGAGAACCACCATTTACCTTGGTGCTTACACAAAGCGCTGGAACAAAACTTCTTCTCAAGTTTTTCAAGTCACGTATGAATTCTACTTGCGTGAAAAAACTACTATATTATTAAATCTTGTATGGAAAGTCTTAGTAAGAGTTAACCTAGAAAGGGAATTAGATATATATTTACTTCTTCTCTCAGTTGTCTCTCTCTATTCTCTCTTCTCCGCAAAAGCTCCGACAGTGCCATCTTTCATAATTCCTCGTAAGATTTTCATTGATTTTTTGATCTTATCAGAGAATCTTTCACCATTAAAGCTCCTCATCGCCGTGACCAATTTATCGTAAGAAAGGAATTCTCCCGAAAAGACTCGGGCATATCGTCTCTCGAATCTGATCTCCATCAATCCAAATCATCGTAGGATTCGAATCATGCTTCAACAGGTGGGTGCCTCTAAATCCATCTCAAATTATAGTTATTTCTTAAAAAGAAAACCCTAAATTTTTCTAAAATTTTGATAAATTTTGGGTCTTAAAAACATATAAATTCAGCCCAAAATCGATAAGATCGTTTTTCCCAGATTTTCGTGAAATTTGGCCAAACTCTTTAACATACACAGCCTCTGTATTTTGGCCATAACCTTTTATTCCAAATTCGGATTGATGTGATTCTTGCGACATTGAAAAGAAGACAATGAGATTTATAACTTTGTCTGAAATAGTAATTTCACGAATTTAATATTTTTAGGGTCAGAATTGAGCTGCAAGTCGGGATATGTTTTAGATGATTCAAGGTTGCACGGGTTTGGCATTAAGTTTTTAAACTCTTGGGCTACTTTATGCTCAACTTATCTCCAGACTTATAAATCGCTAAAATTACATAAAATATATTAAATAGCTTGCATCGAATAATAATCTATAAGTTTAAGGGGTCAAATATTAACGTTTTTCAATACTTACCATTCTATTACCTCTTTTAAGCCTCATACAATCCTTGAATGGACACATGTGCTTCTTTAGAATTTTAAAATATGTCGGATCACTATACCAGTCAATCACCAAATTTCATGGATATAATTAACCCTAATGAAGTATATTTTCAACTCTATTGTAAAATAAATGTAGTTAAATATTTCTTATTTTCTGTTTTACTTTAATATTTCGTATGTTATGCTCTTTATTAATTTTCTTCAAAAATATGAAATACTTACGGTTTATGTTATAGTTTATTTTTATATATGTTTACCATTATCATATGACATTCATCATATAGAAAATCACGATAGGGCATACGCATATAAGTTAAGAATAAGATATGACACATGACATAAGCCTTCATCACAGTGGGGTTTCTTTCACGGACACGTGAAACTTGGAATGTAGGCATCCATGTACGGATACAACCCCTCTATGATAGTATAGGATACCACATGAAGTACATCCAGGTTACTATGGAACCCGTCTCTTGGAAAACGTGGTTTAGTGAAGCCTATCGCATCGTGGCCCATTCTAACTAAGTTTTAAGAAAAAATGAGAAAAAAATATGTTAAGACACATATATGTTAAGAAAGTGGGGACTTAAGCCCACGCAAATATGAAATCGGGGCGGGGACCTAAGCCCATAACCGAATAATATTATGATATGTTAAGATATACTGTGAATGCCAGCTAAATATGAATTAAGTTTTTACACGTGCCATACCTTACGAGCTACCGTAAGAGCCTAACGTTTGCAACTAAGACGGGTCTTAAGGACATTATAGCCTTGTCTCGAACTAAGGGGACATCGTGGTTACTATGTCGGCAACCTCATCTAGCTGAATGGTGGTTTATGTTATGATATGAAGGTTAGGTAGTTATCTATACGTGGACCTCGTGTGATAGGCTCGAGCAACGATCCTGACATAGATCGTTTAAATAAGATAAGATGCGAACGTTGTGTAGGCGTATGAAGTAATTAATAAGACTTAAGATATGTCACGTATGTTAAGTTGATGAGACAAATAAGAAAAGAGATAAGAAAATTAGAAGCATCATGTACCCTTCATGTTATAATATGCTTTTCAGTTGGATTATGATATGTTATGAGTTATGGATAATTTAGTCATTTTATTTAAATGCTAATTTTAGTTTTAAAATATACTGCAACTCAAGTGATTGCACACACAATCACCTGGGTAAGTTATGGTGGATCGATTGTGCAACCCACTGAGTTTATGCGACTGAGTAAACTCACCCTGCTCCCAAAATCTAACAGTTTCAAGTGAAGATTCTGCTTATCCCGTCCTTGATGATACGAAAGCTGTTACTCCGGAAACGGCTCATATAAACGAGAATTTCGGCTACCACCTTGATGAGAACATAGACCCGACAGATTTTTACCAGCATTGAGAACCCTTTTACTCTAGTTTTTCCTTATTTTTTGAGAGACTTGTTTTAGCCTTGATACATTTTTGTGAGTTTACGTTTGGGATCATTTTATCCTACCTGAAACTGATTTTGACTTGATATCCTAGATACATGATTAGGATTAAGTACTTCATTATTATTGTCTACGTTTTCGTTATTAATTTATGAGTCATTTATCATTTAATGCTATCTTAAATGCCTCAATCCATATGGCAAGTCAATTTATAGATTATGTGTATGTCTGCTTATCGCCTTAACCAACGTGCAGTGTCATAACACGGAATTCTAGGCCCTTGATATCGGGTAAGGATTTTGGGTCGTGACAGAGACAGTTTTAGAGCCTAGGCTTTACTTTCTCGAGGACTCTGTGGCTCATGTCAGTACACTATGGTGATGATGTGATAATGATTTTGATAGACCCTAAGCTTTAGATCTTTTGTGGACTGAAGGATTTTAAGAAAGTGTGATGATCAATGACAAAAGATTTGAAGGTTCAATTAAGGATTTAAAGATCTGTTTGATGAAAACTTACATGAGCTAGGAGCATGTGAGAGAAATTGAGAAGAATCTTTGAAGATTGAGGAGCAATTAGAAAATATATTTTTAGCGTATTGTGGAATAATTAGAAAAGATAAATCCTGACTGGTTTGATGGTTTAAATATTCATTATAGGTTTAGATATTGACTATAAAAATAACTTATTAGAAGTGAGTTCAGATGGAGGAATAAATTATTATCATCAACCTCAGATTTATTTGAGTTACTTTATAGTCAATGAGAAATAATAATGATGATAGCCTACGACGGAGTGTTAAAAGTAATTGATATTGAGAAGTGAAATATTTCGAATAAATAATTTAAGAGACTACGAGAATTTGATTTTTTGTCATGACCCAGAATCCTTACCCGATATCGAGGGCCTAGAATTCCTTGTTATGACACCACACGCTGGTTAAGGCGATAAGCGGACATACACATAATCTATAAATTGACTTGCCATATGGATTGAGGCATTTAAGATAGCATTAAATAATAAATGACACATAAATTAATAATGGAAACGTAGACAATAATAATGAAGTACTTAATCCTAGTCATGCATCTAGGATATCAAATCAAAATCAGTTTCAGGTAGGGTAAAATGATCCCAAACGTAAGCTCACAAAAATATATCAAGGCTAAAACAAGTCTCTCAAGAAATAAGGAAAAACTAGAGTAAAAGGGTTCTTAATGCTGGTAAAAATCTGTCGGGTCTACATTCTCATCAAGGTGGTAGCCGACATCCTCGTTTATATGAGCCGTCTCCGGATCAACAACTTTCGTATCATCAAGGACGGGATAAGCAGAATCTTCACTTGAAACTGTTAGATTTTGGGAGTGGGGTGAGTTTACTCAGTCGCGTAAACTCAGTGGGTTGCACAATCGATCCACCATAACTTACCCAGGTGATCGTGTGTGCAATCGCTTGAGTTGCAGTGTATTTTGAAACTAAAATTAGCATTTAAATAAAATGACTAAATTATCCATAACTCATAACATATCATAATCTAACTGAAAATCATATTATAACATGAAGGGTATATGATGCTTCTAATTTTCTTATCTCTTTTTCTATTTATCTCATCAACTTAGGATACATGACATATCGTAAGTCTTATTAATTACTCCATACGCCTACACAACGTACTTCGCATCTTATCTTATTTAAACGATCTGTGCCAGGATCGTTGCTCGAGCCTATCACGCGAGGTCCACGTGTAGATAACTACCTAACCTCCATATCATAACATAAACCACCATCCAGCCAGATGAGGTTGCCGACATAGTAACCACGATGTCCCCTTAGTTCGAGACAAGGCTATAATGTCCTTAAGACCCGTCTTGGCTGCAAACGTTAGGCCCTTACGGTGGCTCGTAAGGTGTGACACGTGTAGAAACTTAATTCATATTTAGCTGGTCTTCACAGTGTATCTTAACATATTATAATATTATTCAGTTCTGGGCTTAGTTCCCCGCCCCGATTTCATATTTGCGTGGACTTAAGTCTCCACTTTCTTAATATATGTGTCTTAATATATTTTTTTCTCATTTTTTCTTAAAACTTAGTTAGAATGGGCCACGGTGCGATAGACTTCACTAAACCACGTTTTCCAAGGGACGGGTTCCGTAGTAACCTAGATGTACTTCGTGTGGTATCCCATACTATCATAGAGGGGTTGCATCCGTATATGGATGCCTATATTCTAAGTTTTACGTGACTGTGAAAGAAACTTCACTGTGACGAAGGCTTATGTCATGTGTTATATCTTATTCTTAACTTATATGCGTATGCCCTATTGTGATTTTCTATATGATGAATGCCATATGATAATGGTAAACATATATAAGAATGAACTATACATAGACCTTAAGCATTTCATATTTTTGAAGAAAATTAATAAAAAGCATAACACACGAAATATTAAAGTAAAACAGAAAATAAGAAATATTTAACTACATTTATTTTATAATAGAGTTGAAAATATACTTTATTAGGGTTAATTATATCCATGAAATTTGGTGATTGACTGGTATAGTGATCTGATATATTTTAAAATTCTAAAGAAGTACATGTGTCCATTCAAGGATTGTATGAGGCTTAAAAGAGGTAATAGAATGGTAAGCATTGAAAAACGTTAATATTTGACCCCTTAAACTTATAGATTATTATTCGATGCAAGCTATTTAATATATTTTATGTAATTTTAGCGATTTATAAGTCTGGAGATAAGTTGAGTATAAAGTAGCCCAAGAGTTTAGAAACTTAATGTCAAACTCGTGCAACCTTGAATCATCTAAAACATATCCCGACTTGTAGCTCAATTCTGACCCTAAAATTATTAAATTCATGAAATTACTATTTCTGACAAAGTTATAGATCTCGTTGTCTTCTTTTCAATGCCGCAAGAATCACACTAATTCGAATTCAGAGTAAAGAGTTATGGCCACAATACCGAGGCTGTGTATGTTGAAGAGTTTGGCCGAATTTTACGAAAATCTGGGTAAAACGATTCTAACGATTTTGGGCTGAATTTTTATGTTTTTAAGACCCGAAATTTATCAAAATTTAAGAAAAATTTAGGATTTTCTTTTTAAGAAATAATTGAATAATTTAAGATGGATTTAGAGGCACCCACCTGTTGAAGCGTGATTCGAATCCTACGATGATTTGGGTTGATAGAGATCAGATTCGAGAGAGGATATGCCCGATTCTTTTGGCGAGAATTTCTTTCTTACGATAGATTGATCGCGGCGATGAGGAGCTCTGATGGTGAAAGATTCTCTGATAAGATCGAAAAATCGATGGAGATCCGACGAGAAATTGTGAAAGATGGCACTGTCGGAGCTTTTGTGGAGAAGAGAGAATAGAGAGAGACAAACTGAGAGAAGAAGTAAATATATATCTAATTCCCTTTCTAGGTTAATTCTAATTAAGACTTTCTGTACAAAATTTAATAATATAGTAGTTTTTTCACGCAAGTAGAATTCATACGTGACTTGAAAAGCTTGAGAAGATGTTTTGTCTCAGCGATTTGTGTAAGCACCAAGGTAAATGGTGGTTCTCTCCCGAAATTACAGTTATGCCCTTTAACCTGCTTCACTCTTCAAATGGGCGTAAGTTTTTATATTCTTGTCGAAAATCGATAAATTATATATCGTTGGAATCATATCGACGAGTACTTCGCAATGAGTCTAATATTGATATAAAAATTTAGACTATTTCTGAAAGTGGGTGGGTTCTAGTGTGGAGTGTTGGCACCATGCACTGTGTGGTACATCATCTAATACCGCTAAATAACGTCAAAAAAATATGGGTTGTTACAGATGTAATAATAAATAAATCTAATGAGCCGCTACGCAAGGGATACAATATTCACTCTCATAGGCATGATTAACCTCAAAATACTTTTATCTGGTCACGATCACAAGTAGTGTAACACCTATCCCTTGAAATATGTGACAATCAACTAGTTGACTGAGACCTGACTGTGCCAGGTGACTGTTTGAGGCCAGGTTCATAAAAAAATGTTAGGCACCCACCTGTATCTTGATTGGAAAGTGCTATTCCTAATGGCACAAATAGGACACCTTAATTAATTAAGTGGGTGTGGTAGTAATTAGAGCAGCCACACATCAACATCATAAACCACATGTTAAGGACCCATATCGACAGATGACTGACCCGTATCGACAAATGACTGACCCGTACCCAAGAAATTGTCCAAATTAGGGCCGAGCCAATGAGATGATGTGGAGATCAACATCAATGGTGTAGATTGTGATGATCATCATAATGATGATCAAGAAAGCAAGTCAAACCTAGACCCATAAATACAAGGGAGGCACATGCACAAACACCCTTAGCTATGTATGCGTGCCTTGTATGGAACAAGGGCATTTCTTGTAAATAAGAAGGAAGCCCAAGGGAAAATATAAGTAATTTCTCTAATTTTCAAATTGGAAATTAGGATTTTTACAAATCTCTAGCAAATCCTAGCTTTTAATCTCACTGACCAAGATTGACTCCATCTTAGACCATAGATTTCACATTGAAAAAATCTAAGGTGTAAGATTAGGTTAAGGGCATGCAAAACTAAATTGCTAGAAAAGTATACATTCACAAGAATTGAGGACCCAAAAAGGTGAGAAAGATAAGATGGAGACCATATGGAGGGTGGGGATCGGAGTGAGCCCATGTGGGACAAACTCCTCCATGCGCATGGAGACAAGGAGAGTGAAGAGAGTGAGCTTGGGAAGACCAAGCTTGACCTGTGTCAAGCTTGTTCCCCACTCCCTCTTGCAAATTTCGAATTCCACCTCACTCTCTCTCATTTCATTCCATCTTCTTCCTCCATTAGAGCTCTAGGTCTTTAGCTTAGGTCCACATCCAACCATTAGAATTTTGATCCTCACCACCATTGAACTCTCATTCTCTTCTAGTCTAACATACCTCAAAACCAGCTCCATCCCAGCCCATCTCTCCACAAAATTCAGCACAAACAAGCAAGCGAAAAGAAAAGATTGAAAGTAAAGTCTTGGTTCTTTTATAGTTTTGAATTAGTGTAGGATTTTGCTTGAAAGTCTCTTTTTCTCTTTGATTTTTCTTGAAGGTCTTCAAGATTTCTAGGGATGAGGTAGAATTAGAAGTTAGGATGACCAAGCATGTGATCTCTATGATCATGCATGGCCATCCAATGGTGCAAATGGGCAAGGTTTGGACTATGTCCAATGCTAGCTTAGGATCATTCATAAAAAGTGTTAGAAATGTTGTTTTGTTTTGAAAATTTGAATGATTTCGGGTTTTGGACTTTGATAGCATGCATGTTTAGGGTGGGATAGTGGTGTGTGTGATTAAAATGATCACACACCACCTCCTCATAATCCATGATGAGAATCGAATGGCCCAAGATCCATCCTTTGATGGTGATGGTGCAATAGGGGTTTGAGTTGAGTGCATATGCCCTTAGTGGCTTAGCATGACTCCTCCATTGATCACCTCCTCTAGGACCATGTGATTCCAGACAATTAGTAAAAGATATATTTTATGATTAGGTTTGATAGAAAAATTTTGTGGCTTTAGATCAAATTGATTTACTTTAGTCATTTTTCATAAATTGAGCTTTGAAAAATAAAAGGTTATTCTATTTGAAGAGTTTGGATCACATGCATAATATTGAATGGCTGTGATGAATGATTTATGATTTTCAGAATTTATTTACTTTTGATCACTGAGTTTGATCCTAAAAAATGGATGATACTAGATGCATGTGCTAGAACTTAAATGCCTAGAATAGCATAGACTATGTTTTACTTGTATGATATGGTAGGATAGCAAATATTGAATTCGAATGGCTGTGATGAATGATTTATGATTTTGATTTCCAGAATTTATTTACTTTTGATCACTGATTTTGATTATAGAAAATGGATGGTATAGATGCGCTAGAACTTAAATGCCTAGAATAGCATAGACTATGTGTTACTTGTATGATATGGTAAGATGGCAAGTATTGAATTCGAATGGTTTATGATTTAGATTTTCAGAATTTATTTTCTTTTGATATCTGATTTTGATTATAGAAAATGGATGGTACTAGATACATGTGCTAGGACTCCAGAGTTTAGACTAGCATAAGCTACATTTGTTTAATTGATTTAGTATGGTAGAAATATTGAATTTGAATGACCGTGATAAATGATTTTGACTAAGATTTCAGAATTTAAATTATTATTTAATCACTGTTTTGACTGTAAAAATTATTGGTGTTAGATGCATGTGTAGAAAATGATACTGTAGGAACACCTTAGACTACACCTTGTTTATTTGCCAATTTCCATAGAAGAGATAGATGCGTGATTGAAAGGCTTTGATTGACTTGAAATATTAATGAGTTTTCAGATTTTGAGCAAACTCGTGATCAAAGTATGATCATTGCCAAACCAATTGTGGTTGATTTATAATATTGAATATGGCCTAGAAAATTTGAAAACCTTAGACTATAGGAGGAATCAATGTTTTAACTTGATATTTTGATGATTGATGGTCACGATAAAAATGGATTCTTTTGAAAATGTGTTTATGTAATACTGATTTTTAAAAGAACCAGAGAATCTGATGACCCTAAGAGGTTAGATCGAGATTTTACCGATATAGGACAAAATTTAGTATTTTGGTGATTAGGATAGTTGCGACGACAATTCGCCGATAGATTGATAGGACGGATCATCAAATGAGACTTTAATTGATCTGTGATCAACCTGGAATGTCCCCAGGTCAAGATCAGAAAATTGTGTGGCATGAGATGGGCCACTAGGTGGGCCCCATCACTAGCTAAGTTTAAGGGCGTTAAGATCCAAAACAGAACACTCAATGGCCTGAGTGCAAAATAATAAGAAATAAACTAGAGAAAAATCTAGAACAATTAATTTAGATAAATAAATGGGTTCCCAATAATTCAGTCAAAAACCGGACTTCGATTCCTTGTAGTTTGACCTATACGGAGTTCGGAGCAAAAGGCAGCAAATTTGCCCTATTTGCACCAGAAATCCGTGCCTCAGAAAGGCAGAGATTTCATGTGCAAGGACTCTCCCAATAAATCTATAAAAATTAAAGTCAAAGTTTGACCTTTTCCCCAACCTTGTGTGAAATTTCGTGAGAAATCTTCACCTACCTTGATGGTTAGAAAATCTGAAAAATCAGCACACAGAATAGTGTCAAATGGCACAAAGCCAGTGGCCAGAATTGACCTCAGATCGGATGGACCTGATTCCATCATGATATGTAGACTTTTGTCCTTTGAAATATATATAGAAAATGTAGATAACCACTTATTATTTCCAACAAGATGTGTGTATAATTTCGATATCAGTATTAAAAGTTATAGACCTGGCATCAGAGACCATTAAATCTGGTGTGATGATATGTTAAGGGAAAACATATCTTTGTAATACGACAACCCTGATCAGATTTTTGAGTGTTACCAATTGGGAAAGATGAGGTTGTCAATACTCTATCAGCCAGTTTTGGAAGGATTTGGAAATTCGATCGGAGCCGAAAATGGCGGCCATTTTACCGAGAAGCGTTCGGTATACTTAGGGAGAATCTGCAGATTAAATGATATGGTCAAAATATTGACTTTGCCCACAAACCCGTGATGATTTAAAGGAATGCTTGATCATAGTGACCACTGGTGAAACACTGTGAGACTTTAAAAAGGTAGACTTAGTTGGCTAAGTAAAAGAGTGGACCTTTTTGAGGCCCAAGAGCCCGAATATTAGAATTTGCTAAGTAAAAGCAAAATAACCTGATGCCCGACCAATGGCCTGATGATTTTGAGCCAAAAATAAAATACCAAGGGTATGGCCAAGCCCAAAACATCTTTTAAAAAACAAATAATGGCACCCGCACCCCCCCAAAAAAAATTGTGTACACCCACACATGGACCTGGACCTTGGAAAAGCCCATATACTTAGATTTGGACCTAGTGAAGGCCCAAGAGACCAAGGAAATGACCCATGGACTCCTAAGCTTGCGAGTTTAGAACAGATTAGGCCCGATGACCCAACTCGAAACCTGACATGGATACTGTTGTTGGTATTCTGATATATACTTATCCTTTGGCAGAGTATCAAATACTCTACTCTTGACTATTACAACCAAAGTTTCTGATACATAGGCCTTGTGATCGATGGTCATGATAGATCTAAACTTTCAATCCTTATAACTTTTTATGTATAGATCTGATTATATTATATTATATATCAATTATTATTACCTTGACACAATCTACGCAATGACAAAGAGACTTTAGGATTTTGACGCCAGTTAGGAAGTCAAATCCGAACCCTTCATGCTCCGTTCACCCTCAAATTAGAACTGCGCCTATTATATATTTTATTGGTGTGAAATATATATAGGTATATATATAGTGTAAATTCAAACTCAATTTATTTACTAAGTAAAATAATAGGATAAATTATATGTGTACTAGTTATGGAGAGGTTAGGTCATGTACACGAGCATAAGAGAGCATATTTATGCTTGGGCGTAGTTATTCGCTGAGATGGTATTGAAGCGAGGAATACATCGTATTCGCATGCTTGTTATTTTTTTCGCGACTCTTGCTGCTATTTTATTAAGAACAGTAGAGAGAATAAATCCAGAGTGGAGAATTGGAGATGGGTCAGCACAGCAAGTTTGAAATACACACAGTCCTGTAAGATACAGGGTCCATTATAGCAACTTTTGATAAGTAAGAGTTTGCCCCACAGAGAAATTTATCTAGAACCCAAAATGGGCTATAATAGTAGGCCTACAGATCTGACAATCCTAAAAAAAGAGAGTTGGGTGTTACGACTACACTAAATTAATTGTAAAAATAGAGAAATAAAATGTAGCCCTATCCTAAAAAAAAGATTAAGAAGAAGATGGTGGTAATGTGTGCCAAAATAAAATACAAAAAATATGAGAAGTAAGCAGATTGAGCTAGAGTTAATGATACAGTAATGTAACTCAGATTTAGTCTGTCTCTGCAGTGCTCCTTGCTGAGATGCTATTAATAGTTCAACAAGGTAAAAGCTCTCAGTTTAACCCATGCCATTTGGGGCGCTCTTAGGGCTATACTTTCTCCACTATAATGGTCACAGGGTATCCGATAGAGTCTGTCAAATCCTATTAGTTAAACTAGAAATTCGCTAGTCTAATCCAGAAGAGTGGACTGATAATTTCCACAGCCATTGGACCAGCTTTAGCCATGAATACTATTGCAGCACAAGCTCCCCAGATCTGTGGACAGACCTAGCTGACATCCATAGGTATTCCAACACATAAGATCCTAAGTGCTTTGCTAAGGCTTATTGCTTACTAATGCCTGTAAAAAGGACCATGTAACAGGTTGAATAAGGCCTTTAGCTCAGCCGATCATTACTACAAACAGCCTGCAATGACTCAGCCTCAAGCTACAATGACTATAAGAGATCAGATCTAACATCTGATATCGATTAGGTAGAACAGAGGGGAGCCAGTTACTGTATAAACCTCCTCATAAGACTCTAGAAGCTCATGTGCAGAGGAGAAGAATCCTTCTCAAACATGTGGATGGATACAACCTTAGGACTATACTCTATCCACTTGAATGGCCACAGGGTATCCCATTGGTCTGTCCATCCCACAGAGGCCTGAGAAAGAATATGAAAACTACTGTAACCACCATGGTTTGCAGGCCTCCGAGCTCCCTGGATCTCACTATAGATCCAGCATTGCCTTTTATGTATCTATCAAACAAAGGGAAATCAGATGATAAATAATAGACCTACTAGAAACTGAATGGGCTAGTCCCAAATCCATGAATCCTATAGACATCTAAAGAAATCATAAGATCTATAGATTTGATTAAGCATTAAAATAGCAGTTCATTGATAACAGCAAAACTTATAATAAACTATCTCCTGGCTATAGCCCATACACAACTGCTAATCCACGATCCCAATATATACAAAATCTATTACAAGACTGAAATAAAACTAAACCTAGCTACTTATCGGGGGATTAGCTAGCAAATGCTGAGCTAAGAGAGAAGAGAAATAGGAAAAAGAGGTGATAAAACCCTAACCCTAGCCTGCTAGAGCTCTCAGCTGACAGAGGATGAAGGAAAGATGAAAATAATAAACTCTAAATACAGCTTATATACTCTGTCAAAACGGCCTTGGCTCTAAAGAGATTAACCCTAATTTTTCTAGTAGACATGACACTGTTATAACCCTTGAATGCCTCGAGATGTGCGCTTTAAAATCTGTGCCTCGAGAAGTGTGCCCTAGCCTTGATAAATTCGCAAAAGGTCCCTGAGTTAAACTGAGAAGTGGAGAGCCCACGCTTCAAGGGGCTGGCAGCTGTTTTAGTTTACTTGCGCAGTTGCTTTGCTTTCACGAAGTTACCTTTGGCTGATGGGAATGGCTCATTTGCGCAGTTGCTTCGCGTCGTAGTGTTGTCGCGGAGATGGTTTGGAGAGCCAGGGTGTTTCGCACAGTAGAGCTTCAAGAGCTCTCTTTTGCTAAGTACTCGCACAGGTGGGCTCCCGTGCTCGCGTAGTAACTTGTAAGGCTCCAGAGTGTGCGAGATCTGCACGAGGGGAATTCTGAGCGTCTCTCTCTTCCAGGGTCACCCGAGAACTCCGCGAGGTGACTTTTTGTTCTCTATGCATATGGACTTGCTCGGTTCTTCACGCGGTTGCTTTGAGGCTTGATCTCCAAGAGAGCTTCGCGACCATAAATTCTAAAGGTTTTACATCGTGTGATCTTTGCGATGTCTTTACAGCTCTCCTCTTGACTGTACAGCCTATCTGCGCGAGAGCTTCTTCCACTATATCTTTGACTTTGCAAGGAGGCTCCTCAACTCTGTGAGGTCTGTTTCTTAACACTCTGCTGTACTACACTTGCTACTGTTGCAACATTCTTCCTTCTCAGCTGACTTCAGTCATCTGCTATACTTTAGGTCAACGATAATTAGCAACAGTGAGTCACCATAGTGAGCACTACCAAGGTGTTCCATTAGGCTTTGGCTTAGCTGTCATCTTTGCTAGTATTCTCTCTCTTTGGGCCAAGAAGCCAGGGTTTTATATTAAGCTACATATTTTATTACTAACTACAAAACATACTTAACAAATAATTATTAGTGGGCTTTAAGGTCCATCAAAGGCTAGGTTAAGAGGTGAAAAGTGACACTTTTTAGTGAATAATAATGCTTCACAACTCATGGTGGTATGCGACATCATGATGAGTGTGGTGAGTATAGATTCAGTGTAACCTCATATACGGTGGTATATGAGGTAGCCCTATCACCCACGAGTTTTAATATGATAGGATAAGATAAGAGTTAAGATATGAGGTTCGACTCTTAGGCCTTAGTTGTAGTAAAGTTTTTTTTACGGTCATATGAAACTTGAAATGTAGGCGTCCATGTATGGATGCAACACTTCTATGATAGTATGGGTTCCCACACGAAGTACATCCAGGTTATTATAAAACCTGTTCCTTAGAAAATGTAGTTTAGTGAAGTTCTCGCATTATAGCTCGTCCTAGATGTAAGTTATAAGAATATGATAAGTATGAATAAGTAAGGTGGATATGATACGAGTATGATAATAAGACATCGCTGTGTAGGCAGTATAAGAGTAAAAACTTAAGTCTGTACATGTTGTTCCTTATGTAGCAAACATAAGGACCACAATCTCTTCTGTCAAGACGGGTCTCTGGGAAGACAGTATGATATGAGTTATGTTTGTCGGTCATCGCTGTGATTGGATGGGGTGTATGATATGAGTATGTTATAGAGAGCGTTATGCTATGGCGGTAAGTTACTATAGTGACCTTCATATGGTGGGCTCGAGTAGCGACTTTGACACATGTCATATTAAGATTTACGAGTATGTAGGTATGCTCATGCGATGTACAGACGCATGTGCCATTGTAATAATAAGATATGTTATATTTATGAGGTAAGGTGGGTACGTTAGGATATGAGTGTTTAGATTATGATCTTGCATTTATGCTTGATATGAATTTTATGATATAGATGTACGGCTTTGTAATTCTTTCTTTTAGTTACATTCCTGTTACTATTATTATCACTCACAAGAATCACCCACAATGCACCTGAGAAGTGTAAGGTGGATTGCTAGTGTATCCACTAAGTTGCATGTTATTTAGCAACTCAGCCCTTGTCGCATTTATTATTTCAGGTGACTAAATCGATGGATTAGACATTGACTATCCAGATCCTGCTGACGTTGATTTTGTTGACCCCGTGTACGCAGAGTTCCAAGAGCCTTGGAAGGGCGACGCTGTAGGACACCAGGAGGATCTTGGTGCTGATTTTGATCCGAGCGCCAATTATTGATAACGCTAGATTTGGTATAGAGATTGGTTATCTCATTTAGACAATTTTATTTTTATTTCAGACCTTATCTTTATTGTTGACATTTATTATTTCTATGATTTGTAAACATTTATTAGATTCGGTATTGTTTATTTATTCCCGCCATGATTATCATCAGTTATTAATGGTTGTCACTGATCTCGTGGAACCATAATTGCGTGAGAACTTTGATTATATATATGTCCACTTAGTGTATATGGGATGTGTGTGGGTCATAACACAAAATTCTAGGCCCTCGGGATGGGGGTAGAATTTCTGGTCGTGACAGAGTGGTATCAGAGCAGCCTTTACTTCCTGTTAGACTTTCAGGACTTAAATTGTTATGAGTTCTAAGTCTTTGAATTTTGAAACAAGATTGTAATGCCTCCACGGACGAATGTTGAGGGATCTTTCTCTCAAGCAGAACAAAGTGAGATAGTGCGTATGTTGCGCAAGTTGACGACCACACAATAACAACATGTGGCACAGTTGAATGAGATTCATAACCAGGAGACTGCCAGACTGATTCTAGGGTTTAGCTAACAACTGGAGCAACATGCAAGGACTTATCAGAACCATATTGCCCATAAATTGAACAATCCTTCCAACCGCGGCCCAGTTGTACCACCACCTCAATTTGAGAACAACAATCGCAATGGGTACGTGACCTTTACCAGGGCCCGATCTCTGCACTTCCTCGGGCAGTTGGATCCTGATACCGTCGATGATTGGATTATCTAGATAGAGAAAATCTTCAAAGTCTCCATGCCGGCCGAAAATGAGAAAGTACCTTAGACGATGTGTGATCAGACCCAAATATTGTACAAATTATCCCCAAATCTCGGTTTTCTTAGACCTCACGTAACGACTAATATATACTTTTAGTTCATGTTGTGTTGCAATAGGTACAAATGATAAAATGTTAAACAGGTTAATAGTGCAAAGTTATGAAAAAAACTCAAGCAAAAGGGCAAGGATCCCAGGAGGAATTGATGAAGGAAAGCATCCAAAGCTTAAATGGACCGGTTGAAACTGCAAATTCGACCGGTCGAAATAGCGCAGTAGAGGAGACCTCCACTGGTAGAAAAACAAGCTTAAATGGACTGGTTGAAGCATCACTTTCGACCAGTCAGTACTCTAAAAAGAGATTCAAAAGTATAAAGTGAGACCGGTCAGGACTCAGTCGACCGGTCAAAACTAGAAGAGCAGAATGTTAACATACTCAGAAGAATTACTTGACCGGTTCAATCAAATTCGACTGATAAAGAAAATAAGAGAAGCTGAAGCCTTTGTGGGTCGTCTTCCACCTGGAGAAGGAAACTAAAGTCGATCGGTCGGTGCTCCAAACTCGACCAATCCAAACAGAGTTTTTAGGCGAAAAACCAGGAGCACAGCTGTGGATATCTTCTAAACTCCGAGATCTTCTTTGGGAATCTCTTCAACATGCTGGATAACTCCAAACCACGCAGATTTTTATAATCATTAACATTAGAGG
Organism: Chloranthus sessilifolius; assembly: GCA_021018995.1. Classification (NCBI taxonomy): domain Eukaryota; kingdom Viridiplantae; phylum Streptophyta; class Magnoliopsida; order Chloranthales; family Chloranthaceae; genus Chloranthus; species Chloranthus sessilifolius. The sequence goes on along the minus strand of CM037592.1, from coordinate 35,836,763 downwards.
ATTTTTAGGATCTAGGAGTCCTGGTTATGTGTATTTATTCTAGGGCCTTATAATCTATAAATAAGGACCCTAGGGTTTAGTTTTAGGGGACTCACATGCGGGACTCTTTCTGGAGGACTTTGCCGTGAGTTTTCATAGTTTTAGGTTAGGAATAGTTTTGGAATAAGAGGGAGACTGGATATAATCATCGATCAGAGTTCGCATCAGTAATGATGGAGCTCTTTGAATCTATGTGCACTTAAAGATTCGAACAGGATCTCTTGTATTCTGGATAAGTATTTTTAATAAAGTTTTGTTTCTTTTTCTACTTGTGAATTCCATTAATGGTACGAGTTTCTAAGATAGGAATTTAGATAGAAGATAGAACTAGGAATTAATAAGATAATGAACTTCCTCGTGGGAATGATCCTATGCTAGTACTATAATTTTCATTGTGCGCTTGCAATAGGTTAAGACTTGAATTTAATATAATTATAATACACAATAACAACCAAGTCAAGTTTTTGGCGCCGCTGTCGGGGAAGCAAATTTATCTAATTCTTTCAAGTTTTTATCTAATATTTTTATCCTTTTAGAAACTAATATTTATCTTTCTCTTTTTATATTTCTTTATATTTTTGTTTTTCTTTGATCTCTTCTTAATCTTTCGCAAGATTATTCGGAGTAGTGAATTAAAAGTTTTCAATTTCTCCTGGTCACAGAAGCCAGAGACTTAGATTTATTTTCTCTCCCTGTTCTTCTAAAATAAAAATTATATAAATATTAAATACAAAAAGATTTATTTAATGATATATGCATTATACCCGATCTAGAAGACTAGACTCTTTCGAATATGACCCATAAATTGAGCAGACTTTCTTGCGCAGACTCGCATCAAATCGATCCTCTGCAAGAAACTCACAACCCATGGCTGACGAACTCTCAATCGAAGCACATTTCAGCCCAATAACTTTGACCGAGCCGTCGTGTATAGTTATACCAGAGGCGGCTGAAGGTCAAAATTATGACATCAAGCCCCATACACTCCAAACTCTACCAAATTTTCATGGGCTTGATAGAGAAGATCCGTACCAGCACTTGAGGGACTTCATAGAAATCTGCACAATGCTACAGACTACGATCAGTAAAGAAGCTATAAGACTGTGTCTATTTTCTTTCTCTCTTAAAGATAGGGTGAAGGTATGGTTAGTCTCACTACTTGCCAGGAGTATTACCACTTGGGAGGATTTAGAGTCCAAAATTTTAGCTGAGTACTTTCTAATTGGTAAAACAAACCAAATTCGCCAAGCAATTCAGGGCTTCAGGTAAAGACCTGGATAATTATTTCATGAGAGTTGGCAACGAATGAAGGATTTGCTACGAAAATGCCCTCATCACGAGGTGCCGAATTGGTCTATAGCATAAAGTTTTTACTAGGGATTGACTGAGACTAACCAGTCCACAGTTGATGCCATAAGCGGAGGAGCCTTCACGGCTCAAAATGGCCAGCAAACTTGGAATTTATTTGAGAAGCTGGCCAACACTTTAAAGCAAAAATAGGCTTTGTTGTAAACTGACCTAGAGATTTCTCGTCATACCCTGCTCGCAAGAGGTGGAGTCTATGAAATCAATAAAGAAAAAGTGAAAACTGAGGATGACATTAGTGCAAAAGTTTTAGCTCTTGGGCAGAAAATTGTCACACTCATGAATTCCAACCAAAATACTCTGGATAGGCCTACGAAAAACCTTCAAAATTTTTAGACTCACACATATACGGAGAACCCTGCTGTGTCACAATACCAAGAATTGGTAAAAACAGAGCAAACAATGACCTTTCAGAGGGGAGATTACGAGAACACATATAACCCAACATGAAGGAATCACCCGGGATTTAATTATGGTTCCACCGTTGGAGCGCATCCAGCACCAACAGTTGCGTTGCCCCGATTTCCCCAGACCCAAGTTTTCCACCAGAAACCTCAATTACAGGCAACACAACCCCAAATTGGACCATAGAGCAGTATGCCTGATGCTACGATTATCCAAATCCTTCAGGATTTGCAACAACAGTCGCACCAACATTCACAAGATTTGCACCAACTCGCTCAATTCTCTCAGACCCTTCATTCACATACACAGTCCATCACGAAGATCGAAAGCCAGATAGGTCAACTACCTTCGTAGGTGGCAAAGAGAGAGAATGCCCTATTACCTACACGGTCAGTAAGCAATCCTAGAGGACAAGCTTTCCTAGGAGAGACAACTGCTCCCCAAAACCCAATTTAAAATATGTACAAAATTTTAATTTAATTTTATTTTCATTTTTAGAGTATCATATTACAACCTAAATCGTTGAAAAAATGATAGATCGTAATGCGTACTTGCTATATATTATTAATCGTAGTTTGAAACGGAACGATTGCGATTCTTTGCTCAGTAAAGCTAGAATCAACTTACGATTCTAGGTTAACCGAAGAAATGACTGGCTTAGGAGGTCATCGTTGAAAACTAGACCCATATATTCTAAAAAGAAGAATATGTCGGCCCCATTTTCAAATTCCTTCAATTTTATCTTTTTCCTCTCCTAGCTCCCCTCTTTTTTTTGAATCTCCTATAATCTTAACCATTCTGCTCTCTAATCAAACCATACATTCACATAAAAATCCCTTTTCCTTCAATTTTATCTTTGGGAAGCCTTCCAAGCATTTTTCATTAAGTGAAATTAAAATAGGGTTTTAATCTTTAACAAGGTAAGGGAATGATGTTCACTAAAAGAGTGTTTTGCATGGGTTGTTTATTCAAATACTTGGCTCTTAAGTTTGATTAACTTTTGCAAAAGAAAGAAATGACAAACGAATAAGGAAAATGACAAAGGGAAGATGGGGAAGAAGACGAAGGTAACGATTCTAATAACACCCCAATCATCCACTGTATTGCATGGTCTGTGACCATAAAAGATAAATCAAAAGCAACAGACCCTCCCAAGAAGAAAATCAGATCCTTAGGGGTAGTTATCAGAGAGGGTCCCATGGACACAACTAAAAAAGAATCTGTGTCTGTCCCTAAAAAGGGCTAGCATCCTCTGCTATGACAGTGGATAAACTTCCTACTTCAATAAAACAACACATCGTGGGAGCCAAGGTTGCATTTGATGCTAATGCCTTGAAAAAATTGGAGATGAGAGGAGAGGTAATTAAATATTTTAACGAAGGGCCCTCTTTTCAAAAGCTTTATATCTAATGGCACACCGCTATTGGTTTGATGTTCCATCATCCCTCATGGAAGTGATGAACATAGTAAGGGAGAAGTTGCCTCTAAAGAAGTACCACGTAAATAAATTATATCTACCCTTTGGTGGCCTAATTACAAATCTGTTGATAAATATGGGATACAATTTTGATCCCAATGAAAAAACATTGCCCCGTAGCAATGAGAACCTAACACCTCAGACCTATAGGAGAATGTTAAGTGCCATAAACAAAAAGAAAATTTCTATTTCGGCACAATCAAAAGAGGTTTTATCTACGCAAGAGAGAGTCCCAAAACAGATAGAGGCTACCATAGAACAGGCAGCAGGGACTGACACCACTAAAGCAATGATTCTAGAAGAAGGTGGGAATATTTCTACCCCACCATGTGAAAGGGTAAAAAACAGTTTTCCAGAGGCAGAGGGAGCACTTGAGGAGAGAATACCAGTTGAAGATCAAGCCAGTTTGTACAACTCAGTTCTGGACTCACCAACAGGGCCTGCCATGCCCCATAAAATCGACCCCACTGCTACTGAAACATAACCGGTGCATCTAAGCAGTGAAGCAACGAATGACACTCAGGAACCAGTTGGACGCTAGAATGTTGAAGTGGCTACTTTCAACCAAGTCCCTGTCAGTTTTCAACCAATTGCCCCATTAGAAGCAGTATCAGCATCACCTCCTACATCTCAAACATGAAGAATCCACGAGGAAATCAAAGTTCCATCCTTTGTTGACTCCATGGCCATCGCCATAGCAGCTACAACCCAAGCTACATAATCAAGGCTACATATTGAAGCCCCACGAGAGAGCTTCAGCGCACTCTTACATCAAGAAATGCCTATTCTAGCTACTACTTCAACAGACCTAGTGATTGAACAACTTGACCTGGAGAGAAGATTAAAAGAAGTAGAGCAATGGAAGACCTCCAATGCCCAATTGCCAGGTGTTGTAACGGGAATGATGGATGAAATACAGGTGATGAAAGTAGATTACGAGATAACATGCCTACTGCATAGGAAAAGCAGGAAATGATTATGAATATGAAACATAAGGCAATTAGGGAGTATTGTGTGCATTGGATAGCCAAAACAAACAAGAAAATTCAAGAGGAAACAACAATCCTTAGAACCCAAATAGCACAGATACAGGGAGAGAACATGATTCTGTAAGAAAAACATTAAGGGTGGGAAAGAAGAAAAAAGGAATATGAGGATAGAATAGTGTAACTTGTTGCATAATTGATAGAATTCATGGACAACCCAGATGCTGTGGAAACTGTAAGAGAAAAAGCCCATCAAGAACATGAACAGACCCTGAATAAATTGAGGAAAGATAAGACTCAAGAACTCGCAATAGCTTAAGAGAAATTAGTCAAACTACAAGAAGAAAAGGAGTCCCTGATGCTTATTTGTGCTGAGAAAGAAGAAAAGATTGAGTCCCTCATAAAAAAGTTTTGGACCACAGTAACAAAAGAGAAGGCTACTTCTGCATAGTTGAGGGAGAAAAATGATGCAAAGTATGTTGTAATTTTCCAATTATAGAATTGACAGGCTACGTTAGAAGCAGAACTACAGGCCTTGAAAGTACCATATAAACCAGCATTAACAATGACACATCCTATAGAACCACCAGAAGAGGAAGTGGAGCCTGAACAAGAAAATGATTATGACTGCGACACTGTAGAGATCTCTGACTCCGATGAGGACTGCATTAACAAACTGGTTGCTCTACCAACTCCATCACATGTACCTTCAAAATTAATTGTTTCATATCCTGCATCACCTAGTGAGTAAATCTCTAGATATATCACAAGCCTCACAGGTAGGAAGATTTTGATAAATTTTGGAATACTTTGTACATATTTAAGTCATATATATAGTTTTCTTTTTGACAAATTTTATTCCTAACACTACTAACTTCTAACATTTTTTTCATTAGAACTGGAAGTATTTTTCTCCTAAGTTTGGGGGAACGATTTTTTATTTTTTTTGCAGATTATATACCCGATTACTAATATAGTAATTTACGGTAACTTTTTCTGTATGTTCCTTGTTTTGCACAATGAGGACATTGTCCTATTTAAGTTTGGGGGGGGGGGGATACAAACTTTTGTTAGTTTAATTTTTAGTTTAGTTTTTGAAAAAAAAAAAAGAATTTTTAATTTTTAGTTAATCATTATATATAAATTATGAAAAAATATAAAAATTTGAATTTCTTAGCAAATTATCATAGTAGTAGTTCAAAAATCAAAATGAAGATAGCTACAATTCAAAGTTAAGCATCTCTAGAACACTGTATCAGAGAATGCTTGAAACTATACGATTGATCTGAACTGTAAAATATTTTAGATTATAGTTTTAAAATTATATAACCAGTGAGCTATAGAGTCTATTTTCTCTTTATTCTGAGAAAGAGAGACTGTTTTTATTCATGCTCAAAATTTCTTTGAACTTCTCTACTATCTGAAGTCTCATAATACTGTATTTAGAATAAGTATATTCTATGATTATGATAATTTATTTGTTTAGAACTTTCTAATGAATATATCAAAGCAATAAGACATCCATATTAGTAAATCGTGAAAATGACCGAAGGCCATCTTTTTTTAAACTAGAGCCAAAAAGCCGAAAATCTTAGAATATTTTACCATTTGAACCCATATTAGAAGCCTAAAGACTAAATTTTTTTGTACCAGAATTTTATAAAACCTTAATCATATGTACTACCCAAAACTTTTTTTCCTTAACCTTTACAATTTCTGAAAGTTTAGAATATAAAAGAAGGAAAGAAAAGGGAGTGCAAGGAGTATGATTTAACAGATAAGGAATCTGCTGGAAAGGATACAACTAAGGAAAAAATACAAATGTATGAAAATATAGGAGAAGAAAAGAAAAGAAGAAAAGAAAAATCGTAAAAGATGATTTTGTGAAAAGAAAAGTAAAAGCTTCCAAAATGAAAAAAAAGGAAGAAAAAAATGGGATTTATAAAAAGAAGAAGAAAAAGAAATGGGAAGAAGTTATCCAAAATAAGGATACTTACTGAAGCTGAAAAATAAAATATGAAGAGAAGAAAGAGCTAAACCCTTGAAAATAATTTTGAATCCTCTTTACCTTTTTCTTTGAAACCTTCTGAAAACTCAAAGCCCCATTACAAGACGAAGGAAAAACCTTTGTGATTTACGAATTATAAAAATATGAGTCTAGTAGAGATATATGAAATATATACTATAAATAAATAAAGAAATTATATGAAAAGAATTGATTATCCTTTCCATGAGATTTATCTTTTTAGCTGATTGTCCTTTGAATTTATTACGAACATATCATATTATGAGAATCCAAAATTTCGATTATTTTTGAGAGTATGTCAATAAGTGAGAGTTTGGATAAAAATATTTTCTAAGAACAGTAGTTTAGAAAAATCTATGATGAATAAACTTTTCACTGATATGCACACACTCCATGCTATACAAGAATTGAAATTGTTGAGTTTTGATCAAGGATAATTGCGATGATGGAAAGCTAAGGATAAAAGAATTGAAATATTTTGACATAATGAATATATAATGACTAACTGAATAATTAGTAGTATACAAAAAGTAGTTTATATTTTAAATTTTTAGTTTTGAAAAATATATTGAAAAAAATCTAAAAATATTTAAAGTTTGTAGGTAACTTTACTGAAAATATTCAGGAGACTACAACTCCACTAGGGATCATCTAGGGGATTAAAGGCTTGTTGCATCTGCTAGATGCAATCGTAATCTCTACGAAAGTGGCATTAAAAAATTTTAAAAATTTTATGTTTCCTTGTTTGCTAGGGATTAGCAAAACTTAAGTTTGGGGACATGATAACTCATATAATTTACTATTTTATCACCTTTAACTTAGTAATGCTAGGACTTAGTTTACTACTAATGAGTTGCTGATGTGCAGATATTAGAGTTAAGCAGTAAATTAGAGCCTAAGTGTTAATATTTGTTAAAATGAACTCAAAAAGCAATAAGAAAAATGATTAAGCGAAAAAGACGATTTACCGCTATTGAAAGTCAGAGAGTCGTAATCTACGATTCTTCAAAAGAGATAAAAAAGAGAAAAGTGATAAAGTGTAATTCAGAGAATCGTCAACTATGAGGAAGCCTACTGAAAATAAAAAATCGTGATTGACGATTTTCCAGAACAGAAGCTATGAAAGACAGAAAATCGTTATTTATGATTTTTTAAAAATAGAAGCCTTCCTACTATTGTTGCTGTTGCTGATTATGTGAGAACTATCACCGCCATATCCAGAATTAGAGGACTCCTGCAATTAGAAGTCTGATGAACTATGAATCTGAGAAGATTGATAAAGATCTAAATTCGAAGGACTCTGCTGCTACTCAATAAAAAACACTCTAGAAGTGTATCAACTAAAGAAAGCAAGGAAAATTAGGAATTAGAGTTATATTAGGATACTTTTATTTTTAGTAGTTTCTTTTATTAAAACTAGATCTTTGTAAATTGACCTCTTATGATCTATAAATAAGAGAGCTCGGCATAGGAATAAGCATCAAAGAATTTCAGCATCAATTGATACCTGAGGTTGGATTTTTTTCTGATCAAAGTAGTATATATTAGTTAGAGTAGGTAAGATATCAGAGGTTTCTCAAGAGCAATTGACGACTGCAATTGAGTGCTGAAGATTAGTGTAGATATCTGTAATTTCTCAGGAGCAATTGACGACTGCGGCTGAGGGGTGAAGGATATATTTTATTTTACTTTCTAGTTTAGATTTTATTTATTTTGTAAATATCTCCAAGTTTTAATTTGAATTGATGACTCAGGTTAGAATTTGCAGATTAATGTAATGGTTATTATTTTTCCATCTTAAGTTTGCTAGAGTTTGATTGACGCCTAAATTTTTGGTTGATTATTGATTAGATTAAATATGTGTTGATAGGATCTTAGACTTGATTGACGACCAATGCTAGGAGACTAAAAATATGGTATAATGGTACTATTTATTTTCATAAATATTCGAAAGCTGAAGATTAAGATTGATGACCTTAATCTGTAAAAGGAGGATTAAGATTTATTTTTATGCACTTTAGTTTAGAAAATAATTCTTTTATTCATATTTCTCTAGTAGATTAGGAAATCTTAAAGATAAATAAAAGTTTTTAAGATAGAGATTTAGATGGAAGCTAGAACTAGGAATTAATAAGATAATAACTTCCTCATGGGAACTATCCTATACTAGTACTATAATTTCTATTGCACTCTTGCAATAGGTTAAAATTTGAATTTAATATAATTATAATACACAATAACAACCAAGTTAGGTTTCGACAAGATCAAGAATGAGACAGTAACGCTGCATTCTTATTTAGCTTAATTCAGTGGCCTTGTAGGGATTGGGTTAACCTAGATAGGATATTCATTGACAGATTAGGCCTTATAGGGTAGTTTTGGTGGTTCGTGTAATGATTCTTTGATGATTAGGTCTGTCTAATTCGCGATTAGATTTACCTAAGTCACATACGAAGTGACTGAGCTTGTAGCCAGGAGTAAATAGGATTTATTATTATACGAATTTGGAATCCAAGAGAGATTCCAGTCTGCTTTCTCCTTTCTTACTACCAAAACTATGTAGATTTCTTTATTTAATTTAGAAATCTAATGCTATAAAATACTTCTTAAAACAGAATTAAATAAGAGATAAACAACAAATCCCTATGGTTCGACACCCTTGTATTTTCCCTAGTACATTCAGACTTGTGCACTTGCCAGCTTTGAAATTAAAATGATCAAGTTTTTGGTGCCGTTGCCGGAGATTTTGGCTTTATTTCTTATTTGATCTCTGTTTGGCTATATTTTTGTTTCATTATACTAACTTTAGTATGTTTATTTTTGTTTGTAAGGTTTGGAAAATCGAAGGCACTAACGCACCAAAGGTTTCTTACAGGACGCTGCGAGAGGTTCAGGTACGTGCTTTCTGTTTCCAGAAATTTGGTTAATTATTTATTTTAGTTTTTAGTTTTTATTTTGGTCAAGGTGTGGCTGCGGTTCTCCTCTTTCTTTTAGAAGTCAAACCTTGCTTTGAGAGAACGAGCTGACATATTCATGTTAGCTCTTGTTCTTCTCACAACGTCAGAGTGTTGAACATTCTAGTCACCCACTCTGTTTGCCAATCAGATCTAGCATAGTGGGAGGATACCAAATGACTAGAATGTTGAGGGAGTATTATATGCCTTCCAGTCTGGCACCTCCCTCGTGTATTCGGTACCTGTAGCCACCAAGGATTGGTTCTTTGAGATCAAGCCAAACGTGATTCAACTACTTCCTATTTTTCACAGGCATAGTAACGAAGATCCCCATATACACTTAATGAGCTTTCTAGAAATCTGTACTTTATACTTTATTTAAAAACTTATCAGAAGAGGCCACTCGGTTGAGGCCTTTTCCATTTTCACTAAGGGACAGGGCGAAGCAGTGGCTACACTCTTTGCCAATAGACTCAATTACTAGTTGGGAGGAGTTACGATATGTATTTTTCCACAAGTATTTCCCAACCTGTAAGACGAGTCAATTTCGGATGATAATCACTGCGTATTATCAAATCTTAGTAGAGTTATTTGCTGAATGCTAGAATCACTTCAACGAGCTTCTCTTGAGTTGCCCTAATCTTGGGGTTCTGTGCTAGGAATTGGTGCTCAGTTTTGATGAAGGTTTGAACGATCAAACACGACAATGGATTAATGATATCTGTGAGGGTATGTTTCTCTCATTTATGGCAATAGATGCATGGGAATTCTTATGGACCCTCAGTGTGGAATCGATGCCGCTCACCGACTAGGATTGGGGCGGTGATTTTAGGAAGCACACCTCTTAAGCAAGGAGGGTTGTACAACCTGAAAATCGGGATGACTTTTCTTCCAAAGTTCAAACTTTGGAAGATAAAACTCCAGTCCATGTTGGGAATAAAATCACACCCAACATCACAAGGAGGTGAGGTTCGTGGTCTTTACCAGAATCATGCCCAACAGGTTCCTGTGTGTCTTGCTGCCCCTACGCTCCCCACAGTGTCCCTAGATCATCTAGCATGTTCCTTCCAGCGCTTGGACAATAATTATGGTTTTGTAAATATCTACAATCCAACCTGGAGGAACCACCCAAGTCTGTCCCGACAACATAATGGGATGCAGAGAACTAATCAGCCTTTCAGGCCAATGCATGCTCTGCCATTTATGGGACAACAACATCATTTGCCTTGCGAGAATGATTATAGGGAGGAAGCTTTGCTACTAATAGTCTGGACCTGGTAGCAACAGAGCCAACACCACGAGAATGTACTCCACGCTCTTATGGATTCTCGAGCTGTTCTGACCACTCTCATTGAGGAGCTAACTATAGTTTTAAAAAGAGAGGAGGCTTGATTGCCTACATGACCGGTTGATGTGCGGAAAGACAAAACAATGGATGGGGAGATGTCGTCTTCCTCTGATTCGCCAAAGCTCTGACGAGCGCTTTGACCTTGTCGAGTTACCGATGCATCTGTGGCGCTTCTTGGGAGGCAACCGAAGCAATTATAAAATTATTAATTCTAAGATTTTAGGGTGTGTCAATGTAATTTGGGCTGAGAACAAAGTTCTCTAACAGGATTTGACCGATCGAAACATATTTCAACTGATTAGGATGCTCACATAGGAAGGTACACAACATCACCAGGCCTCTACCATGCACAGATCGGTTGAAAGTAGATTTTGACCAGTCGAATAGCTATCCTGTACCTCAGAACCGGGGGAGTGTAAGAGAAATTCATTTTTCTCTAATTTTAGACCGGTCGAATCCGATTCGACCGGTCGAATTTATTCGCGTTGGGCTATATAAAGCCCTTAAGACCGATCAAAATCTATTTTCGACTGATCCTGACCTAGTTTTCCCCAAACAGTTTTCTTCTTCCTTGAGCCTTGTGTCATTTGAACTTTTGGCGCGCGCCTTTCCAACTTCCTCATTAAAACGCTCTTCCATCTTCTCCACCAATCTCCACTATAAAACTAGCACCCATTTTGCCCATTTCATCCATCATTTTTCAAAACCCTTTTTCTTTTAAAACCCTTTCTTGAAACCCTTTTCACCATGACCGATGAACCAGACCGGTCGGCTATTCAGAGGGCCATCACTGGTCGTTTGCAAAGGGGGGGGGGGGTGACCACAATGCCATAAGCCAAGAAGGACATATGGGAGGCTATTCTCCTGTTTGTGTTGGACGCTAAATTCTCAATTCCAGTGCCCCCTTCTTCGCCGACTTCTCCTCTTCCTCCTCCCAAACACCAGCGCCGTCAGTCACCATCTCCACCTCCTCCACTGCCTCCGGGATGACTTCGTTGTTGGGTCTGGTTATCTGTACCCTTCTGGATACAACTTGAGGGCAACTCAGACCCCAGAGAGGATTACCTTTTTGAGGGATCGGTTCCTTTTTGGAGACCACAGCTTCATCACGCCAATACCTCATGGGTCACTGCCGCTGTTCAAATTTGTATAGCTTTTTCCTAGGTTTTTAATTTTTGTCCAAATGGTGTCTATTAATTACACAATTAAATATATATAGTGTCTATTAATTTTTTTTTTCTTTCATTTTTAATCTTGTGGTTGCTAACAATTCTGTGGATGTGTGAATGGTCCTATCAAACAAGTTTGGGGGAGGTACATAGTTCCTTTTTGTTCCCATATGTTTAATTTTGGGGTTTCTGACCCAACCTGTTAGATGATTTTAATGTTGCATTTTGGCTCGGTTCATCCACACTACAGTGCTTATTGCTTGACCACTTCACACCTCTTTATAATTACTTTTTTGCTCTTACAATATTTCAAGTTTTGTCCAATGAGGACATAACACCACTTAGGTTTGGGGGTGTTGTGCTCAACTGTGTGGTTCATGATATTGAGTGTCCTTTATCACATATTGGACCACTGTTTTTAAATACCCTCAAAGCCTTGCTTCAAAACCATCAAAAATTTATTTTGCTGAAGTTTTTAAAATGTAGTCAAAGATGCATACAAATTTTAATTTTTCAATATCCATGCCATGATAAAACTGATTGTTTAGGATATTTAGCTCCAATGTGAACATTTAAGGATTGGTCTGGATTTCATGCCTAGAAATTTTCTGTACACTATTTGCCATGTTTAGGTCTAAAAATCAAAAGATTTGTTCAAATTTGGAATTTTAGGATTCCAAAAAATCGTCTAAAACCAGTGAGCTTTAGAACCCTTGTCCGTTCTTCTTGATGAGTGATGAAAATAAATCCGAAGTATCTTTGAAATTTGTGATAAATTGTTCAAATCTCTTATGTTCTACTTTGGTTTGTTGATCATTCATCGTTCATATTATTATATTAGAACTTATTGTGTTTGAGCCCAAAACAATTGGGCATCGTTGCCACCGAGAAAGGGAATGATCATAGGCCATCTATTGGCTCGTTTGTGCCCAAAATGCCCCACCTTATACTCATTTATCTGTTGTACCCCTTTTTGAGCCTGAATTGAAATTTATAGGTTGCCCTTATTTGTTTGTTGATAAGCCATGTTAACCATACCCCACACCAGAGCTATAAATGTAAATTCTTACCCTTTAATCTTTGAGAAATTGGGAAAGAGGGATGAGAGCAAAAGAAGAAGAATAGGGGAATGGGGAGATATGCTTGCAAGAAGTCTATGGGAAAACTAAAAACCGAAAAAGGGGGGAGAAAAAAAATAAAAATAAAAAATAATATATATATATATATATATATATATATATATATGTGTGTGTGTGTGTGTGTGTGTGTGTGTGTGTGTGTGTGCAAAAGGTAGAGAAATGAGAAAGAAATGAAAAATATGAGGTGGTATTCAAAAGAAACAGTAAAGGAGTAGAAAGAAGAGAAAGCTGAGAAAAGTAAAAAGAAATTTTTTGAAAAATTGGCAAAAGAAAGAGTGAAAAATGAGGAAATCAAAAGCAAGACCTTTTCTGATTTCTTAGAGAAATTTGATCCCCAACTTCCCTTTCCTTCCCAACCTTCACCCGAGCCCCAGTACAACTTCAAAAGACCTTTTTGATATAATCTTGAGTGGTGAATGCCTCGAGGAAAGTGATGATACAATAACTATGGTACATAGTAGAACATGCATGAGAAATAAACATCATTCTTTTATGAGGTTACTAGTTGAGTTCGTTGATACACCCTCTTCTTTTTATCACGTGGGATCTTTTAAATTGTGTTGAAACCATCTATTCCACATGTGAGCAAAATTTTGACCGTTCATCGGAGTGGCCCTATTGAGAGTGTATGCCTAAAGTGAGGATTGAGTTGAAACTTGGTTCCTGACGATTCCAGGTTTGGATTGATTAAGAAATAGAAAGACTTTAACATTGGCATTTGTGCACATAACACTTGGGGCATGGAGGAAAAATTGGTCCAAGGATCGGAGCATTAGGCTGATTGGAATAAACAACTGTGAAATTGTCATGGTATCAGTATTTACAATAAGAGTTTGCATGCTGACCTGATTACATGTTTTGATTTGTAACCGTATATATATTATATGAAAACCAGTTTTGAAAATTCTTTTACCGATGGTTTTAAAACAGTTTTGGAAGTTTGTTGGTGTCTTCATTGAAAACCCTCAGGAGACACAACTCCTCCACTAGGGATCACTTAGGGGTTTAAATGCTTGTTGCATATGCTAAATGCAATCGTGCTCCCTACGAAAGTGGCTCGTTTAAATTCTTAGATTAGTTATACACTAATTTACTTACAGGTTATGGTTTAATGTTGCCTATGCTCGAGGACTAGCAACATTGAGGTTTGGGGGTGCGATCGGACCCAACTATTGTACAAATTATCCCCAAATCCCGATTTTGTTAGACCTCACGTAATCACTAATGTACACTTTTAGTTTATGTTATGTTGCAACAGGTACAGAAGCTAATTAAATGTTAAATAGGTTAAAAGTGCAAAGTTAGGAATCAACCCATGCAAAAGGGCAAGGATCCATGGAGGAACTGATGAAGGAGTGCATCCAAAGCTTAAATGGACCGGTTGAAACTACAAATTCGACTTGTCGAAGCAACAAAGGAGACTTCCACTTGAAGAAAAACAAGCTTAAATGGACTGATCGAAGCATCACTTTTGACCGGTTAGTACTCCAAAAAGGGCTTCAGTAGTATAAAGTGAGACCGGTCAGGACTCAACTGACCGGTTGAAACTAGAAGTGCAGAATGTTAACATGCTCAGAAGAATTACTCGACCGGTCTAAGCAAACTCAACCGGTCAAGAAAATAAGAGAAGCTGAAGCCTTTATGGGTCATCTTCCACCTGGAGAAGGAAACTAAAGTCGATTGGTCGGTGCTCCAAACTCGATCGGTTCAAATAGAGTTTTAGGTGGAAAATCAGGCGCACAGCTGTGGATATCTTCTAAACTTCGAGATCTTCTCCGGGATCTCTTCAACAGGCTGGATAACTCCAAATTGTGTGGATTACCTTCTATAATCATTATCCTTGGAGGATTTTTAGGATCTAGGAGTCCTTGTCATGTGTATTTGTTCTATGGCCTTGCAATCTATAAATAAGGACCCTAGGGTTTAATTTTAGGAGACTCGCCCACCGAAATCTTTCTAGAGGACTCTGCCGCGAGTTTTAGTAGTTTTAGGTTAGGAATAGTTCTAGAATAAGAGGGAGACAAGATGTAATCATTGATCAAAGTTTGCATCAACAATGATGGAGCTCTCTGAATCAATGCGGCTTAAAGATTTGGGCTAGATCTCTTGTATTCTGGATAAGTATTTTTAATATAGTTCTGTTTCTTTTTCTACTTGTGAATTCCATTACTGGTACGATTGCATGTTAGAGGTTCCGACTAGATTGACAATGAGATAGTAATGCTGTAGTCTTATTTAGCTTAATTCAGTGGCCTTGTATGGATTGAGTTAACCTAGAGAGGATATTTACTGAAGGACTAGGTCTTGTAGGGTAGTTTTGTTGGTTCGTGTAATGGTTCTTTGACGATTAGGTCTGTCTAACTCGCGATTAGATTTACCTAAGCCATATATGAAATGACTGAGCTTGTAGCCAGGAGCGGGGGTACCAGGGATTCATGATCGAAAAGAAATAGGATTTATTATTTTATGAATGTGGAATCCAAGAGGGATTCCAGTCTGCTTTCTCCTTTCTTAGTACCAAAACTATGCAGATTTCTTTATTTAATTTAGGAATCTAATGCTACAAAATACTTTGTAAAATAGAATTAAATAAGAGATAAACAACAAATCCCTACGGTTCGACACCCTTGCACTTTCACTAGTACATTCGGAATTGTGCACATGTAAGGTTTGAAATTAAAACGATCAATGTACCTGAAAAGTGATGCATAGAGGTGGTGGACTTCAGGCAAATGGTTTGTGAGTTGGCAAGAAGAAGAGCACTAGACTTGGCTGCAATTCAGGAAAGTGTTTTATAAGAAATACTTCTTAGATGCCACAAAAACAATGAAGAAGAGCGTGTTCTTGGTTTTACGTCAAAGATCCATATCTGTGACTAAATACGAGACAAAATTCAATTGACTCTCTCGATTCGCCTCTATGTTGATAGTTGATGAAGCTGAGAAGTGCTATCACTTTTAGAAGGGGCTCAACCTCAATATAAGGAGCGAAATTGCGACAATGAATATTTGAATTTATGAAGAGCTTGTAGAACGGGCTCAAATCCAGGAGTAGAAAAATGAACAGATGCGCGTTGAACATATTGCCCGCCAGGCAGCTCAGAGGGATAAACTTATTCGAGAAGGCCTTTCATCCTTCGCTCCGAGAGCAAGTCCTTCTTGACATGCACTGGTACAGAGACAACAATGTTTCATGCCATACCCTTAGACTCGCCAATTTAGAGAGCCACTCCCATCTCCGGTTACTAGAGATTTGCTCCTTCGTCGGGGTACACCTATCCAGGGACGACTACAACTCAACTTGTACAGAGAGGTGTTGTAGCTACGACATATCTGAGAAATGACTTAGCTCCCTAGTACTAGAAGACAACAACCCCTACTAGTATCCTGCCACAATGCCCCTATGTTTTGTATGAACCATGTGCCAAGTGCAATAAGAGGCACAAGCTAGGTGAATGTTTACTTTACACTTACGTGTATTTCCGATGCAAGAAACTAGAACACTTTATTCGAGATTGTCAAGAGCAAGACCCCGCCACAGACATTACTCTGAGAGGTTAGCGGTAACAGTCGTAGCAGCCTCGAGCGCAAGGCTGAGTATTTTCCATGTCTCATCAGGATGCCTTGGCCACCGATGAGGTCGTCAAGGTATGAATCTTAAATCTAGTTACTTTTCCTTACGTATTATTCCCTTTTTCTCTTCCATTATTGTCTATTGCATATATGACTTGTTTTAGGTGCGATTTTATTTTATTATTTTTCTTGAGAAATGCTATGACGTGTGTATAACTTAGAACACGTGTGAACCCTAGTGTAATTCAGTAACAATGAAAGTTTTTAGACCTATCAATTGTCATGCTTGGGTGATCGACTCTTGATCGACCTACTCCTGGATTACACCATATTTTATTTATGAAATTAGAGCTAAGCCTATATCACTGGATAGTACGCTTGTGATTTCTACACCGTCAGGATATGTGAGGGTAGCATCTAAAATTTGCAAAGCTACGATCTTAGTAATTGGGACATATGAGTTACACGCAGATCTTGTGGTACTCGGATTCCAAGACTTCGATATAATCCTCATCATGGATTGGTTGGCGGCTTATCACGCCTTAGTAGATTGTTTTTCTAAAGTAGTCATCTTCAGAACGGTTGGGAGCCTTTTATTCAAATTTCGTGACATTAAAAGGGGAGGAGCATCACTACTTGCTACACTCGACAATGATCATGAAGAGAAGGCAAACCCCTCAATTATTCCTATCGTTGAGGAGTTCATCGATATTTTTTGAAAGAATTAACTACACTCTCTCCTGATTGAGAAGTAGAGTTCAAGATTGATCTGGCGCCTGTTAGCATGCCTATTGCGAAAGTCCCGTATCGAATGGAACCAGCAGAACTGAAGGAATTAGAGATTCAATTATGAGACTGGTCTGATAAGGGATTTATCCGACGCAGTGAGTCACCATGGAGAGCACCGGTCTTATTCATATAGAAGAGAGATAGCTTGATGAGACTTTGTATTGACTATCAAAAACTTGTTGGATTATAATTGCTGTGCACAAAAATAGAATAAAATAGTACCAGACAACATCAATTATATACAGTCCTGCAAGATCAGGGCCTGTTGTAGCAAGTTTTAAATGAGTAAGAGTTCATTCCACAAAGACTTGTGATCTAACAGGTAGTAGATCTCAAGTTCTGCTACAGATCTGACAATCCTAATCCTATTCTAAGTTAAAACTAAGGAAACAAGAAAAAGAGATGGAGTTTTGTGGTTGTCACTAAACTAAAAACAGAAATAAACTAGATCTAATTAAAAACATATTTAAAAACAAAATCAGAGATAAAGGGAGAGAGAATTGAGGAAGAGGACAGATGTTTTGGTAAAATAAACTTCAAATATGGAGAATGAACAACTAGGAGATAGTTTTAACTGTAAAACTGATTTGCAAGGTAGAGTAGAAGATGGATCTACAACAATCCTTCAGTTGGCTACACGAACAGATGAAAGGTAGAAGGATCCAAATCTACCCTGAGATATGGACTAGTCTTAGGGTTATACTCTGTCCACTCAAATGGTCATAGAGTATCCCATGGATATAATCCAGTCATGAGGGAAAGAAATGAAACAATAAAACCACTACAAATGCTATGGATGCAGGGCTACAAGCTCATGCATCTATAGGAGCATAGAATCTATAAAAATCTGATAACAAACCAATAGATCTACAGATTAAATGAACATTAAAACTAGCAATTCATTGATCTACAAATAACTTACAACAAATTACCCTCAGATCTGCAATCTCTGCAAATTCCACACCTCATACAATGCTCTCACAAATCAAATTACATATCAACTAATCCTAGCTACTACAGAGGTTTTGCCAGCCATGGCTAGGCTAAGGAGAGAAGAAGAAGAAAAAGAAAGTGAAATAATTCAAAAATTCCTAAATCTCTGGATGCTTAAATATGTTACATCCCCTCCTATTAGTAGAATTCCTAAGTAAAACTTGATCTGCCTTGGCTAATCAGAGAAGAGGAGAATCAAATCAGTTATAGGACTTGTTGACATGGCTGAATTTCATCCAAGTATTGCCCAAAATTCATTGGAACAGTTGTGCACATGTGGGTCAGTTAAGTCAGGTGTCCTCTGTGTTGATGAAGTTCCAAAAAATCCCTCAAAGCTGATAGAACATGCTTGAACCCGTGCCTCGAGTGGTTTGAGCCTCAGAATATCGACCTTGATAGGTTTAGACAACCACTCGACAGGATGGAAGCTTTAGGCACCTTAGCTCGATAGGTTCAGAGTACAACTCAATAGGTTCACTTCAGACTGCTCGAGTGACTTAGTTTCAGCATTGAAGTGCTAGAGAGTACTCTTGCTTCAGGCACAAACCTCTCGACAAGTTGCTAGCTTCAGGTTATCAAACTTGAGAGGTTCTCAAGTAGTTGCTCAACAAGATGAATTTGAGTTTATTTCAGCACTGCATTTCGACAGGATGATTTAACAATTCGATAGGATGCTCCATAGGTGCAGGGAATCACCCGAGTGGTTTAAGTGTGCAGCTCAACAGGTTCTTCTCTTCAGTCATGAACCACTTAAGTGGATGGATTACAACCCTTTAGATTGCTAAAAGCTTCAATACCTCTCGACAGGATCACTGCAACTTTAGCAACTGCTCGAGTATGCATCAGATCTGCTCGACAGGTGCATTTTAACAACTCGACAGCCTCTTTAACTGCTCGAGCACTCCTTTCTGCAGGTTTGATGTGCTCGAGAACTGCTCAAGCTCCATGTTCTGAAACCCTGCTACTGATGGACAGTCTGTTACAACACTCTGTCATGCATTAATCAGTTGTTGACTTAAATCTCTCTCCTTTTGGCTCTTGCTACATGAATTTCTGCACTCCTCTGCAGATTATTGCAAACTACAAAATAACACTCAAAAAACAATTATTAAACAACTCTAAGGTCTAGTAAGGCCTAGATTAGGCGGTGAAAAATGATATTTTTCATTGATTAACACACTCCCAAACCTAATCTTTGCTAGTCCTTTAAAGTAAAAATTAAATACTACGCTAACAATTTAAATGCCACTTTCGTAGGGAGCATGAATGCATTTAACTTATACATCAAGCCTTTTAAACCCCTAGGTGATCCCTAGTGGAGGAGTGAAGTCTCCTGAGGGTTTTAAGTGAAGTTACCCACAAACTTTCTAATGAAGACAGTTAGAACAAGTGCACACAGTGATAAGTCAGATTTCAACATACCAAGCTTAATTCCACACCTTGCTCTTTCAAATTAGAGAAATTTTAAATTAGTAACTGTAAACAATTTAATACCTAAATCCTTATGCATGCTCATCACAACCAGTCTAAAGACATCAAGAGTGTAATGTGTGCAAATCAGTATAAAGTTCACCATTAATTCATAAATCAGGTTCAAACAGTGCCCCAATAAATTCAATCTCAGACCCAATCCTCACCAGGGTAGTCTCTCACAAATGAATTGAAGGGTGTTCAATTTCACTCCAGCTCAAGATCAGTTACAAATCTCAAATAGGCCTATAAGCATGAGCATAGGCATTTGCTCCATTTTCTGACTTTATCATGTTCTCTTCACCATAGATCAAACATCTCTTCATCTCCACATAGATTCGCCACCCGGAGCTTTTGGTATCCCGAGAAATTTAGAGATCATTTTTATAAGCACCAAAGTGCCACAAATATGATTCTGAATCCGGTCTATGCCAACGGCTCTTGGGTAGGGGCTTCGGTTATCGATTGAGAAGGTGTTAGGCACCCAATCAACCCGCTTAATGCAGTCTCTACTAATGGCCGAAATAAAAATAATATAAAAGAAATGAAAAAGGCTTCCTCTTACCCAAATCGGTCTTAAAATCGTATTTATGCCCCTCCGTTCCTATAGAAAATTCGACGGTGTAACGACACAAATGGGAAGATGAAGGAATAACCGAGAAGGTAGAAGAATAGAAGGGAGAGCCGAAGCTCTCGGGCTCTTGTTGCACCACTGTAGAGCCCTGCGTTGGCTTACTTTAGTGAGCTTTTAAAGGCTTGTATGGTATGGAATGTGATTCTAACTCCTAAGGCTTGATAGCTAAGCGGTAGAGAGGGAAAGCTAGGGGGTAACACACACCTAACCTAGAGCTTTTTAGTGAAATGCTAAAGTCTAAAGGAGTTTTTGAATTCTGGAATTTGTATGGGAATGGTGCACTAGAGGAGAGAGAGAGAAGGGATTCCTTAATCTCTTAATTGCAATTTTTTTCAAGCCATTTGCAAGGGGAGCTGCCTCTCTATTTATAGGAAAAAGAGAGGTTAGGAGAGTGCTTAGAGGCTAATTGGGATTAGCAATTAGGTAATGGGCCATCTAAAGTTTCCTAAGTTTTTGGAGCCTTGAAAAATGT
Organism: Chloranthus sessilifolius; assembly: GCA_021018995.1. NCBI lineage: Eukaryota > Viridiplantae > Streptophyta > Magnoliopsida > Chloranthales > Chloranthaceae > Chloranthus > Chloranthus sessilifolius. The sequence continues at coordinate 35,815,925 of CM037592.1, read as the reverse complement.
GAGAAGTTACTCCAATGGTAGATAATTGGGTGAGACTTTAAACCACTTAAGGGATTACATGTAGATAGTAAATGGGTGCAATAGAACTAGAACAACACACCTCAAAGGTCAAGATGGTCAATAAGTTAAAACCCAATCTTGATTTTTGAGGTAAAAATATATAGTTACTATTCATATGCCTGGCCCACCTATTAGTTGTGCCAAGTATATGCACTGTAAAAGAGTGCTTGAATAGTGCCTGGGAGGTTGGCTGCCCGCAGGGGGACCCACCTATAGCTTGCGTAACTATTAGTTACGGAAAGTTCACCTATAGTTGGCGCAACTATTAGTTATGCCAAGCCATTTCTAGGAAGAAATGGCTTGACGCAACTATTAGTTGCACCAAATCGCTAATGGGGGTCAGATGAAATTACCATTCTGCCTTTCAGGTTCGGGATGTGATACTTTTTGTACACAGCTCCGATTGGGGTGCTTCTTGGTCCATTGGAAAGCTGAAGACTTATACTTTTCAATGGTATAAGATTCAATTATAGTAGAAGGTCACAGCTAGTCTCAGTATATCACTCTTCATCCATTGCTCGGGAAAGCTACGTTTAGGTTTGAGATGGGTTCTAAGGGATCTAGGGTGATTCCTAAGGGTTTGGGATGGCTCCTAAGGTCTTGAAAGGGTTTCTAAGGGTTCCATACATGCCATCAAAAGCTTAGAGATGCACCTCTCTCAAAATGCATTTCGATCGGGCCTTGGGCCAAATTTGGGTGTCTACAGATGCCCCTCTTTAGTATTCGATCACTAATGATCGAATGCCAAAAAAAAGAGACATCCGAAGAGGCTCAAGGCATTACTGACGGGTCTGATACATTCAAAATGAACTTCAAATATTAGATGAGTAACATGGTGAGAAAATGAAAGCCCTATATGTAAAAAAAAATGGTCGTTTCTCAAGGTAATCGGTCCCCAAGTGCTTAGTGACATTACTGGGCATAACCGAGGTGGAAAATGAGCTGCAAAAGCCCAATAGCTAGAAAAAATGATCACTTCTCGAGATGATTTGAAAGAGTTTGATGTTCAAGATTCATTCTGAATACAACAACTTCGCTAGTAAGGAGGGTGATTAACCCATATTCAAAGATAGGCGCAATGCAAGTATGCAAGGTTCCACAGTTTATTTCCAGTCACGTGAGGCATTGACCGACTCATCTGACTGGACACCGGTGCCCCTGCTTGAAGCAGGGTTCAAGGTCTTTGGGCGAACCCATTGATCCAGAAGTTTATTTCGCATGACTACCGAGCAGAGTGAACAGAGGTCGCAACACTTTTTGGGAGTGTATGCTATTTTTCTAATGTGCCCCGGATTATTGTGAGCCAGAGTATCTAACTTTAAATAACATAGAACAGATCTGACCAAAAATTGGGTTCCCCCCGAAGGGGGCATCCAATCTCGGTCTCTACCAACAATGATCTTATAAATCAATTAACTATACATAAATATGCACCCATTAGGGGCGATAAGAAATAAAGGCAATGGAAGTCTTGACCCAGATCCCATCCGGGTATAATTTATGAGAACAAATGACCATCCTACGGATACCTAGATGCAAGGCGCACATTTTAAAAGGATACCGCACCAATACAAGTTTTAAGCCTGCAAAAATAAAGAGAAATGAACCCTTCTGCATGCATGTTTATACATAGTTTGGTTGATATGTAGTTTCATTTTCAATAGGTTGGTTTCAACTAACGATTGACCTTTTTCATAACGGAGTTACCCGGACCTCAAATCCCGTAGGGCGTACGCCCAGGCTGCGTAGACCGAGAGTCCACACCTCTGAAATAGCTTGTGATGAATCTCAAGTTAGATACTCTCATTCATATGAATCCATAGATAGGGTGCTTAGCTTGAAGATTTAGCAGTGGAGTCGACCCTATCGAAACATTGACCGTTTGATCAGGATCGACATCGTTGCTTCTACTTTTAAGTAGGATCCAAAGATCCAAGGCAAACCTTAGACTTAAGATGTTGTTAAAGCACAATTGTGTTGCTGATAAAATATTGACATTTTACCTCAACGGAGCACGCATGTGCGTCCAATCATATGAGGCATAGACCGCCTCACTTAATTGGTCACAGTGTCTCTGCTTGAAGCAGGGTTCAAGGTCTTTGGGCGAACCCATTGATCTAAAAATTTATTTAGTACGACTACCTGAGCGGAGCGAATAGATGTCGCAACGCTTTTTGGGAGTACATGCTGTCTTTTCAAAATATACTTTTGTTATTTTATGTGACATTTTTTTGTCTTTTATCATTTTATGTGATTTTTAGATTTTTGAGTTATCATTTTATGTGATTTTTTGATGATTTTTAAATTTTTAAGTTATCATTTCATGTGATTTTATTTCTTTATTACTTATATTATTTTATGCAATTTTTTTTTTGGGATTTTCTTTATCTTTTTTTTATTGATTTTTAGATTTTCAAGTTTTTATTTTATGTGATTTTTTTTTTGTCTTTTAAAGCTATCATTTTATGAGATTTTTCTAGTTTGTTGGAACTATTATTTTATGTGAATTATTCTACCATTTTATGTGAGTTATTCTATTATTTTTGGCTCTTCTGTGTGGAATTTTTTCATCATTTTTTAAGACTTTTTCACATTTTTCCATGTAGGATCGGGATGCCTATTGCTCTCGTCCATTTTATTCTTAGCACGACTTCTCGAGTAAGTCAAATGAGGATCGACACACCGTTTGGGGGCGTGTGCATCTACCGGGAGTGACAAAACAAGGAGAGGGGGTACCGGGTTAGGCATTCGATCCGTACCAGGCCCGAAAACCCGCTTATAAGTGGCTGTTGCGCCAAGCCAAAAGGAGACCCAAAATGGCCTGGCGCAACTAATAGTTGCACCAGGTATGTCTTGGTTTCAAATTTAAGCAACCCGAGTTCAGGCAGCCAGCGTGTTTTTTTGAAATTGCCTTCTTCCTCCTCTCTAAACTGAAAACCAGATCTTCCCTAGGGTTCCTTTACATTCCCTCTACGCGTGCCCCATTGCCGGCATTCGCTCACGCTGTTTGATCATCCCAATCACGCTAGATCAAAGACCCCTTCTTCTTCACAAGGTGACCATTAAAAACCCATCTTTCTTAATTTTTCTGCATTTTCTTGTGAATATGGCTATGATCTTGCATTCCTTGATGAATAATGGTTTATTTTTGTTGTATGCTTGTTTATTGATGATGTGTTGGCAATATTTTATAAATGGTGCCCTATTTTTGTTATTTTATGGATTTTATTAGTGCCTAACTACATATATATACTCTTTTTGTTTGTTTTTATATAAGAATGAGGTTTTATTTTGATTTTTTTTTTTGAATCATAAAGCAAGGATTTTGGATTTTTTTGTGTTAGTTTTTTTTTGACAATTAATTAGAAAAAAAAAGATTTTTGGTTTCTTTTTTTTTTGAATTTTATTTAAGGAAAATGATTTTTGACTTCTCCTAAATTTAGGAAAACAAGGGATTTATATGCTCCCATTTTTATTGTTTTGAAAACTAACTAAGGCATTAATTAATTTATTATTTTTGTGTTGGTTTTTTTGATTTTATGGGCACAAACTAAGGGTTTTTTTTTTTAAGTTTAGTTTTTTATAAAAGAAAGGCTCTTCTTCTTTTTTTTTTGGTTGTTTTTTATTTTTATTTTTAGGTGCATAAAAGAAAGAGATTTTTTGGTTTTGATTTTTGGAGCATAAAGAAGTGATGATGGGTTTTCTTTTGTTTTAACTTGCTTTATTTTTAAACATAGTAAAAGGGATATTTGTCTTATTTTTATTTACTTTTGAAGATAAAAAAGGCGGGATTTTTTTTCATTTTCAGTCTAAAAGGGATTTTTTTTTGTATGTGTGTATCTTTATTTTCTGAAAAAGAACAGAAAGAGGGTGAGCAAACTTTCCTTCCCTTGGTGTGTAGCATAAAAATAGTTCTTTATTGCTGATCCGCTCTGATACGATTGTTTCCTGTTGCCCCAGAATGTCCAACGACGAGGAATATGTACCCGTGGTAGTTTATGGCTCACGGGGAGAGTGGTTTTTTATGGTGGAGCGGAAAGCGGGTCCTTGGCTGGAGATGCAGGGTGACGCTGCCTGAGTTGGCCTCCTCCATCAACAGTACATTCACATCTCAAATTTCGGCATAGCGAGCAAGGTAACAGATAGGTTCAGTTCTTCATTTCTCTGTGCAACTTTTCTTTATTTTCGAGATCTGATGCATTTCCTTTTTCTGATGCAGGACCTACCCCCTATCGTGTTTCGTGAGGGTTGGCTGGATTTCCTTGATTTCTACCTCTATATCCCCCTTGTGGTGAAGTTCTTGTTGGCGCAGGTGGGCTTTGGGGAGTTCCTGTCTTGCCCCATTATGAGGGCCAATGCCACATATTTGAAGGCATTGATTGAGCGGTTCCACTCCGAGACAATGACCTTCCACATGCCTTATGCCGAGATGGCGTTGACGCCCGTAGATTGGGCCATGATTACTAGCATTAGGGTAGGGGGCATACCGATAGCAAAGAGGACATCATCCGATTGATAGGGGCGTATCCTCCTCGTGGGTAGATGCATGGCACATAGGTCAAGATGACCTGGTTATCTTGGCCTGCATCACTCCCCTGCTCCTATTGGGTAAGACCCTCTTTACCAATGCGAGCGGCGGTCGAGTCAGCCTGGCATTGCTGAGTATTATGGACAACCGGGGTGACGTCCATGGGCACATCTGGGGCGGGGCTGGATATGGGTGGTTGATGTATGGCTTAGCTGGGGTTACCACTGGGGATTCCAAATATGTTGTCAGTTTTTGGGCCACATTGGAGGTAATCCCTAACTCTTTTACTTTCGTCAGTTTTATTTGAATGGTCTTTTATGCTACTAACTTATTCTTTGTGCATTGCTCTTCTCAGGTATGGGGATACCATCACTTTCATCTGGGGTGCCTGCTTCTCCACTTGGATGCATTCACCTATCCTTTCCTTAGCAACTGGAGATGGGTCTGAGGTCCTAACTCGACTTGATGGTCCCTGAGCAGGTAAAGCCCTTTCTCAACTCTACTTATTTCAGCCCGAAAATTCCCCTTGATTAATATGCTACATGTTTGATTGATTGGCCACCTCTTAACTTGGACAGATCCTCCACGACCCGTACCTCATGTCCCCTTTCTGGGATTGGGCAACCGTAGGCCCATCACTCCTATTCAACCACCACCGCGTTGTTTTCTTTTATGGAGCATGGGCCGGGGCTTACTACCTAGGGGAGCGGGTGGTGCACCAGTACCAGGGCTATCATGCCATACCCATGGACCCTCCCACGGACATTTTGGATCCTGTTGGCGGCGTTGAGGAGATCACAGCGGCCTTCCTCAACAATGGGCTCCCTATCAATGCCCTTCTAGTGCCCGAAGATTATCATATATGGTACGAGTGCCTGCCGTATCGGTTCATCTTGCCGCGCTTCATCCCTAGCCCCAATTTCCTCGCATTCGGTGGCCCGTGCGATCAGGTAATTCTCCTTTCCTTTTTTAGATTAGATTAGTCCCCCCTTTTTGTTTTAAGTTAGCCTTTGTTCCTTCTGAGCAGATTGCTATTTTGTTCATAGTTTGTTCAAGGGGATGACTCGGATGATGGAGGTGGAACGGCGACGGGTACCACAAATACTTTGGGGGCAAGTCCTTCAGGTGCTGGCCCTTCTGGCGCGAGTCCCTAGGGTGAGGGTTCTTCAGGAGCTGGTTCGTTGGGTACCTCTCATGCTGGTGCCCTTGGTGGTGATCCGCCCATGGTCTATGGGACTTTTTGACACCTTGATGATAGCATTCTCTCGAACCTGTGTGCCGATGTGGATAAGCAGGAGCGCATCTCCGCTGAAGCGGCCCGATCCCTCCTCCTGAGATGATTCCAAGGGTAAGCCTTCTTATGATCGTTCTTCCTTTGTCTCGGCTTCTTTTTTTGTTAATGCATGTGTCTTGTAATTGCCCTGGTAACTGACATTCCCTCCCTCTTGAACGTAAAATTTTTACTCGACTATGGAGTACGCAGCGTATCATCGTAACATCTTGGAGCTTCGGGATGTGGAGGCGGTGAGTATCCTGCTGCTCAGCTTTTCTTAATGGTTCTACTATCCTTGGTTCCTCAGTTGATCCTGATCTCTAACTTTGACTATGACTTGCAGCACGCACGCGCCAAGGAGTCGTGATCTTTGCTTAGCAGGATTTCCCAGGCATGGTCCCGGGTGGGAGATATGCGGACTTACCAGGGCTCCTCACGTTGGCGGAAGAAGTCAAAGGGCGCTAGCAAGTTTCTACACAAAAACATTTAGCACTTTTTGGGACAATTTTATTGAAATTTAGCAAAGTTTGTAATAGATATTTGTGGCACTTTTCGGATGACTTTCTCTTTGGATATGCTTAGTGCTTTTCTTCGATTTGTATGTTATCATTCCCCTGCATATATTTGACTGCTTGTAGGACAGTCTTAATGATCGCCCATAAAAGTGGCCCTTGAGGCCGTATGCCTTGGTGCGGGTTCTTCCTACGCAAATAGTCAACTTATTCTAATGTTAGGTGCCCTGTTAATTTTCATTTTTGGATGTCCGTATAGCATAAAGCAGGTGAGTCAGGCAACCTGGTAAAGGGGCCCAACAAAGGCCCACAAAAATCCCCAAATCAGCTTAGAAAGGCACAAAAGGGGGCAGTTTTGTGCTGGCGCAACTATTAGTAGCGCCAGGCTTAAATTGAGGACAATTTATACTGGCGCAACTAATACTTGCGCCAGCCTTAGCCTGGGGAGCTGTGGGGCCTTATCTGCCCGAGACAGCCCAAAGTTTCCCTCCTTTCTTTTTGAGTTGGCCTTTTTGACTGATTTTTTTCTCTCCTTGCTTTCCCAAGGGCGGGTCCATCAACATATATTGAATTTTATATTCTTGAAAGATCTTTATACGTTTATGGACCTGCTTTCCAATCCTCCCTTACATGGAGGGCTTGGGACCAATTTACCCCTTTCTTTGGGCTTGGGGCCCAATTTTCTCAAAAGTTGGCATGGGAGCTTGAATGAGGGTGATCTCGTCGAACTTGAGAGGCTCGGGCTATCACGTCTTCCCCTCTTCCTTGAGGTTCCTCTACGATGGGTGTTATTCACTGAAAAATATCATTTTTCACCTCTTAACCTGGTTTGTGCTATACCTTGAAGCTGACTAATAACTTTTGTTTAAGTGTGTTTTGTAGTTAGTAATAACTTGTACAACTTAACACAAAGTTCATGCCTTTGGTGCTAAGAAGAAAGAGAATTCAAGTAAAGGATGACAGCTGAGCTAGAGATTAATGAGACACCATGATGGTACACACCATGGTGACTATTTTTCATGTCATAGTGGACCAAGAAAGTCCAATAGATGAAAGAAGTATAGATGTGAGTGGAGAGAGCTGAAACAGCAGTAGCTGCATAGCAGCAAAAGAGCAATTGAGCTAACTCGCACAGTTGAGGTGCTACCTGGCATGGCTAAAGCTACAGCAAAGCTCCCTCGTGCGGATGTTACATGCACCATAATAGAGCTCGCGAAGAAGTCACGCAGCTTAGTGAAGGGATTATCACAGAGTAATCTCTTGCGTAGCAGTCACGCACTTTAGTTGCAATCAACACTTAATGAACTTGCGGAGCTCTTGCGCACTACGCCTTCATAAATCCAGCTCGTAAAGTTCTCACGAGGATCAAGGCTTATATCAACCTCGCGCACTATCTCGCGAGGCCAATCTTCACAAAGAACACTAGCTAACTCGTGAGGTTCTCGCATGGCTATGGAGGGGAGAGAGCTCCAAAAATTCTCTCGCGCAACTCTTGTGTGCCTAAAAGCTCAACCTTGTACCGAGCGAGATGCACTATCCATTTGGCAAAAAACCGAGCAAGATGTAAAGGCATCTGCACGAGAACCTCACGACACGAGATTCTGAAGCTCTACTGTGTGAGCAAGCCAAGTACTGCAAACTCTTTTGCGGGAGTGCATTCAAAGCCAGAGCATTTGTGCGATAATGCAAAGTCCACCTACATGAGTTAACAAACCTGCCAAGCTAATTTTTCCTAGTAAGGACTCTGCAAGCTGCACGAAGGAATTAAAGAGCAAAAAGCAGTTACGCGACAAGCTTAAATCCTTTTATGCGAGAAAGCAATATTTAAAGCCAAATTTTACCTCGCGAACACTCTATAAGCCATGCGAGAGAATTAATATTCAGAAGCCAGCCTCACAAAGCTCGGGCTCTCCACTTCTCAGGCTTAACTCAAGGACCTTTTAGGGATTTCCCCAAGTCTAGGGCACACATCTCGATGCACTGATGTCAAGGCACACATTCCAAAGCATCCAAAGGTTGTAATAGTGCCACATATGCTAGAAAATTAGGGTTAATCTTCATTGAGCCAAGGCATTAGGGACTGAGTATATAAGCCGTAGTTGTAGCTTAGAATAAGGATCTCTCCTTCAACCTCTGTCTGTGGTGAGCTTGAACAGGCTAGGGTTAGAGTTTGATCACTACTTTTTCTCATTTTTCTTCTCTTTTAGCCCAACGCTTGCTGGAAAAATCTCTTGCAAGTAGAGAGGTATAGGTTTATTTAGTTTTGTAATGGGTTAGGTAAACATTGGGATTTTGTGAAGAGCAGTTGTGCACAAGGCTGTTGCCTTGAGAAATTTTATTATAAATACTGTATTGATCAATGAAATTTGCATTTTAATTATACACTCAATCTGTTATTTTTCTATTTGCCCGTAATGTTATTCATTCTATGCATACATTTAGGATTTGAATTGGTTGGAAGGCCTATGGAAGCTTGAGCTTGTAGCCCTAGGACCATGGTGGCAGTAGCAGTTTACATGTTCCTTCTCAGGCCCTTGTGGTGAGGATAACCTCTGTGGATAGCCTATGACCATTAAAGTGGATAGACTATAGCCCTAGGGTGATTCCAAGCCCAGATTTGAGAAAGATTCTTCTCCTCTACACTTGAGCTTGTAGCCTGGTGAGAGGTTGTTGCAGGAACTAGCTCCCCTCTATGTTACTTGACTAATATCAGATGTTAGATCTGACTTTTTCTGTAGTGATGGCATACTTGAGGGCTGAGCCATTACATGCCTTTAGTAGTAATGACTAGCTGCATTTAAATCCTTTATGGTTGGAATCCCTATGAATGCCTGTCAGATTTGTATCAGATCTGGGGAGCTTGTAGCCTGACAAACATAGTGTCTATAATAGTTTCAATGTTCTGATTTGATTAGTTGGGTGAAGGACATCTATTGGATAATCTGTGACCATTTGAGTGGACAGGTTATAGCCTTAAGATCAGTCTATTCCATTTGATGAAATTGATTTTCTGATTTTCTTCATGTGCTTTGATCCTCCCTATTGGATAGTCTGTGACCATTAAAGTGGACAGGTTATAACCTTAAGGGGTTAGGTTGAATCACAAGAGTGAGTTCGATTCTTCTTCCTTGCTGAGGTTTTTGATTGTACTTCAGTAAGGATTCCTACAGAAGCATATCTAGATCTGAGTTACAAAATTGATATGAATTTGGCCTACTAGTTTACTTCCTATCATTTTATCTTTATTTTAACACATCATCACCCCCTTCTTAATAACCCTTTTTTCAGGATAAGACTCCACTTTATTTCTTTTCTTTTAGTAGGTAATTTAGTGTAGTTGTGACACCCAAATCCCTTTCTTTAGGATTGTCAGATCTGTAATCAAATCTGGAGGCCTACTATTATAGTCCATTTTGGGTTCTAGATTAATTTCTCTATGGGACAAACTCTTACTTACTTAAAACTTACTACAACAGGCCCTGGATTCTTACAAGACTGTGATTTGGTTTTATGCTATGTTCATTCCCCATTTTATTTTATTTTTGCCATTCCCTCACTTTCCTTCTCACCTTATTTCTTCATCATTGTTTAATAATAAAAAGAAGCAAAACCAATAAGTTTTTGGCGCTACTGCCGGGGATCTTGATCTTTTTAGTAGACTTGAGTTGTATTATATTTTAGTTTAGAAAATTCTTTATAGCTATGCCATAAATAGAATAAAAAGTACTACTGATTTTTTATGAAATTTTTACAGAATCAGACAATAACAGCAGGGAAAAGCTAGAGAGTTTAGATAGCTCTGTTTGCACTTGTTTTACCTTAAAACTCAGAACCTTAATGCTGAATTCCTTGTCATTAGTTTAGTTGTAAACCTGTTAGTTGTTACTTTGGTTTGAAATTTTTTTTTGTGTGTTGTGAGCATTTTCTTTACCGGCTGAATTTGTGTGTGTAGGAAGGTCCCTTAACCCTGAGGTGAAACCTCCAAATCCTGAAGTTGAAAGGGTCCTTAGACCAAGAAACACCCCACAAGGCCCTACTGTTGAAACTAATCCAACTGTCATGGTTGAGAGGCAAAGAACCCTGAAGGAATACAATACACCTGGGGATTACACATCTCCCTTTTGCATATAATTCCCTTCAGTTGAGGGAAACTATGAAATCAAGTCCTCCACCATTAACATGCTGCTATCTTTCCATGGGCTTAGTAAGGAAGATCCTTACAAGCACATTGACCAATTTTTGGTACTTTACACCACTTTAAATATTGCTGGCTCGAGACTTGAAACCACCAAACTGAGGCTTTTTCCTTTTTTCCTAAAGGACAAAGCTAGCACCTGGCTCTCTAAGCTCCTAGCCAATAGCATTCAGACATGGAGTGACCTCCAAAGCCAATTTCTAGCTAAATTCTTTCCCATGAATAAAACTAGCCAGATGAGGACAAACATTTTGTCATTTACTCAGTCCTTAACTGAGAATTTTTATGAGGCATGGGAGAGATTTCAAGAGATGTTAAAACAATGCCCCCACCATCAAATTCTACAGTGGCAACTTGTGCAAGTATTTTGTTAAGGAATTAATCCCAAGAGTAGGGATATGGTGGATGCCTCATGTGGTGGTAGTTACCTCCATAAGATAGCTGATGAGGCTTGTGACTTGTTTGACATCATAGGGGAAAATTCCATGTAACAGGAGTCATTGTCTCGCAATGTTAGACCCCTGCTAATTGGTGAAAGAGTCCACCCCTAGAGGTGGAATGTATGAAGTTAAGTGTAAAGTGAATTGGAAAGGAAGGTGGATAATCTGAGTTTAAAGTTTGACAAATTGATGAATGTGATGCAGCCTAGGATGGTTGCACAAGTAGAGGAGGCATGTCTGATATGTCAATCTCCCACATATTTACTCCAAGATTATCCATCAGCCAACCAATTCTCTAATTTAGTTATGGAGCATGCAATGCTGCCTAAGCATATGGGCAGCAACCTGCTAGGTACACATGGAGAAACCACCCAAATTTGAGGTAGAGACAAGATACATACCCTCAACCCTAGCAGTAACAGTTGGCAGCTCCATACAGACCCCAACACCAGTTTAGCCAAAGATACCCACTAAGACAAAATTTTTAGTTGCCTGCCCCACAGCCCAATCAGTTGGTCTTGTCCCACAATATCCCAGATCCTCTTCCTTTGAAGTGTAAATGCTGACATCTATGTAGAATTTAAGGAACTTGGTCAAAACTGTGAACTCATATGGGCAAAGTATTAAAAAAATAGAGGACCAGCTGGGTCAAATATGTAATGCTTTGAACAGGAGAGAGGAGGGCAAACTGCCTAGTTAATCCTAAACCAACAAAAGGGCAGTTCATGATTGGAGAAGCATCCTCTACCCATGAGGAGGCTAATGCAATCATTACCCTAAGGAGTGGCAGGGTGGTTGATAATTTAGTGGGTAGGGCAACTGAGGAGGTCATAGAAAGTGAAAATGAAAGAAATAAGAGTGGTGAAGAACCAAAAAAGTCAACCCCTGCTATGGATCAGTAAGGGCAAAATAAAGGGGTTGATGTTGAGCCCCAATAGCAAATAATAAATGAAAAAAAAGAAAAAAATAAAAATTTGACCATAATGTGGTTAAGCATACAGCTGTGACACCAGCAGTCCCACAGTTGCCATTTCCTCATGCATTAGCTGGCCCATATCCTTTTGATAAGAGGAATGCTCAGATGGGGAGATGATGGAGACCTTTAAGTAGGTCAAGATTAATTTTCCCTTGCTTGATGCCATAAAATAGGTCTCTGCCTATGCCAAATTCTTGAAGGACCTCTGCACACAGAAAAGAAAAGCAAGGGGGCAGTTGTCCAAAAAGGTTTTTGCTGTTGAGCATGTTGAGTCAGTTCTATCCATTGCCACACCTGAGAAATTACAGGACCTAGGGGTATCTACTATCCTCTACATAATTGGAAACCATACCATTCGAAGAGTCCTCTTGGACTTAGGAGCCAGTGTGAACCTGCTCCTATATTCTGTGTATGAGGAACTAGGTTTGGGGGAGCTAAAAGCCACTTTAGTTCTACTATCCTGCTAATTTCCTAGTTTTGGACATGGACCCTTGTAGAAGTAAAACCCCAATTCCTGTCATCCTTGGGAGGCCATTCTTGGCCACTACAAATGCTTGCATACAATGTAGGTTAGGGGTGATGGAGGTGACCTTTGGGAACATGAAGGCCCAATTAAATGTGTATAATGCTGCTAGGCAACCTCAGATGGACATTGAGGACTGATGTGTAATAGATGTACTAGATGGCCTTGTGAAAGAAGAATTATCTAATCTACTAGACTAGGATAATGTTGCTGATGACCTGGAAAATACTTAGAGTTTGGTTGAGGAGGAGGCCCAAGTTCTCATGACAGAAGACAACACCAAAGTAGAGTCTTCTGTAGGCCTAGTGCAACATTCCAGTTGGAAACCTACATTGTTGCCCTTTCCTCATACCACCAAGGCACCTTTGCTGCCTTCCATTGAGAGTCCCCCTGAGCTGGAGCTAAAACAACTCTCAGCCGCATTAAAATATGCCTTCTTGGGGCAAAACAACAAGCTTCTAGTGATTATCTCCTCCTCTCTCACTAGTGAGCAGGAGGAGGAATTATTGAGTGTTATCAAGAAGGATAAAAAGGCAATGAGGTGGATAATAGTTGATCTTGGAGGCATTGATGCCTTAGTTTGCATGCACAAAATTCACCTGTAGGGAGATGCAGAGGAAGCTTAATCTTTACATGCAGGAGGTGGTCTTGAAAGAGATAGAGAAACTGTTAGATGCAGAGGTAATTTACCCCATTTCAAATTCAGAATGGGTGTCACCTATCCAGGTGGAACCTAAAAAGTCAGGCATAACAATTATCACTACTGATTCTTGGGAGTTGATGCTAGCCAGGGAGACCACTGGCTAGAGAGTTTGCATTGATTATAGGAAACTCAACTCCAAAACCAAGAAAGACCACTTCCCCCTCCCTTTAATTGACCAAATTCTAGATAAGCAGGCTGGGAAGGTATTTTACTATTTTCTTGATGGATACTTAGGGTATAACCAAATCCTTGTGTACCCTCAAGATCAAGAAAAACTACTTTCATATGTCCTTTTGGCACCTTTGCTTATAGAAGGATGCCTTTTAGACTGTGCAATGCCCCAGCCACATTTCAGAGGTGCATGTATGTAATTTTTTCTTATATGATTGACAAGTTCCTGAAAATCTTTATAGATGATTTCTTAGTTTCTGGGGACAACTTTAGCCAGTGCTTGAGTCACCTTGACTTGGTTTTACAAAGATGTGAGGAGACAAATTTGGTCTTAAGTTAGGAAAAGAGTCACTTTATGGTGACACAAGGAATTGTACTAGGCCATGTGGTCTCTCATAAAGGAATAGAGGTTGACAAGGCTAAAGTGGACTTGATTTCTCACCTGCCCCCACCCAAGACTGTCAAGTAAATTAGACCATTTTTAGGACATACTGGATTTTACAGAAGCTTCATTAAGGACTTCATCAAAATTGCCTAGCCATTGTGCCACCTGCTATGTCAGGATGTGCCATTTGATTTCTCTGCTGAGTGCCTTGAGGCCTTTGAGGTCTTTAAAAAGTGCCTTGCCACTGCTCCTGTAATCTAGGCCCTAGATTACTCACTCCCCTTTAAGCTGATGTGTGATGTATCAGACTTGGCCATAGGTGATATCTTAGGACAGAGGGAAGATAAGTTGCCTGCAGTGATTTATTATGCCAGCAAAACACTACTTGAAGCTTAGCTTAATTACACCACCACTGAGAAGGAGCTTCTTGCTGTGGACAAGTTTAGACCCTACTTGTTGAGGTTCAAAATTATTGTTTTTATTGATCACTCAGCCCTTAAATACCTATTGGCTAAGAAGGATGCCAAACCAAGGTTGATCAAATAGATCCTCCTATTACAGGAGTTTAATCTTGAGATCAAGGATAAAAAGAGAGTTGAGAATGTAGTGGCTGACCACCTCTCTAGAATTATTTTGGAAGAATGTGTAGCGACACCTGTCAATGAGTTGTTCCCTGATGAGAAGCTATTTGCCATGCAGTCCAGTGTGCCCTGATTTGCACATATTGTCAATTTTCTTACTATTGGTAGGATCTCCCCTCACTGGTCCAAGATGGATAAAGACTTGTTTTTCTCTCAGGTCAAATATTTTCTGTGGGAGGAACCATACCTTTACAAGCATTGTGCTGATCAGGTTGTTAGGAGATGTGTGGCTGAAAGTGAGTTCCACAACATTCTTTTAATGTGCCATGAGCAAGCTTGTGGAGGTCGCTTTAGTAGTAAAAAGACTGCAACAAAAGTGCTGTAATGTGGCTTTTATTGGCCTTCTTTGTTCAGAGATGCACACATGCATTGCAAAACCTGTGAGAGATGTCAAAGGATGGGAGGCATTTCTAAGAAAGATTCAATGCCATTGCAACCCATCCTTGTAGTAGAACTTTTTGACGTCTGGGGCATTGATTTTATGGGTCCCTTTCCTCCATGTATGAGTTTTAACTTCATACTTGTGGCAGTGGACTATGTGTCCAAATGGGTGGAAGCCATTGCCACAAGGACCAATGACCACACAGTTGTCCTTAAATTTTTAAAAGACAATATCTTCTCCAGATTTGGCACCCCTAGAGCTATTATTAGTGATGGGGGGAGTCATTTTTGTAAAAAGCCTTTTGAGAATCTTCTCAAAAAGTATTCTGTTACACATAGAATTGCAATTCCCTACCATCCACAAACCAGTGGGCAAGTTAAAATTTCCAATAGGGAGATCAAGCATAACTTGGAGAAGACTGTGAGGACTGATAGAAAGGATTTGGCACAAAAGCTGACTGATGCTTTGTGGGCTTATAGGACAGCCTATAAGACCCCTATTGGCATGCCCACATTTAGGCTGGTTTATGGCAAGGCCTGCCACCTACCAGTAGAGTTAGAGCACAGAGCCTATTGGGCTATCAAAACACTGAACCTTGATCTAACTATTACTGGTTCTAATAGGAAATTGTAATTGACAGAGCTTGATGAGCTGAGGCTGGAAGCCTATTCAAATACCAGAATATACAAGGAGAAATCAAAGGCATTCTTTGACAAGAAGCTAATGAGGAAGGACTTCAATGCTGGTACTAAGGTTTGGCTTTTCAACTCCAAACTAAAATTTTTTTCCAGGAAAGTTAAAATCCAGATGGGGTGGAACTTACACTGTCATTCATGCCTCCCCATCTGGTGCTGTGGAGATCTTGGATCCTATGTTTGGGAAGATCATGAAAGTGAATGGTCAAAGGCTAAAAATTTATGTAGAAAATTCTGTGGAGCCCCTTCAGACCATTGTTGGGGATTTCCAGTGTGCTGATTTATGGTGTAAACATCCAGAGAAAACAGAGATGGGTTTAGCACAGTTAGGAAATCCTAGACCTGCAAGATACAGGGTCCTTTGTAGCAAGTTTTAAAAGTAAGGGAAAGTCCACAGAGAGGTGGTTTGGAATTGGGTAAATCTCCAGATCTGTAAGAGATCTAGCACCCTAACTAATGTTGATCTAGCTAAAAGACAAGGGCGAGATTAGATTGGAGTTTCACTTAATCTAAACTATAATTAAAATGCAGATTGTCTTAGATCGAATTTGGAGCCTCAGATCTTGCAGATGGAGGGTTTAAAAACTCAGAAAATGGAGAAGAATAGCTTGGAGGTTGTTTTCACTGCAATCAGGTTGAGCCAAGCATATTACAGGGGTTCAAAAACACACAAGTCCCTCAGCTGGCCACAAGCACAACTGCAGGGTATAAATTCCACCCAAATCACAGGATCCACCTGGCCTTAAGGCTATGATCTATCCACTTTAATGGTCACAGACCATCCTATAGGCTTTATCGAATCCATGGATTGTAGCAGATGAATCCAATTGAGGCCTGAGCTTAGATTTACCTTAAGGCTATGATCCGTCCACTTTAATGGTCATAGACCATCCTATAGATCTCCTACAAAGCCAGAGCCTCAATTAGAATAATTAAAACCACTACAGATGCTATAATTTCCAGGTCACAGACGCAGGAAATTATAGGGATATCAGATCCAGGGAATTCAGATGATATCCAAGAGGTCTACCAGTTATGTGGGTGAGCTGATCAAGCAACTCCTCTACACAAATCCGATCGAGCACTAAAAGGAATCAAAAGAGCTTTAGATCTAATTAAAATATTGAAAACAACATTTACATTGCAAACAAGGTCACTCTTATAATGGAATGCTCTCAGATCTGTAGTCTGTGTAGTAATTAACCCCAGCAATACTCTTAACCTTACCCAATCACAGATCTAACTCACTCCTTGCTGCTCCTAGGAAATTAGCCAACCATGGTTGGGCTAAAGGAAGGAAAATAGAATCTCGCTGTAAGCTCTGATCTCCAGGAAATTGTTCAGAATTTCGATCCCCTCTAATGGCAATTGGGGATCTCTATATATAGCTTTCTCCTCTATTTTTCCCGCCAAAAATCCCTTCTAGAAGGTCGTCAGAGTTTGTTAGAGTTCTGTTAAAGCACGTGGGTCGGTTAGAGCTTTCTAGGGCATCTTTTAGAACCTTCCGCCGATCACCAAAGTGCCTTGGTTTGCGTGCAGCAGGTTACCAAGTCTCAGCGTGTGTATAGCATAGTTTCTGAGAAGTTTAGCACACTATTTCAACAGGTTAGAGAAACTTCCGATAGGTTGAAAAGGAGTTTGTAGCCCCTTTCGATAGGTTCCTTGGTCTCTTCGATAGGTTCCTATAGGTTGGGCTTAGATGCTTCAGCTTCACTGCACTTAATCTGGGGCCTTCAACAGGTTGGAAGAGTGATTCGATAGGTTGGGGATTCACATTTCATTGCTTCGATCGGATGACCCTATCGAAAGGTTCAAATCATTCTGTGATAGGTATTGTCCCAACACTAATATTTCGATAGGTTCAGTGGGCCATTCGATAGGTTCAGGGAATCTTCCGATAGGTCTCCTTTTTCCCTCAAGCCAGCTTTCGATAGGTTGAATTCTCTTTTTCTTTCAACTGCTCGATAGTTTCTTGGATCCTGTCGAATTCTTCCTTTCTCTGCCTTCTGATCCTATCAAATCCTTCTCAACTGCACGAATTCCTTCCTTTTAACCCTCAGCTCCTATCGAAGTCTTCAGACATACTCTCGATAGGATGTTTTGGACTTATCTTCACTTCCTTCCCCTTGTTCTGTTGTTGAGGTTATATGGTGCTGAGAGCTGGCTTCTTTGTAGGCATTCTTAAGTGGTTTTCTGCATTATTATCAACTTTCACTGCTATCTACAAAATACACTCAACAGAGGCTTATTAGTGTGCTCATAGGTCCATCAATGGCCAGGTTAAAGGGTGAAAAGTGGCATTTTTCACCACTTAACACACCCCAAACCTAAGCTTTGCTAGTCCCTAAGCAAAGGAGAATTAAAAGGAAATAAAAATGCCACTTTCGTAGGGAGTCCGAATGCATTTAGCATATGCACCAAGCCTTTTAAACCCCTAGGTGATCCCTAGTGGAGGAGTGAAGTCTTCTGAGGGTTTTCAGTGAAGGTACCCACAAACTTCTCCAATACACTTAGTTAATAATAGTGCAACCTGTTAAAGCAAAGTTTAAGCAAATCAAATAAATTCACATCATGCCCATTCATTAAAGGAAATTCAACCGAAAAAATATCCATTTGAGAATATGAAAGTTTGCTGAAATCTCTCCATCATCACTCAGTTTGTGTCAAGGCATTTCTCCTGAAATTTTATGCAGAACTCATCATCACTTTGAGGATCTTGCTCAGATACTTCCCCCATCAACTGGATTTCAGACCCAAGTCTCACCAGGGCTGTTCACTCATTAGTACAGAGAAGAGGGGTAAATCATATCTCTCAGCTCAAGAGCAGTTATAGCCCTCAAATAGGACTGCAAGCAGGAGCATAGGCATTGCTTGAATTTTTTACTTTTCCAGCTCTTATCACCATAGATTAAGCAGATTCTCATCTCCACATGACAGCTCAATCCACTTTCAGATCAGTAAGGTCTTTTTATTGGGTTGTAATGTGGATTAGGGATGAGGTTTGTGAAGGAACAAAAAGGGATAACAGAGTTCAAAATTGAAAAATCAGTAGAGGCAAGGAGGTGATTCATGACTTCACCTTCTTCAATTCAGAACCTCTTCATTGTCTTTTTGAAATTTTCAGACTTGAAGTGATCAGCTTCTTGTCTTCTTGTAGATTTTTTAAGTGGAGTGACTTCTCTTCCTCATTCTTTTCCTTTGCTTCTTTTTTTTTTATTTTTTTATTTTTTTATATGTGTGTGGGTTGGAATGCCACATCACAAACTGTGGTTTCCTTTCTTTTGACCAAATTTGCCACCTTCCTCCTCTAACCTCATTTCTCCTTCCATTTCTTGACTTCTCAAATTGGGGGTAGACTGAAATGGGCCAAAGGGGTTTTGGGTTCAAATTTTTTGGTTTCTATCAAAGAAAACTGGGATTTTTTTATGGCTCAAAAAGGTGTGTATCAAGGGCAGTTCAGAGGTGGGGAATTTTAGGCTCAAACTGTCCAAAGGATGGCCTTACTTCACATCTTCAATGTCCTGAGTGCTGTCAAGTTATTTCAACTCGGATTTTCCTAACTTCTAGTGATCAAGATTAGGTCTAGTCAGTCATTAAAGCAGAAAGAATTGCCATGACACTCTTCAAAGAAATCTTTCAAGCCCAATTCTCACTGGGTATGGCCTTCCATCCAATTTTTTTGGGGCGTATCTTCACAGTCTCTTCTCGTTGCTGGTTTATTACACATCAAAAACTTTCTTCAAAAATTCTTGACATTTTCTTCATGAAAAATGTTAAAACTTCAGCTTACTTCAATTGCAAATGGTTTTAAAAGTTTCCTTAACAACAAATATGAGGTGAATTCATTCTCTTTTTGATTATTCATTTTTAACTTGGCTACACTAAAATTAACTAGTTTATTGGCATACATGCTACACCCCCAAACCTTAACCAAATAGTGTCCTCACAGTTTTGATAAAATGCAAGCAAAAGAGAGACAGAGTAAGAAGATATCTATAGAATAACACAACAAAAATGTCAAATATATATAAGAGACAAATAAAAAAGAAATTGAAACAACACATGGCCACATTCATATACAGCTTGGTGCTAGCTACCCCTTAGATACAGGGGCCTTGCCCTTGGATTTGGATTGCTATGGTTGTTTGGCGGGTGCCTCCTCAGACTGGGCAGCAGGCTTTTTACCTCTCAATAGATAACATGTTATGTTTATTACAACAGAATTTTACTAGAAATGCAAAGTAAAATATCTAAAACAGAAGTAAAATGTGGTACATATGATCATACTAAACTGCAGGTGCTAATCTGGAGGATCTGGAAGGTTAACGACCTCCCCATGTTCCTCGAACCTGTCATCCCTCTTGGATCCGTTCCTCAGCACTTGTTCAACCCCTGGTTGCAATCTTGTCTTTATAGGCCAATCATTGCTCTGTAGTAGCTGTTGAGGATTATCATGCTGAGCCTCCTCCAACCCTGCAATGGAAAAATAGGTCTCATCAAAAGGGGGTTGAGAGCTGGTGCTGTATACATGCAGCTTTACTTTGATGTTGCCAAATGAGACCTCCATGATTCCAGATCTGCATTGAATACAGGCATTGGCAGTGGCCAAGAAGGGCCTGCCCAGAATCACAGGGATGGAGAAAATAGCTTTACTTGGCTCCATATCTAATACCACAAAGTCAGCAGGGTAAAAAAACTTGTCAACTCTCACCAGGACATCCTCAATGACTCCCACATGTTTCCTTTCGGACCTGTCAGCCAGTTGCAGGACCATAGGTGTGAAGCCCAAATTTTCATAGACTGCATAGGGCAGCAAGTTCACACTGGCTCCCAGGTCCAATAGGGCATTCTTAATTTTATGATCCCCAATGATGCAGGGGATAGTGGGTACTCCAAGGTCTTGAAGTTTGGTGGGAGTTATAATAGACAGAATGTGTTTTACCTTCTCTGTTGAAAAGACTTTCTTGGATAAGTATGTCCTAGACTGTCTTTTATGGGTGCATAACTCCTTTAGAAATTTGGCATAGGCTGTGACTTATTTGATGGCATCAAGTAAAGGCAAATTAATTTTAACTTGCTTGAAAGTCTCCATCATTTCCTTAATTTTGCCCTGCCCTTTGTCAAAAGGGAGGGTCCTTGTAATGCCTTGGGAAATGGCAACTGGGGGATTGCTCCCTTATTTACAGCCTTAGCCAAAGGGGTCTCTTTCATTTTGAGTTTTTTCTTTTCTTGAGGATCCTCATTATCCTTTTTATTCATAGCTGATTGTTCCTGCAAGTCCACCATTGGTGGTCTTTGTTGTGTTTTAGGAGAAATCACTCCATTCTCTTCCTCCAAGCTTCTCATAGGCTCATAGCCCACTTGATTGTCCACTAGCCTACCACTTCTCA
Source organism: Chloranthus sessilifolius (assembly GCA_021018995.1). Classification (NCBI taxonomy): domain Eukaryota; kingdom Viridiplantae; phylum Streptophyta; class Magnoliopsida; order Chloranthales; family Chloranthaceae; genus Chloranthus; species Chloranthus sessilifolius. Next base: position 35,795,051 of record CM037592.1, on the reverse strand, counting down.
AAGTTGTAACAGATTTTACTTCCTCATAAGTGGAGGAAACTTCACCCACTATAAATTGTCTTCATGGGTTATCCTGTGGTTGACTGGGCAGCCTTCCTCCCTCTCTCCTAGTGAGAACATCAGATAGCTGACCAAGTTGGTCTTCTATCTTTTTGATGCTCTGATTATGAGAGTGCACAGTTTGGATTAAGGTGTTCAAGCTCTGTAATGAAGATAGAACTTGTTCCTCAATGGATGGTGCTCTCACAGCTGGAGGGGGTGCAACTTGCTGCACAGGAGGAGCTACATGTTGGGCCATGGGTTGCTGATACTGAGGCCTTGGGGCATAACCTTCTCGATAGGGCTGAGCATTTCTGTAGGGCATGGGCTGCTGGGGCTGCTGCTGCTGCTGGCTGCTGGCTGGGGTATCCATCTTGTCTCCACCTCATATTGGGGTGGTTCCTCCATTGACACCCAACAGTAGGCTGCTGTCCATAAGACTGAGCTGCAGCCACATGCTCTGTCATAAAATTAGAAAATTGGTCAACAGATGGGCATTCTTCCAAGGGATGAGCAGGGGACTGACATATGGCATATGCCTCCTCCACTCTAGCAGCCACAGGTGACTGCATTGCTCCCATCAGCCTATCAAATTTTAGAGTTAAGCTGTCCACTTTCCTTTCCAACTCACTTAGCACACTCACTTCATATATCTTTCCTCTTGAGGTGTTCTCTTTCATCAATTTAGGAGGCTCTAGGTCTCTTGCTAAGGTTTCCCTTTGCATAGAGTTCTCACTGATAGTGCCAAAGAACTCCCATGCCTCCTTAGTAGTTTTATGGAGATAGGTGCCACCACAAGAGGCATCTATCATATCTCTGCTTTTAGCATCAATTCCCTGGTAAAAGCTTTGGACCAATTGCCATTCAGGGATTTGATGGTGGGGGCATTTCTTGAGGAGTTCCTTAAATCTCTCCCAGGATTGATGAAAGTCTTCAGTTGGATCTTGGGTAAAAGAGATGATACCCTTCCTCAATTGATTGGTCTTTGACATAGGAAAGAATTTGGCCAAAAACTGACATTGGAGATCACTCCAGGGCTGAATACTGTTAGTTGGAAGCATGGACAACCAGGTTCTGGCTCTGTCCTTTAATGAAAAAGGAAAGAGCCTCATCCTAGTTGCCTCCTCCCCCAAACCTGTGATGGTGAAGGTAGTGCACAATCCTAAGAATTCGTCTATATGCTTATAAGGATCCTCCTTGGCCAGGCCATGAAATGAGGGCAACATCTGAATGATGGAAGATTTGATTTCATAGTTTCCTTGAGCACCAGGGAACTGAATGCAGAAGGGGGAATTGTAGATCCCTGGTGCATTGAATTCCTTGAGAGTTCGCGGCTGCTGCTGCTCACCCATTTCAACAGATTCAATTTCAACAGCTGTGGATGTAGTTGGTCTGGATCTGAGAAGTCTTTCAACCTCTAGATTTAGTGGAATAATCTGAGGTTGCAGAGTTCTCCTACCAAACATACAACACTCACAAACTGAATGGAGAATAAATCCTCACACAATAGAAAGAAGCAGCACAACTGACTAATTAATCTAAAATAAAAAAAATCAGCAGATCTGAAAAATAAATAGGGGAAAAAGGGATGCAAACTATAGAGTAGCCTTTAGCACGGCTCTCCTCTCACTCTGTACTCAGATATGATGGAATGCACACAAAAAAATACTAAAAAATAGTAAAACTTACAAATGCAGTTAGTAAAATCAAACACACAGTTATAAATTTATAAAATAAAACTAGATCTACTAAATTCACAAACACCTCCACGGCAGCGGCACCAAAAACTTGTTGGGGAATTTCAGTGTGCTGATTGATGGTGTAAACAGAGATGGGTTCAGCACAGTTAGGAAATCCCCACGGACCTGCAAGATACAGGGTCCTTTATAGCAAGTTAGGAAATCACCAGAGAAAACAGAGATGGGTTCAGCACCAGAGAAATCACCATCTTTAACTGATCATCAGAGAAATCACTAGAGTTATCTAGTTAAAGATGGTGATTTCTTTGATACCTTCTGAAATCCAAAGCCGATACCAATCGATAATTTGAAATCACCAGAGAAAACAGAGATGGGTTCAGCACAGTTACGAAATCCTAGACCTGCAAGATACAGGGTCCTTTATAGCAAGTTTTAAAAGTAAGGGGAAGTCCACAGAGAGGTGGTTTGGAATTGGATAAATCTCCAGATCTGTAAATGATCTAGCACCCTAAATAATGTTGATATAACTAAAAGACAGGGGAGAGATTAGATTGGAGTTTCACTTAATCTAAACTACAATTAAAATACAGATTGTCTTAGATTGAATCTGGAGCCTCAGATCTTGCAGATGAAGGGTTTAAAAACTCAGAAAATGGAGAAGAACAACTTGGAGGTTGTTTTCACTGCAATCAGGTTGAGCCAAGCATATTACAGGGGTTCAAAAGCACACAAGTCCCTCAGCTGGCCACAAGCACAACTGCAGGGTATAAATTCCACTCCAAATCACAGGATCCACCTGGCCTTAAGGCTATGATCTGTCCACTTTAATGGTCATAGACCATCCTATAGACTTTATCGAATCCATGGATTGCAGCAGATGAATCTAATTGAGGCCTGAGCTTAGATTTACCTTAAGGCTATGATCTGTCCACTTTAATGGTCACAGACCATCCTATAGATCTCCTACAAAGCCAGAGCCTCAATTAGAACAATTAAAACTACTACAGATGCTGCAATTTCTAAGTCACAGACGCAGGAAATTACAGGGATATCAGATCCAGGGTATTTAGATGATATCCAAGAGGTTTACCACTTAAGTGGGTGAGCTGATCAAGCAACTCCTCTACACAAATCTGATCAAGCACCAAAAGGAATCAAAAGAGCTTTAGATCTTATTAAAACATTAAAAATAATATTTACATTGTAAACAAGGTCACTCTTACAATGGAATGCTCTCAGATCTATAGTCTGTGCAGCAATTAACCCCAACAACACTCTTAACCTTACCCAATCACAGATCTCCTTGCTGCTCCTAGGGAATTAGCCAACCGTGGTTGGGCTAAAGGAAGGAAAATACAATCTCGCTACAAGCTCTGATCTCTAGGAAATTGTTCAAAATTTTGATCCCCCCCAATGGCAATTGGGGATCTCTATATATAGCTTTCTCCTTTATTTTTCTTGCCAAAAATCCCTTCTAGAAGGTCGTCAGAGTTTGTTAGAGTTCTGTTAAAGCACATGGGTCGGTTAGGGCTTTCTAGGGCATCTTCTAGAACCTCGCGCCAGTCACCAAAGTGCCTCGATTTGTGTGCAGCAGGTTACCAAGTCTCAGCGTGTGCATAACATAGTTTATGAGAAGTTCAATACATGATTTAGATAGGTTGGAGAAGCTTCTGATAGGTTGAAAAGGAGTTTGTAGCCCCTTTCGATAGGTTCCTTGGTCTCTTGATAGGTTCCAATAGGTTGGGCTTAGATGCTTCAGCTTCACTGCACTTAATCTGGGGACTTCGACAGGTTGGAAGAGTGATTCATTAGGTTGGGGATTCATAGTCCGTTGCTTCGATCAGATGACCCTTGTTCATATCAAAAGGTTCAAATCATTCTGCGATAGGTATTGTCCCAACACTTCTATTTCGATAGGTTCAGTGAGCCATTCGATAGGTTCAGGGAATCTTCCGATAGGTCTCCTTTTTCCCTCAAGCCAGCTTTTGATAGATTGAATTTTCTTTTTCTTTCAACTGCTCGATAAGTTCTTGGATCCTGTCGAATTCTTCACTTCTATACGAATTCTTCCTTTCTCTGCCTTCTGATCCTATCGAATCCTTCTCAACTGCACGAATTCCTTCCTTTTAACCCTCAGCTCCTATCGAAGTCTCCAGACATCCTCTCGATAGGATGTTTTGGACCTATCTTCACTTCCTTCCCCTTGTTCTGCTGCTGGGGTTATATGGTGCTGAGAGCTGGCTTCTTTGTGGGTATTCTTAAGTGGTTTTCTACATTATTACCAGCTTTCACTGCTATCTACAAAATGCACTCAATAGAGGCTTATTAGTGTGTTCACAGGTCCATCAATGGTTAGGTTAAAGGGTGAAAAGTGGCAATTTTCACCACTTAACAGCCATTCACCTACATGAACCTCCCACTACTTAGTGATTCACAGCTTTGTAGAATGTGTACCCTTTGTGTTGAAAATTTTGTCTTCTTTTGTGTTGCTTAGGAATCTGTCAATTGCTGTTTTTAGTGTGATGATGATTTGCTTGTTTGTTTTATTCTGTTTTATTTTATTTTGTTTTGAGTATATGTGCATATTTGTCATCTAATTTGAGGTACATGTGTTGTTGTTGCTTTATGGTTAAGGAGCTGTCATTACCAATACAAGCAATTTGATATAAATGAACATTTTTTTTAGCATGCTGAATTTTTGATGAACAGATGTTGGTAATGGGCATACAATTGGCATGATAAAATGGATTCTATTTGAAGAAACCAATGCTGATTCAAAATGGAGAGGTGCATGCCAGTGTCCATGCAAAGCCCAGAGTGCAAGCTGAGAGATAGAGTGGATTCTATTTTCTCGCAAGGCTAAATGGCAGGAATTACACACTCGTGAGCCACTTGAAGCTTTGTCGCGGAGTTCTGATAAAGATTTTGTATCGCGCGAGAGTTTTGAGAGCAAAAGGAACTTGTTGAAGCCTGATAGTGAGCCTCGCGAGGCTCTAGTTTGGCAACAATATGGAACTGCCTGAAGAACTGAATTCACACATTTTAAGCCTCGCGAGGTCTTGCTACTCTAGCTGTGCAAGGGATGCAAAACTGCCTCACGCGCTATGGCCCAGATTTTGCTCCGCGAATGACTTCGCGAGGCACATAGAGCCTCTAAATTTGACCTCGCAAAGTTATCTCTTCTCTGCAACATCAAGCTGCATAAAAATTTTAGGTCATGGGTGTTTTTAGACATCAAGCTGTGCGAAAAGTATGAGTCTCGCGAAGTTAGATAGCGCAGCTGTGCGAAAGATGAAAGAGGTATCTCACGCACCTTGGCTTCAAATCAGCCCCGCGAACACCTCGCGAGGCTTTGTTCTTCTTCGTGACAGCGCTTCTCGCGAGATTGAATTCATAAGTGCACGAGAAATCTACTTCGCGAGAACCTGGTGACAGCCGCGCGAGGCACGGGATCAGCCTATAAACCCTACAATTTTCTTTGTTTTCTTCATTTCATATCTTTTTGCCCTAGCCTCCACTGAGCAAAACCGAGCTTCCCTCTCCCTTCTTTCTTCCCTATAGCCTAATCCACTCCACCTCAAACAACGTCCTCCTACCATTTTACTCCCCATCACATCTTGGTCACTTTGAGCTGGGGGGATTTGAATAATTGTGCAACGTGTGAGGTGGAACCCTAGCTTTAGTTTGGTAAGATCTCTCACTCTCTCTCTATTGCTTTGATTGATTAATAAATTAGAGTTAAGAAGGGAAGATTTGGGTGCAATATTATCTGTGTTTTATGCATTGCATAATCTGAGAGTTGCAAACCCTAATTTGGAGAAGTTAAGTAGCCATGGCCACGGGTTAAAATTTTTTTGATGCATTGGCTGTCGTGTTAAACCCTCCAAATACTGGCAGCCCTGGGGTAACTCGAAAATTAGTAAGGATTGTAGAGGCCTCCATAGTGGAGACCTCTGAGGTGCCAACTCAAATGGCTGAGCCGCAAATGGAACAACCAACTGAGAAGAAATCTACCCCAGTGAAGAAGGGCAAGGTTGTGGCCTTTGATGCCCATGGTGATAAGAAGAAGCTGCCCCAAGAAGAGTGCCAAAGAGCACCCATCGGCCAAAAGCCCTGAAAAATCCAAGAATAAATAAAAAAGGGCAAGGAAGTGGCCCAAGAGGTCCCTGAGGTTACAGTTGGAGAGGAGGAGGATACAGAATACCTTAGAACCCCCTCTGAGTGGGTGGCTGCCATTAAGCTGGAGGCTAAAACAATTTTTGATAAAGTTTATTTTGAGGAGCTACTAGAGACATTAGCCTCCATTGAGTACCTGACCAAGGCCACTCTATTGCCCTTGTTGAGGCCCCCACTGCATCTAGTCTTCCGTAGACTAGTGCAGCTATTTTATCAGAATATTAGAGTAAAAACTGGAGATGATGGGAATCCAACATTGCTAGTGTTGATTGACAAATTTGAAATGCTTTTCAATTAAGCTGCAATAGCAGAAATACTTGGGATACCAGCCAAGTATAGCCCTGAGTGTGGCTTGGGTCACCCTTTAACAGCCACCATCCCAGAGATAGCCAAGGAGCTGACTGGAGGGGTCACAGCCTCGGGAGTCTCAATTAGAAAGAGGGATTTGCACACAAACCTCAGATTTGTGGATGGGGTGTTTAGGAAGAATATGTATTGCTCTGGCCATGAGCAGGAGAGGAGATCTCCCATTGTGGATGAACTCTATTCATTCCACATGAATCACTACTTGGATGCTACCAAGTTAATCTTTGAAGGGATGAAAGATATTCACGAAAAGGTGAAGACCAAGAAGAAACCCCACTCACTTTCCTACTGCAGGTTCATTACAGCCTTGCTGAAGCTAGGGGGATACTAATTTCAAATGGATGAGAAGACCATCACCTTAGGCCCCAGAAAATATGGAAAGAAATAATGGGGGATTAGTGGCACTCTAATGGAGAAGAAGAAGAAGAAAAAGGTAGATCTTTTAGCTTCAGCAGCTCCTACAAGTCAAGAAGCAGAAGCTGCTGCTGCTTCTGTAGCTGCAACCTCTGCTGCCCTCTATCAGGCATCCCATTCAAGTGTGTCATCCAGCACCACCTCCACATCTAAAGCCATTACCTCACCAGCCACCCCTTCAACTTCCATGCCAGCCACTACTACCTCAACCCAAGGCTCACAACCTCCCATAATCCCATTACCCTTACCCCAGCCAATTCTACCAACTACCACAACCACCATACCTACTGAAACCTTAACTGTACCTCCACCCATCACATCAGCCACAACAAAAGCACCTGTGTTAACTACCTATAAAAAGAAAAAAAAATAACCAAAGCCCCAATTGAGCCCCAACCCACCTATATCTCCCAAACCATCCCAATTCCTGAAACCACAATTATCCCAGACCCAACCCTTGACCTACCACCACCCTGAACAACCCAAACCTCTGACCCTGAGCCTCCCATCCTTGCAACCCCACATAGCCTTCCGGCTACCTCACATCAGCCCATTGAAACTTCCACACCTTTTCAACCTGAGTTCCTTGAACCCTTGGGCCAATCCATTCTTCACTCTCCTACCCATGACCAAGACCCCTTTACAGGAGAGAGGTACTTAGCTATGATGTCCTCTATTATAGGAGACATTAACTATGAGTATACCTTCCACCAACCACCACCTTCCACCATGCACCCACTTCTCCATTCCAACCAATCCCAACCATTCAACCCACACCCCCTGTTATCCCTGATATCCTACCCCAAATCCTCAACCTTCTCCTCTCCCTTCAATCCCATGTGGTGGCCAATACCCAAACACAAACATCCATAGAAGCCAACCTGCAAGCCTTGACCTCTACCCTCCAAAACCAGGCCCCAATCCAAACCACCTTACAATCCATCCAACCCACCTTGTCACTTTTAACACACACATCACAACAGCCACCTATCCCTCCAACCACCCATTTACCTACTCCACCCTCTTCTCTTCAACCCCCAACCCTAGCTGTAACCACACCTACACCCATTGAACCTGTTCCCATTATCCCTCTATCTACATTTACCAATGCCTCCATACAAACTGACCTTGACCCTGAACCAGCACCTGAACCTGAACCTATCCAGTTGCCCATTATTCCCCTACCTGATATCCCACCTGCTGTAGCAACCTCTGATACTGTAACAGATGTGGAGGACTTAATCCCCACCTCCTCAACACCAACCCCAACAGAAACCCAACTTGAGCCTAAATCTGAAGTCCCCCAGCCCATTCCTTCTACTTTCATCCCACCCATGCCATCACCCATCCCCTCTCCCTTCCTTGCTGGCCCTGCTTCAAGTGCTGAGCACCCCATCCTACCTGCCTTATCCTTTTCCATACCTCCATACTCCACTCTCCGCCATGCCATGCAAAAGAACCCATACTTGAAAAAGGATATCATTAAAGGCATGACTACTATCAGAACCTCCATCAGGCAGCCCTATGAAGAGAAGATAAGTTGAATGGAGTTGGATCACAAAGTTCAACTGCTGGGTATATCAAAGGGGTGGGGTAGAATTTTGATTTAGTATGAAGCTGAAAAGCATAATGTAGCAACTGAGAAGCTGAGAGAAGATGGGCTAGAGACAAGTGAGCTGCCTCCAAAGAGGTCACAAAAGGAACCAGGGAACTCTATGAAAGTAGAGTTCTATTTGCTGAAAAGAAGGCAAAAATCCTTGAAAAACAGAACTAACTGGTAGAGATCCTCCACAAGTAGCTGAGCCTGCCTCTCTAGCCAGTTCAATTGTTGCTGCTGAGAAGGATGAGAAAGGAAAAGGAGTCCAAGTCAAGACTGAGCCGACAGAAAATTAAGATGTTTAGATTTTGCACATGTAATTAGTTAGGAAGTAGTTGTTTACATTTTGTGTAGTTCTTTTTCCTTACATTGTAAACATTTTTGTGTCTAAATAAAATTTCTCTTTGATATGTTTATTTTCTTTACTTTCTATCATTGTGTTGGTTTATTTCCTTTACTTGTGTTTGTGTGTTTTAGTTGCTGCTGTTAATTACTTTATTTATGGCTGCAGTTACCCTATTGCACATGCCCTTTTATCATTGAATCAGTGAGGACACTGCTCCTCATAGGTTTGGGGGTGTGGCAGGGGTTGCCAATGATGTAGTTAACCCAAGTGCAGCAGAAGCAAGTAAGTGAGATAGATATAGAGCTATGTTCACCTAATAAACATGAAAAGTGAGAAAATTTAAAAACATTTTGCAAACCTTTAGGCATTCAAAACTTTTAAGTTTTAACATTTCCATGAGGTGAACATCAAGAAAACATACTTGTGTCAGTACTTAGTGAACCATTAAAGAGAGAAAAAGCTAAGGACATGCCTAAGAGTTCAATGGAAGACCATACCTAGTGAGATTTGGGCATACAAAATTTTTTCTTTGAGGAGTGTCTTAGGCAATTCTTTTTGCTCTAAGGACTGGCTTAGTCAATGTCCTTACTAGAAGTTAGCCATCTCCAAGTTGAAATAATTGACAATATCCATGACATTTAGGAAAGGATCAAGGCCTTCTTTTGGACAGTTTGAGCTCAAACATACCAACCCTAGTAAACTGCCTTTGTGCATACACCTTTTGAGCCTAAATTTCTAGTTTTTCTTCAAAATACACCGGAGTATTTGTACCTAAACCTATGAACCTGATTCAAACCTACCCCCACTCTGAGAATTCAGAAGGTAAAGGAGAAGGAGTTGAAGATAGACAAGCTAAGGTAAACATTGGGTGAATGGTGAAGAAACACAAAAGGAGGACAACAGTGTAGCAGCTGGAAAGAGGGTGGCATTTCAGAAAAAAAAAAATAAAAAGAAAAAAATTTATCAAAAGGAAAGAAAAACAATAATGAAAAGGAGTAGAGAGGAGTCAAATTTTTATTTTTTTTCATTGGAAAAATTAAAAATAAGAGATGCTGGCCACTTCAAGTCTGAAAAATGTCAAAGAAGATGAAATGTGCTGAACTAAAGAAGGTGAAGTCATGAATCACCTCCTTCACCTACTGATTTCTCAAATTTGCATCATTTTTACCCTTCCATTCTTTATATCCTACACTCATAAGCCACATTATAACCCAGTCATAAGACCTTGTGATCCTAAATTGAATGAGCTGTTATGTGGAGATAAGGAGTTGTCCAATCTATGGTGAGGATTAACCAATGATGCCAGAATTTGGTAGCTTTGCCTATGCTCATGCTTACAAACCCATTTGGGGACTGTAACTGCTCTTGACCCTATGAGAGAATGAAAATCCTCAAGGTTCTTTGTGAGAGACTGCCTTGGTGAGCATTGGCTCTGATATTGAATGTATTGGGCATTGCCTAAACCTAATTTTTGAATTGATGGTGAACTCAGTACTGACATAAATGTGTTGTTTATCTTGTTGCAAATTAATTGAAAATGATGTGCATACATGCAAAAGTTTGAACGAATAAATGTCTGTGCATATCATGTGTTTAAATTCCCCACATATTGAGTCAAAGGTGAACTAATGCTCTGTGTATAGACAGCTTACTTGACAATTTTGCACTTTTGCTAACTGTTTCAATGAGAAGTTTGTGGGTACCTTCACTAAAAACCCTTAGGAGACTTCACTCCTCCACTAGGGATCACCTAAGGGTTTAAAAGACTTGATGCATAAGCTAAATGCATCCGTGCTCCCTATGAAAGTGACATTTACATTCATAGAATACTTGTTTAAATTTTGCTTTGCTCAGGGACTAGCAGAGATTAGGTTTGGGGATTTGTTATTCACTAACAAATACCATTTTTCACCTCTTAACCTTGCCTGTGCTACACCTTGAAGATGATTAATAGCTTTTATTTAAGTGTGTTTTGTAGATAGTAATAACTTGTGCAGCTTAACACAAAGTCCATGCCTTTGGTGCCAAGAAGAAAGAGAATTTAAGCAAAGGATGACAACTGAGCCAGAGATTGATGGGACACCATGGTGGTACACACTATGGTGACTATTTGGCAGGTCATAATGGACCAAAAAAGTCTAGCAGATGAAAGAAGCATAGATGTGAGTGAAGAGAGCTTAAACAGCAGCAACTGCATAGCAGCAGAAGAGAAAATGAGCTAACTCATACAGTTGAGGTGCTGTCTCGCGTGGCTGAAGTTGCAGCAAAGCTCCCTCGCGTGGATGTTACATACAGCACAATAGAGCTCGTGAAGAAGTCGCGCAACTCAGTGAAGGGATTATAATAGAGCAATCTCTAGCGCAACAGTCGTGCACTTCAGCTGCAATCAATACTTAATGAACTCGCGGAGCTCTCACACACTAAGCCTTCAGAAATTCAGCTCGCAAAGTTCTCGTGAGGATGAAGGCTTATATCAACCTCGCACACTATCTCGCGAGGCCAATCTTCACAAAGAATAACAGCTAACTCGCAAGGTTATTGCGTGGCTATGGAGGAGAGAGAGCTCCAGAAATTCTCTCGTGCAGTTCTCACGCTCTTAGAAGCTCAACCCTGTATCGAGTGAGATGCACTATCCATTTGACAAGACACCAAGTGAGATGTAAAGGCATCTGCATAAGTACCTCGTGACAAGAGATTTTGAAGCTCTACTGTGCAAGCAAGACAGGCACTGTAAACTCTTTTGCGCAAGTGCATTCAAAGCCAAAGCATCTGTGCGATAATGCGAAGTCCACCTGCGTGAGTGAACAAACCTGCCAAGCTAATTCTTACCTCGCAAGGACTCTACAAGTTGTGCGAAGGAATTAAAGAGCAAAAAGTAGCTGTGCGACAAGCTTAAATCCTTCAGCGTGAGAAAGCAGTATTTAAAGCCAAATTGTATCTCGTGAGTGTAGACACCCCCATTTTGCCCTCTCGGAGTACACAAATTCATTTGGTCATCCCTTGACCTTTTTAACCCTCGACATGGGACCATGTAACTGTATATGGCTGAACACAGGCTGAAACAATAGCTTTGTGGTTCAGATCCCAACATAGGGAGGCTATATACTAAGCAATAGTATATAGTCAGAATGCAGACTAAAACAATAGTCCTGCATTCCATTCTTGAGACCATACTTGGACAACCCTGAATTAAGCGCCTAAAAACCTACAAGTAATTCAATCATGCGTAGAGCCACAAGTGCGCAATCAGTCCCCTTTCAGACCAACCTTCCTTTCACAGACAGTTTCGAGACTCGATTACGCGTCTGGAAACAGACATGTGATCGGATTGAGCGCTACACCACCAACGCGCAATTGGTCTACACCTGACCTAATCCCCTACCCTTGACTCCTACATTTCCTCAATTAAGCACTTCAGGTAACACGCTCAATTGGATTATGCATGTCCCACCACACGCGTAATTAGTCCTGATTTTGTTAGGACTAGGAAACCCACTGAGTAATTCAGCCTGTCACTCACTGAGTCAGTGACCGACTCAAAGCGATTAAGAGCCAGAAAACTGGAGCGCAATTCAGTTAAACGTTCAGAAACGGGTGCGTAATTGAATGAAAACCTATAAAAGCTTTTTTTCTTGAAGAGAGAGAGAGCAGAGGTTGCAAATTTTGAGAAACGAGATCGTAAATCAAAAACCAGAGAGCCCCGAGAATGGATCCCTAGAGAAAATTAGCCATGATTTTAATATTCGAACTCCGAGATTTCTCTCCGCAGCCCCGACCTTAGGTAAGAATTTAATTTTATTTTAGACCTAGGATTTCCCTTTAGTTTAATTATTCAATTATATTTCTAATTTTTAGACCATAGCACCCTCTTCGGACTGAAATTCTCTATGTCCGATTCTAGTTCTCTGTTTCTAAAACCGGTTCTTAATCTAGCGGTCCGATATACCGACCTTATGCTTTGATTCTACTCTAAAATCTAAATCTACAACCCTATCATTAATTTTTGGTTCTGACTCTTAGAGTTCAGAACCAGTCCTTAATCACACGACCTGATTTTTTTTATTTCGGACCCGAATTCAGTCTTAAATTTTAATGTATAATTTAATTCTATATTTTCATACCATCAAAAATCCAAAACTATAAATTTCAGTTCATAACTTAGTTTCTTAATCTAATTTCTCATTATAATTTTGAATTCAACTCTAAAAATCCCCCTTTTATTATTCAATTATCGACCTATCTTTTATCTCAGCCATCCAATTTGCCCATGGGAGCTTACGGAGGGTACTCGGGAACGAGGCCTGTGACAGCCTGGATTTCGGCACCCCGAAACCCGTGCCATCAGCACGATCATCTTGACCGTGCCCCTTGACTAAGCACGGAACACTGATATATCAAGCAACAATAATGAACTGCAATTAATAGCTAGAATAGCGGAACAAATATAGTTTTGAAACCTCTCAAAAGACAGTTCTACCTTCATGCCTATGCATGAATGGGGAACCGATTTGAACCATCGATGATCGCTGATCATCAAGGATGGTTCGCCCCAAAAGAATAATCTCACAAATTAATTACATTGTTTAACAAAAATATAAGGCTTGACATACCAAGCCGTACCAAACAAGCTCACAAAACTCTCAAAGATACACAACGGAGTCTTCTAGAAGAAGTCCTCAGGAGGTGGCTCCAACTCGTCACCAGGTGCAAGATCCGACTCACCAGGGTCAACGTCCCCGGAAGCCTCAGCAGCTGCTAATAGTGGACCTGCGACGTATAGTCTAAAGGAATGAGCTACATCCTAGCTCAATAGGGAACAAAAACACAGTGAACATATAAATTAAAACTCACATATATTCCGTGATATGCCATGCATGATGTATCTATGCAGTTACTGAAAATACAGTTGAAAAGAATCACGTTTTACTGGTAATTTACACATGTCTTTTAATTAGTCATGAATGACACTGAGTAGGCCTAAAGCAAAACTTAACCTTTCAACTTAAGTAATCCCCGAGCAATATACCATCGAGCCTCGATGAGATACCCTTCATTGTCATCTATATAGACAGTTTTAAACGTATTCCCTGGGAATACAAATAGTACCCAAGCCCCTTTCCTCTGGGGATTGGTGGCGGGGTTTCAACTTATCTCAATTCAACACCCCTGGGGTGTGCTTACTGTGTACAGATAAGCCTCCGCACTGGTTTACAGTTTCGCCACCGTATCGGTCACAGGTATCCTGCCGCGTCAGTCGTGGGTATCCCGCCACGTCGGTGGGGTATCCTATCAAACCTCAAATAATAAAAATATCAGGTGCTTTACATATAGTTATTCACCATGTAAATGTGGTATCTTATATCAATTAGGCCCTATCAGACATTATTCAATCTTGGATACATCCCTGGGATGTATCCATTCACTTGCATCACACCTGATGCTCTTATTACTTTACTTCCCCATCCCCTGGGGATGGCTCATTATTCTTACTCTTATAGATGTAACACACACACCCTTTTCATAAACTCTTAAACAATAAAATAGTTTTAAATTGAGTTCCATATCACTACATACATGCCATTGCAAAATAAGGTACATGTTCAAGGTGTTCCCTACCTCAGGTCTCTGATAAATCACACATCAAGGTCCCACGTGGCTCCTTGTGCCCATGATCATACGTACCACCTATGGTACAACATAACACATGCAACACATCATTAAAGATGCAATAAGGAAGGTCCAAGACCCCCCCAAGAATCTTGAAGTCAAACTAAAACGTCAACAAATTTTAAGTCAGTCGATTAATCGGACTCCAAGATCGATTAATCGAAACTGATTCGATTAATCGATTCCCAAAATCGATTAATCGAAATTCAAAATCGATTAATCGATTCCCAAATCGATTAATCGAGATCCCCATTCGATTAATCAAATCCCATATCGATTAATAAAAAATTCTCTACTCTATCAATTCGATTCTCAATTCGAGTAATCGAATTCCCAAAATCGATTAATCGATCCCAAATCGATTAATCAAAATTCGAAATCGATTAATCGAAATCCCATTTCAACTAGTCGATTTCCCCAGGTCACTTTCCACCAGCCACTGGAGGTTCCCAGTCGATTAATCGACAACAAAATTGATTAATCGAATTCCAAAGTCGATTAATCGAAACTCAGTTCGATTAATCGAATTCGGGTACTTTGACTTTTCAACTTCTTGGCAAAAATTGATTAATCAAAACCTGATTTCGATTAATCGATTTGGCCAGATTCAGCCCCCTATTGGGCTGTTCTTCCCAATCTCTTCCTACTCCTTTCCCTTCATTTTTCTAAGCCTTTATTCTATAATTTAAACCATTCTTAACTACAATCTAACCCTTCAATCTATACATTTAATCTACAAGAATCTTACCTTCAATCAATCACAAATTGATTAAATTAAGTGGTTGGAAAGGCTAGGGTTCCAGCTTTGCTTCTAGCGGATCCCTCGCGTCGAATCTGGCATTAATTGCTCAAATTCCCCTTCCAATTAGTTGCAATAACTCCTTGATCACTCAACCTTCTTTACTCCTCTCTCTCTCTCTCTTCTTAACTCTCTCCAACAACTCAAACATTGATTTTAGGGTTATTAAACCCTTTTATCTCCCCTCTATCTTGTGTGCTGAGCACATACACCCGAATAGGTGTATGTAACTCCAGATTTACATCACTCTTCACATATTCACTCAAATTCTCACATTTCATCCGTTCATCGCACCCTATTCCAACTATTGAACTCCTATTTGGTCAAACCTATGACCAGTCGGGCACGGATCTCGAGGTCATTGTTTAACGTGATTTTTTTGGGATATTACAAGGCCAATCCTCCTTAGCATAGCGGGCCCAACCCCCCCTTTTTTTTAGATTATTTAGGATTAGCTAGTTAATTGTAGTTTAGTTTTTTTTTATTATTTCAATATAATTGACTAATTGCATCAAATAGGCCTTCATATCATTATTTGCTTTGATTCAATTTAGTCTTCTAGTTCAGTCACTTTATTATCTTAACCAAAATTTAGGAAAGTTAATTCATTCATTATTAGTTAGATTTTTACCATAATTGATCCGTAGATTATGATTCTAAAAAAAAGAGAGTTAATTTTGTCGCCTTGGTCATTTATTTCTAGTTTAGTAAATTGATTTATTGCTTCAATCAAAAATCTCCAAAAAAAGATTAATCTTTATTTTCTTCAAATTAGAATGCTAGTAAGATTACCTTAAGTGCTTTAGTTATGATTGCCATGCGATTGATACATCTACTTGTCTAGAATTGCAATAAAATTAGTATACCTGCTTTATCTAGAATTGCGATATAATTGGACTCTTTTATTTAATCAGAATATTCTTGGGCGATACATGCACTCCTAGTACCGAGGGAAAAACTGATTGGACTCTTAGCAGTACCAGGACTTTGATATTAATTGGACTCCTAATGATACCGAGAAATTGAAAATGACTAGACTCCTGATAGCATCACGACACTAAAATAACCCGTCATAATAAGCTCACCTAATCCTAATTCAGAATAAAAAAAAGGAATATAAATCGACCATAATAGCAATAAGGAAAACTAAAAAGAAAGTTGAAACTATCTAATTAAAAGAGGACACTACTGCTGACGTTCGCAGGCGAATGATTCAGTATAGAAGTAACCCACACTTGCTTAAATGCGTGATCATTGACGTGTTGCAGCGTCGATAAATATCTACAGCTAGCGATCGCAAATCAACTAGGAATCATCCTAGGAAATTCCTCCTATTACTATTTATCCCCACCTTATCACATACATCGCATCGCTAGAGTCCAACAGGACAGAATTGGAAGCCACTTATTCAATGGAAACCGAGAGGAACCTAAAAAAAGTGCGCACCAACAGACTGGGGATCGCGATGGGAAACTTTTGTAAACCCCTTCTTTTTCTTTAGATAGTTAACTTTATTTTACTTCCCTATTTTTCTTTCTTGTCGTGTCGTTTAAATTTAGATTTTTATATATATATATATATGAGTAGTTGCCAAAGACTCAAAATGTCTGGCATACGTAGAGTAAGTTTAGGGGACCCGCCATTGTGGGGATTTCATAACAACCCTGCCTACGAGGAAGAACCACCTTACACTTTTAGCCCACGACAACCTGAAGTCAACATGGCTGGTGAACAACCCTTTTTCTACACCACACGCCGGTAATAGCCATAGCGATAGAAATAATAGCTTTGGACAAAATCTCACCACTCAACAAATCATAGAACTTAGCATCCAAAGAATACAAAGAGGAGGCGATGATTTTGAAGAGTTACTTCAAGGATTGGCTACTGCATATGAAACCATTAGGGGACAACAAAATTCGGGAGAGTAGGAGTGACAAGAGAGACCACCTTCTACCCCAAGCACGGTGTCAGCTTGCGCTACGCCATTGAGGCAACATACTCACACGTTCTTTAATGACAGTTTGCCAGACAAGGGTATCTCACACGTCACTCTTAAGGACAACACTATAAAGGTCGAAGACCTCCCAAAAATGCTCGATGAATACATGGCCAAGAGGGAATGCCTAGGTCGCTCGTTCAGATTCGATAAATTCTGTTGAGACATTGAATTTGACCTACCCATAGGATTTAAACCACCAAAATTTACTAAATACAATGGCACCGGAAATTTGAACCATCACTTAGCCCTCTTTTGTAATGATTGTCGACCTATACGCAACAACCAAGGACTTCTCATTCACTACTTTCAACGTTTATTAGAAGGAGAAGCTCTAGACTGGATCACGAAGCTCCCACTTTATAAGATAGAGACTTTTGATGAGCTAGTCGGTCGATTCCTAGACCAATACAAACACTTGATTCAAGAGAAAGTTAGCCTCAGCGACCTGATGGCGGCAAAGCAAGGACCAGATGAAGAATTCACCGACTTCGTCGCTAGATGGCGAAAGCTTGCTGCTAGAACTGGCACTTCAATGAAAGAAAAAGATTTAATTGATATCATCATTGACAATACTAAGGAACCACTAAGGAGCACTCTAGTCATTAGCGATTGCCTCGACTTCACTGCACTTCACTCTCGGGCGTCCCGACTGACGCGACACATCAAGGGTAGAGATCTTGCATTATCCATAGTCACGTCAAAGGTGGGCTCCTCCAATGAGTCAAAACAAAAAAATTATAAGAAAGCCTCAGGAATCGAACAAGTTAATACAGTTGTCAATCAAGGGCAAAATTCGAATAACGGGAACTTCCCACCATGCAACTTCAAGCAGAACCAGACCTAACAATGATATGCTAGTCAAAATCAGGGCGCCAATCAACACAGGTACGTATACCAAAATCAGGGCCAAAACCATAACCAAGGCCAATATTAAAATAGAAACCAATACCCTAACGCTTATCAGGCCCAAAACGCAGCATAGAATCAACCGGCCCACACGCCAATTTATAACAGCGTACCTCCACCTCAGAACTTTAACCCAGCTAGGGGACCCTACCAGCCAAAGCGGGAACACTATCCCCCTTTACCCGATACTATTTCCAATATTTTACGCCTCCTTAGCGCCCAGAATCTCTTATGATTCCCACAAGAAAAGCCTAGGCCATGGCCTGCAAATCTCGACTATGGTAAATACTGTTCTTTCCATCGGTATGCGGGACGCAACCTAGAGGACTATTGGGTTCTCAGAGACGTGATCTATGATATGAACGACCGAAATCAAATTGATTGGGAAGCGCTTAGAAACCCTGACCCTAATAACAATCAACCCCAACAGAATTTAGGGGTAAAAAATAACCCCATGCCTAACCACAACCAAGGGACACCGGCCCAGGTCACTATTGTAGATCTCCCCAGTCAACCTTATTTCCAGCCTTCAACATTAATCACTCGTATCCTACCCTCCGACGCTGTTACTACCCCTATAAGAACTCCATCCTCCTTACACCCCTCTGTCTTGATCACACGGATCGCACCACCGATCCTGCCTCCATATCCAAAGTTTACTCAAATACGAGTCCATTCCTGCAAGGCCAGGAGGCCATTCGTCCATCATTCCCCACTAGAGCCATTGACCCCGCCAAATCCCGAATCACCAGTGTTACCACTCCCTTCACTCGACTTTGAATGTAAGTGTGGAAACTATGCACTCCAAATCGTCATTCCGACTGTCGCACGAATAGACAGTGTCACCCACACGACTCCCAACCAAGAGAGTGAAGCCAGAACTGAGTATCCGTCAGATGAAGAGCAAAGTGAACGAAAAGAATACCTAAAGCCATGCGAGATGTTGGTCTCCACTTTCTTAGAGGAAGAGGATCACACGCAATACCTCCCACCTTGGAGTAGTACCATACAGACACGCACTCTGACCCTTAACTTCACTCACTTCACAAATGCACCGACATCGACGCATGATAGGTTCGACCAGCAACCGACCTACCCTATTCTCAAGTAAGGAACCAACTATCCACCTCCCCCTTTCCCACGGAATAAAGATTTCACACATGCACAACTACCCGAGGGGAACACGAGAGAAAGGGAAGTTGACTTACCACCCCCATCGCACGTCATCCCACCACCAATTCCCGTACCACAACCACCTGCACCTAGGGCCCATCGGTCGGGCAAAGAAATAGCACTCGAGCCAGGGCAAGAGTATGATTTGTTATGACATCTCCAAAAGATCCCAGCCCAGATATCTATACTAGAACTCATCAAGAAGTCACCTGATCATCACTGACTGTTAATAAGGACACTCGAGGATACTCAAGTGGACGAAGACACGACCTTGGATGAGCTTCATCAAATTACCTCTATCATGGCACAACCTCCCGCCCTCATATTCACGAACGCAGACATGCCTAAGGAGTCACTTTGCGGGAGCGCTGCCCCATATATCTTACAGTCATCATCAGAGGGTTTTTTTATACCCCATGCACTAGTCGACATAGGCGTGGGATTCAATATTTGCCCTCTCATCACATTGAAAACACTTGAATGCACAGAACAAGATGTCAGGCCCTCAGCCTTGTCGCTCATAGCCTATGACGGCTCACGCCATTTCGCAAAAGGGACTATCAAACTTCAGGTCTGCCTTGGACCTATGATAAAAGATGTTACGTTCTATGTTGCTAACTCTGCTAGTACATATAATCTCATTTTAGGCAGAAAATAGTTAAAATCAATGAAGGCTGCCACGTCTACATACCATCAATGCATTAAATTCCCGTATGAGGACTCCATCGTCCGTATATACGCTGGTGCACCTCTTCAGGAGATGGATACCGATTACGCAACAAGTATTTCGACGGCTCATGAATCCGTACTAAACATAGGCCACATCCAAAAGATGCGAATTCCTGATGAAGCAGCTGTTGTAAGAGTCTGCTCACCTGCCCTTCCTGGTTTTCACCCAGAGCAACAACAAGAGCTAATGAGGAGGGAGGTTGGCCCAGACCTCGCTAGAATATACGAGATCAACCCAACCGTGATGAAAGGGTGAGATCTTATGCACCAACTCGGATAGGTCCCCCACACCAGACTCGATAAGGATAAGAAAGGGTGTGTGAAACCTATATTCTTGACTAAAATACGCAAGCACATAGGATTAGGTTACCAATCAAATGACCAACCAGCTGATTTATTCCCTATCTCACCGAAATGGTCTCTTTATGACCACTTCATCTATGGAACTACTGAGAAAGCAGATGTGCCAAAGCAGAAGGGAGTATCCTTCACAAAACCCCAGGAGTCTGAAATTGAACTAATATCCAAAGCATTCAATGATTTGATAAACCTGAATGATGATATTGATGAACCCCTCAAAGGAGTCAAACCTTTGTTTGACATTAAAAATCCCATAGAAGGAAGAAAGAAAGAGCCTCCAGAAATCGAACCACAATTACAGGATTGGGAATCTACAGATGACGAAGATTTTCATATAGCGGCCTTACGAGAAGACCAAGAACACTCATGGTCGCCATGGGAACGGGATGACACCTTGTAAGAAAATATTAATTCATATAGCATCCACCTTTGCCTCGGCCTTGGAGGATGGGAATGCGCGTGGGACTCGCCTTGTATCTTTCACCCATATCAACCCTGGTGTGAAGCATGCACTCGCATACTAGAGCAATTTGCTAGCAAGATCACACATCCTATAACTACCGAGGTGGACGGAGCCGACCTTACAACCATAAGCACGACTAGTAATCCACCAACCTCGCTCTTGGCACCAGAAGGGATAAGACCCGATGGTCAGTTATTTGACTCAGGAGGAAACACCCATGTCTCACTCCTAGAGTTTGAAGAGGAGTTTGAACTAGATTCTCCTTTATCCCCAGATGCACCACAACTCCAAATATTTTGGCAATCGCTCGAGGAAGAGTGGCGACCTCCACCAAGTGATGATGAGGACTACTGGATAGACCTCCTTGCACTCGAACTGGCAGAGCAAGCCAACCTAGAACTTCACACCTTATTAGATCCAGAGAGTGAGTTGGATAATATCATCAACCATAACTTGGAAGGATGGGAATGTCCTTGGGAATCTCCCTGCATTTCTTACCATTACCAGCCCCGCTACCGAGCATGTGTGCTCATCCCAACATATCATGAAGATCAAGAGAAAGAGTTCCTCCCCCTAGGGACCCTTTAGGAGATTCCCCCTCACAGGAAGGATAATCATCTCATAACTCCGACGATGATAGTTCAATCGATTATGATCTCTCAAGCTTCTTCAGGGAAGAGACAATCAACCTAGTAGAGGAAACTCAAACTATGATACCCCTGTCATCAACATTGCTTATTCGAAAGATCCCATTGGATGAGGACTCCAAAAAACAAATGTCAAATTTACAACAAGTTTGTGTTCCCCAAAGAATTGCCCGAACGGCTCCCGCAGCCATCTCGCTTCCTCAACTAGAGGAAGCGGCTCTCTCGATGCCTCTTAGGGCCACCGACCCTGTACCATATTTATTATCAAAGATAAAAATAGAAAATATAGAAACCCCTAAAACACTAGAAACACAAAACCCAATAAAATCAAGAAACCTTGAAAAAGAAAGGGAACTCTTTATCTCGACTCAAGTCTGCGGTCAACGAGGGGACTTCCCTCCTCTAACTCCTAACCCGTCTCGAGTGCAAGGACGCAAAGCCTTCAGGCTAACTAATCAGCCAGTCATCATACCAGAAGAGATACTCCATGACTTTGAGAGAAGAATTAATAGCCTTGACCTTCACTTTACCAAAGATTTTTCGATCATAAGTTGCGCCGATGAAGAGTGGCCTTGCGCAAAAATAAATCCCCAGCCTAGTAATTTCGCGGTATATGAGCTTATCGAGGATGAAGGAGGAACACCAGGCCCTGATGAGACTTAGGACTTCTGGCGGGTTATTAAACATTTTGACGAATAGACCCAGGCTGCTGCCCGAACCCACGGAGGAAATCGAATTTGGCACTGACAAGAAGCCCAAGAAACTATTAATTAGTGCGACGCTCAATTCTAGAGAACGTCAACAGATTGTACAAATCCTACAGAAACATCTCGACTCTTTCGCATGGTCCTATGAAGACATGCCTGGTTTAGACCCAAGCCTAGTAGAACATCGTCTTGTCTTAGAACCAGATGCGAAACCTGTTAAGCAGAAACTTTACAGGATGCACCCCCAAACAGCCCTTCAAGTCAAAGAGGAAGTTGACAAGTTATACAAAGCTAAATTTATTTGAGTTGTTCTCTATCCCAAGTGGGTCCCCAACATAGTACTTGTCGCCAAGAAAGACGGCAGGGTATGGGTTTGCATTGACTTTCGAAACCTCAATCAGGAATGCCCAAAAGATGACTTCCCACTACCACATATTGACACTCTTGTTGACAACACCGTTGGACATGAGATGCTGTCTTTCATGGATGGTTTCTCTGGATATAATTAGATCAAGTTAGCAGAGTCTGACCAAGAGAAGACTTCCTTCACCACACCATGGGGAACTTACTGCTACGTCGTCATGCCTTTTGGGCTCAAGAATGTAGGAGCCACATATCAACATGCCATGATGGCTATTTTTCATGACATGATGCATAAGTGTGTAGAAGTTTATGTCGATGACATATTAGTGAAGTCCCAGACGCGAGTAGGACACGCTGAAGCCCTTCGGCTAGTGCTACAGAGAGCTAAGAAATATCAACTAAAAATAAATCCTAAGAAATGTGTTTTTAGAGTCACCTCAGGAAAATTACTTGGATTTATAGTTAGCAATTGAGGGATTGAAGTCGACCCTGGGAAAGTGAGAGCAATTTTAGAGATGCCACCTCTCAGCAATATTAAGGAATTACGAGGTTAGATAGGAAGATTGCAATTCATCAGGAGATTTATCTCTCAGCATTCAGACCGATGCGATCCTTTCTACAAACTACTTAAAGGAGGGGCCGAGTACAGATGGGATGACCAATGCCAGCAAGCTTTCGATAACATTAAAAAATGCCTACTTAACCCACCAATACTATCGCCACCAGTTCTCGGAAGACCCCTAATCCTATATCTTTCAGCAAACGATAAAGCGATGGGAGTAATCTTAGGATAACATGAAGAAGATGGCAAGAGAGAGAGGGTCATTTACTACCTTAGTAGAATGATGGTCGAATATAAACGAAAGTACACCCCTATAGAGAAGACATGCCTCACATTGGTATGGGCTTCAACTAAATTATGACATTACTTCAGAGCACATAAGATACTAGTGCTCGCCCGAATGGATCCTCTGAAGTACATATTTGAAAAGCCCACCACATCAGGGAAGATCGCCCGCTGGCATATGCTATTACAAGAGTTCGATATCACTTACGTTACCCAGAAGTCGATCAAGGGGCAAGCCATTGCAGATTACCTCGCAGATCTTCCACTCCCAAACGATGAACCTATACATGCGGACTTTCCCGATGAAAACTTACTCACAATTCATAACGAAGAGCCTGATAAAACCTCATGGACTCTCTATTTTGATGGCGCTCTAAATCACAAAGGGAAGGGCATCAGAATAGTCCTTCTAAGCCCGAAAGGAGTGATGATACCCAAAGCTTTCCAATTAGACTTCCCTGTTACCAATAATGTTGCAGAATACGAAGCTTTTATAGCTGGATTATGAACAGCGTTACAATTAGGTGTCAAACAATTAAAGACCATAAGCAATTTTAAACTAGTAATCTTGCAAGTCATAGGAGAATGGAAAACTAAGGAAAGGAGATTGATGAGATACTTAGAGACTGCTCAATATTTGGTGAAGAAATTTGAAAAGATCTCTATCACACACATCCCTAGATTAGAAAATGAGTTAGCAGATTCCTTAGCCACACTAGCTTCTGTCATCCAGATACCTATCGGCCAAAATACCAAGACCTTCATTGAAAGATTAACAGTACCCGCCCACAAAGTAGCATAGACCGTTACAAGGGAACTACCAATTCTCCCTGCCAGCACGAAATCAAAAAAAATAATCACTCCAAAAAATCACGCTGAAACAGAAACTGAAGTCGCTACGTTCAGATTTGAGAAATCACCAATCGACGATGGACAACCATGGTATTTTAATATCTAGAATTTCTTGAAACATCAACACGTTCCCCCATATGCCATGAAGATCGAATGAAAGATTATAAGAAATCGGTGTGCCCGATTCTGTATACTCGAAGAAACATTATACAAAGAAGCCTTCACCAAAGGAGTACTGCTGCGATGCATTATGATTGTCGAAGGATTATACATCATCCAAGAAGCACACGCCAGCACCTACAGTGCCCACTCCGGTAGACAAAGACTCGCCGATCAAGTTATATGAGAAGGCTACTTCTGGCCGACGATGATGAGAGGCTGCAACCTCTACGTTCAATCCTACAAATAATGTTAAGAGCATGTTACACTTATAAAAGCTCCATCAGTTGCACTAAATACCATGACCTCGCCGTGGCCATTTTCAATGTGAGCCTTCAACACCATCGGACTGTTTACAGACACCGTTGGGAATATTCACAAGCATGCGTTCGTACTTACAGCGACCGAATACTACACCAAATGGGCAGAGGCCGAGTCTTATGTCCGAATCACTGCTTCGATGCTCGCGAGGTTTATAGTTCGAAATATTATTACCCTATTTGGAGTACCCATAATGTTCATCACAGACAATGGACCGCAATTCATTACCGAAAAGACGAAGAAGTTATGCAAGAAGTACGACATTGATTTGTGCCACTCATTGCCGTTCTACCCTCAAGGCAATGGACAAGTAGAAGCTACAAACAAGATGCTGATTCGAATCCTGAAATGAACTGTGGAAATAAGTAATGGAGCCAACTAGCCCGAGCGATTACCAGAAGCACTCTGGGACTATAGGACCTCTATTCGTACGACTACTGGACAAACTCCCTACCTCCTCACCTATGGGATTGAGGCAGTCCTACCATATGAAATACAAGTCTTATCTTTACGCATCCAACTTGATGATGAGCTATCCTTAGACGAGAGGAGAATTGCTTTACTTACTCAGTTAGAGTGACTCGATGAAACACGCCTAAGGGCAGCTAATTACGCTCAGATATATCAGAGGAGAATGGCCAGGGCCTATGATAAGAAAGTCCTTGAACGAATCTTTAACATTGGCGAGCTAGTCTTAAAGAAAGTTATGCCTTCCAAACACGTTCATCCAAAAGGAAAACTGAAACCGAACTGGGAAGGCCCTTACATTATAACAGCTACATACCCTGGAAACGTGTAGACATTGGCGAACCAAGACAGGGAAGAACTCCCTAGCCCCTGGAATGCCATGTATCTTAGAAAATACCATCCTTAGTCTTATGATCATCACATGCCGTGGTTAAAATACTTATACTTATCATCCCCGTAGTCATCATGACCCATCCATTGGTTGTATGTCTTCAATCCTCAGAATATCCTTAAAATCACTGACTTGTCGCCACTATTTACACTCGGGCGATTTGATTGAAGGATTAGTGACCTACCTAAATTTTTTTTCAAAAGCATAAGAAACACCCGATTCTCATTCCCTATCCCCGCCATTAGAGGAGATGTTAGAGCAAAAAAAATGAAGATGTTAGGTTCAATCAAAACTCGTCATTCTTGCACCGATAGGATGCTTTCAAAAAAATGTACAAAAAAAAAATATATCGAGCGAGAGCATCACGACGAATGAACAAGTCAATGAACTCAAGGAAGCATAAGCAGGCCGTGAGGACAACTCCGATAATTTTACTGAAAGTGTATAAGCAAGCTGTGAGGGCATCCCTGATATTCTCATACTACTAGATGTCATCGTAAGGTGGCGGGAGGAGGATAAACCCCTGCTAGTCATAGAATGCGAGATTTTGATGGTACCAAAACATGACGAAGAACTCGATCATGACATTCCATACCCCTCAGAGGAGAAGATTGCTACTTACCCCTTTTGAAAAGGTATTAGTTATGAACTATTCCCCATATCACTAAGCCTTACCTCTCCCCATTCTAGTTTTATTTTGGATGATGAATCTGAGACTTCACAGGATATTCCTAGGAATGAAACTGAAAACCACTGAATGACGATTGATGTAATCACCCATTATACTTACCATGCTTTTCCCGAATAACCACGGAATAGGATGATCAATACCCTAAGATAGACCCCCGTACGCTATTAATCGAAGGACCTCCCCCCGGTTCGGAGATAGTACCGACGCACTTTTTTGCAAGACTAATTCACCTAATACCCATGACTACTTATAGACCCAAAATGCTTATCTAAGGCCCAGGGAAGCTCCATTGCATCCACACTCTGGAGCATTTTTTTTTAATGGAAAAAGAAGGTAAGCTATACCAGAAGCGCCAACCCGACCACCAAAAGATGAAGAATGATGAAGATACCATTCAGATAGCGTTATCAAAATACTGTACTACAAGCTCAACCATGCTTCTACGCTGGGGCATTTTTTTATTATTTATTTTTATTTGTCATTATCTCTATTATCATTTACTTTCCCTGTTGCACTATTTATTATTTCAAAAAAGAAAAAAGAAAAAAAAAGAAAAAAAGAGAGAAAGTAAAAAAAAATAAGAAGAAAAATGAAGAGAAAAGAAAAAAAAAGAGGCTTATATCCACCTTTCTATCACCAGACCTTGGTCTGAGATATTTTCCCCTCTTGACAACTGGCAAGGGGGGAACAAAACAACTAATAGCATTACCTTTACATGTGCAGACACAAAGTGACCTTCAAACCAGCACCAGGCTAGCTCAGAAAGCATCCAAGTCCTAGTGACGGCTGACGGCACCGAAGATAAAAAGAAAACACCAAAAGGAAATCAAAGGAGGAGAAGTAAATCAGGTACATCTGAACCAAAAATCCCTATATATATAGACATGTACCAAAAAAAGTAATCATTTCTTTTTTCTTCTTCACATTTGTCACTGGGGATACTCCTCCTATATACAATACACATATAACGAATATAAAAAAACGCACACACAACCCTAATCTCTACGCTACCGCTGAGGAGGACTGATCGGTGTTGAAATATGACTATAATTCACACTTTAAATCCTACATTTAGCTGTTCAATGAAAGCATCTGATGGTTGTTGTGAGGTTTTGATGTTTACAGGTGTTTCTGACAGCTAGATCGTTCAAGTGCATAAAAGAAGGAAATTACAGGCTAAAAAAGAGATATGGACAAAAAGGTCCAAAGAAGCATTGAAAGCCATGAAGAGAATCAACCTCCATCAAGAAAGGGAAGACTTTGCATTGAAGAGTCAATCGATTGAGGCATTATGGTCAATCGATTGATGATGGAAAAAACTCAACCTTAGAAAGTCAATCGATTGAGACATAAAATTCAATCGATTGAGACATGAAGGCAGAAGTGTCCTAAGGGAATTCGAACTCAAAATCAATCGATTGAGACTTCTGTCTCAATCGATTGAGGAAATTAGGGTTAGTTTGAATCGGCTATTATAAATAAGAAGCCCACGGCTTTGTAAAGGGAGTTTTTTTTGTTTTAGAGAGAGAGTTTTTATTTCTTAGAGAGTTTTTATTTCTGAGAAAACTTTGTGTAATAATTAGAGACTTTTGTAAGAGAGTTTTCTGAGAGTAGTAAAATTGTGTTCTTCTTTTTACACCTTCTTTGCTCTTTACATTGGGAATGATTTTGAATACAATTGAAGATCTTGCAACAAGGATGAGAGGCTAAAGGCTGTAGGTCAAGGAGGATGCGATCCCCAGATAAGTACCTATATTTTATGTTTAATGCCATAGTTTCATAATTTCATCATCAAATTGTTTTTCTCAAAGTGTAGTGATCCTGTTTTTAGTGTTTTGATCTAAAATACCATGAGATACGCTATGCTTTTCACATGATTAAATTTGAGTCATTGTTTTAGATAGGGTATGCGGGTTAATGATCACGCAATTACTAGTCATGTTTCTCTTAGAATGATGGTGTGTTGATGTTCATAAAATTGTGGGTTTAAAAATAGAAAAGGGTATAAATCTGGGGTAGCAAATTCCTTGATCTTGTTTTTAAAATTTGTTCTTAGATTTCACATTACATAATTTTTAGATTAATTTGTTTTCTTTCTTGCAATTAGAAAAGTGTTAACTCTTGGTAAAAATTAAATCTGCCCCTTGGTACTTCCTCGGGGATATTTTCTAAATCTCTAGGAAGAATTGAATAAAATTTCAGATTTCCTGTGGTTCGACACCTTGTTCTTGCCTTACTAGAAGCAGATCTTGTACACTTGCAAAGGTTTATTTAAAATTGATCAAGTTTTTGGTGGGGAAATCGGCGAAATTTTGGTTAATTCCGATTAGAGATTTTTGTTTTTATAGCAGTCAATCGATTGAGAATAACCCCTCAATCGATTGACTCTATTTTGTGTGTGTATTCGCTTGTTATTCAATCGATTGAGCCTTGTTCTCAATCGATTGACTGTGTCTGTTTCTAGCAATAATTGTGTCTCAATCTATTGACACAACTCTGTCAATAGATTGAAAGCTGAAAAAAAAAAAAATATATTCTTTCCCTAATTTTCTTTCTTAGATTAGATTTTGTGATCTTCTTTTAGGAAGTTTTTATTTTTAGGAAGTTTATATTTTTATTTTTTTTATTTTATTTTAGGAAGTTTTTATTTTAGGAAGTTTATATTCTTAGTTTAGAAATTTTCTTTTAGGAAAGATTTTCTAGGTTTTTAAGTTCTAATTTCTAAATTTCGAATTTAGATTTTATTTATTTATTTATTTTTCTGAATTTTAATTTAAAAAAAAAAATAAATAATAATAATAAAAATAAAAATAAAAATTGAGTGGTCTTCTTTCCTTTTCCTTCTTACTTTGCTCTCTGTTCATAGCAGCATTCAATCGATTGAAGCTACATTCTCAATCGATTGATACTGAGCCACTTTCTGTGTGCTCTCTACTCTTTTCTCAATCGATTGACATTCCTATGTCAATCAATTGACAGAATTCTTGTGTGTTTTTAATCTTTGAACCTCAATCGATTGGGATAAGTCTCTCAATCGATTGACTGACAAAATCTTTTGCTGATATTCTGTGTGCTTTCTGACTTTTGGAACCTCAATCGATTGAGAGTATCCCCTCAATCGATTGACTGACAAGTCATTTGTGAGAAATTTTATGTGCTCATTCATCTATTGAGACCCTTTGTCTCAGTCGATTGAGTCTGTTTAAGGACTTATTTTGGGTTCTTCAAACCTTTGATTGTGGGTGTGGTGTATGAGCTTTACTCGTTCTCATCACCCACATTTACTACCGTTTAATCCGGAGATCGAACGATCTTTGCGAGACAATCTTAGAATCCAAAGGAATCAGTATCATCCTACTGATACCATGGCTAATCAAGAGCAAGAAATGAATGAAAACAACAATCAGAATGGCAACAATGTGAATAATGGAAATAATGGGAACAATAATTACTATGGGGGACCTAGAACACTTGAATACTATAATGATCCTGGTTTTTACGAGGATCAGGAGTGTATCATGCATGCTCCCATTCCCGGGAATCATTATGAATTCAAATCAGCAATGATTCAAATGCTACCAATATTCCATGGTTTGGCAAATGAAAATCCGCACGTTCATCTGAACGAGTTCACTGGGGTATGCAAAATGTTCAGAGTCCACAATGTTACTGATGAGATACTAAGCTCGACTCTTTCCTTTCTCTTTAAGAGACAAGGCAAAACGTGGTTCTATTCTTTAGAACCGCAATCTATTGAGTTGGGCCGAGCTACATCGCCGCCTCAAAAAGTATTTTCCCATGACTAAAGCCATAGAGATCGTAAAAGATCCTTTTCTTTTCCCAACAACCTCTGAGACATTCCATGAATGGGAACGTTTTAAGGAGTTAATCGAAGTTGCCCTAACCATCAAGTTCCAAGGTGGCAACAAGTCCAAAGTTTCTACAATGGGTGATTCACGAAGAAAGGCATGGTTGATGCATCTTGCGGTGGATCTTGTGCCACAAAGAGGCCGATGAGTTGTGGGCATTGTTTGAGAAATTGTATCAAACCTCGATACAAAGTGCGACATCGGCGAACCACTTTGGACTTAGCACCTAAATCTCATGTGTTGACCAAAGACGGATTGTATGAGGTCAATAATAATAACTCTGATCTATCAACCAAGGTTGATATGCTGTCCAAACAGATGAACATGTTGTTAGCTGCAACCAAGCAAGCTAAAGTTCCTGTCACCCCCACTGTATGCTCAATTTGTGAACACCCAGGTCATATGGCTAATGAGTGCCCAACTACCTTGACATTCCTTCCTGATGAATCTACTCTTCCAGAGCAGATAAATGTCACTCAATCTTATCAGCGGCAAGGTAGAAACGTGTACTCAAATACCTACAACCCAGAGTGGAAAAATCACCCCAACTTAGGATGGGGTGGATCAAACCAAACTGGTCAGGTCAACCAGCAATACCGAGCCACTCCTATGAATGGACAACAAGTTTTTCCACAAAATTTTCAGCAAAATTTCCGTCCACAACAGAATTTACAGCAGAATTCTAATTTTCACCAGAATTCTAACTTTCAGCAGAATGCTCCATATTCTCATCCAAATTCTGATTTCCGAAAAAATCAGAATTTCAATCAGAATCCTAATCAATCTCATACAAGCACTTCAAAGGATTCTGATCTGGAAGAAAAGGTAATGCGCAGTATGCAATCTTTTCAACAGATGATAATCGACCAAGTTAGTCAATTGGCAAATCAACTGAGTCGACGAGAGGAGGGTAAGCTTCCCAGCCAACCCATCAACAATCCTCACGGCCAAGCATCATCTGATGAAGGACCATTAAATAGTCAGCTTGAAAGTCATATCGTGTTGCGAAGTGGACGAGAAGTTTATAATCAAGTGGAATTGCCTGTGGAAGCAGAGAAGAAAGTGAAGGCATAAAGAGCAGAAGCAGAAAGAGAAAGAGAGAAGAGCGAGAAAGAGAGAAGAAAAGAGAAAGAGAGAAAAGAAAAGAGAAGGAGGAAGAGAAAGAAGAGAGAAAGGAAAAGAAAAGGTGATAGAGGATGAGTCTCCCTCAACTGGCCCAACAAGGACAAGACGAAGATTCAAGGGGAACCCGCACCTTATGTCCCAAAGGCACCATTTCCTC
Organism: Chloranthus sessilifolius; assembly: GCA_021018995.1. Lineage (NCBI taxonomy): Eukaryota > Viridiplantae > Streptophyta > Magnoliopsida > Chloranthales > Chloranthaceae > Chloranthus > Chloranthus sessilifolius. Next base: position 35,763,717 of record CM037592.1, on the reverse strand, counting down.
AATGCCTAACTCCTCCATCAAGAATGGGAAAGGGACCAACAAAATGGAAGATATTTTGAAACATTTAAGCAAGTAAAGATAAACCTTCCATTGCTTGAAATGATCAAGCAAGTGCCCGAGTATGCAAAGTTTTTCAAAGATTTATGCACTAAGAGAAAGGCACGTAATCATGTTTCGAGGAAAGTGTTCTTGACTAATCAAGTCAGTTCTATATTGCAATTGAACACCCCACAAAAACTAAAAGACCCTGCAGTTCCTACTGTTCCATGTCTCATTGGTGGGCAACCAGTTGGGGAACCGCTATTGGATTTGGGAGCGTGTTAATTTAATCCCATATTCATTGTACGAGAAACTCGGACTGGGTGAATTGAGACCCTAACGGTCACTGCAATGGCGGATAGATCGGAGAAAAGACGCACGAGGGGTGTTATTGAGGATGTCTTGGTTGGAATAGATAAGTTTGTCTTTCCAGTGGATTTTGTTGTTTTGGACATGGACACACCTGTTAAGTCGCTTAATCAAGTCCCCATCATCCTTGGACGTCCGTTTCTCGCTATGGCCAACGCGTGCATTAATTGTCGAACGGGAGTCATGGACATTTCTTTTGGAAACATGAAGGTTCGATTGAATATCTTCCATGCGATGAACCATTTCCCAAACGAGGATGAGGTCGAATGTTTTTACATCGATCAGATAGATGAAGTGGTGGATGAGGCATTACCTTTAATGCTTACCAAAGAGGAATTTGAAAATGCTTTGTTGGCCATCTATGAAGAGAAAGGATCGGAAGAGAAGCAGTCCGACGAGATAGAGTCTAGCTCATCATGCCAGGATGACCACTTAGATGATCGTTGTGCAGAGATAGAATCATTACCTGTTGAGGTGAAGGACGTGCTGCCTCCATCACTTGAGCAACCACCACTTGTGGAATTGAAACAATTGCCAGAGTCCCTCAAGTATGCTTTTCTGGGACCTCATGAAACACTTCCAGTAATAATATCATCCACGTTGTCGGCAGAACAAGAAAAAGAGTTGTTGAAGGTGCTGCAAAAGCACAAGGAAGCTATCGGTTGGACTCTCACTGATCTCAAAGGGATTGACCCATCGGTATGTATGCATAAAATACATTTGGAAGATGAGAGTAAACCTTCAAGGGAACCACAGAGGCGACTTAATCCAAACATGCAAGACGTCGTTCTAAAAGAAGTCATTAAACTCCTTGATGCTGGAATCATCTATCCGATTTCTGATAGTGTATGGGTTAGTCCAGTCCAAATTGTTCCGAAAAAGTCCGGAATCACTTTGAAGGAAACTGCTGAAGGAGAATTGGTTCCCACTCGAGAAACTACTGGATGGCGTGTCTGCATTGACTTTCGGAAATTAAACACCGCCACCAGAAAGGATCATTTTCCCCTTCCGTTCATTGATCAAATCCTTGAGAAGTTAGCTGGGCAAGAGTTTTACTGTTTTCTTGATGGGTATTCGGGATACAATCAGGTGCCTGTTTACCAAGCTGATCAAGAAAAGACAACGTTCACATGCCCTTATGGTACGCTTGCATACCGCAGGATGCCATTCGGCCTATGTAATGCCCCGGCCACATTTCAACGGTGTATGTTGGCCATATTTTCAGATATGATCGACAAATTCATTGAAGTATTCATGGACGACTTCTCGGTTTTTGGGAGAACCTTTGATTCTTGTTTGAATCATCTTTCACAAGTGCTGCAACGTTGTGTTGACTCCAAACTTGTTCTTAGCTGGGAGAAGAGCCATTTTATGGTTAAACAAGGGATTGTTCTGGGGCACATTGTCTCACAGAAAGGAATCGAGGTGGATAGAGCAAAAGTTGATCTAATTGCTAACTTGCCACCACCAACAAAGTGTTCGACAAATTCGGTCATTTTTGGGTCATGCAGGATTTTATCGAAGGTTTATTAAGGATTTCAGCAAGGTGGCTAAACCATTGTGCACCTTGCTTGGCAAAGATGTTCCTTTTGAATTTACTGAGGACTGCATGCAAGCATTTTTGAAATTGCGAGAGCTCTTATCCAATGCACCAATCATCCAGCCACCGGATTATTCTCTCCCATTCGAACTCATGTGTGATGCATCCGACACGCAATTGAGCCGTCCTAGATTAGAGGGTGAATAAATTACCTCACGTAATTTATTATGCTAGCAAGTCATTAATTGATGCCCAACTCAATTACACCACCACCGAGAAAGAATTATTAGCTGTGGTGTATGCTCTGGACAAGTTTCGTTCCTATTTGCTTGGATAAAAAATAGTGGTCTTTTCAGATCATTCCGCTCTGAAATATCTTTTAGCAAATAAGGATACTAAACCGAGATTAATCCGTTGATCCTTCTGCTCCAAGAGTTCAATTTCGAGATTAAGGATAAGAAGGGTGTTGAGAACGTGGTGGCTGATCATTTGTCGAGAATTCTACCTGAAGAATCTGCCATACCTGAGATCATCCGTGACACGTTTCCGGATGAACATTTGCTAGCAATTGATGTAGCTTATGCAAAGGTTCCATGGTTTGCGAACATTGTGAATTATCTGGTTACTGGCAGAATCCCCACTGAGTGGGGTAAGAATGATAAGAATCTCTTTTTCTCCCAAATAAAATACTATTTTTGGGATGAACCATGTCTGTTCAAATTCTGCTCAGATCAGATCATCAGGAGATGTGTACCCGAAGAGGAGCAAATGAGCGTCCTACACTTGTGTCATGTCAGGGGCTATGGCGGCCATTTCGAGGAGACGAAGACCACCCGAAAAAAATCCTTCAAAGCGGATTCTATCGGCCTCCATCTTCGTGACGCTCAATTTTGCAAGGAATGCCGACGATGTCAACAGCTTGGCAATATTTCAAAACGGAATATGATGCCCCTTAATCCAATTCTGATTGTTGAAATTTTTGATGTTTGGGGGATTGACTTTATGGGTCCCTTTCCCCCATCCTTTGGGTTTTCATATATTCTAGTGGCTGTTGATTATGTCTCGAAATGGATAGAAGCTGTGGCAACCCGATCGAATGATCATAAGGTTGTGGTCAAATTCCTCAGAGAAAATGTGTTTACCCGATTCGGGATTCCAAGAGCAATCATCAGCGATGGCGGTTCGCATTTTTGTAATAGCCATTTTGCCACCTTAATGAAGAAGTACGGCGTCACTCACAAAGTTGCTACGCCGTACCATCCACAGACTAGCGGTCAAGTGGAAGTGTCTAATCAGGAAATTAAGCGAATTCTAGAAAAAACGGTCCGACCGGAATGAAAAGATTGGTCAAACCGGCTCTCCGAGGCTCTGTGGGCATATCGGACCGCATTCAAGACTCCGATTGGAATGTCTCCGTTTCGAATTGTTTACGGCAAAGCTTGCCATCTTCCTGTCGAATTGGAGCATAAAGCATTCTGGGCGATAAAAAGATTTAATTCTGACATGCAAGCAGCCGGGTCGCATCACCGATTGCAATTGAATGAATTGGAGGAATTACGCTACGAAGCGTATGAGAATTCGAAAATGTACAAGGAAAGGTATAAAAAGCTGCATGATGCATCCATTTCTCGAAAAGAATTTCACATTGGCCAAAAAGTTTGGTTATTCAAATCAAGCTCCACCCGGGAAAATTAAAATCTCGATGGGAAGGCCCATTTCAGGTAGTGTCCATTAGTGCGCATGGTGCCATTGAAATTCAGAGCCTTGTTGACAATCGTATTTGTAAAGTTAATGGGCAAAGACTCAAACCAATGTTTGAGCCGATCACCCAGTTACAGATTGAGGCGATGCACCTCCGTGATCCTGGGGACTGATCACTGAAAGGTCGAGCTGTCGACATGTAAACTCAGCGCTTCCTGGGCGGCACCCCAGTTGTTGTAAAAAAAAAAAAATAATAAAAATAAAAATAGTCCACAGTCAATCGATTGAATGTGATTCCTCAATCGATTGAAGGGTCTGTGACAATCAATTGACTGAGATTCCTCAATCGATTGAAGGGTCTGTGTCAA